>JAKSZT010007815.1:29188501-29382170 GCA_026826555.1 Tolypeutes matacus
AGATATAGATATAGATATAGATATAGATATAGATATAGATATAGATAGATATAGATATAGATATAGATATATACACACTTTAATATATATTAAAATTATATGGCTATATAAAGATATAGTATATAGATGAAGATAGAAATATTATACTTTGAATTTTTTTCTTCTACCTAAATGTTCACTTTTTCCTTCTGATTTAAAAAAAAAATTTTAAACATTTTTGTGGGTCCCAGGCACTATGCCCATTGTACCCATGGATAAGTATAAGCAGCACTTTCTCTTTTCTTGCTGAGTATTATTCCATGGTTATGAATATACCACAGCATGTTTAACCAGCCTCCTATTGATAGGAATAAGGAGAAATAAGGTGCCTATGAACATTCTTGTACCAGTCTTTCTGTGGACATATTTTCATTATTCTCAGGTAAATATGTAGGAGAGAAATGACCTAATAGTTCTCCAAGGGGCGGGGGGGGGGCATTTCCGCCAGCAACACTTGGTATCTACCAGTCTTTTTAATTTAAGCCATTCCAGTGGGTGTGAAATAGTTGCTCATCTTTATTGTAGCAATAGAACCCTAAGTTTTTTAAATAAAATTTTATTGAAGTATATCATTCATACATGAGCATACATAAACAATAAGTATACAGTAAAAGTTGTGAACTTTCAAAACAAACATGCATATCATCATACAAGGCTCCCATACATCACCCCACCACCGAAACATTTGTTACAATCTATGAAAGAGCATCATCAAAATATTACTTCTAACTAATAGCCCATATCTTTCATTTAGTGTATTTTCCCCAACCACCCACCCTGTGTTAGTATTATATATTTGTTATAAGAACCACAAGTTTTGTTAGAACAAATGGCTGCTGTTTAGAATCTATATTTCACAGCATCACCTGCAAGTTAGCATGATGTTGTGACAAGGCTTTAGCCAATGGGATCCAAACAGAGGTAATATGTGCAAATTTGGCTCACATTTTTATAACGATGCTGCTTTCCCTTCACTTTCCTTTTCCTCCTTCCCTTATGCCCCAATATGAGTGGGTACTTATGAGCCAGCTCTGACCTTGAGGAGAAAACTCCTGTAGGGGATGACAGAGCAAGAAGTTGGAACCATGGTCCCTAGATGACTTTATACAGCAGAGCCACCTACCCATCCTGGCCTATCTCCCACCTCTGGGCAGTGGGAGAGAAAGAAACTTCTATCATTTTGGAGCCACTGTATTTTTGTTACTGCAGCTTAGCTAGTACTTTGTCTACTATAAGATCCTTTTAGTCAATCTTGCCAATTGATATTTACTGATTATTTAGATACCGTGCCAGGCCCTATTGGTTTTCTAAGGTGAATCAGATACCAAATAAGTCATAAATACTGGGGAAACTAAATGAGAGCACAAGTTAAACAATACTATAAAACATTCCCCAAACTTTCATTGAGCAGACTATGCTAAATGCCAAACAAGCATGCAGACAAGAGATGGTAACTTGGAGAAAGAAGCCCATGGTTTTCCTGCTTTGACAGCTGGCCAGCAGCAAAGCCCAGAGAGAATGTGACGTAGCTAGACTCCTAGGTAAGAGGGCCACACAAAATCAGGGACAAAGGGAAGGGGAAAGCATACGGCAGGAGGGAAAGGGAACACAACGCAGTTGGCATAGAACAGAAAGGTCCTGGACAAGGAGACCTGTATCCCAAGTCCAGGTTTGACATTACTTTCTGGCATTGATGTAGTCTCTTCACATGTCTTGGCCTCCATTTCCCATCTGTAGAATGAAAACTGATTTATTATGTCCTTTTTGCTCTGAGGGAAAAGAGATTGTCTCATGCTGACCTGAGGAAAGATGGTGGATATTGTAAGGATATGCATCAAGTATAAGGAAGACAGAATTTCACAGAAATCTACAACAGGATCTCACAGGATCTAAAATCTGAATTAGGCCTCATAGAGCCTGCAACAGGAAGGTAATTCTGTATTTAGGTCAGATTTAGGGTCCTCGGGATCAGGGGCCCTTGCATCTTCACTTTAGAGCTACATTTTTAGTTACATCTTAGTTAAGACACTTTCTGTTTCAAATGATTGAAACCCCAACTCAAAATATCTTAAGCTAAATGAATGGACAAACAAAATTTGGTTTTGCAATTTTCCCCTGTCACAGAACAAATACAATCATGAATTATATTCAACATTGTAGCTAGCTGATTTATTCTATCTATCATGTTCCCAGCAGAAACTTTTTTCCCTTTTGAAAGCTGTGGGGTCCGAAGGTGGCCAGTATATATCCCTACATCATGTTTCTTGCCTCCATGCTATTTTTTCCATTGAAGAAACTGAGTCACAGAGCTGTTAAATATTTTTTTCTAAGACCTTAGAGTTAAATTTTGGTGTCAGGACAAAAACCTGGATATCCAGATCAGTGACAAAATCTTAAATTATACTTGTATACTTGTAGAACCTTTTTCAGGATAGCATAATTCCCCTTGTTCTTATAGTTCTATATTTGCTGTATTATTTCATTCTCTGGCACCCTTGGGGGTCTTCTTTCATTGATCTATGCTAAGGGAATAACCTGTGCAAAGGCACTGTGGTGGGTGGAATTTGAAAACATGGCTCATTTTGAGAGACTGAAAAGCCAGTATGGTTTGAGTGGAGGGAAAGCAGCATAGAGGGAAAATGAGGGAGAGAAGACTAGAGAGGTAGGTAGGGTTCTGACCTTGCAGAGCCTCATAAGATAAACAACATTTATAAATATGATCTTTTAAAAAGATTTATTTATTTATTTTACTTTTATCCATTTTAACCCTCCCCCCTCTCCTCTCCCCCCTCCTCATTTTTGCTGTTTTTGTGTCCATTTGTTGGGCAATTCTCTGTGTCTGTTTCCTGCCCTCTCTTCTCTCCTTCTCCTCCTGTCTTCACCGGGATTCAATCCTGGGAACCTCTGATGTGGGAGAAAGGCATTCTGCCACCTGCACCACCTCAGTTCCTGGTTTTTTGGCACATCTTGTCTTGGCTCTCCCTTGTGTCACCCTCCTGTTATGTCATCATCTTGATGCATGGCTCGGCGGGGCCTAGTACACTCACGTGTGGGGCCTGGGGTCTCACCTGTGCACAGGGCCTGGTGGCCCGCGTGCCTTCTATATTTTTTCCTTATTTTACTGGGAGGTCCCGGGGATCAAACCCAGGTCCCTTCATATGGGAGACGGATGCCCAACCATTTGAGCCACATCTGCCCCCTATAATTATGATTTGTTTTTAACTTTGTAAATTTGGATTCTTTCCATTATATTTATTTTTTATGGTTTTCTTCTATTTAAGGTAATAACGTATTACCTTCATTACTAGTATTACATTAGTAGCTATTACTATTAATAAAGTTTATAAAACTGAGGAAACAAAAATATTGAGTATATGTATGAGTATAGTACACATGGGATATGACAAATTCATGAAGGTGATATTTGAATAAGTAAAGTTTGGAAAATTCTGGTGTGCTGGAAAATTTTCATTTGCCCCTCCAGACCTACTTTACATTCTCTGCACTCCTTCAGATGACCCTAGATTTGACTACATCAACCAGTTTCCCTTGTTCTCTGACTTCTGGTTGGATTTGGGTAAGGAAAGATACCAGCAAGGGATTGAAGGGTGGGAAGAATATGAGGTTAGGTTGTTTATTCCCCTGCCTCCCTCCCTGCAGGGTTGCTGTGGGTAGGCTCCTGTCTTTATCAAAGGGCACAGTTCCTGTCCTGCAGCCCTTCCTGACAGATATGGGAAGTGTCTCCAAGTTCCAGGAACCACCTCTTCACCTCCTTCCTTCAGATCTAGGTATGGCAATGGCTTCCCGCTGTAGCACCATCCCTTGTTGGGTTGACCTTCCCACGCCCTTGTAAATCATCCTCTTATTAAACTCTCCTAAGCTAACCCATTTGCAGGACCCTGACTAATATACCTGGTGTTGTGCAAAGCATGATCTCTGAAGATAACAGAAGTAGATTTCAATCCTGGCCAGTCCACTTAATAGCTGTGGGGCCTTGGGCAGGGCTGAGGAGATAAGCCTGTGAGGTCAGGCACCACATCTATCTCATTGGTATAGCCCCAGTTCCTAAATATTTGGCATGCAGTAGCTGTAATGAAAAATGTTTGCATGGATGGGTTCCTCCATACTTTATACATTAGACCTAGAAGAAGAGCAAAAGGTTAACTTGTCAAATATTCTTACTTTACAGATGAAGCCCAAAGATGAGTCATGACTTGTGCAAGTTGTGGACTTCAGATGTGTTCTTTTATTTTTTTTAATTATAACCTTTATTTTTATAGCATTTTTAGATTTACAGAAAAAATTGCATAGAAATACAAAGTTCCCATATATTTCCACACATACAGTTTCCCTATTATTGGCATCTTGCATTAGTGTGGTACATTTGTTATAATTAATGAACCAATATTGATACATTACTGGTAACTACAATCCATCGTTTACCTTAGGGTTCATGCTTTCTGTATACAGCTCTACAGGTTTTGACAAACATGGAAAGTCATGTATACACCATCACAGTATCATACAGAAGAATAGTTTCACTGCTCTAAAAATGCCCTGTGCTCCACCAATTCATCCCTTTGCTCTACCCATCCCCAAAGCCATGTCAACTCCTGATCTTTTTACTGCCTTTATAACTTTATCCTTTTTCATAATATCATATAGTTGGAATCCAACAGTCTGCAGCCTTTCCAGACTGGCTTCTTTCAATTAGCAATAGGTATTTAAGGTTCTCCAAGTTTTTTTCATGGCAGATGTGCTCCTTAATGGAGGCAACACAGGGAGAGATTAAGGCCAATAAAAATAGGAGAAATCGACTTCTGGGGAAGATGGCAGAGTAGGGAGCTCCAGGACTCAGTCCTTCCACCAAAACAACTATTAAATAGGCAGGAACTGTCTGAAACAACTATTTTGAAACTCCAGAGGCTAGAAGAACACTGTACAGCATCCAGGAAAGAGCAGTAAGAAGAGGCTGATAAATTACTGTAAAGAAGTGGAAATTGTTCTTTCAGCATGGCAGCTGTATTAGTCAGCTATAGAGGTGCTGATGCAAAGGACCAGATATCTGTGGTTTTTATAAAGGGTATTTATTTGGGGTAAAAGTTTACAGATACAAGGCCCTGAGAAGTCCAACTGAAGGTTACTTCCTTACTAAACTCTTTTGCCACATGTTGAAGCAAGATGCGGACGATGTCTGTGAGGGTTAAGCCTTCCTCTTCACTATTAAGGCTTTGTGGGTCCAGCTTCTTCCGAGCTCAGCTGTAGGCTGACATAGGGCTCATCTCTCTCCCCGGGGCTCATTTCTTTCTGGGCTCAGCTGCTCTGCTCTCCTCACAAGGTCAGCTGTAAACTATTAGGTGAATTGCTCATCACTCTCCTGGGGCCTCTGGATCCTCTTCCATGTCTATGGAGCACTCTCTCTTTTCTCACATATCTGCTTCCATGTGTCTACTTCTGTGTTCTTTATTGAGAGTCTGTTTATATAGCCCACCAAGGGCGCGGGGACCCAACTCTGAGTGGCCCAAATGATGAGCTCAGATCAAAGCCCTGATCTTAACATAACTTAATCAAAGAAATCTCAGCTGAGTCTAATACAAAGGGTATTACACCCAAAGAGCAGACCGGTTTAAAAACGTAATCAATATCTCTTTTTGGAATTTATAAACAATATCAAACTGCGACAGCAACTATAGGTACCCATCCCCCACTCTTGTGGCAGGCCACCACAGGGTCCAGTCTGGTTAGCTGCTGCTGACAGGGAAATAAAAATCCTCTTCCCTAAGAACATGAGTGTGCATGGCCAATCCCTGATCATGACTTTTAAGTAGTGAATTCAGATTGCTAGGTCCTAGCTAGGTCCTAGGGTAGCTATTGTTTCAACCCATTCTGGACAAAGGTGGTGGCAGCCATTGTTTCAACCCTTCCCAGACAGGGGTGGAAGTGGTAGAGATTTAGGACAAAGGGTTTCCTCAGGGCTGTGGGGGAAAACTAGCTAAGGGCTACACTTGCTGGGCAGGCCAGGAAAGCTCAGCTTTGGGAAGTCATCCAGTAAGTGTTTGGTATCCTTCCTGACACCCTCCACAAGGCACTTTGGAGCTGGTCTGCACCCCATTCGTGGGTCCCTGGTCCTGTTTTGGCTGGGCAGGACTGAATTGGGAAAGTCCTTCCCAGGGTGACTCTCCTCCCAGAATTTGCCCTCCAGGCAATAGCAGCATGAGACAATGAAAGGATTGTAAAAAACTATAGAGGCATACAGTCTGGGACAAAGACCTGCTGGCTTCAGATACCGAAGAAAGGGAGGTTTGTCCCCTGGGATACAGAGGGCCCAACCAAACTCCTGTGAACAGGGGAACTCCAAAACAACTAACAAGCAAAAGCCCAGGACAAGACAAAGGCCCAGTAAGACAGGGAAAACCCTGCACAATGCATTTGCCATAGGCAGACCTTCCTTATTAATAGTAGGGCTGAAGCTCAAGAAAACCTCTGTCTTATCATCAGCTGGTTACAAAATCAGGAAACAGACACTCCAGAAAGTAAATCCCAGAATTAACATTTTAAAATATTAAAATGTACAGTGTGTAACAAAAAACTACATGACAAACAAAGAAATATGAAATGATAGTCCATCCAAAGAAGAGGATAAAAATACAGAAAATGCCAATCAAGAAGATGAGCACATAGACATATTGAAGAAAGCCTTTTTAAAATGATCTTAAAAATGCTTAAAGGAGATGAAAGAAAGTACAGAGAAAGATCTATAGGCTATTAGGAAAACAATGAATGAACAATATAAGAGTCTAAGGAAAGAGGTGGATATTTTAAAAAGGAACCAAACACAACTACTGGAGTTGAAGATCACAAGAACTGAAATGAAAAATGCCCAGGAGGGTTTCAAGAGCAGAACTGAGGGAAGTAGATGTGGCTCAAGTGGTTGGACATCTGTCTACCATATGGGAGGACCTGGGTTTGATACCCGGGACCTTCTGGTGGAAAAAAAAAAAAAAAAAAAAGGCAAGCAGGCAAGCCCGGGCCATGTCGTGAGCCAGGCCCACACAGACAAGTGGCGAGCCACGCAGCAGGATGATGATGCAACGGAAGAGAGATGCAGGGGAGAGTAAAGGCAAGACACGCCAGAAACCAGGAGCTGAGGTGGTGCAAGTGACAGGGTCCCTCTCTCCCACATCGGAGGTCCCTAGGATCAAATCTCAGTGAAGCCTGAAGGAGAAAAATGAGAAGAGAAGGCAATAAACAGACACAGAAGATCACCCAGTGAATGGACACAGACAGTAAGTGGGGAGGGGGGTGGGAACTCTTAGAACTGTACACCAAAAGAAAAAAATAAAGTCAATTAAAAAAAAAAAAGAGCAGAATTGAGCTGGCAGAAGAAACAATCAGTAAACTTTTTGGACACACAATATTCAAAGATTTAAGTGGTAATAAGTACAAAAAAATGGTGGGGGGCAAAGGGGTATAGGAAAAGTATATGTGCATACTATTGAAGTTAAGTCGGTATCAAACCAAATATTATTGTTAAATATTTAGGATGTTAAATTTTAACCCTATGGTAACCACAAAGAGAAGAGCTGAAAAATATATCCAGATAGATTTAAGAAGGCACTCAATATGGTAAAACACAAGAAAGCAAATAAATATAAAAATAGGCTTTACTGGAAGTGAGGGACAAAACTGGTATAAGACTTACAAAGACTAAATAGCAAATTTACTGAAGCTTTATTTTATCAGTAGTGACTTTAAATGTAAATGGACCAAACTCTCCAGTCAAAAGGCAGAGATCGGCAGAATGGATTGGAAAAAAAAAAAAAAAAAAAAAAAGAAGCTGACCCAAATACATGCTGTCTACAAAAGACTCACCTTAAAATCAAAGATATAAGTTGGTTGATGGTGAAAAGATGGGAAAAAATATACCATGCAAGCAGTAAACAAAAGAGAGCTGGGGTGGCTATACGAATACCAGATAGTCTTCAAGTCAAAAACAATTACAAGGGACAAAATGGTCATTACATAGTAATATAGGAAACAATTCAACAGGAAGATGTAACTATTATAAATATGTATGCACCTAACAGCAGAGTCCCAAAATATGTGAAGCAACTTCTGACAGATTTGAAGGGAGAAACTGACAGTTCTACATTAATACAAGAGACTTTAACACACCACTCTCAATAAAGAATAGAATATCTAGTCAGAAGATCAATAAGGAAGGACAGGACTTGAATACACCAATGAATACCAATGAAACCTAACAGACATATATAGAACACTGCACCCAGCAAAACAGAATATACATTCTTCTCAAGCATATGTGGATCATTCTCCAGATTAAATCATATATAGGGTCACAAAACAAGTCTCAGTAAATTAAAAAATAGTGAAATCAGTCCTGACCCAGGGTACCCACAGCCCATGGTCCCTCCTCGCTGGCCCTGGGCTCGCCCGGCAGCAGGAGTTGCATCAAGATGGACGAGAGGTGAGGGTGGTGGCATGCCTAAAGATCTCCCATTAGAAGAGAGAGAACTTTTAGACATTTGTCAAAGAAAAAAGGAACTTATTGATGACATTGAGGGGCTGAAGTACGAAATTGCAGAAGTGATGACAGAGATTGACAACCTAACTTCTGTAGAGGAGGGCAAAACTACTCAGAGGAGCAAACAAATAACTATGGGAAGAAAGAAATTCAATGTGGATCCCAAAAAGGGAATTCAGTTTCTAATGGAAAGTGACTCTCTGCAGGGTTCCCAGAAGATGTAGCCCAGTCCCTTTATAAAGGAGAAAGCCTAAATAAGACCATAGCAGAGAACTATCTGGGTGAAAGGGATGGATTTAACATTAAGGTTTTTCAAGCCTTCGTGGATCTCCACGAGTTTGCAGATCTCAACCTGGTACAAGCCTTAAGGCAGTTCTTGTGGCGCTTTGGACTTCCAGGGGAGGCTCAGAAAATTGATCGCTTGTTGGAGGCCTTCAGGTGGCCCTACTGCCTGTGCAGCCCCGGGGTCTCCCAGTCCATAGAGCGTGCTACGTGCTGTCCTTGGCCATCATCACGCACAACACCGGCTTCCACAACCACAACGTGCGGGACATGCCCACGGCCCAGCCCTTAGTCACCATGAACCGGGGCATCAACCAGGGTGGGGACCTCCCCAAGGAGCTACTGAGGAATTTATATGGAGGTATTAAGAATGAACCATCTAAAATCCCAGAGGATGACGGCAACGACCTGACGCACACGTCCTTCAACCCCGACCCAGATGGTGGCTCATGAAGCTTGAGTGGCGAGTGAAGACCGAGAAGCGCTGCTGGTTCATCCTGACCAACAACTGCCTCTATTACTTTGAATACGCAACAGAGAAGGAGCCCAGGGAGATTATCCGGTTGGAAAACCTCAGCATAAGAGAGGTGGAAGACCCGCGGAAACCTGTTTGGAGCTTTATAACCCGCGCCACGAGGGTCAAGTTGTCAAAGCCTGTAAGACAGAAGCCGAGTGGTGGAGGGGAACCACGTGGTGTGCCGCACCTCCGCCCCCACCCGGAGGGGAAGGAGAAGTGGATTAAGTTCATCAAAACAAATATCAGCAGGGATCCCTTCTATGACACGCTAGCTACGAGGAAAAGAAAGATTGTCAATAAGAAGTGGAGACTTCCTGGCCTGAATAGGTAAACACTGAACCCCAAACTCCACAGCAACAAGTGACGGCGTCCTCCCCAAGACACCTGGACACACCTTCACAGGCAGCATCTTCCAGAGGGCTCACCAGGAGGCAGGGCTTTCTGTGGGATGCTCACAGCTTCGCAGGGACGATTGCTCTGGGGTGGAGTTTCAAAAACCACACTGAATGCTTGGAAGCCTTATGTGGGCCGTGCTCTGGGACCGTTCTGGCATGTTCCTTCCCTGCCGCCCGGCCCACCACCCACAGCGGGAGACATCAGAGAGCATCCCAGTTGTGCCTGCAGCAGGCTGCTTTCTGCTCCATCCACACTGCCTTGCAGCTGATTTGGGGCTCCTCTGTCCAGGAACCTCATGCATCTGAGGTCACCATGTGGTCAGTGGTGGTAGTGGTGGCTGTTTTAGAAGCCACTGTTTTATATCAAAACAGGATAGGAAAAGCTACCACCTTTTTATGCAGAATTTTTTCTCAGATATATAGGATTATAGCTTTTAAATGCCTTTTTGTATTCTGAAATTATAATGAAAGATAATTTCTAACTGTAGTATTTTTAGAATGGCAGCTATAAATTTAACTCCTAGACACAAGTATATACTGTGCACTGAAAAAAGAAATACATAGCACCCAAAGGGAAGGGCTGGGGGTGGGGTGGGGGTGCGCAGTTCAGCAGAGCTGTTGTCACCCTGGGTCAGGGAACCAGGCAGCCCCTCCTGGGCAGCGGCCACCTGGAACATGCTCACCTGGGGGGCGGGGCTCTGGGGTTCCAGCTGTGATGGCCCCATGAGCTTTTCCAGGTGGAGACTTTTTGCCCCACTAATACTTTCTAAAAAGCAAATTATTAAATATAAATGGCTTTGGATGTGATTCTCTTAACTGCTGAATTTAGGAAATGGAGCCTTTTCCCTGGACTCAGACAGTCTGTGTGTTGGTTCCACAGATGGCAGTCTCACAGGATTCACCCAAATCCACGGTCTGACTGGCTTCCCACCACATTCTTCACTATTTAAAAATATTTTGACAACATAAATGCTTTATTTTACTGACCTAACAATTTGACCAAATTTCTTAATGTAATGAACAGACTGTTTTCAGAGATTTAATCTCCTATAATGAGGAGGAAAAAAGCAAGCTATGGGATGGAAACATAATGTATTAGTGAGCCAAAGGGGTGCTGATGCAAAACAGCAGAAATCTATTGGCTTTTATAAAGGGTATTTATTTGGGGTAGAAGCTTACAGTTACCATGCCATAAAGCATGTTACTTCCCTCACCAAAGTCTGTTGCCACATGTTGGAGCAAGATGGCTGCCAACATTTAGCCTTCCTCTTCTTCTTAAGGCTCCATGGTCCCAGCTTCTTCCAATATCAGCTATAGGTTGGGATAAGTCTTGTCTCTCTCCAGGGGCTTGTTTCTCTCCAGGCTCAGCTGCTCTGTTCTCTCCACAAGGTCAGCTGTAGACTCTCAGTGTCTCTAGGCTTTGTCTCTCTCCCTGGGACTCGATTCTCTCTGGGCTCAGCTGATCTGCTCTCTCCCATGTGATAACTGCAAAAGTACTACTCCACTACTGGTACCAAATTCTGTATTAGTCAGCCAAAGGGGTGCTGATGCAAATTACCAGAAATCTGTTGGCACTTATAAAAAGGTATTTATTTGGGGTAGAAGCCCACAGTTACCAGGGCATAAAGCATAAGTTACTTCCCTCACCAAAGTTTGTTGCCACATGTTGGAGCAAGATGGCTGCCAACGTCTGCAAGGGTTCAGGCTTCCTGGGTTCCTCTCTTCCCGGGGCTTGCTTGTCTCTGGGCTCAGCTCCTCTGCTATCTCCACAAGGCCAGCTGTAGAATATCAGGCAAATGGCTCGTCTCTTTTCCCAGGGTCCTCTCTTCCTCCTCACAACCAAACTCCTCTGGGTCCTTAATTCCCTGGGCTCCAGCTCCAAACTCAGCATCAGAACTCCAACATCAAAACTCCAACTTACTCCTCTGCTCTGCCATGTAATTTTATCTCTGAGTCCCCACCCACCAAGGGGTGGGGACTCAATATCCTACTGATGTGGCCCAATCAAAGCCCTAATCATAACTTAATCATGCCCAGAGGAACAGACCAGTTTACAAGCATAATCCAATATCTATTTTTGGAATTCATAACTATATCAAACTGCCAAACTCCACCTTCTGAATTCAAAAAAGACATTACAATATTCAAAAAACCTTAAATCAGTAACAATGCAAGTACAAAATCATATCATAATCAGTTTAAAGAAATACAGTTTGTCTTGGGGCAAAGTTCCGTCTGTCTGCAGACCTCTAAAACTTACAAAACCATTTATCTGCTTCCAAATCACAAATGGACAACAAAGGATAAACATTTCCATTACCATAAGGAGAAATTTGCAGGGAAACATGAGTCATGGGTCCTCTACAGTTCAGTAAACCTGCAGGGCACCCTCCTTTCAATTTCAAAGTCTTAAGAGTCACTCATAAGATGATGGTTTCTTCTTCCTGGGACCACATGGGGACCCACCCTTTCCACAGGCTTGCCCAACAGCCATTTTCTTGGTTTCACTCTCATCAAGCATCTGGGTTTCGACCAAGCTCCAGACCTCACCCTCCAAGAGTGTTGGGGTGATTGCCACACCTTACCCAATCTTTGGGTTAGAATCTTAGCCCCTCTAGTACAGTGAGGTGAAGACAACATTCTTTCTAACCTTTGGCATACAGGCTCAACCCTCTCAGAGCAAAGAGTTGACCATCTGGCCTTCTCTAATCTTTGGCATACAGGCTCAACCCTCTCAGAGCAACAAGTTGACCACCTGGTCTTCCCTGATCCATGGGGGACAGGCACATCCCTCTCAGACCTATGGGGTGCTGACCTTAACTGTCCTAATCCTTGAGGAATGTGCTCCACCCTCTCGGTACCATGGGGCGGCAAAATTCCCCCAGAACATCGGGCAGGAACATCTACCTTCTTCAACTGCCAGGGCAAACTCACTTTCTCTATACACATGGCTGGAGTTCCTCTCTTGGCCCAAGGTGATGTCTTAATTCCAGATCTCAGCTTCCATGGTTTTCTTCTTAAAGCTATTTCTCCTTCAATCACTCCTTTCCATGTCCATTTTAGTCCAAGCTGACAGTAGTTTTGTTCATACAGTGCTCTCAAAAACCTTGTTGGTTTAGCATGCAAGAAGCAGGGGTCCAAGCCATCAGACAGTAAGACTTTCCACAAATTTTCTGAGATAACTGTATCTTCAATCCTGATTTACAAGTTCCAACTTTAGTTAAGTCCTCAAATGGGGCACTATTGTCTGGGAGCTCGATTTCCAGAAGCTTGGAATTTCTGGAATCAGTTTCTGGTTTCTTTGTGCCCAACAATTCAGTCCTCAGCTTATCTTGCTCATCTAGCATTTTGCTATAAGGTGCAAGGAGAAGCCAAGCCACATTCTTCGAGTTTATGTTGGAAAGTTCTTCGGCTAAATGCCCAGGCTCACCATTTTCAAATTCTGCATTCCATAAAACACCAGGAGCTAATCTTGCTAAGTTCTCTGCAACTTTAAAACACAGATTGCCTTTCCTCCAGTTTCCAATAATAGTTTCATCATTTACTTCTAAGTCCTCATAAAAAATCTCTTTAGAGTCCATATTACTATCAACAGTCTCTTCAAAGCACTGTAGGTCTTTTCTACCAAGCATCTCACAATTCCTCCAAAAAATACCCCTTGCCCATTTATAAAAGTGTTCCAGCATTTTGGTCATTCCAAAAGCACTTCCCCACTCTCTGGTAGCAGAATACTATATTATATATTATAATATAGTACTATATTAGTCAGCCAAAGGGGTGCTGATGCAAAATACCAGAAATCTGTTGGCTTTTATGAAGGGTATTTATTTAGGGTAGAAGCTTACAGTTACCAGGCCATAAAGTGTAAGTTACTTCCCTCACCAAAGTCTGTTTTTGGAATTCATAAACAATATCAAACTGCTAAACATAATATAAAATATCAATACCTTAAGATCAAACCAGTGTGGCACTTAGGGATTTCTGGAAACAGTTTAAAACCCAAGGACCCCTGAGGTGGTCAGGGTGCTGCTCCCTTATGCTGGGCTGTGCAGTTGGTCAGCTGGCATGGAGCTGAGGGTGAGTGCGTGAGGCTCTGCCAGGTGCTTTGTGCCTGGGACGAGATGGCCTTGGGCCTCTAGGAAGGGTCCAGTAACAGAAGCCTCTTTCTGTTTCCATAGGAGCTTATTTCCACTCCAGGACATGCACAGCCAACATGTCGAGCCCACTTGCCATGTGGACCATTCTGTGATTGGGGGGCTCTGTGGAGGGTGCTCTTCTCTCTTCACAGAACTTCCTGCCCCTGCCCCACCTGCATAGATAGGCCCTTAAGATGACATCAACTACTCCTGTGCAAAAAGAAAGTCAAAGAAAACCTCAGATTGTACATACTTATGTTTAGCTCATAATAGCAGAAGTAGCTATTCATAATGATTCCCATGAGTTGCCTTGAACCGCTATGGCCCTTTGCCTCGGTGTAGCTGATCTTGATGTAGCTTTAACTCACACTAGACTGCAAAGGGGTCTAAGCCGGTAACTCTACATCATGCATCAAACTGATTTTTTTTGGTTCATTCCCAAGCTTTTAGACTTCATTGCTGTGCTGATATCTTGAACAAAACTTAGTTTTTGAGAAACGCACCAGTCAGCACTTGAACTGTCTGACTGCTATATATGCAGCTCTGGCCTCCCGTCTTGAGTGAGCAAAGAAATCACCCCGAAGTCCCACCACAGAGATGCTGCCCTCCGAGGCCAAGACGCTGCATTGCCCACTCCATCAGTATTTCACACTCAGAAAAACTCTTTTCTCCCTCCTGACTTTGACCCCTGGCGTGACTCTGAAGATACAGGACTCCTGTTTTGGGGGTTTGGCCTCAGCCTTGTGTTGGGAGAAATGAGCATGAAGGAAACACCTAACAAAATGTTCCTCTGCACCGGTCACATGTGAAAGAGCTTCACCCAACAGCTGTTTCTCTAGGACCGTTGCTGACATGGTGCTTAGAATCCATGGAACCTGCTATTGTCTAATTCCAGGTCCTCCTCTGACAGTATTAACACGACAGGCATGCAGCCCTCAGGCAGGCTGGCCCAGAAAACCTGCCTGCTAGATCTGCTTGGCCATGCTAGAGGCAGAATGATGTCCCCTCCTCGCGGCAGGGGGCCTGGTCTTATCACCTGAGCACAATTGGTCATACCCCCCAAATGTCTATGCTCAGTGCTTGAATTCTGTATTCAACCGAGGCCAAAGACAAAATTTCCTCCAGAGACAGAAAGGGGAGCAGGCAGCAATGAAGAGCTCAGAGTTGAGAGTGCGTTGGCCACGGCCTTGGTGGCCACGGCCTCACTGGCCTCTCTTGCTGGGCCCTGCTAACATTTCTGAGGTCTAATTGGACTGACTGTGGACTCCAGACAAACAAATGTCTTCAGGGTCACCTGTGTTTTGACCAGTTTATCGTGGTAGGTCAAAATAGGAGCTATTTATAGATGCAGCAGCATTTAATGCCTCATAAAAGGCAATTCCTATTTTTTAAGTTACAAATGCATATATCTGCAAATATCTACATAGATGTGCTTGCTGAGAAGTTAGGTCTATGGCAAATAAGAAACCACAATTCGATTTCTTATTTTATTTTTTCTCAGAAAACATTTCTATTTACAGTAAATGTAGTTAACATGTAAATAGTGTACATATCTTGATTTCCAGAATGTTTATTAAATGTATATACTCCCGCAACTTGCATAAAGAAATGTTCCATATCTATTAATATTTTGTTGTAAAGTGAAGAGTTAGTAAAATGGAAGGATTTTTGGCTGTAAAAGCTCTCTTGCAAATACTGTTAATGCAATAAAAATCAAATTATTGTTAAAAAAATTGAAATCATACAATGTATTATCTCTGACCACAATAGAATGAAGCTAGAAATCAATAACAGGGGGAGAAAGGGAAATTTCACAAATATATGGAAATTAGACAACATACTTTTCAACAATCCAGGTTTAGAAGGAAATCATAAGGGAAATAAGGAAATATCCTGAGGCAAAAGAAAATGAAAATACAACTTACCAAAACTTATACAATATAGCAAAGACAATGCTGATGGATATTTATAGCTCTAAATGCTTACATTTAAAAAGAAGAATGCAAATATTCTCACTATCCTGATTTTGTGATAATCAGGGTAGGCTAAATATTCACTATATTAGAAATCATGCAAGTGTCCCCAGACCTAGTTTTTCTCCCTAGGTCTGGTTTTCAGAATGCTGGTGATAAACTAAGCCTGATTTATTATATGACCATCTTGTATGGGAAATGACTGTAACTCTAGGTATCTTTGGTCAAACTTAAGAGATTTAGCAAGGGGGCAGATGTGGCTCAAATGGTTGGGCATCCATCTCCCATATGGAGGGACCTGGGTTTAATCCCCGGGACCTCCCGGTAAAAATCTTAAAAAAAGAAAAATATAGAAAGTGCGTGGACCACCACGCCCCGTGAGCAGGTGAGCCGCCAGGCCCTGCACATGGGTGAACTCCCCAGGCCTTGTGCATGGGTGCGCCACCAGGTCCCGCGAGTGGGTGCACCGTCAGGCCCCATGCGTGGGTGTGCCACCAGGGTCCTCAAGCGGGTAAGCCCTCCAGGCCCGCGAGCCACTCAGCAAGATAATGACATAACAGGAGAGTGACACAAGGGAGAGCCAAGACAAGACATGCCAAAAAACCAGTAACTAAGGTGGCACAGGTGACAGGATGCCTCTCTCCACATCGGAGTCTCCGAGGATCGAATCCCAGTGAAGAAAGGAGAAGGATGAGAAGAGAGGGCAGGAAACGGACATAGAGAGTTGCCCAATAATGGACACAAAAACAGCAAAAACGGGGGGGGGGGGGGGGGTGTAAAAATGGATAAAAGTAAATAAATAAATAAATAAATCCTTTTTAAAAAAGTATAGGGGAGTAAGATACGGACTATAGTTAGTAGTAATACTTTGACAGTGCTCTTTCATGATTTGTTAACAAATGTTTCACAACAATGCAAAGTATTTGTGGTGGGGTGATGTGTGGGAGCCCTGTATGATGTTATGCATGTTTGTTTTGTAAGTTCACAATGTTTACTGAACACTTATAGTTTATGTATGCTCATGTATGAATGATATACTTCAATAAATTGTTTAAAAATAAAAGAAAGATTTCAAATCAGGGATCTAACTTCAAAACTGGAAGAACTAGCAAAATAAGAGCAAACTAAACCTTAAGCAAGCAGAAGGAAAGAAATAAAGAGTAAAACAGATAAATGAAATAGAAAACAGAACAAAATAAAAATAGAGAGAATCAACAAAACCAAAGATTGGTTCTTTGAAAAGATCAACAAAATTGGCAAACCTTTAGCTATACTGACAAAGAAAAAAGAGAGACAAATAATAAAAATCAGAAATAAAAAGGGAGACCTTACTACGAACACTGCTGAAAAAAAAGGACTATAAGAAGATACTACGAACAATTGTATGCCAATGAATTAGATGAGCTGGATAAAATGGAAAAATTCTTAGAAACATAAAACTACCTACATTGACTACTCCAGAAGAAATAGAAGATCTCAACAAACCAATTACTAGTAAAGGAATTGAATCAATAATCAAAAACCTCCCAACAAAGAAATGCCCAGGACTAGGTGGCTTTACAGGGGAATTCTACCAAACATTCCAAGAAGACTTAACTCCAATTCTGTACAAACTCTCCCAAAAAATTGAAGAGGAAGGAACACTCTCTAACTCATTCTACAAGGTCAACATCACCCTAATACAAAAACCAGATAAAGAAAGATAACAAAGAAGAGAAAATTACAGATCAATATATCTTATGAATATAGATGCAAAAATCCTCAACAAAATACTAGCAAAACCGAATCCAACTGCATATTAAAAGACTTATACACCATGATCAAGTGGGATTTATCCCTGGTATGCAAGGTTGGTTCAACATAAGAAAATCAGTAAATGTAATATATCACATGAACCGAATGAAGGAATAAAAGTAACATAATCACCTCAATCAACACAGAAAAGGCATTTGACAAAATACAGCACCCTTTCTTGATAAAAAAACACTAGGAGTAGAAAGAAGCTTCCTCAACATGATAAAGGACATATATGAAAAGTTGACAGCTGACAGACATCCTGCTTAGTGGTGAAAGACTTAAAGCTTTCCCTCTAAGATCAGGAACAGGACAGGGATGCCCACTGTCACCACTGCTATTCAATGTTGTACTGGAAGTTCTTGCCAGAGCAATTAGGCAAGATAAAGAAATAGAAGGCATCCAAATTGGAACAGAAGAAATAAAACTTCCCCTAATTGTAGATGATATGGTCCTATATACAGAAAATTCTGAAAAATCCACAACAAAGCTCCTAGAGCTAGTAAATGAATTCAGCAAAGTGGCGAGGTACAAGATCAACACCCAAAAATCAGTACTGTTTCCATACATAAGCAATGAACCACTGGAACAAAAAATCAGGGAAAAAATTCCATTCACAATAGTAACTAAAAGAATAAAATATCTAGGAATAAATCTAACCAAGGATGTAAAGGGGTTGTACACAGAAAGCTATAAAACATTGCTAAAAGAAATTAAAGAAGACCCAAATAAATGGAAGGATATTCCTTGTTCATGGATTGGAAGACTAGATATCATTAAGATGTCAATACTATTCAAAGCAATTTATAGATTCAATGTAATGCCAATCAAAATTCCAACAACTTCCTTTGCAAAAATGGAAGAGCCAATCATCAAATTCACATGGAAAGGGAAGGGGTCCTGAATAACTAAAGCCATCTTGAAAAAGAAGAATGAAGTTGGAGGACCCCTACTTCCCAATCTTAAAACTTATTACAAAGCGACAATAATCAAAACAGCATGGTACTGGCACAAGGACAGACATATAGGCCAATGGAATAGAATTGAAAGGACAGAAATCAACCCTCTCCTTTATGGGCAATTGATTTTTGACAAGTTGGCAAAGACAGCTCATTTGGGAAAGAATAGTCTCTTTAGGAAATAGTGCTGGAAAAACTGGATTTCCATTTGCAAAAAAAAGGAGGACCCCCATCACATACCATAAACAAAAATCAACTCAAAATGGATTAAGGACCTAAATATAAAAGTCACAACCACAAAATTTCTAGAAGAAAATGTAGGGAAGCATCTTCAGGACCTTGTGTTAGGCAATGGTTTCTTATACATTACACCCAAAGCACAAGCAACAAAAGAAAAAATAGATAAATGATAAATGGGACCTCATCAAAATAAAAAAAACTTTTGTTCCTCAAAGGACTTTATCATGAAAATAAAAAAAGACAACCTACACAATAGTAAAAAATATTTTGAAACATTTCCGATAAAGGATTAATATTAAGTATATATAAAGAAATCCTTCAACTTAACAACAAAAAGACAAACCACCCAATTAGAAAATGGGCAAAAGACTTGAACAGACATCACACCAAAGAAGATATACAAATGGCCAGAAAGCACATGAAAAGATGCTCAACATCATTAGCCATCAGGGAAATGCAACTCAAAACCACAATGAGATATAGTTTCACACCCATTAGAATGGCTGTTATTAAAAAAAGAAAAGAAAAGAATAAGTGTTGGAGAGGATGCAGAGAAATAGGGACACTCATTGATTGCTGGTGGCAATGTAAAATGGTGCAGCCACTGTGGAAGACAGTTTGGCAATTCCTCAGAGAACTAAGTATATAACTACCATATAACCTGGCAATCCCACCACTAGGTATATATCCAAAAGAATTGAAAGCAGGGGCTCAAACTGATATTTGCACACCAATGTTCACAATTGCCAAAAGATGGAAGCAACCCAAGTGCCCATCAACCAATGAATATATAAATAAATGTGGTATATACATATAATGGAATATTATTCAGCTGTAAAATGGAATGAAGTTTTATGCAACCTTGAAGACATCATGTTGAGTGAAATAAGTCAGACACAAAAGAACAAATATTGTATGAGCTAACTGGTTTGAAACAATTAGAATAAGCAAACTCATAGAGTCAGAATCTAGAATATAGGTTATCAAGGGAAAGAGTGGGGATAGGGAATGGGAAGTTAAGGTTTAAAATGTACATGGTTCCTATTTGGAATGATGGAAATGTTTTGGTAATGTATGGTGGTGATGGTAGCACAACATTGTGACTGCAATTAACTGCACTGAAATATATATATATCTGAATATGATTTAAATGGGAAATGGTAGATTGTATATATGATACAGGATAAAAAATCTTTAAAAATCCATAGGGAAAAAAACCCATGGAACTACCCTACACAAACAGTGAAACCTAAGTTAAATTATGGACTTTAATTAATAGTGCTATTGTTAAAAATGTGCTATCATCAATTGTAGCAAATGTTCCACACCAATGCAAGGAGTTAGTAGTGGGGTGGTATAAGGGAATCCTTTATTTTATGCATGATTGTCCTGTAAAGCCACAATTTCTCTAATAAAAGAAAAAATTGATTGCTACACAGTTAACTACATGAATAAAGTCATTTGATGGAAAAAAAATAGGGGAAATCATGGCAAGCAGCTCACAGGCCAAGGGTCCCCTTCCTATGCCACTCTCATATCCTTGGAGATCTCATCTTCTTCCTCGGCATCACCCCACCTCAAAAGACCCTTCTGAGAGAGATTCTGTAGGGATAGCCTGTCTGCGTAAGCAACAGGAAGGAAGGCATGTGAAAGAGACCTGAAGGAGCAACCAGATAGGGCAGAGGGTTTATGCAAGACACAGAGCTGGGTAAGCAGGGAAGCCACACTGTCATGAGCCCTGAAAATCAAGAAGAGATGATGAGATGGCTAACAGGACAAATTTTAAATTAAAAAGTTGATTGATGAACTCTTTATTTAAGGGATGAAGATTAGTCTGGAATTAGTGTGCAGAGAAGGAATAAAGGTATAAAGACAAGAGAAGGCTTCCAGGGGAAGCTCTTGCAGTAGTAACCCAGATGATGGTATGGACCAAAGCAGCCGCTGCAGGAGAGAGAAGGAAGCAGTGCATACGAGGACCTTATCAAAGAACTGTCAGCCTTGGTTATTTGAAGTTTTCTGCAACCATGTGGAAAGAACATGGGATTTCAAGTTATAAGACCCAGGTGTAAGGCCCAGCTTGTAGAATAAATAGCTGTGTTCATTTGGTCATGTTCTCAGCTTTAATCTCTCATCTATAAATTGGAGGTAGTAGCAAAACCTATTTACTGCAGAGGCAAAGTTCAAATTAGACCCTCACAGGAAGGTGTTATAAGGTGGTAGTTAGGTATACAGGCCATGGTACCAGTCCACCTGATTTAAAATTCCAGCTCTGCCACTCTCCAGCTGAGTGATTTGGGGTAAGTTTCTTTTCTAGTCCTTTGTTCCCCCACTTGTAAGGTGTGAATGATAATGATTACCTAACTCATAGAGTTGTTGGGATGATCAATTGAGATAACCCAAATGAAATCATTAGTATCTAGCATATAGTAAGTGCTGAACAAATATTAGTAATTATCTTATTATGGGAAAGAACATCGTAAATTTCAAAATGCTATGGCAGCAAATTGCAATTCTGGCTATACATGAACATCCTCTTGAAGCTTTAGAAATATACAGATGCCTGGACCCCACCCTAGAACTACTGAATCAGTATCAGCAGTTTTTAGAGCTCTGCAGGTGATTTTGCTGCATGATGGAGAGTTTCACAGTAGAAGGATATGTTATTAGGATCCATTTCCTAATAATATCCACAAAGAGAATAACCATAGTCTTTACATTAGAGAGACCACACAGTGGCCTGAAGCAAACTGGGCTTCAACTTTAAAAAAAAAAAACAACTTATAGTAGTACTTAATATCTGTTCAGTACTGTTAAGTACTTTATATATATTAACTCATTTAATACCCAAAGCATCTTTATGAAACAGGGATCATTATTATTAAAGATAAAGAGGCTGAGGCACAGAGAGGTTAAGCACCTCACTGAAAGTCGCATAGTTAGAATGTGGTAGAGCCAGCATTTGAACTATAATCATCTGGTTCCAACAACTACACCAAAAAGAGCCTCTCAAAGATAAAGTGTTTCCGGATGCATTTAATTTCTATGAATCTCAGTTTCCTTATCTGAAAATGAGGATTATAACATTTACTTCAGAGGGAGTTTGTGAAAATTAAATGACATGATGCAGGTAAAGCACTGAGTACATACTAAGCACTATATGGGAGTCATCTATTATTAACAATAATTTCAATAGTATCATTAATTATTTGGGTTCAAGGAAATGAAGGTTCCAGCTTAAGTTTAACTAAGAATCCGAACTATCTGAGCCTGTTTATCTAGCTGCTGGAGCAGGCCACTCAAAGTCTACTTGCAGGGCTTTGAGGAGCTTTTTGGGAGAAAATGCATCAAAGAAAAGAAGGATCCAGGCATGGAAAATTTAGCTCAATAAGAAAGGTTTAGTCATTAGAGGGGAGAGTGATTCAAAGACAATGTGGTATCTGTCACTTGCATTTACCTTCTGGCCCTGTATTAGCTATTAGTTTCTAATGGTTTCATGTGAGAATCCTGTGGTGAGCAGGGGATACCTGAAAATTTGGAAGGCCTGTTTCACCAATGATCAAACAATGTTATGAGACATTGGGGAACAAGCAGCATGATTTGGGGGGCCACTGTAAGTAAAGGAAAGGTAAAAGCAGTGTGGGTGTTGCTGTCTTCATCCAAAAAGAAATTCCTGCAGCTCAAACCTCTCAAGGAGTTCAGGGCCTCGGCCTCAGGAAGAGAGAAAGATAGGTGGTTGTGTGCATGTGTGTGTGTGAAACAGAAAGAGGCTAATGAGAGAAGTGTTGCCAAATAACACTTGCAAAAAACACAAATGGGAATCAGATGTGGCTCAGGCGACTGAGCTCCCACCTACTATATGGGAGGTCCGCGGTTTGGTTCCTGGTGCCTCCTAAAGAAGACAACGAGCTGGCATGATGGGCAGGCACGGCGAGCTGTCACAACAAGATGACACAAAAAGAAAACAAAAAAGTAATGAGAGACACAACAAAGCAGGGAATGGAGGTGGCTCAAGCAATTAGGCACCTCCTTCCCACATTGGAGGTCCAGGGTTCAGTTCCCAGTGCCTCCTAAAGACACAGCACACAGGAAGTGCAAACAACGAGGGGGTGGGGAGAAATAAATAAATAAAATAAATCTTTAAAAAAAAAAACCAACACGTAAGTGAATTTAATAGGGGAGTTGTGTGAGTCTCTAGAAGCAAAAGCAGAAAGAAATTCAGGCTAGTGAAGAGTGGGGAAACCCAGGTAGCAGATTATCGTACAATTCCTGACATGAGCATGGATTAGAGTAACTCTGCAGGGAGGGAGAACTAAAATTCGGTCTGTAAGTGTGTGTGTAACGCAGAAAATAAATTCAGATTCAGTTTCACATTCCTCTTGGAAGCGTCAAGACTATTAGTTGTGGCTACAATGCACGAGAGGGCGCCAGAGAAGATGGAAACAGTTTATTTTCCCTGGAAACCATTCAGTGTTGGAAAATCTCTGGTCTTTATGTCTAAGGATGCCTACTATTAGTTCTTTTGTTTTTTAAAGAAGTGGAATGGCTACACAATTAAGTGGATTGGCTAATACTCTGGGGAGAGGTAGAATAAAAAAGCTAAAATAAGTAAACCATGTTGGAGAATGCAGAAAGTAGAGGAGATAGCTAGGATTAATGCAGTCACTCATCAGACATGTATTAGTTTCTTTCTGTGTGCCTGGTAGTGTGTTAGATGCTATGAGCACAAAGATAAATGAACCCACATTTTTTTCATTGTACCCATTAGTAACATCAGAAGTCAAAATTTTCATAATTCTTTATTTTTTCCTGTTTGAAACTCTCATCCTTTTCACCTATGCACCTATTAGCCTCTTCAGAGGAAATATGCATAATAGTTAAGTGCAAAGGCTTTGGAGTAAGACAGCTGGGTTAAATTCCCAGTTATGCTACTTTCTAGCTATTAACCTCCTTATTCCTTGGTTTCTTAGTCTATATAATGGAATAATTATAATACCTACCTCACTGGATGTTGTGAAGATTAAATGAGAAGATCCACATAAAGTGTTTGGAATCATGTCACATGTAAGTGCCTAGTGTACACCAATTTTTAAATTATTTTAAAAAAATTTTAATTTTATTTTTTCATTGATCCTTATTCAGATACTATCCATCTCTGAGAGTCCAACTGTAATCATAGACTCAAACAATCACAGAGAAAGGAAGTTATATCTAATCTAATTCCTTTTATAAATAAGAAAACAAAATTTTGCCACTTTGTAGCTGTATAATTTTGGAAGAGTTTCTTAACCTTTAAAAACCTGTAAAGGGGAACTAATAACTATACCTCTCAGGGCTGCTGGGAGAATTAAATGAGGCAATGAACATAGAGCTCTCATTATCACACAAAGTCAGTGCTTGGTTCTTCGATGCTATAGTGTGGCAGAATGAATTCTGTACCCCAATTTAGACATGTTCTTAATCTCAATCCACATCCCTGTGGGTTTGAACCCATTGTAAATAGGACCTTGTGGAAAGGTTATTTTTAGTTAAGATGTGGCCAACTGAAGCAAGTGGGCCTTAATCCAGATTATAGGAGGCCTTATAAAGAGAAGATGCCAGAAGTCAGGGTCAGAGAAGGTCATAAGGAGAAGCAGGATGTCAGCAGGAACCCGAGAACCTGCAAGAGAAGGAAAGGACACCATCACGTGACAAGAAAGCCAAGGTACCCCAAAGATTGCCTACGGCTAGCACCAGAATGCTGTCGTCTTCGGGGAGAAAGCAAATTTGCCAATACCTAGATTTTTAACTTCTCCTGGCCTCAAAATCATGAGCCAATAAATTCCTGTTGTTTATGCCAACCCATTGTGTGGTATTTGTGATAGAAGCTCAGGCAAACTAAGGCACATAGTATGATCAAAAGCAATATGCTCCAGCAAACTATAAACCCTAGGCTTTCAGGAAAAGATGGCCAGGTAGTTTCAGATTTTATAATCATCCTCTTCACCAAATCAAACAACTGACAAACGAACTGCAAAAACTGTGCTAGCAGCATTACAGGAAGGAAGGGACCACCCCTCATATCTCAAAAGTGATGGCTGGAGATAGAAGAGCCTGGAACAAACAAGCCCAATGCCTCCCTTTCCATGAGGAGGAAAGGAAAGGAGGGATTGCCAGAAGGAAAAGACAGGGAATGCTCCTTGAGGCTATGTTTTTCTCAGCCATTTATAAGAGGAAGATCTAAGAAACAACAACAATTTTTTTTTTTTTTTTCTGGTTGAAAAGAAAGTTGGGGAGAGTACCTGAGGGAGGAATGTCCACAGCCAATTATCTCCAATTGTGAGCAGAAGCTTGGATGGGTGTGGATGAATGTCCCACTAGAATGCAAACTCTATGAAGAAAGGACTTTTTACCTGTTTGGTTCACTACTGTTTGCTTGGCACTTAGTAGATGCTTAATAAATATATGTGAACAAACTGACACACTCCTAATAGCAAAGAAAAGTGCAAATATATCCTTGGAGCATATCCATGGGGGTGCCACAAACAAGAAATTTCTATGAAATCACATATATTGTCCTAAAAATTCATGCAAATTTTGCACTCTGATCTATCATTTATCAGTATTTATTTTTATATAAATTAATGATAGCAGTTGTAGTGACCAGTTGCTGTTTTTTACTGCCTGACATCTATTCATACTTCCTCTGTGACACACCTCTCCACATTCCCTGTCCAGCAGGTACCTCTAGCACCCACTGCACCTTCAGCTCCAAGGGCGGACATGTGATTCACTTCTGGCTCATCTGAATGCTTCCTCCTACTGGCCAAAATAACTGTTTTAGGGATAAGCACATGACCCAATCGGAGCTCATGAGATATAATTTCTGATTTGGGCTGCAACTAATGAAAAAAACGTGCTGTCTTTCTCACTGGACCTGGAGCTAGGATGATATTTGCCTAGTGCAGGCCATCTACCACCTTGGAAAGAGAATCTGCCTAAAAGTGAAGCCAGAGCAGTAGAGTGGAGTCCGGGGGGGGGGGGAGAAAGAGAGAGAGAAAGTCCTGAGGCATCATTTGATTCGATTATGCAGGCCCATAAATTCTCTCTCTCTCTTTTTTTTTTTTTTGCTTTAATCACTTGCAACTGAAAAAAGCCTGACTGATACAGCAGCTAAACTGATTACTTTCTTATTTTGTGCCAGTAACTGTGCTAAACACTTTCTATGTCTTCATCTATTTTATCTTTTAATCCTCATTATAGCTCTATGAGATAGATACTAATATTATTCCCATTTTACAGGTGAGGAAACTGGGAGTAAAAACTGCTAAGTAACTTGTCTAAGATCACACAACTAGTAAATGGACAAATCAGGATTTGAATTCTGTTCCCATCTTACTCTTGTTATTCTGAGAAATGAAACAAATATCCCTAGCATATTGATATGAAGTGACCACTGCCAAACTGATACCTCCAGAAGTTACCAAAAATACCCCTGATATAACACGTTAAAAAAATTCAGGGGGTGGATGTGGCTCAAATGGTTGGGCGTCCGTCTGCCATATGGAGGGACCTGGGTTCGATCCCCGGGACCTCCCGGTAAAATTAAAAAAAATGTATATAGAAGGCGCATGGGCTGCCAGGCTCTGTGTGCCGGTGAGCCGCCGGTCCCCGGGAGCCATGCAGCAAGATGATGATGTAACAGGAGAGAAGCGCAGGGAAGAGACAAGACGAGATACTCCGAAAGCTCCGAAAACCAGGAACTGAGGTGGTGCAGGTGGCAGGACACCTCTCTCCTACATTGGAGGTCTCCAGGATCAAATCCTGGTGAAGACTGGAGGAGAAGGATGAGAAGAGATGGCAGGAAACAGACACAGAGAATTGCCCAGCGAATGGGCACAAAACAGCAAATGGGGAAGGGGGGGTTTAAAATGGATAAAGTAAATAAATAAATCTTAAAAAAAAAAAAAAAATTCAGACCTTGGTCAGTTTGTGGCTCTACATAATCATGGCACATTTCTACACCACTCAACCTTCACTGACTTGTCCTTTCCCTGAGCTTCAGTCAAGGTCATTAATAGTCAAAGCCACCAAATTTATCCCTCAATTACATACTGGGCTACACTATTAACTTTCTTACTAGAATGAACCTTCCATGAAGGTATGGACTTTGCTCACTGTTATATCCCCATCACTTGGAATGGTGCCTACACAGACTAAGCACTAATTACATATTTGTTGAATGAATAAATGAATAAATGTGGGTTAGTTTTCTTTGACTGCATTGAACAGCTTAGAGAGCAGAACACTTTGAACATTCGTCAAAAATCCTTGTCAGTTGGTTTATTCCATATTTTCACATTGTAGGAGCTTAAAAATATATATGCCTAACTATATCCTTAAAAGGAGCTTTTTTCTTTCAGGTTCCATAGCAGAATCTGTGAGCATCAGGTTAGCACACTGAAGCTGGGTATGAATGTTCCCAGACTTCATCCTAGGCTTCTTCTCTACATGCAGTGCAGGCTCTACGTTCCTGGCAGATTGTGATGGAATTGGCCCCAGCAGAGGAGGCTAGGAGCATGGGAGACCTGGGTCTCATCCTAGTCTTGCCACTTACCAGCTCTGGGGATGTGGGCAAATCCTTTAGTCTCGCTGAACTTCTGTTTCCTTGGGTATAAAATAGAAATAATAATCCTGACAAAGTTATCTCCCAGCTTTTTGTGAGGATCAAGTTATATGGGTATGAAAAGCATTTGAAAAACTAAGCAGGCTATATAAGGGAAGGCATAAACTGGATTCATGCCATTTCTGAGTAAATGAAGTTACAAATCTCATTCTGATGACTGAATTCCTTATATTGATTGGTTGTGTGGGTAGCATAGGATTTGGCTGAATGCAAACTGGAAACAATTTAGCCAAATATGATTTGGTAGAAAGCAATTTGGTTGAAATTGAGTTGGCCTATAATACAATTTGGTCAAAATAAAAGCTTAGTGAAGGAAATTAAATTGTCTCAGTTGTTGGTTTTATAAGAATTGATTATTTTGGTTTATTTTGGTGGTGGTGTAGTTCTTAGATCTTTCAGCAGTTTTGTCATTCTAAAGAAGTTTTCAGAGCTTTTATTTGTTTCCTGTTTAAGTCATTTCAAGGATGGCTTTGAGTCAGGTTTCTCATCAGTTTGACCATTTGTCAAATGTGGCTCTTCTCAGGAGATTTCATTAACATCAATTCATTATTTATAACTGGAAATTCATAATTGAGTAATTATAAAAATGAATTAGGGAAACGGATGTGGCTCAGGAGGTTCGGCGTCCGTCTACCATATGGAGAGACCGGGGTTCGATCCCCGGTACCTCCCGGTAAAAAAAAAAAAAAAAAAAAAAAGAATTAATTACCAGAACACAGTCAACTTCTCAACTCTCTAAACACTGCAGTTTTCTTTTCAAACATTTGAGCTCTGGGACACTGGCTGCTATGGGGTTTTTTTCCTGCGTTGATGCAATTTACTGTTGAGAAAGCAATGAAGGGGAGAAAATCTCCAGGGCAGGGGAGGAGGCATTCAGGATTCCAGTGTGGACAAAGACACCATTATCTGCTAAGAGCCTTCTAAAACCTCCATTTAAATTTAAAACTAGCGGGTAAGCTCAACTGTGGAAGCCGAAGACTTCACTTGGGAGGAAGGCAATGAGGGGATTTTAATCAATTCCGGTTTGATGCGGTAAATTCAGTCAAAAGCACAAGAGGGCAGTGCAGCGCTAAATATCCAAGGACCAGTGGTTAGAAATCTTACATATTGACTTGCATCTAAACATGACATTAAAATTCAAAGCTTTGGCCATAAGAATTATAGCAGCTAATTATGCAGCTATTAACAAAGTATATTCAAGCCATTTTTCTTTTAGGTCCCTTTTTAGGAAAAAGTAGCAAGAATCACATATTGAATTCCCATACCCATTAAGGAGATAAAAGTTAAGCTTTTGCCATACGTGCTTCACCCCTCCTTTCTTGTCTACCTTAAACTTTTCTGAAGTATCTTAAAACAGTTCCCAGACATCCTGTTATTTCACCTCTAAGTACTTCAATTCGCATCCCTAAAAAAGTAGGGAGACTTTTTTTTTTTTTAAATACAAACACAGTGCCATTATCACTCTTAATAAAATTCCTTGGTATTATATAACACCCAATTCATGTTCAAATTTATTCCAATTTCTCAAAAATGTCATTTTACAAGTTTGGCTTGCATCAGTAACCAAACAAGGTCCAAAATCATATTCAGTTATGTCTCTTAAGTCTCTTTTAATCTGGACAGAACAGTCTGTCCTTCCCTCCCTCCACCCCTGACCTCACACCTTTTATAGGTGCCACTGACTTGTTGAAGGAAGATCCATATTCTGGATTTATCTGTTTGCTTCCTCATGGTGTTTGTAAGTAGCTTAATTTTTTTTCTTAAAGAAGAGTAAATAAATATAGTATTCCTAACAAGCCATTTAGAATCATTAGAGCATTCAGATTGCAGGTCTTGGCTTTATATGGAGTCACTCTCAGACTACAAAACGTATGCTTTGAAGCCAGACAGATCCATGTTAAAATCCCAGCTTAGCCACTTACCAGTTGGGTTGTCCTTGGCTAAAATTAACTTACAAATCTAAGTCCCAATTTCTTTATCTATATAATGGACATCTTGGGATACAAGATTCTTGGAAAGATTAAATGGGGCAATGTACAGAAAGTTCCTGGTACATAATAGCTGCAGCATAATTCATAACTATTATTATTGTAAAATTTTATTCTATTACCATCTCTGAACAAGGCAAGTAATGCACAATCTGCTGGCAACAGCAGTCAGTTCTCTTCATGGGTGAAAAGTGTCATTAGTGCCACATTCATTCAAACTATTTAATGACTATGGAAATCAGTGCAATATAATTCATTCAAATACAGAAATTGGAATTCTTACAGAGCTATAGCATATGAAAAAGTCCTATTATGTGAAAGATGATGTTAAAGAAATGTTTATGAGTACAGCTCAGCAAGCCAAAAATTCATAATCTTATTCTTCTTGTCAAATCACAGTACTGATTCAATAACAATAGGAAAAATAGCCCTTATTTTGCCAATCAACAAGAGTTATAAGCCTTAACTGCTAAAAAGAATTTGACCTGAGCACCTGGCAGTCATCCTTCCATGATATCAATCATAATAAACCACAGAACTATGGATGAATCAGACAGCAAATAAATGTTGGCTGGGGAGAATTTAAAGAAAAAGATAAGGACTCGAAGGAGTCACAGAAGCATCCTGGTCCATTAGAGATTAGTGTGTGAGAATCTACCATTTAAGAGCAGTAAATATTCTTCATTGCAGAAAGATTTCTACCACCACTACTGGCCTGAATGAATTCTGTCTAAATCAAGAATTCATTTGGGAATTGAAGAGTGGGAAGACTTAAGTGTATTTCCAAGAAGAGAGTAAAGAGAAAGAAGAGAATGAAGTTAGCTGCTAGTATTTCAAGTTTCTTTGTTAACCTGAAATCATCTATTTCCATGCATTTAAAAAAATTAAACCACTATAATTATAATATAGCATTCTGCCTTATATCCTTTTTGGTACAAATCTGGCTATATATAAATGAATGTAATGAAACGAAAACGTAGTAAACATGTGCTTGTGTTAAAATACTTATATATGTTTAATAAGAAAAAATATCCAAAACACTTACATTTATTTGAAGATAACTTAATTTTGACAATAGTTTTGTTGTGCTAATGCAACAAAAAATAACCTCCTTATGCCCATGTTATTTTGGAGATGATCACCATCTTCTTCAGTGACTTCAAAAGTATCTGCTTTAATTAGCTCTGCTTATAACAAATTTGTCATTCAGTTTTCTTTTGTGCTACAAAACTTGATATCAAAATTACTGTCTTAAAACGTATAGTGCTTTTGTGGTTAATTGCATGCTGCAAGTCTCTGAGTTGCGAGGATTATAAACTAAGACTGTATAACAAAACACAAACGTGTTCTTTGGAGAAATAATGACCAGATTCAGTTTTTCTAACTGGTGATTTAAATGAAATTTACTCTAATCCAAAGAGAGGAAAAGTTATCAACTGGACTACTGTGGTCAGTATCCACATGCATGATTTTATGTGCAAACCAGATTCCTTCCTTTAAAATTGGATGGCCCTGTACCTTGACATTGCATGGAGGAGAATGCACACTTCCAGGAGGGCCAACATGAACTCATCTAGTTGGTATTAATCTCTTTCCCAGAGCAAGATGAGCTGCCAAGAGGACATAAGTTCCTTCTGCGGTCATGGCTCAAAAGTGGGCCTAACAAGAAAACATGCCAATTGTCAGAAACAGATGCTTTAAAATGGGTAAATCATAAGAGACAATGTACTCACAGTTTTTGGAATTATCTGCCCTTGAATTATGGATTCTAGAATTCCAGAACTTAAGAATTGGAGGAGCATTTAGCCATTTAAATCTTCATCCAACCTCTGTGTAAATTAAGCTTGGAGACTTTCTCCTCTCTCTCTCTCTTCCTCTCTTTTTCATTTTTCCTCTTTGGAGACTTACAACCTTGTAAAATCCACCAACGGTGAAGATTCCATTCCCATCTTACTAATTGATTCTAAGTGCTTACAAACACAGATGTCCAAGTTTTTTCCTAGAGCCAAAAGTGAATCTGATATTTTTGTAGTGCTCTTATAAATTCCCCAATATACACACCATGCTGTTGTAGAAAGAGCATTGAACTTGGAATCAAAAGTCATGGGTTTGACACTTAGTATTTAGCCTTTCCAGGATTCAGTTTCCTTGTCTATAAAATGAAGCTAATCATTCTTACTTAAAAGGAGGATGTGAGAATCAAATGAGCAAAGGTATGTGAATATATGCAGTAATTATAAAGTTACAGACTTCTGTCTTAAGCCTTATGACATCTAGAAAGAAATAAAGATTTAGGGGTTAGGTCTTAAATAATCATGCTAGTAGGAATTTTGGTTTTGATAGTTTTCAGTCTATAGTAGACATATCACACACTTAAGCCTAAAATCAACGTAATCCCAACATCCATCCATTGCTCTTAGACCCTTTTAAAGCATTTTGTGAACTTTAAGTCGTTATACAAATTAAGTTGTTACAAAAATGACCAGTGCTATTATGCTAAGAACCAGTGAAGTGCCTGTTTCAGAAAAGCCTGAGGCTAGATTGTCTAATAAGCCTAATAAGGGCTGGCTGAGGAATTTTTTCTTGGAAACCTATAAGGCATATCTTTTATGTGTAAATTTAGTTTTCAAGGAACTTGGCTACTAGAGAATGACATGCTCCTAACTTTCTAGTCAGCATCCCCAAACTCAAAGGGCCATGTTGACAAGCAAAGTAGCAAGGAGACTATTTGCCATTTGTATACTGCTTCAGTTTTCTAAGCTCTTCCACACATTACAAACCAAATGTGTAACAGGCTTCTCAATAATTTGAGAGGTGTCAACAAAAAGTTAGAAATTAAATGTCATCATAAATTAAACCATTTAAAGATCGTAAAGCAAAACTAGATAGGTTCAATACACAGAAACATAATGGTGCATACTCCAAACTGAGCTGTGATAATAATATGGATCAGAATATAAGACTACTGTGGAGCGGGTTTAGCTCAGTGGTTGAGCACATGCTTCACATGTACAAGTCCTGGGTTCAATCCCCGGTACATCCTAGAAAAAAAAAAAAAAGAGAGAGAGAGAGAGAGAGAGACTATAAGGCTCTTCTATTTATACAATGTCATGGAGATTTTTGTCTACTCAGCATTTACTTCCTTTTTGCCATTCCTTGTTTTCCTTTGGGAAAACATCATTCTTTGTCAAGCATCTATGTTCCTTGGGTGGTAGACCTGGGGTGAGCCCTGAGTGCTCTAGGTCAAAATGAATAATACTTGTTTGATTCACACACACAAAAACAAAAAAACAAACAAAACAACAACATCAACAACAACAAAAAAGATATAAAAAGAGGAAGGGGAAATTATCACTTGAAAAAATATAATGGCACACCCAGAAAAAACAAATGAACAAACAAGCAAACAAAAAAACCATCATAATATATGCCTATATTTTCCCAAAGCAATTTTGGCCAATGGAACGATCTAATTCTTTAAGTAAAATTTCATTTAGTCAAAGTATTAAAAAAAAAAAAAAAAAAAAGAACCAACAATTGTTTCTATGTTGACATATATTTGTTGATGTGTCTGCCTCTTTGTGAAATATGTATTTTAAAAAATTAAACATGGTTTTTTCTTTAAAAAAAAAAAAAAAAAAAGAATAATCTTGACTTCATTGTCATTAATCAGGAGTGGTCCAATCACAGTGAAATGTAGAAACTTTGTTTGATGACTGTGGAAAGTAGCTTCTCCAGATGTGACTGAGAAAGTCTTAGACCAGCCTGCTGCTGGCAGTCATCATGAAGCTCCAAGTGAAACCAACATGATGATACATGCATCCAAAAAAGAGAGTAAAGAGGTGGGGCCTCTGGACTTTTCAGTTATGAAAGCCAATACATTCTCTATAGATTTAAGCTACTTTGAAATTAATTTTATGTTTCTTGCAATCAAAATAAACCTAAATTATATCATTAATGTGTACAGTACTTTTGTGTCATATATTGCATAATTGGACACTCACAATTACTTTGTGGAAAAAGTTTTATAAAGAAGAATAAGACTCAGATGTACCAGCTCTAAAAGCAATTTATTTGTACTCTACCATGCTACATTGAGAGTACCAAGTTAAACATAGATTTCTGAGCTTTCTTGACTAGGCTGTATATAAGATTTTGAAACATGGTAGGCACATGTTACAATATTTAAAAATCTTGATCTTTGGTTATAAGCAGTAGTTGGATTCCTTAATGTTTATATACATATATATATATTTATTTATTCTTTTTTTTTTTTCCTTTTATCATTGTGTTATCGGATGTCCAGTGTGCAGTGACACCTTCCCCCTCTCAATCCCCATTGTCTCCCAAATTTTCATTTAATTTTCAAAGAAGTTTTAGGTCACAGCAAAGTCACACACGGAGTACCGGAGACTCCCAGATACCAACCCCCCCCCTTCCCCACCCCATATTAACCCCACCCTTTTCTTTTTTGGAAAAGTTAGCATTGTTATAACTGTTATACAGATAGCAAAATATAGCAACTAAACATTTTCAATGATTTACAGTATAGTTTACAATTTAGATGATACAGTTTAATAATTTTGATGATATTTACCATGTCCTGTGTCCATTACTGTAAGGTAATGAAAAACCTTTCCCATGACCACCAAACACCCCATTAGATCTTAACTGTTCCCTTCCCCCCCAGCCCCCCAGGGCACATGACACCACCCTCTCCCGACCCATGGAATGTCAAGATTCACAGTTACATGCCCTGGGAATTTGAATCTGCCTTTCCTAATCCACCCACCCGCCAGCGCTGCACCACCAAACCCAGGAACACTACTACCCATCTGCCCCATCCCCCAACATGCAACCACACTCTATCCCTTTACCATAGATTATGTCCATATGGGTGATGGTTCAAAGCCTGCTCTTCTCTTACTCTCCCTTGTTAACCTATCTTTCAGACAATGGTTCTCAGAGACTGCTCACTTTCCTCAGTTGAGATCAGTGAGGTCATATACTGTTCATCCTTCAGTGCCTGGCTTGCTTCACTCAACATACGGTCTTCAAGATTCATCCACGTTATTCCATGTGTTAGCACTTTATTCCTTCTTACAGCTGAGTAATATTCCATTGTATGTATGTACCACATTTTGCTTATCCATTCGTCTGTTGATGGGCACCGGGGCTGATTCCAACTTTTGGCAATGGTGAACAATGCCGCTATGAACATTGGTGTGCATATATCTGTTTGTGTCTTTGCTTTCAGTTCTTCTGGGTATATACCCGGCAGTGGAATTGCTGGATCATACGGAAGATCTATTGTTAGTTTTCTGAGGAACCGCCAAACTGTCCTCCACAGTGGTTGGGCCATACCGCAGTCCCACCAGCAGTGGATGAGGGTTCCTATTCTTCCACATCCTCTCCAACATTTAGTGTCTCCTGTTTTTTTTAATAGCTGCCATTCTGATGGGTGTAAGATGGTATCTCATTGTAGTTTTGATTTGCATTTCCCTGATAGCAAGCGATGTTTAGCATTTTTTCATCTGTTTTTTAGCCATTTGTATTTCTTCCTTGGAGAAGTGTCTTTTCAGGTCACTTGCCCATTTTTTAAATGGGTTGTTTGTCCTTTTATTTATTTATTTATTTATTTATTTATTTTTTTACCGGGAGGTACCGGGGATCGAACCCTGGTCTCTCCATATGGTAGACGGACGCCGAACCTTTGAGCCACGTCCGTTTCCCTGTCCTTTTATTTTCAAGGTGTAGGATTTCTTTATATATGCAGGATATTAGGCTCCTATCAGATATATGGTTGCCAAATATTTTCTCCCATTGGGTAGGCTGCCTTTTTATTTTCTTAATAACATCCTTTGAGGTGCAGAAGTTTTTAATTTTGATGAGATCCCATTTATCTATTTTTTCTCTTGCTACTCGTGCTTTGGCTGTGAAGTTCATCAAACCATTTCCTATTACAAGGTCCTGTAGATGCTTCCCTACATTTTCTTCCAAGGTCTTTATGGTTTTGGCTCTTATATTTAGATCTTTGATCCATCTTGAGTTGATTTTTGTATAAGGTGTGAGATGGTATTCTTCTCTCATTCTTTTGGATATGGATATCCAGTTCTCCAAGCACCACTTGTTAAAGAGGCCATTCTCTCCCAACTGAGTGGGCTTCATGGCCTTGTCAAATATCAGATAACTATATATGCGAGGATCTATATCAGAACTCTCAATTTGGTTCCATTGGTCAGTAGGTCTATCCTTGTGCCAATACCACACAATTTTGATCACTGTAGCTTTGTAGTATGTTTTAAAGTCAGGTAGTGTGATACCTCCAACTTTATTTTTCTTTTTCAATATGTCTTTGGCAATTCGGGGCCTCTTGCCTCTCCAAATATATTTTGTGGTTAGTTTTTCCAGTTCCTTAAAAAATACAGTGTTGACTTTTATTGGAATTGCATTAAATCTGTAGATTAGTTTGGGTAGGATAGACATCTTGATGATGTTTAGTCTTCCTATCCATGAACACGGAATATTTTTCCATTTATTTAAGTCTTCTTTGATTTCCTTTAACAGTGTTGTGTAGTTTTCTGTATATAAGTCCTTTACATCTTTAGTTAAATTTATTCCTAGGTATTTGATTCTATTAGTTACTATTGTAAATGGTATTTTTTTCCTGATTTCCTCCTCAGTTTGCTCGTTATTGGTGTACAGAAATGCTACTGATTTTTGAGCATTGATCTTATAGCCTGCAACATTACTGAACTCCTTTATAAGTTCTAGAAGCCTTGTTGTAGATTTCTCAGGGCTTTCTATGTATAGGATCATGTCATCTGCGAATAATGAAATTTTTACTTCTTCTTTTCCAATCTGGATGCCTTTTATGTCCTTTTCTTGTCTCAGTGCTCGCGCAAGTACTTCTAAGACAATGTTAAATAGGAGTGGTGATAGTGGGCATCCTTGTCTAGTTCCCGATCTCAGAGGGAAGGCTTTTAGGATTTCACCGTTGAAAATGATGTTAGCTTTGGGTTTTTCATATATACCCTTTATCATATTCAGAAAGTTTCCTCCTATTCCTATCTTTTGTAGTGTTTTTATGAGGAAAGAGTGCTGTATTTTGTCGAATGCTTTTTCTGCATCTATAGAGATGATCATGTGATTTTTTTCTTTCAATCTGTTTATGTGGTGTATTACATTGATTCATTTTCTTATATTGAACCATCCTTGCATACCCGGGATGAAACCCACTTGGTCATGGTGTATAATCCTTTTGATATGTTGTTGAATGCGATTAGCAAGTATTTTGTTGAGGATTTTAGCATCTAGGTTCATTAGAGAAATTGGTTTGTAATTTTCCTTTCTTGTGGTATCTTTATTTGGTTTTGGTATTAGGGTAATGTTGGCATCATAGAATGAGTTAGGCAATATTCCTTCTACTTCTATTTTTTGGAAGAGCTTAAGTAGAATTGGTGTTAGCTCTTTCTGGAATGTTTGGTAGAATTCAGCTGTGAAGCCATCTGGCCCTGGACTCTTCTTAGTTGGGAGGTTTTTGATGACTTAGTCTATCTCTTTACTTGTAATTGGACTATTGAGTTCATCTATTTCTTCTTTCATCAATGTAGGCTGTTTGTGGGTTTCTAGAAACTTGTCCAGTTCCTCTAAATTATCATTCTTGTTGGCATATAATTTTTCAAAGTATCCTCTTATGATACTCTTTATTTCTGTGGGGTCAGTAGTGATATCCCCTTGCTCATTCCTTATTTTATGTATTTGCATCTGTTCTATCTTTTTCTTTGTTAGTCTGGCTAAGGGTTTGTCAATTTTATTGATATTCTCAAAGAACCAACTTTTGGTTTTGTTTATCGTTTCCAGTGCTTTCTTATTCTCTATTTCATTTAGTTCTGCTCTAATCTTTGTTATTTCCTTCTTTCTACTTCCTTTTGGTTAGTTTGTTGTTGTTTTTCCAATTCCTCCAAGTGTGCAGTTAAGTCTTCAATTTTAGCTCTTTCTTCTTTTTTAATATATGAATTTATGGCTATGAACTTCCCTCTCAGGACTGCTTTTGCTGCATCCTATAGGTTTTGATAGGTTGTGTTGTCGTTTTCATTAGTTTCAAGGTAGTTACTGATTTCTTTTGAGATTTCCTCTTTGACCCACTGTTTGTCTAAGAGTGTGTTGTTTAACTTCCATATCCTTGTGCCTAACCTGTTTTTCTGGCCCTTAGTGATTTCCAACTTCATTCTGTTGTGGTCAGAGAAATTACTTTGTATAATCTCAATCTTTCTGAATTCATTGAGAGTTGTTCTGTGGCCTAGCATGTGGTCTATTTTGGAGTATGTTCCATGTGCACTCGAGAAGAATGTAAATCCCACTGTATTTGGGTGTAGTGTTCTGTATATGTCTATTAAGTCCAGGTCTTCTAATGTATTGGTGAGTGCCTTAGTTTCTTTATTGATTCTCTGTCTAGATGTTCTGTCTAATGATGATAGTGGTGTGTTGAAGTCCCCTGCTATAATTGTAGAGGAATTTATTTCTCCTCTTAGTTTTTCCAGAGTTTGCCGCACATATTTTGAGGTACCCCGATTAGGTGCGTAAACGTTGATGATTGTTCTCTCTTCTTGAGAGATTACTCCTTTTACTAATATGTAGTATCCATCTTTGTCTCTTACAATAGTTTTGCATTTAAAGTCTATTTTGTCTGATATTAGAATAGCTACTCCTGCCCTTTTTTGGCTATTGTTAGCTTTAAAATGGTTTTGCAGCCATTCACTTTCAGCCTCCTTGAATCCCTGGGTCGAAGGTGGGTTTCTTGTAGACAGCATATAGATGGATCATATTTTCTTATCCATTCTGCCAATCTGTGTCTTTTGATTGTTGAATTTAATCCATTAACATTCAGTGTTATTACTCGTAACGAATTTCTTACTTCAGCCATTTTTTCTTTGAGTTAATGTATGTCATATGTTGTTTTGTTTCTCTTTTGTCTTTTCAGTTGTTTTTAAACTCTCCTCCAACTCTCTCTCCCTTGTTTTTTCCTTTCAACTTGTAGAGATTCCTTTAGTATTTCTTGAAGTGCTGGTTTCTTCTTGACATACTCTTTTAATTTCTGTTTATCTGTGAATATTTTGAATTCTCCATCATTTTTGAATGCCAGTTTTGCTGGATAGAGAATTCACGGCTGGAAGTTTTTTTCTTTTAGTATTTTGACTATGTCATACCACTGTCTTCTTGCCTCCATGGTTTCAGCTGAGAAATCAGCACTTAATCTTATTGTGCTTCCCTTGTATGTGATGGTTCTCTTTTCTCTTGCTGCCTTGAGTATTTTCTCTTTGTCTTGAGCATTGGACATTTTGACCAGTATATGTCTTGGAGTTGGCCTGTTGGGATTTATACTGTTTGGGGTGCGCTGTGCTTCCTGGATATGCACATCCATCTCTCTCAATAGAGTTGGGAAGTTTTCAGCCATTATTTCCTTCAACACTCCTTCTGTTCCCTTTCCCTTCTCTTCTCCTTCTGGGATGCCCATAATGCGTATGTTTGTGCGTTATGTTTGTGCGTTTTGTATTATCGGTTAATTCCCTGAGTCCATGCTGGATTTTTTCTATCTTTTTGTCTATCTGTTCTACTATCTCTTTGATTTCAGCTTTATTGTCTTCCATATCACTAATTCTTTCCTCTGCCTCTTCAAATCTGCTGTTATGTGAATCCAGCGTCTTTTTCATTTCTTGGCTTGTGCCATTGTTCACCATCATATCCATTATCTTTTTAGGCATGTTTGCTATTTCTTCAGTATGTTCTATCCTTAATCTCTTCCTTCAGTTCTTTAAGTTGGTCCATGATATTTATTTGGATGGTTTTGATTAGTTGTTCGATGTTCTGCATCGCTTCCTGATTTTTATTTTGTTCATTGGACTGGTCCATGTTTTCCTGTTTCTCAAAGTCATTTGTATTTTTTTGTTACCCTCTGGTCATCATATTATCTTGATGGGTTTGTTCAGTTGATTAGCTTTTCTCTATGCTCTAGAGTTTTATTTAGCTGGTGGTTCTGCGTGTGAGTTAAGTTTTCTCTTTGGCAGTTTTTCTTCTTATTTTATTTCCTTACTTCTTTCTATGTTCCCTTGAAGGCAAAAGGTTAGGGCCAGAGGAATCAAAAGATGTAAGGAAGGCAGAAGGATAATAGTAATATTGATAAAAGTTAGAAGAGGGACAAAATGAGGCTTAATGAAATGAATATTTAACTTGTGTAGGCAGTGTAGAGTAATAGGAAAAAAAGTGGAGTTCCTACAATGGACTGGGAAAACAAATGGAGGAATATATAGAGAGTGATTTAGAAGGCTAGAATTATGAGGAGGGAGAGAAATAGTAAAGAAAGGGCTGAAAGGAAAAAGCTAATACTAATTTAAAAAAGAAGAAAACAAAATAGATGGAATAGAAATTGACACCCTTAAGTTGTGGGCCTATGAAAAAATGTTGTATCTAAGAGCCACAACAGAAAACAGAAGGCAGAAAGATGAAGGAAGGATAAGCGATAGTTTGTAATACAGAATCAATATAGACAGCGAGTGGGAAATTACGGAAGAAGCAGCACAGGAAAGAAGCAACAAGCTAGCAGCAACTAATTTTAAAAAAATGAAAGGAAAAAGAAAGGGGGGAGGAAAGAGGAAATAAAAGCAAGAGACCAGAAAGAAACAGAGAGAAACCAAAGATCCACACAGGCAAGCAATCAAACAGAGCTAAGGAGGGTCAATGATTCCCCTAGGGTCCACGTGGATCCTCTCTGCCTACTTGTGTTTATCAATCAATTTCCCTGCAGGGTTCTATATGCAGGTCCTGAAGCAGCTTTTAGCTATTAAACTAAATTTAAAAGAATTTATTTTTCATTTATTGAAGTGACCTCATTTTTTTTTTTTTTTAGCAAAATACAGGACCCAAAATAATTCCTCCTCTAGACCATCCCCCTTACAGAAGGGACCCTAGCTGGGCTCGTGGAAATTAATCAAGCACGTCCCACTTCCTGGACTCCGCAGGGTAGCTGTAGCTCTGATGTTAGTCAGTGCAGAGTGCTAAAGATGGCCGATTCTGCCCCTTCTGGAGCCGAGCACCAGCGTCACAGGGTTGCTATGTAAATCAGTTTGACTGCAGATTCGCGTCTGCTCTCAGCCTGATGCTACTTCAGTTGGCTTATCCGCTCCCCAAAGCTATGGGGTGGTGCAGGCAGCCAGATCGATGTCGAAAAATAAAAATAAAAATACCCTTTCCTGTCCTCCAACAGAACCCTCCCTCTTTTGGGGAGTGTCCCTTCTTCCTGACTCCGCAGCGGTCCGGGTCTTATCCCTGGGCAGCTAGGCAAATCAGCTCTGTCCTCTGACCAGAATCCCCCCTCCCATTCACCGGGTGCCACTTAGCTCTGGCTGTTCTGTTCACATAAGGTCCAAGGGGCGCCAGGCAGCCAGATCCCCAGAAAACAAAACTTTCTTGCCCTGCTCGCAGCTCCAAGTGGCCGTTTTTTTATTATTATTTTCCTCCCTAACCGCGGGGCTCAGCCGTCTGTGCCAACCACCACCGGCAGGCTTAAAACTCACAAATCTCTACCGTTCCGCCCACGCCGTTGATCCGCGCAGATAGATGTCCCAAGCTTCTCACCCCACGCGTGCACAGCACAGACCCCCGGGCAGGACCCCGTCCACAATCTGCCTTGCTCTGGGAGCTTGCAGTGTATACTCTCCTACACTAACGCCATCTTGGCCCCCTCCGGGAATCTTTTTAAAAACTTCCAGGGAGCAGATGTGGCTCAAGCAATTGAGTTCCTGCCTCCCACATGGGAGGTCCTGGGTTCGGTTCCTGGAACCTACTGCAGCAGATGTCTTAACTCAGGCGACGCCGCGAGAGCCCGGCCACCGGCGGGACAAAAGCGAGACCGCCCGCCCTTAATGTTTTTAAATCTTTTTTCCCATTTGGGCCCTAGGTTGTGGTCTGAGCAAAATGTAACTGTTTTGCAGCTCTAGCTCTGTACTGTTCCCCAAGTCAGAGGATGTTGATCTTAAGGTATTTGAAAGTTGGGATTATAAAACTCTTGTGGTAGTGCTACTAGCCCCAATGTTAAGGGTATCTAGTGGAAATCTTCAAATTGCTGCCAATTTCAAAGCAATATTATCTGAAGGCAAGATTAGACTGTATATTAACCTATTTTTTTTAGTGTTACAATAAAAAGCCCATTCTCAGATGCCAGGTGTGGAGTCTCAATGTACTAGAAATGCAGTCTCTCTAAGGGCTCAACTGATTTTCATTCATTCATTCATTCATTCATCTGGCAAACATTTACTGAGCACAAACTATGTGTCAGAAATTACTAGAATCCAGAGTTACACATATGAATAAACCATAGTTTATTCTACCCTTGGGTTTATTGAATTAGGTTTCATTCGATCAGCCAATAATTAGCTATAATTAATTAATCACCTTGTAGGGGAATGTAAGAGATACAAGATATGGTGTTTTGTTTTTTTTTTTAAAGATTTTATTTATTTATTCATTCATTTATCCCCCCCTTGCTGCTTGTGCTCGCTGGGTCAGCTAACCACGCCGTGCGGGCGGGCTTGCCTTCACCAGGAGGCCCCGGGAACTGAACCTGGGGCCTCCCATATGGTAAACGGGAGCCCTACTGATTGAGCCACAGCCGCTTCCCCAAGATATGGTTTTTGTCTTCAAGAATCTCATAGTAGAGTTGGAGAAATACAAAGATATACTAAGACATTAAACTGCTCAAGAGCAATTAAATTATACCTATGTATCACTGACTGTTTACAACTGGTGGTCACATAAGGAGTATCAGTGTAGGCAACAGTTTTCAGAAAAGGTTCAGGGAGGTGGTAGAATTTAAACCCAGTAAGAATAGGGTCAAGAATCCTATCTTCCTCAATAAATAGTCATTATATCTCCTCAACAAGACCTACTTCTACCAATCTGGCTCTAAATTATATTTGTTTAAAGAAAGATCCTAGCTTTTTCAGTTGGCTCCTCATCTGTAAAATGGGAATAAAACTAAAACCACCTTCGTGGGGTATTGTGATTATTCAATTATATGATGCATGAGATGAAAGTATTTTTATATCAGTTAGGATGCTTTCAGTTGCAAGCAACAGAAAATCAACTTGAATTTTGGCTTAAGTAATACAAATAATACAAAGAATTTATTGTCTTTCTTAAATCCATAGGTGGGTCAGGCATGGCTTAATTAGAGCTTTACCTGTGTTTTTCTATGGATCTCTCTAATTTTCCCTTCTTTGTGTGACGGCATTATCTTCAGGCTGGCTTCCAATGTTTTTTCAAAGTGTGGTCCTTAGATCACCCTCATCAGACTCTCCTATGGAATCAGAATCTCTGGGGGTGGGGGAGGGAGGTGTGTGCAAGTTAGTGTGTTTTTAAAATATTCCAGTTATTCCAATATTCTTAGGCACACTAAAGATTAGGAATCACTGGGTAGCCTCAAAAGAGGAAAAGGCTGGAAGGATGTATTCCAGGTTCTCAAATCACACGCCTATAATGATTTAACCATTATAGGGTTTTATCTAGCTTTGAAGCACAAGTATCTTCATTCTTGATTCAAAGGCACTTGAGAAAAATGCTGGTGTGAAACTCTATAAACATGATATTTAGCACAGTTCTCTTTTGCCTGTATCCTTCCCTTCAAACATTTGACGCAGACACCATTGTGTTCACAGGGGAATCTATAGAGGGAGGGGTGGATGGAAAGTGAACTTGCAGAGAGTACCATTACAATTTTTTATTGCAGCAACAAAAACAGAGTCTGGCTATATTAGGAAAAGAAAAATAGTTCATTAGATATTAAATGCTCACAGAATTGACAGGAGGCTGATGGACCAGGTCTGGAGACAGTGAAGGAAGCAGGAGAGGCCAAGAAGTTAGGCAGCGGGAGTTACTACGCAGGCTTGCCTTACCAGCAGCCTGGGCCAAAGTCTGCTCTGCAGAGCAGACGACTTCCAGCTGCCCCAAATCCTCATGCTTCTTGCTCCAGAAGAAGTCCTGGGAGAAGGTGTCTGATTGACCAAAGGGAAGCCACATGTCCATTCCCAGGACTCACATAGGATGGAGAGTACAGGATCTGGCACATTTGGCTTCTGGGGTGGGAGCTAATTACTACATCCTCAAAGGATTACATGGAATTTTTATGGGGATTGCATTGAATCTGTATATCAATTTGGGTAGAATTGACATCTTAACAATATTTAGTCTTCCCATCCATGAACAAGGAATGTTCTTTTTATTTTAGTCTTCTTTGCAATGCACTGTAGTTTTCTGAATACAAGTGCTTTATGTCCTTGGTTAGGTTTATTCCTAAATATTTGATTCTTTTTATTGCTATTGTAATTGGAATTTTTTCCCTGACTTCCTCCTCAGATTGCTCATTACTAGTGTATAGAAACACTACTGTTTTTCGCATATTGATCTTGTATCCTACCAATCTGCTAAATTCGTTTATTAGCTCTAGTAGCTTTGTTGTAGATTTTTTGGGATTTTTTAGCTATAGGATCATATCATCTGCAAATAGTGCAAGTTTTACTTCTTCTTTTCCAATTTGGATGTCTTTTCTTTTTCTTGCCTGCTTGCTTTAGCTATACCCTCTAGCACTATATTGAACAACAGTGGTGACAGTGGGCATCCTTGTCTTGTTCCCAATCTCAATGGGAAAGCTTTCTGTCTTTCACCATTGAGTATAATGTTAGCAGTGGGTTTTTTATATATGCCCTTTATCATGTGCAACATCCTTACTACTCACTTATTGCTGCAATAAAGCTGCGTAATAAAAGCACTCCAAAACCTCAGTGGTTTATAGCAAGTAGCGTTTATTTTATCTGTTACAGTTCTGGGGAATGCACTAGTTTGTGGTCTTATCAATAGAATAGGCAAAAGAGGGTCAAGGGGAGCCAACCAGGCCCTGTTGTCTTAATATATATTGCAAATCCTTTCATGATGATACCTTCCTTTGGATTCTTTTCCTACACTCCTATTTTCAAACAAATTCTATAAATTGATGGACTGTCTACTCTGTGCTTGACCCTATCCTGGGTACTTGAGAAATAAAGAAGCAAAAAATCTTTTAAAATTCAACTGTCAGGGGGAGTTTTTGCACTAATTTATACCAAAGTGTGAGTGACTTATTGGTTCTGTTTACCACATGAGTATAGGACTTGTCACCACAGAAGAGCACAGATGTCCAGGTAGGTAGAGATAAGAAGACCATGCTGGGGAGAAGGGCAGAACAGGAACAGGGTTGGTGAGGGCTGCCTCAGCCTACTTTGTAAAGATCAATAGCTTACACTAATATATATATATATATTTCCCAGAACCCCAAATAGAGAGCTGGCTATTCAGTCCATGCTCAGTAAATACTTCATTCATTTGTTTATTCAATAAATGTTAATGTACCTATTATCTCCCAGGCAGGAGGTATTTGTCAACTGATTACTCAGGCTAGCAAAACAGAAACTCTAAGAGGTAATCATCATTTTTCTTCACTCACTACTTCTATGAGGCTCTGGTTCCACAGACCCATCAAGACAGGCAGTATGGTCAGGCATTTTGAACTACAGTGTGCTGTGCAAATGTCAAGTGTGTGGCAGTTTGAGATTATTTTTAGAATCCCCCAAAGAGAAAGATTATATTTGTAAACTAATCTATTCCTCTGTGTGTGGCATCCTTTGATTGTATCACACTCAGCTGAGGGGGCTTTGATTAGATTACTTGAGAAGATTGATTTAGGGCTTTTTATTGAACTATATCAGTGAGGTATAATTCAGTTTGAGTCTCTGTCTCCTTGCTGGTTCTGATATAAATGGAAATAGAGCAAGCCAGACAGAGGAAAAGGGAGTCTGCATATTTGATTTTGCAATGTGAGAGAGAGCGAGGACTGCAGGAAAACACAAGCCCCCAAAAGGCTCAAAGAGGCTGGGCCCACAGAGCAGCTTAAGAGGAGATGGTGAGCCGGGAGTGGAAGGCTGAGACCTCGGCAGAGATCGGCAGCCATCTTGCTTGCCATGGGCCAGGGCAACAGAATCAACAACAGCTGACTTTGGTGAGAAAGCACCTCTTATGGTGCCCTGATTTGGACTTTACACGGCCTTGGAATTGTAAGCTTTTACCCCAAACAAATTCCCTTTATGAAAGCCAACACACTTCTGGTACTTTGCATAACTAAAACATAGGAATTTCTATTATTATCAATATCATTATGGAGCATAGATGAGGGTCATAAAACATGATGTCTGCCTTCAGATTCCAGGAGGATGGAGTTTGGTGTGATGAAGAAGGAACTCCAAAAAATGTTTTTTTCTATATGCCAGACACTATGGTAGGTGCTGGGGAAAGAGCAGTGAACAAGAGGGACACAATCTGTGCCCTCATAGAATTTACAATCCAGTAGACTGAAAGGCTAGGCATATATGGTAATTATAATTTCTTGGAGTAGATTTTTACAGAATAATTTTTCTGTGTCAGATTATGTGCTAGGTATACAAGGATTCAAAAGCAAATGAAGAAACAATTACAACAACAACAAATCATCCTTGCTTGCAGTGTACTCACAGACACAAAACAAAGCAACTAGAATGACGTGTTAAAATTGCTATCATCCGAGACGTGCATGTAGAGCTATGATGCACCAATTAGGCCACTGTCACTTCCAATTGGGGTGGGGTGGGTGGGGGCAGGAATGAATCAGAGAAAACCACAAGTGTACAACGACATGAGCTGAGCTTGGAAGGCCAGGACGGAACTCACCAGACAGACCTGTGAATGTTAGGTTAAGGTTTTATCCTTATGGTTAACATTGGACCATTCAAAATACACGGCTGTGGTATACACCCAAACAGAAACCTCTACAGCAAGCACAATTATTAAAAAATTAGCTGTCCCCCTGATTTTGTAAAATGTCCCCAATGAGACCTTGTCTTCAGTCAGACCACTCTGGATATCGAGTGTTTGGGGTTTGGGGTGTGGCTGGTGCACACACTTTTTCACTTATTTCCCTATTTTAACTTGATGTCTCTTAGACACTGTTTACCACCCAGGACAATGATGAATTGCAAGGAAACCGAAGGAAGACAGGAAGGCAGGAGGGTTGGAAGGCTGGAAGGCTGGAAGAAAGGAGTTTCTGGGGGGCACATTTATTTGGGAATTAGAAGCCAGTGCAAAAGAGACACACCAGTTTTAAAAAGGAACAGCAGAGCCTGGCACCAAATGACGTGTGAGACAAGCATGTTGCAAAAAAGTCAAAAGAATAATGACCAAAACAAGTATCAGAAAAAGTCAGAGAGGATAAGTCGGGAAAGGAAGGTGATGAAGCAATTTACCTAGGAGAGATGACCTAATTCCAAAAACAAGCAGAGAGACATAGGTTGTTGCTCTACTTACTAGGAAAAAGGGTAAAAAGCACATGAAGTTTCACCCCCTTGCATACAATTACCTAAAAATAAAAATTGCATTAGCAGAGGGAAAGCAGTTAAAAATTGGCAGTTTGCAGAGAAAGAAAATTAAAATTTGCTATCCCTTGTGAAGTGAGCTGACTGAAAACTGTCCCCCGGCCCCCCCCCCCCCCCCCCGCAAAGCCAGGGAAAACTGTGGTCTGAGGGATGTTGGCTTTCAAAGGACAACCAGGGTAGTTCCCTGCCCCTTTAGTGAGCCTTGGGCCCCGAGCAATTTGGAATAGATTTGATGTGATTCGTTTTTGTCACTAGCTATGGTTCCATTTAAAAATCGTCAACTCTTTTGCAAGAGAATAGTTGAAATAGGCTCTAGGGAAGATGGCAAAGCCATTCTATTTCTGATTGCTAAGGCTGAATCCTAGAAAGGTCCATACCTTGAAAATGTCCGAATCCCAGGCAGCTGCACATGACTTGATTTTCAAATAGAGTCCCTGGACCATCACTTCCCAGGGGTTTTGCTCTTAAGCTGTAGAGCGACAGGCATCAAATGATACCCATCTTCCACCACCAGGAAGCCCGGGGAGAATTTTTACATTTCGCAGCTGAACCAAACTTCACAATGAGCCCGGGAAGAATTGGTAAAAGGTTGAGCCAGAGCTTTGGTCTTCAAATTGGAATACTAATGATGGCCTTTAATGAAGCCTGACAGTACAATCTGTTTCTCATTGTTGCTTAAGTGAGGGCTCCCAAGCACACCCTGGCTTTCAGGGCAGGGACAGACTGGGATAAATGGACCCTGCTGGTGAGCAGGACTGAGCACAGCTGATCTTTCAGCCAGGATTAAATTAATTAAAGTGATTCTCTCGGCCAAAGAATTAGTCTTTTTATCTGTCATTATTGTATTGTTTATTAATCTCCAATGGAGGCTAATTGGTACCTGAGCTTTTGGGGACAGGGGATCTTGGAGTGATAGGGATGAAATTGTCCTCATTTGGAAAAGGGAGAAAGGGAAGGGTTGTCTTAATTCTAGATGTGAAATGAGCTTGTTAATTTAAGACCTTTATCAAAAGATTACAACAGCCCAAGGCAAGAACAGTCAGGCAAAATGAACTAATATCAGGGAAGGCTTTGCTGTGTTGACTTTGCCCCCAGATTATTAGTCAATATAATTGTCACCAAGAAACCTACTATCTGTAAGGCTTTGTGACAGGCTATTCAAGTTGGGTGCACTCTCCTTAAAGAGATGTCTGAGTCCCCTGCCCCAGAAGAACCTGGAAAAAACTTGAATACTCATCTAATTCAATCTCTCATTTTAACAGAAAGTAAGGAAATTGCTGTCAATAGTGATGATGTTTATCAAAGCTAGAGTATATCTTAGGGTGGAGAAAGATGCCAGGCCAGGCTTGGAGCACCAAGATGTTAGATAGGATCAAAGGGAATACACTCTCCCCTTGTACTCTGCTTTCAGTTCTACTTTCAGGGCTGGGACAAACTTGGAAAGATGGTCCATGGGGGGATGCTGGGACTGGGAAGAAATGGGAAGGGTATTTACCCAAGGCATCTTGAGACAGCCTAGCCAGGCAAAGAGAAAACTGACATTCTGTTTGTATTAGAAAAGCCTTTTTAGGTTGCAAGTGACAAAAACCCCATTGTTCTTTGCTTTTGTGGCCATTCTGGGAAGGACTGGTCCGGGGGAAATCCTATTCTGAAGGCTATATTGCTTTGGCAGTTCTTTCCTTATTAGTTTGAAAGCTGGAGTCTAGGGATTGCTAAAAAAGGTGATCAAGTAATTATAAGATGTTATGTTGCAAACTTGGGGCTCCAGCCTTTAAAACGACAGTAGGCTACTAGCCTGTGTTCTGTCAGTAACATGTCCATCAAAGTCCAAAGCCGGACATCTTGGTTATGATCCTTGTAGACTCCATCCTTGTGGTTTCTGTCTCTTAGCCACAGTCTTGCCACCCTGTCCATTTCCCTGACATATCAAGTCATTAGGTGTTACCTAATAATAGGCTAAGGTGGGAAACACAGCTGATGTTTCTCTTGCCTCCAGGCTGCATCCCAGAGGATGGCTACTACATTAGAGATAACTATTACCTTTTTTGAAGAGGGAGTACACAGCAATAGGTGTTAGGAGAGAAGAGAGAAGATCAGGCTAACTCAGATCCATGGTTACACCAGGTCCTAATATTATTTTCTGCTCTGCATTCTGTTTCCTTCCTTTGCACTATATGGTGGGGTAAAGAATTCCGCTTTCTAAACTCAGGGACGATATGACCACTTTGCATCTTTGGCCACATCAGAAAGGGTATCTTGACAATGCCCTGTTGTTGCTGGTGCTCTCTTGGTGAATTTGTGAGTCAGGAGGTGCTAAAGTGGAGAGGTATGCCCCTCCATGGCTGGAGCTCCCCTGGTGGAGAAGGGCTGGGAGAATCCCTAGGGCTTTGCCTCCCAGGGCTACTTCCGTTGCTGTTGCTGCCACTCCCGGGCAAGGAAGACCTGCTGTTTCCTTGATGGCTCTCATCTCGAGTAGGTCTGGGCAAACCAAAAGACCTCCTCTGTCCTGCAAGACTCCTCCTCTAAGTTCTCTGAGTAGAGAGCACGGGCTTTTCTCAAATATTTTTCTGCCTGCACAAGAGCCCCAAACAGGTTATCTAGCAGCCCAGGAAATGCACTGCTGGGTTGACCCTCAAGAACTGGTTTCCCTACCCCGTCTGCCCGCTCTTATCTACCTTCCAGAGTCCTCTGATAGTTGCTTCATGCATTTTGTCTAGAATTTTTAGTTGTAGTCAGTGGAAGCAATGGGTGTAGTGTGCTTATTTGATCTTGACCCAAATCAGAACTCTTTTGCGTCTGTGTCTTTAATGTGTCTTCATTATTCTTTGAACACATCCTTGCTTTTGGTCCATCTTATACTTTCCCCGCCCTAGCCCCAGAAGCAGCCATTTATCAAAGGAGCTCTGGTTTCTTTTCCATAGAGAATGGTATTTAGGATCCAGCCAAGATCTGGCACTAGGTATGCTCATTTTTATTAGGTTTTGTTTCTTATAGTCCCTTTCACTACTCCCAGGCCCTTTCAGTTGTCAGACCTTAAATGAGGCAGCCATTGTGATGCAGATGGTAGTGCTACCTAGCAATTTAAATTTGTTTAAATTACTTCAAATTAAATAAAATTAAAAATTCAATTCCTTAGATGCACTAGTGAAATTTCAAGTGCTCAGTAATCACATGTGACTAGAGATAACCATATAAGATAGTGCACATTTCCATCATTGAAACACCAACATAGGTAATTTTGGCCAGAAAAATGCCTGTGTTCTCTATATTATTTTGTTTATAAAAACAAAGCATGAAATAGTCAAATTTTTCATAGATGGACTTTGAGGGAGGAATCCTGCAGAACAGAGGTCCATCTATTCCAAAATATATCCATATTTTAATCTATTTATTAAATTAAATATACACCATCACCCATATCAGGCATCCATACAACCCAGGAAGTGCTTTATAGTGAAAGGATGGTCAATACTTTCAAATAAAACAATCAAATTGCTCTTCAGGTTGGCAGCTTATCTCATCAGTTTTGGCTCTCAAAAAAGACCAGAGGTTATATCTGAGAAACTTCTCAGGAATGCAGAGTTCAAGGATGTGTTACCACCTGAAATGAGATTGCATTCTCCATGTCTATTTTTTTTCTCACTAAACCAGTAAGAGAGTAACCACACTGTTGGCTCTGGAAGACATACCTGAGCAGTACAGTCTAGGCTGCCCCCCTCTCGAGAGGGCTGCAGGTGAAGACTTTGATGTCTTGATAACTGTTAAGAGGCTAACACAGTTTTCACTTTTTTTTAGCATTATGACTTAAGCATCATAGGTCAGGGCCTGCTGATAGTGATTGGCTAGGGAAAAAGAGGGAAAAATTTATCTCAAAATTGTGTCAGAAGAAAAGTGAAGGAAAATATATCAAAGAAATGTAAGCTAAAAAGATTAATGAGTAACTGTTACAGTAATCACTGTTAATTATCTTCACAGGGGTGTTTGGGAAAGAATACACAATAACTTTTCTTAAGAACAAGAATTAACATTGTGCTAGTCCTCTTTTTGCCAGGCTTACCAAATGTATCTTCCTATTTTTGTGTGTGTGTGTGTGTGATTTTTTAACAACTTCTAATAAAGATGGAAGCTATTAGTTAGATAGTCCAACCATTGGTTTAAGAACCTAAGTATCCATAGAGGCACAGTCAACTAATTTCTAATACTTGCTTAACTTAAGAAGAGATATGGGGAAAGTATCTATTATCCACATAATCCTAGAAAGATAATATCAAGTTCTGGTCTCTATTTAAGGAACTTTCTTGACACAGGCACCCTGTAGGCACTGTTGCCCAGATTTTGGTCTCTAATTCTATTCTCTACCCAAATCAAGCTTCTTGAGCAGTTCTGATTTCATGTACTGGAACAAAACAAATCGAGATGGACTTTACACAACTAGTTGCTACAAGAAGAGATAGATGCTTTTAGAGGCAAAATGGGTGGTCAAGTTGTGACAATGTGATCATTAAAAAGAGGAAAAATAACTGCAGTAAATTCGAACTAATTAAGTCTGTTGAAAGATTCAGAGACCACAACAATGCTAAGGAAAGGATATAGTGTATAAAAGGTTACTACATTTTAGAGAAAAACTTTGTAGATACAAAAGACTCATATAGTTATTAAAATTGGCCTGTAAATTTAGTTCTAAGCTTCCTGGAGGTCAGAGTAAAAAAGGAAACATTATCATTTACACACATGAATTCCTAATATTATTTATAAAAGATGCCTATATATTAATCAACTCAAATTATGTGAATCCAAGCTGGAGTTTTGTCAATCATCAGGCTATAAATCACAGAGTAGTGCTTCTTTTTATAAGGATTGAAATTTAAGAAAGACACATGTAAAATTTTTTTAAATTGAAAGTAGAATGATATTAAATGGTTTTTGATCAAAGAAATGTTGAGAGGGCAAATATTAAACAGGAAACATATCTATTATATTGGAGGAGGCAAAGGTATTGAAGTATTAAAAAGGTATTAAAGGTAAAGGGAGAAGGTATTAAAAAGATATGAAAAGTAAAGGGAGCAGATAAAAAGTTTAAAAATGGGGGGGGGGATATTTTTTTTAAAGAAATGTATATCCAAAAGTGAGTGGCTTTTCAAAAGAAGACAAAAAGTTAGAGAATTATAGGAAATAGAGAGGGAATATGGGGGATAAAGGGATCAGGTAAAAATTGGCAATAAAATAAATTAATAAAATTAATTTGTTCAAGTTAAAGTAAAATTTCAAAATTAAGCAGTTAACAATCAGGAAAATCAGCCTGCCTTTCATCCCCCAAATCCAAGGGCTGAAAATAAAAAGATAATTTAATACTAACTAGTGTCTGTAAGATAAAATAGAAATAAAAGTCTGGGCTTTGATAACAGAAGCAACTAGCACCAGCATTTATCATCAGAGAAGGACTGCACTGGTGCCAAGCAAGGTGACCTATTTTAGGGCACAAACAATTTCTTGTATTATAATATAGCAATTCAAAAAGGCAAATGTTAAAGGCAAAGAAAGTGTGCAGCTCTATAGGTAAGAGAGCCCTCCCCCTACAAGGGCATTCGTTGGGTGTAACCTAGAAGGCATTTGGGAAAGAAAACAAAGGGAGGAGAGGAGGTCATTTTGGTTTAAAATAAATATATAATTTCAAGCTTGCCTGTAAGAGAATGTTTGGGATTCTGCAGATCTGTTGCTTTTCCTTTGCCTAGATGAATGTATTGTTAAATGATGTGGTTGTCTACACACATTGCCTTGCCACTCCCATAATTAACATGGCTGGGGAGGAAACTGGATTGTAAAAGGTCAGAGGATCTGTGTCCTGGGGCCCCACATGAGCAGGATTGGAACTGGGGCAATCTAAACAGGCTATTGCTTTTTAGATTTTTCTCCAGCTCTTACTGTCACACTGAAGGATATAAAAAAGGTGATAAAAATGTGTAAGAAGAAACTACAAAACTTTTGTAAGAGATATGAGACAACCTACATAAATGGGGGTTTATCATTACCTTAAGGGAATAATGATTATTGCCAAGATGTCTATATTCTTTCTAATAAATGGCTAAGATTAATGTAGGTCCAATCAAAATCCCATTGAAGACTTTCATGAGGGTCTTAAAGTTAATCTATAAAATGAACTAGAAAAATAGAAAAAATTCAGAAAATGAAGTGAAATATCAGAGAAAGTAGCTTTTTTTGTATTATATTATTATTGTAAGAGTATAATATGGGGTAAAAAGCGAGTGGAAGGATCAATGAAATACAACCGGCCTGGAAATAGACTCTAGGATATTTAAGATTGTAATATGTCCTAGAGTGGTGTCATATAATAATATCTTTAACAGCTTGACTATGATGTGCTGAGGTGTGGTTTTATTTGTATTTATCCTGTTTGGCATTCACTTAGTTTTACCAGTTATCTGTCGGATAGATGTATTTTATTATAATTGAAAAGTTCTTGATCAGTATTTCCTTGAATATTGCCATTATTTCTCTCTGCTTTCCTTCTGGGTCTCCAATTAGATATGTACTAGACATTTTTTAATGTGCCTCATTTCTCTTATTCTCTTCTCTTCTTCCATTCTTTTTTCCTTCTGTGATTAAGTTTGAATACTTTTCTATTTATCTGTCTTTGAGTTTACTACTCCTGACTCTTGCTGTTAAACACATTCTTTTTTTTTTTAGATTTATGGAACAGAGGCGCCCTGCCACCTGCACCACCTCAGCTCCCAGTTTTTCAGTGCATCTCGTCTTGGCTCTCCTTTGTGTCACTTTCCCATTACGTTATCATCTTGCTGTGTGGCTTGGCCGGGCCTGGCAGGCCTGCGCGCCTTCTATATATATATATTTTTTTATTTTACCGGGAGGTCCCAGGAATCGAACCCAGTTCCCTTCATATGGGAGACGGATGCCCAACCATTTGAGCCATATCTACCCGCTAAACACATTCACTGAATTCTTAATTTCAGATACTTTATTTTGCAGGCCTAGAAGGTACATTTGATTTTTTATATAGTTTCAAATTCTCTATTGCAATACTCCATCTTTTCATCTATTTAGTCTATATTTCCTTTATTTTCCTTAAAAGTATTAATCACAGTTATTTTGAAATCTTTATCTTCTCCCTCAGATAGCTGGATTATCTTTCCCTCTGTTTCTATTGACTGAAACTATCTGTTGATTATTGGTCAGCTCTCCTACATCTTTGTCTGTTTAGTAGTTTTTAAATGTATGCTGTATATCCTGGATAAGGCATTGCTGTGCTTTGGGTAGTGTAATTATTCTCCACGCATACTGAAGTTTATAATGGCAGGCAGTTAAATTACCAAATAACCACCTTGATCCTATTGAAGCCTTTTCTGGGAAGCTTTTTGAGAGTGGTTCTTTTTCAGTTTTGTCCTTATTTTCTGGCCATAGCCGTTACTCCTGTAGTGTAGACCCCATTCCTAGGGCTGGCCTTTCTGGGTTCTCAACTGAAACACATGGTATTGTTTATTCTGTTTTATTTTTATAATCATTACAAATAATAATGATATTTTCATTTTTTAAAAAATGATAACGCACATGATTACGTGTGAATATTTTTCTTCCTTCTACCTTCCTGCACTTTCTGATTTTCTACACTGAGGATGTTCTAGATTTATAATTAGGGAAAGCCATCAAATAAAAGAAAAAATTATTTAAAAGTTGATTCTGTAGGGTGTTCTTTTTGAAAAGAGAAAATATATGGATAGTGGTGATTGCTTATAAGCTCAAAACTGTGCTTGGCCAAAACAGTATAGAACAATGCCAGTGCATGGCTTCTTTGTGCTCTCAAATATTTCTAAATTATTTATAAAATATTTTCTAATTTTAACACTCAAAGTATTCTCTGTAAGTTTAAATGAGAGGTTAAATAGTATGGTGAGTGGACATCACCATCCCAGTCGCCTCTGGATTGGGGGAAGAACTATGGACTAGAGTGGACTTGATGGTATTCTCTTGCTCACATATGGTGATTCTTGCAATGCAAGAAATTATAACAATGAGGTGGAGCCAGTGGCCACTTGACAGTTTTTGGGTAGGGAGGGGATGAGCAGTTGAAATACAGGGACTTCTTTGGGAGTTGGAGGTTGTCCTGAGTACTGTTGTGGCAATGGATGTAGGCCATTTTAAATCAGCACACACCACTCAGAACTGAGTGGGAGAGAGTGTGGTCTACAGTGTGAACTGTGGTCTATGGTTGGTGGCAAGGCTCCAGGATGTGTAAGTTCATTGAGGTTGGTGGGCCACACTGTGGGAGATGTTTGTGTGGGATGTGGTGGGAGGTGTGGGAGGTGGGCAACATGGGAATCCCAGTGGGTTCCGTGTAATATTTTAGGTAATCTAAGCACCTCTTAAAATATATGTATATATATATATATATATATAACATTTTTGTAAGCAAATACACATATATGCACATATATTTATATATCATTTTGCAAATGTTTGTATGTATTGTGAGAATTTTGATTTTTACCCATAATAAAAAAAAAAAAAATAGTATGGTGAGAGTCAGTTTAGTAGAATGGTTAAGAGTGGACTCTGGGAGATGAGAGACCAAGTTATGCTCCTTATATTGACTAGGTGTGTAACCCCTGGCATGCCACTTGTCTTAGTTTGCAGGGCTGCTATATAAATACCACAGGCTGGTTGGCCTAAACAAGAGGAATTTATTGTCTCACATTTTGGGAGGCTAGAAGTCCAGCAGGCCATGCTTTCTCTGAAGTCTATAGTGTTCTGGTGGTGGCTTGCCAGCGACCCTCCATCACAGGGCAGTCTGTCTCCTTCCGGCTCCTCCTGCTCCTACTCCTCCTGCACAGCCCTCTGTGTCTGTCTAGATTTCCTCTCCTTATAAGAACTCCATCCATCTTTGATTAAGACCTATCCTGATTCAGTTTGGCCTCATCCAAATAGGATCTCTCTTTTTTTGGCTTAAAGAGCAAGAATTTACTGGTTCACAGTTTGGAGACTAGCAGTAAAAAATCAGGGTGTCATCAAAGCCTTGCTTCCTCCAAAGTCTGCTGAATTCTGGTGGTGGCTTGCTAGCGATCCTTGGCATTCCTTGGCTTATGGATCTATCTGCAATTTGTCTCCTTGTGTCTCCTCCTTTGGTTTCTACTGATACTGTGTCTGAATTTTCTGTGCTTCTAAGGTCTTCAGCTTCATTTGATTAAGGCCCACCCTGATTCATTTTAGCCTCATCTTTTTTTTTTTTTCCAATTTCTACCATTATTGTAATTATCAGACACCAAATAGGATCTTTGAAGATCCTGTTTACAAATGAGTTCACATCAACAGGACAGGGATTAGGACTTAAACAAAGCTTTGTGGGGGATATGATTCAATCTACCATACCACTTAAATTCTTTTGAGCATCACTTTAAACAATCTATAAAATAAGATTAAAAGTCATATTTATCTCATAGCACTGCTGTGCGAATTAAATGAGATAATGCACATATAGGGGTTAACATAAGACTTAGCACAGGTAGTAAGCCCTCATTATACTTTAGTTATATTCTTAGTATATATGTATCATTTTGATTACTTTTTTAAAATGGAAGTTTAGTTTCCGAGTACAACTATACTTCTACTACCACCACTGGTTAGTAGTAACTCCATAACCATATGGCAGCCATTTGGGTAAGCACTCTGCAAACATTATCTCATTTAAGTTTCAGGACAACTAATGAGGTAGATACCATTATCCCACCAAGCTCCAGGGAAATTGAAGATGTTGCTGAAGATCAGTTATAAGACATAGATGACAGATTTTGTGTCTGAATCTAGAGTCAGGATTCTTAATTATTGTGTAAGAAATTCCACAACCATTTGCAAAATTCTTTTACACCAGGTTACTGCCTGAAAAGGTCAGAAAATATTGATCCCAAACTGTGAAGCCTTGTACATTGTAAGACACATACTAGAATTTTTTTTTTTTTTAAGATTTTATTTATTTATTCATTTATCCCCCCCTTGCTGCTTGTGCTCGCTGGGTCAGCTAACCACGCCGTGCGGGCGGGCCTGCCTTCACCAGGAGGCCCCGGGAACCGAACCCGGGGCCTCCCATATGGTAAACGGGAGCCCTACTGATTGAGCCACAGCCGCTTCCCCATACTAGAATTTTAATACCTAGTTAAAATTGAGGTTGGTGGCACAGATTCAGAAACAATAATAATGATAATAATAATAATAATAGCAAACATGTACAGTGCTTCCTTGGTGTCAGACACTGTTTTAAGTGCTTTATATGTATTAACCAATTCAATTTCTATAATAACTCTATGAGGTAGGTACTCATAGAGTAAACTAAGCAGAGAGGTTCAGTGACTCACCTAACACACACAACTAGTAACACACAACTAGCAAGTGTTGGAAATGGTATTTTTTTTTTTTAATAAGATTTTTTGTGTGTGTGATACCAGGGCCTGGGATTGAAGTCCAGACTCAGCCACATTGGCTTCCCTGAGTAGGTTTTTTCATTTGTTTGCTTGTTGTTTTTTTGTTTTGTTTTGTTTTTAGGAGGCACACGGGGAACAAACCTGGGACCTCTCATGTGGGAAGCAGGTGCTGAACTGCTTGAGCCACATCTGCTCCCCTGAAACTGGTATTTAAACTCATCTTATCTACTTCCAGAGTACGTGCTTCTACCTACTACACTATATTGTCTCAAATTTGCTATCACACAACTGGTGTTATCGATTACTGAAGAAGTGATCCAACCATAACTTCTACCATCACAACAAACTTTACAAATTCCCAAAAATTGAAGCTAAAATAAGGCGTTAGACTTAAATGAAGAGGAGCATATAATTGGAAATTTAAAAATGATAAATACAGTTTCTGTTGTTTTATTCTCTTTCTAGTCTACTTGAATTCTTATTTGCCACCAACCCACTGCTGTATTTTCTTGTTATTTCTTTATCATTCACATAATTACACACACACCTCCTTTGAAAAAACTCAACCATTATGTCTATCTTTCTGAATTATTCTGACTCTTCACACTTGAGTCTTATAGTTCCTTAAGATACAATATGCCTGAAACAAAAGAGGAGATCAGTTGAAAAACATGAGTGGATTTTCTTAGAAAATCGCATGCCTCTATCACAGGGCTGTTGTGAGGATCAAAGTGGGAATGTGCGTGACACCGCTTTGAAATCTCTGAAGGCCTACACAAATGTAAGGGTTTGTTATTGTCACTATACTAAAAATAGAACACCAAGCCCTCCCCCCAAAATAATTCACCCAAACACAAAATCAATGGGAAAGCAGTGCTTATGGTTCACAGCCTTTCTTTTTAACATGTCAGACTTGAGGGCTTTTTTTTTTTTCATTGTTGTTACTATTTATTTCACTGTGTTTCCAGGATGTTGAACATTTCACAAGCTCAAGCAGACTGTGCAAAAAGATTCATTTATGAAATGGTCCAACAGAAGACACATTTTTCAGAGAAATTGGCATTTGTCGGTGCAATTATTGAATTCACTTCTCAACACAGGAGTAAATTCCCTAAATCTCAAAGAAGTCTTTGTGTTGTGTTTAGGATTAAGAATATTTCGGTTACGTCAAGGCAAATTCTGCCTGAAACCAGTTCCTTTTTTGAGGCACAAAAGAGTAACTTGGTAAAAAGATAGCAGGATGAACTTCCAGATGTAATGACCTCATTCAACCGACTTGCCTTGAAGCCTCAGGAGAATCAGAAAATTTCTCTGGAATTCTGTTTTCCTGGGTACAAATGGGGAGGGTAGACTTGAACTTTGTGAACCCTTCAGAGTCTCATATTTTATAATTCTATGATTCTCCCCTCTGGAGTCTCCAAAGGATTGGATGTGGTACATGCAGGCCCTTACAATGGATAAATCTGAATGCTCCAGAGGAAATGTGAGATTTCATTTTACTCTCATAATAAAAAAATATGCACATTTCGCTTTATAGTTAAAAGAGCATTTCTCATATACTATTTCATTTGATCCCTACATAAACCTTACAAGTAGCAATTTTAATTCTATTTTATAGATGGTGAAACCGAGACGTGGTTAAATGTCTTTTGCAAACTTTCACACTTAATAAATGATGAGTCCAGGAATTAAAAATGTAGGGTGTGGAGTAATATAATTTCTATTAGTCCATGATGCCTGACAATTTATTATGGGGGGTGGGGGGGGCGGGTTTCACTCCCTCCTTGTGAACTGCAGATGTTAGTATTGAAAATTTTGTTGGTGACCGATACAGTCCCTCAAGAAACAGGTTGGGCAAGAAAATTTTATAAATTTTATTGAGCCTGTTTTCATAACCATTGTGAAGACAAAAGTCTCATGAAAAATTACATGCTATCTATATCACAACATTCATTTGCTCATTCATGAACTCAGCAAATATTTGCCAAGTGCCTAATATTGCTAGGCACTGCTTAGGTGACACAGTATTGAGTAAGGCAAAGTTTCTGCCCTCATAAAATGTATAGTTTAACAGGAAAAACAGACCAGTAGGAAGTGCTATGAGTGTCATACTAGAAAATGTTTAGGGTGCTGTTTTAGTTTCCTAGGCTGCTTAAAGCATATACCGTGAAATGGGTTAGTTTTAACAATGGGAATTCATTAGCTTTGAGTTTGAGGCAAAGAAAATGTCCACATCATCAAGGTAGTATGTCCTTCCTGAAGACTGGCTGCCAGTGATCCTTGGTTCTCCTGCCACATGACCAAGCGCATGGCGGCGTCTGCTGGTCTCTTCCTTCTCTTTTGTTGCTTTCTGCTTCTTGCTTGTGTGGCTTTCTCTTTTTCTGTATTCATTCCGTTTATAAAGGATTCCAGTAAGAGGATTAAGATCAATCCTGAATGAAGTGGGTCACACCATAACTGAAGTAGCCTCGTCAGAAGATCCTTCTTACAATGTATCTACACTCACAGGAATGGATTAAATTTAAGAACATGTCTTTCTGGGGTACATACAAACTACCACAGGAGCTATGTGTAGCTTTTGTGTAGAATCCTCTCCTCCTCCCTGTCACACTGTTATTAGTAGTTAATTTGTTTTTAAAATGCAGGGACCTATCAGTGTGATATCATGCTTGTGTTAGTTGGTTTACATCATACTCCAAGAACAGTCAGTTATTCTAATCCAAAAGTAGCTACTGCAACTGGTTCATCAATCTTCATCATTTACCAAAACAAGAACACTTTGCTGTTTAATATAGTGAACATTAGAAATGTGTTTTCATAGGTGAAATTAGTAGCTTGTTAGCTCAATAGGTATTAAAAATGGGCTCTCAGTGAAATTGGTGGTATTAATATATATGGCATATCTAAACTCCTACAGAGACACTCCACTCCCTTGAATGAATAGGCGTTAAGATTCAGGTAAGGTCTGTAGCCTGAATCCTTAGGGATGGTGCCTGAGACTTGACACAGAAGAGACCCCCCTGAAGGGTCCTGTGTCCAGTTTTGGTGGATTTCCAATAGCCTGATGCAGCTCTTAAGGGGAACAGAATCTTGCCTCTGCAATATTGGCATATCTGGCTCAAGTAAATCTGTCATGATGAGTAGAGGAACCAGAAGGACAGAGGACTTAATTGAGCTTCCAGAACTGGTGGTGTGTCCTGATTGTGCTTATTTTCTAATAAATGTTTGTATATGCAGCAGAATTGAGTCTGAGAGTTACCTTTCTTACAATCTGGTAATGAGATTAGAGGAGAGTAGGTAAACTTCATCCACCTAAAGCTTTTTGGAGGTCAACATTATTTACCAGTAAGACCCTATTTTAGTTCCCTGGCTGTTAAAACAAATACCATACAATGAGTTGTTTTAAACACAGGGATTTATTGACTCATAGTTTCAGAGGCTAGAAAGCTTGTTTCCTCCTAGGGTCTGTATCTTCTGCTGGCTGGCAATCTTTGGGGTTCCTCACATAGAAATACACATGGTGGCAGCTTCTTCTGGATTCTGTTGACCTCCAGCTTCTGGCTATTCTCTATGGCTACTCTCTGCATCAGACCCTAAGAGCTGTGCATGACTAAATTGGTTTCGATAAGTTCATAGTATATATAGATATATAGATATAGTTGAAGTCTTTTTTTCTTCCAAGTGGACCATCAGAATCACTCATATAATGAACTATCTGCTCTTGCTGAATAATGTCACAGTGTCATATTTAGTTCTCAAATATACTAGAATTATTTTAAATTTTTCTACTTGACTCCAGTCCTTTATTTTTCTATTCTTGTGCCAATCCTAAACTGGGAGAACAGTGTACTTATGGTAAGTCTTAGTGAGTAGCAACTACTTTTCTTGGTTAGTTGTTAGTTATTAGTAAAAATAAATTAATGAGGAACAAACAGCAAGAACTGGCAGAAACATCTTTTGCAAAATCCCAAAAAACTGCTAAAGGACTGCTGTAACAGAAAAAATCTACTTAAAAGTAATAGGGTCCTGTGGCACCTTGGCTGCCATCCCCCCCCCACCCAATCCCTAATTGCCTGCACTCCCAGTATGGATCTCTAGTCCTGGTTCTTGAGGGAGCAGAGTAGCCCTCATGCAATACTGGGAGCATGTATGTCTGGCCGGTCTCTTGGGTTGTAGCCTGAGAGACTTACTTTCTAAAACTTGCCCTATGTGTAGAAGGTGGCTCACAGAGCTGTCCTACTGAACACTGCCTGAGATAAGGGATTACTGGCTGTAGAACATACAATGCAGTGTTAAGGACCATGAGGAAACTTTCCTAGGGAAGAGAAGACATTCCTATCTGCATAAATGGGAGAATTTCTTGGGCCACAGACTAGGTGCATATGCAGAAAGGATCAGGGAGGCCCCTATACTTTGGCTTGGAGCTATTCTCTAAACTCATTGTATGGATGAGTCCTGAAGGAGAACACTCACACTAGTAAGTCTACAAAGACTGGAAAAGGTGTTTCTGTTTTTCTTTCTTTCTTTTTTTTTTTTTTTTCTTGTTAGCATCAAGCATTCAGTGAAAGCTCTGTGATAACACTGGCTGTCACAAATGTTCAGATTTCAACAAAAGGTTAGAAAACATGCAAAGAAACAGGAAATGATGGCCCAGGCAAAGGAACAGATTAAAGCATTAGAAACCATAATGAGGAGGATCCTATGTTGGCTATGCCAGAAAAAGACTTTTTTTAAAAAGGTCCTAAATATGCTCAAAGAGCTAAAGGAAAACACGGACAAAGGACTAAATGAAATCAGAAAAACCATGGATGAACACAAAGAGAATATCAATACTGAGATGGAAATTATTAAAAGGAACCAAATAGAGCTGAAGACCTCAGTAACAGAAACTAAAAATTCCCTAGAGGGGATGAGCAACAGATTGGAGCTAGCATAAGAAAGAATTGGGGAAGCGGCTGTGGCTCAATTGGTTTGGCTCCTGTTTGCCATATGGGAAGCCCTGGGTTCAATTCCTGGGCCTCCTAGTGAAGGCAGGCCAGCCCGCATGGCGTGGTGAGCAAGCTGGTGCAACAAGATGACGCAACAGAGGGAGACAAGCAGACACAGAGAGATGCACAGCAAATGGACACAATGAGCACAAGCAGCAAGGGGGGGGGGGATAAATAAATAAATAAAAATAAATCTTTAAAAAAAAAAAAGAAAGAATTGGTGAACTTGAAGTTAAGATAACTAAAATCAGTCTAAGAAGCAGACAGAGGAAGGAATGAAGAAAATTGAGCAGAACCTGGGAACCTGTGGGATACCAACACATATACCAATATACCTACTGTGGGAGTGCCCAGAAGGGCAGAGATTATTCAAAGAAATAATAGCTGAAAACTTCCCAAATTTAACAAAAGTTATGACTATACATATTAAGACACTCAATGAAATCCAAACAGGATAAACCCAGGTAGACCCACACCATGACATATTATAATCAAACTGTAGATTGCCAAAGATAAAGAGAGACTCTGAAAGCAGCAAAAGAGAAGCAACATGTCATGTATGAGGGAGCTTCAATAAGCTTGAATGCAACTTTCTCATTGGACACCATGGAAGCAAAAAGGCAGTGAGAAGACATATTTAAAGTTCTGAAAGGAAACAATTGCCCATGAAGAATTTCTTACCTGGTGAAACTTTCTTTCAAAAATGAGGGAGTGATTAAGACATTCCCAGATAAACAAAAGCTGAAGGTGTTTGTCATCACTAGACTGGCCCTACAAAAGATACTAAAGGGGGTTCTGCAGGAAAGGAAAGGACAATAAACAATAGATCAAAGCCCCATGAAGAAATAAAGAGCCTCAGTGAGGGCCATGACATGGGCAAATATAAATGCCAATATATCGTATTCTTGGAGTGTAATTCTCCTTTTTATTTCCTACCGGATCTAAAAGACAAATGCATGAAATGTAACAACAAATCAGTAGCTTTGGATTCATAACGTATAAACATGTAGTTCTTTTGACAAGAACTACATAAAGGTAGGGGGACAGAGGGGTGTGGGAACATAGTTTGTGTATACTATTGAATCTAAAATGATAAAAGCAAACAAGATTGTTATAGATTTAGAATGTTAAATTTAAGCCCCATTATAACTACAAAGGAAATATCAGAGAATATGCAGGCTCAGAGACAGAAATTAGAGTACCAGTTCCTAGGGGTGGGGGAATGGGGAGTTAATGCGTAATGGGTGTAGGGTTTGTGTTTGGGGAGATAGAAAAGTTTTTGTATTGGAAATACTAAAAGTTTTAGTAATGGTGAAGGTAGCACAATATTGTGAATTTGATTAATTTCATTGAATGGTATTATTTTTGTAGTTGAGATGGGAAAGTTTATGATGAATATGTGTTCCCACAATGCGGGACAAAAAAAGAGTAACTAAGGAGACTAACAATTAAATGAAATACATGATACAGGATGGAATCTACCAAAGGAGGAAAAAGATTCAAAGAGATATTGTTGGGACATATGAACAAAATGGAATATAGATTGTAAGCTTTTCATCATTGTTAAATTTCTTAAACTTGATAATTGCATGTAAGGTGGTTAGATAAGTGAATATCTTTGTTCTTAGGAAATATACATGGCAGAATTAAGTGTTCAAGGAGCATGATGTATACAACCTACACTCAAGTGTTCAGAAAATACATAGCTAGACAGACAGACATAGAATGGATATGGCAAATGTGTTGAAATGTTAAAATTGGTAGAAGTGAGTATCTGGGGCGGGAGGAGTAGGGATATGTCAGAGTTCTTTGTATGGGGATTGTATTATTTTTGTAATTGTCCGCTAAGTTTGAAAGTATTTCAAAATAAAAAGTTAAAAAATGAATTAATCAAGTGGAAAAGCAAAGTATTTAAATTAAAAGTGTATTAATCAAATGAAAAGACAAATGGGAAAATATAATAAATCAGTTCACTTAACTTAGCAACTTTGGAAAAGTCCTTGACTTTCCTTGGTTTCAGTTTCCTCATCTATAAAATGAGGCTTGATAATTGCCCCCCTACCCCAAGGTTTCTTTAGAGGAGCTAAGGACATAAGACACGGAAAACAGTTTATAAACTCTAAAGAGTATTACAAATATCAGTTACTATTCAGGTTTGTTGTAACATGTGGGACACTATTTCTTTATGGAATATGCCTGAATATGGAAGCATGATGACATTTTATAAAATGTCAGGAGCCTGATTTTGTTTGCCTCCACTTGCAATAGAGGAATGTCTATGAGGTGTTAAAATCACATGTGTTTTCCAAGCCTTGGCCAGCTAATTGGGAAGAACTACAGAAAACAAATGGCTGTGTTGAACAATGTAGTGTGGAAAAGCTGCCTCCCCAAATCCCCAGGCTAAATAGACTTAAGCATCCTAGGTTGTGGATGGATCTTGCCTGGGAGGATTCCAAGAGGATCATTCCCCATGGCAGACTGGATAAAGGGTGAAAGGTTAACAGGCCAATCCCAGGACAAGGTGTTGGCCCAAATTAGATATTTAGAACATTTGCTGAAGGACTTAGTCAACTGAGTTATTTATTTCCAACAGCAAAAGTATTTAGGGAACAGAAAAGGCTTTTGTGTGTAAGAATTCTAGAAATCTAGTTAGTACCCTTCTTCTCCAAGGGAACTGAAAGGTTTAAAACATTTTCACCTATTTCAAGGAAACAATTAGAGATGAAAATCATTGAAGCTTGTTTTGTGTTCTGAGAACCAACATCGTATTGTAAGACTTCTTAACAAAAAAAGTCAAATGAAAGCTCAATAACTTTCATTTATAATTACTCTTCCATAAAGACCAAAATGAACTGCCAAGAAGTATATATAGTACCGGGTACTCTGGCATCTATTTCCAATATTTTTTTTTTTTTTTACTTTTCAGTGAAATGAATTCTCCAGGGAAATCTAAGCTTGGGGCAGGGATAGGAAAAGGGAGACAATTTTAGAGTTTAAGAAAAGTATAATTGGATACCTGGCCCTACTCCTTAGCCCCCACACATTCTAAAGACAGAAAATTTTTCTTTTGCTAAGCTGCAAAAGTACTCGAGCACTGGCTTTTGGCTTTGCTACTACCTAAAGATGAACTTCTATAGCAATGAGATCACAGACATGGCAATGGCATTTTTTAAGAGAGAGAAAAGCAATTCTTTTGGCATTTGGACAACAAACTCTGAAAAGACCCTGGTCAACTTTATCTAGGTCCAGAACTCTCATATTACCTTTCTGAATTCTGAAGACGTTGACCTAGATAGAATGCAAAGATCACAATTGTAAATCCACATGAAGCTGGCATCAGTCAAATATGAATTTACCTTGATTTTGCAATGACAGTCCAGAAAACAAATTAGTATTAGTCTAACCTCTTATTATGTTACTTAAACTCTGTGAATTAGAGAGAACACTTATCTTATTGGGTAATTATAAGAATTAAGAAGATAAAGTATGTAACAACATAGAGCAGTCTGTGACACATAGTAGGAACTCAACAATTTCATCATTTTTCTCCCTGCCCTAATGAAAAATAAGGGTGGAATATGAAATGATTTCTTTGGTATTATGATAACTATGTAGTAATCATGTATGCTTGTGGACAAGAACCAAAAGATACCATGAAAAAAATGATAAAAACTGCATGTGTGTATGTAAAAGGGAATTAGAGTTGGGGTGTTTTGTTTTGTTTTGTTTTGTTTTTTTGGTCACAATTTCCTTGGGAAATAAATAAGAGATGCACCTTTTAAAAAATCCAACCTAGGGGAGTAGATGTGGCTCAAGTGATTGAGCACCGGCCTCCCACATGGGAGCTCCCAGGTTCAGTTCCCAGTGCATCCTGAAAAAAACAAAAATAAACAACAACTGCGAATGTTCTTGCTGTCCTGATTTTGTGATAATCAGAGTGAGCTAAACACTTGCTATATTAGAAACCATGCATGTGTCCCCAGACCTAGTTTTTCTCCCTAAGTCTGGTTTTTAGAATGCTGGTGATAAACTAAGCCTGATTTATTATATGACCATCCTGTATGGGAAAAGACTGTAACTTTGGGTGTCTTTGGTCAACCTTAAGAGATGTAGCCGGGGGACGGATATGGCTCTGATGGTTGGGTGTCCATCTTCCTTATGGAGGGACCTGGGTTCGATCCCTGGGATCTCCTGGTAAAATAAAGAAGGGTACAGAGTGCACACGGGCCGCCAGGCCCCATGTGTGGGTGTGTCACCAGGTCCTGGGTGAGCTGCCAGGCCCTGCGAACCACGCAGCAAGATGATGGCGTGACAGGCGAGTGACGCAAGGGAGAGCCAAGATGAGACACATCGAAAAACCAGACACTAAGGTGGTGCAGGCGGTAGGACGCCTCTCTCCCACATCGGAGTTTCCAAGGATTGAATCCCAGTGAAAACAGGAGGAGAAAGATGAGAAGAGAGGGCAGGAAACAGACACAGAGAGTTTCCCAGTAAATGGACACGGAAACAGCAAAAACGGGGGTGAGGTGAGGGGATGTAAAATGGATAAAAGTAAGTAAATAAATAAATAAATAAAACCTTAAAAAATGTATAGGGGAGAAAGATATGGACTATAATTAGTAGCAATATTTTGACGATGTTCTTTCATGATTTGTTAACAGATATTTCACAACAATGTGGGGTGTTTGTGATGGGGTGATGTGTGGGTGCCCTGCATGATGTTATGCATGTTTGTTTTGTAAGTTCACAATGTTTACTGAGCACTTATAGTTTATGTATGTTTATGTATGAATGAGATACTTCAATAAATTGTTTAAAAAACAACAAAACAAACAAACAAACAAACAAAAAATTAACTCAGGGAAGCTGATGTGGCTTAGTGGTTGAGTGACAGCTTCCCACATACAAGGTCCCAGGTTCAATACCCGGTCCCTGGTACCTTAAAAAAAAAAAAAAAATCCAACCTATCATAAGGATGCCCCTGAGAGGATAAGAGATACTCCTTGCCATAAGAAGAGATAGTTTATGGAAAAATCAAGTATATAATGGCCTCTTTTCACTAACAAGAGTTTTCTTTCCATTTCTGCCAAAGATCACATGCATTTCAAAGGCCTGAAGGCCAAATAGGACCCTCACAGAGGCTCTAAGTCCCTAGTTTTGCCCAAGCTAAGAAGGTGCACCCCCTGGTAAGGGCCTCACCATCTCTCTCTCTTGCAAGGTTCTCAAGTTCACACAGTCACAGGAGCAGGCAGGTAGCATAAATGTGTGAATCAGGAGGAGTGTAAGACAAAAGAGAAGGGTGGGAGCTGGGATAATCCAGCTCTCAAATTCCAAACTCTTTAAAACACAGGGCCAGCAAAACAAAAGTCCTGGATTTGGTCTTTGAGACATCAGTCTCTGGCCCATGGAGGACTCTGACTACAGACCCCAGGGGTCAGAGTGATCGTGCTAAATTGCAGATCAGACCAGATCATGACCCTGCTTAATGACCACCTGTGGCTCCTGGATGCCCACAGAGTAAATACAAACTCCTGCCTACAAACAAAGTTCCTGCCTGCTTTTGAAGCTTCACAGTCTCTTTCTTCCCCTTGTTGGCCCGCTGCCCCACACAATCTCACATCCAGCCATGCTGACCCTCTTATGGTAAATCAAGTGCCATCTTGGCTTTCCATGCCCTGTTTTGGAATCCTCTTCCCATCATCTTTATCAAACTCTTATTCTTCAAAGCTACACATACACACACACACACACATATATATATATATATATACTGTGAGACCAGTGCTTCTCAGCTTTTTGGTTTCAGAACCCCTGAACACTCTTAAAAATGATTGAGGACACCAAAGGCTTTTGTTTATGTAGGTTCTATCTGTTGATATTTGCAGTATTAAAAATTGAAATAGAAAATTCTTAATATCTATTAATTAATTGTAAATTAACAATAAACACATTATATGTTAACAAAAATAATCTTTTTATGAAAAATAAGTATTTTCCAAGAAAAAATTTAGTAAGAAGAATGGCAGTTGTTTTTTTACATTTTTGCAATTCCATTTGGTAGTTGGCTTAATAGAAGACAGCTGATTCTCATATCCGCTTCTGCATTCAGCCTGCTGTGATATGTTATTTTAGTTGAAAAGTAAGAAGAAAATGGGGCCTCACAGATATATTGTTGGAAAAGAAAAGAGTATTTTAACAGCCATTTCTAATAATTGTGGGTATTCTTTCACACGATTCCCAAAGTTGACAAGTGGTAATTTCTTAAAGGCTAATTGCAATCTGAAACTTGAAACCATTCTTTGAATTTTTCATACTTTGTTACATTAAAATCCCTGGGTCTCTCTGTCCCTTTGAATGGATGTTTTACCCATGCCTGATTTTGTAATATCATACAATGGTCATTTGCAAAATTTTGATTCACTAAATTAGGCAGATATTTCAAATGTTGACACATTTCATCATACAAAATCTCAACAGCACTTTTGTTAATATCATCACTGATCTTACTGAAAACTTCTTTATTTTTGGAAGATGTCAAATTCAGAATGGTGAATGAATATACAGATTTCTAAAATTTTCATTTTTGCTTGAAATCTCAAACTTAATTATTGGCAACAATACCGTTTGTTGTTTTCCTTACGGTGACTGTCTCACTTCATTCATTTTAAAGAAAATGTCTATTCAAATACTGAACCCTGAATAAGCATATCTTGTCTGTCAGTCACTCTTTCAAGTAAAAATGGTGTTCCACGAAAAAGCAGTTATTCAGTTTATGAGTGGAATAATCTCACAAATGCCTTACCTCGAGACCACCATCATGCTTTGGTATGCAGGAGAAGTGCTTTATATTGACTTCCCAGACCATCACACAGAATATTACAAATATATGTATTTGAGGATCAAGATTTATTCAAGCTAATAACTTTTACCACATTCTCAAGGAAATTCTTAAGAGAAACTGGAGGGGAGGGAATTTTACGAAGGGGTTGGTGTCACACTGGCTATTAGTATCAGGGTAGGAGTGTTTACTCCACAGAAATCAGCAGATGCTACAAATCCGGGTCTTCCCCACACCTCACCCCAGTGGTTGAGTGCCTGCTTCCCATCCCATGTATGAGGTCCCAGGTTCAATACTCGCTGCCTACTTAAAAAAAAAAGAGAGAGAGAAACTGAAATTACTGCAAGCGAGCAGGGGTGAAGAACATGAAGACTGTAAAGTGCTAGCCTACCTTGATTCCTGCTGAGGCTCCAATTTGATGCTTTTGCACCATCAGTGCAAATTCAGCACAGTGAAAAGAGGCAAATAACCTCTTAGTTTAATGTGAAAATGGATCTGATTTCACAGACCCCCTTTGAGAACTGGACTCTAAGGGACATGAGGGCAAGACTTGTGTCCGGTGGTGTGGTGGAGCGAGCTTGTACCAGATTGTGAGAGTTGAATGTTAACTTTCCAAGAATTTTACGAAGGGGTTGGTGTCACACTGGCTATTAGTATCATGGTAGGAGTGTTTACTCTACAGAAATCAGCAGATGCTACAAATCCGGGTCTTCCCCACACCTCACCCCAACTGATTGTTAAACATCTGTCAACATACCATTGTCTATGACTTTGCTTCTTTTTGAATCAGTACCTTGCATTGTGCCTGCCACATAAAGGCATTTAACGGATATTTGTTAAATAAGTAAAGGAGTGAATGAACAAGTCCATTTATTTGATGCTACCTCCTCCAGGTTGTTTTCTCAGGTTATTGGGGGCAGAGTCAATAGCTCTTTTGTGCTCCCAATACTTGACATTGAATTGTAATTATTTTACAAGTCACTTTTCCCATCAGTCTGAAAACCTCTCAAGACATGATTTTTTGTGAACCAGCAAGACAGGGAAATAGTTCAGCACAGGTACTTTGGTATTAAATTGCCAGCTTTGCAATGTACTAGCTGCATGACTTGGGCAAATTGTTTGGCCTCTTCGGATTTTACAAGCAGAGAAGAGATCACATTAGCTCTTCCTTCCAAGGATTTGTGGGAGGATTAAATAGGTTAACAAAAGTATCTTAATTAGGGGAAGCGGATGTGGCTCAACCACCTGGGCACCCACCTACCACATGGGAGGTCCCGGGTTCGGGACCCAGTGCCTCCTAAAGAAGACAAGCAGATACTTCCTGCCGCAATAGACTCCACAGCCAACAGGGAGCGGATGTGGCTTGGTTCCTGGTGCCCCCTGGAGAAGGTGAGCAAACAATGAGCAGACAGATGAGTGACCTATCTGGGGGAAGGGGGGGCGTAAATAAAGAAAAATAAAGTAAATAAAATCTTTTTTAAAAAGTATATTAATTAGAACAGTACCTGAGACAGTAAATGCTCAATAAATGCTAGCTATTTCTATTTTATCCATTTCTGCACTCCCAGCATCTGGCCAATAGATTTTCATTAAGTATTTTGCAAATAAATTGCATGTTACTAGCGCTGTACTAGTTGCTACTAGAGACACATGGATAAATTAAGCTTGGACCTGTGCTCTCAAGATATTTATAGGCAGACTCACATATAAACAATAGTGGGAAAAGAAGAACGTAGAAAGCTCTGCAAGATGGTAAAATTGAAATGATGACGCTATATTCTCAAGGAAGATGAGGATAATGGAAAAGAAAATGAAAATAGTCAATTGACTGGCATGAGAAAATGGTGAGGCACATTAACTTGCAGAAATCCATTATTAGTAACACTTGATCAATGTTTATGCTGTATTATCTGAGGGGGAAAGGAGAGATGAAAGTGTTCTGGTACTAGAATGGGGAATATTATTGTGAGATAGATAAATTTATTACATTTTCCCTAAGCCCAGAAGAAATAGCTCTCAAAATACTTGTAAGCTATTGGCAGATTACTTTCTCTCTTTGAACCTTAGTTTTTGTAAAATGAGGATCATAATAGCACCTACTTTGAAGATTTTTTTTTGTGGGCATTAAAAAAGACAGTGTTTGTAAAGCCTGGTACATAGTAAATAATATTCCATGAACACTAGCTACTGTTGTTGTTCATTCAAATTATTCTATGCTTACCTTGTAACTTCTGATTAATATTTTGCTTTTCCAGGTAACTTGATAAATAGAAAGGGGTAAATCTGTTACCAGTATCCTAGTCACTGGAAAATTCTCTCTCTTTTTGGTAGAGGGTTATAATGTAGTTTTTGATGAGATATTCTCCTAGTACTTGATTGTCTCTGGGTGAACTAGTGATTCTGCTCCACAATTCCTTTCCTAAAATCCTTGCTCCAGATACATTTCCAAATTCAGATTTTTAAAAAATTTGAGAATGATAATATTGAACATATACCATCCATTACATAAAATCCTCAACAGTGTCTACAACAGCACCTTAAAATCAAGACATACCACTATCTCTGTAACAATGTATAAATATGAACAGTAAATGGGATGTAAAAGCTGTAAGTAGTCTCACATCAGCTCATGCCAGGTTTTGCTGCCAAATGACTTGTAAAAAGAAACCTTTGGTTTTCTGAGCTTTCAGGAATTCAGAATTGCAGAGTTTTGTGGGCCTGTATTGGGCCCTGGGCTGGCAGAACTGGGGACCTGACCTCACCAAGGAAGTGGCCCAGTCGTCGACAGTAGAGCTCTCTCTTTGGCACCTCCCTTCAGCGGCACATTTCAGACATAGGATGTTCAGAATTCATCCCCTGTAAGCAGAAATCAAGTGATCACCTCAGACCACAAGGGAAAAAAAAAGATGGTGGGCTAGATAAGAAAGTGTCGGTCTGACAGAATCTGGAAAGGCCGCATTAAGTGGTAAATCGTGTTGAATAAAATGCCCTGTCACTGCTCCGTGGCAGTTTCTCAGGCCCTTCCCCCTGTGGGGAGAGGAAAAAAGGCTCCTGATGTTGCTGTGTATGCCTAAACACCCAATGGCCGGATTTATTAACTTCATATCTTGTAGTGAGGACTTCATGTCAGACCTACCACAGGCCTAGAAGATGGCTCCTGCTGGGCCCCAACAGGAGGACAAATGGTTAGGCTAAGAGTGCAAGCGCGGCATGAATGGGCCTAATAACCCGTTTACTAGCACCTGTATTAGTCCTCTATCACTGGGGGTGAGCTGCTGTCTGACAAGCCGTAATCCCATAAGCTTTTCATTTGCATATCCCTCATTAGCTGATTAAAACTTGAAGAAGGCAGCTTTCTGCAGCTGGTGGGCCCATTCCTCTACACTGCCTGCCTGGGTGGCTTTGGTAATGAAGTCATGTGGGTGGATGTGAGGTTTATATGTATGGAAGGGATTAAGAGTATTAGAATTTGTGTGAGCTGATGTTGCCATATTCTTTCTCCTGGAGCCCAGTAATTGGATGGGAGGAGAAATGGCAGACCCATTAGTTTTGTCTGTTTACTCAGGAGCAGGGTGCTAGAGATTCAATTTTGCTTTCTTTGGCTCCCTCGCCTTTGTGAGGCAGGCCTGCTTTGTCTGCCCTGGCCCTGAGCACCTCCAAACACCAGCCCTGCTAAGGGGATTCAGTCACAAAGAAGAGACGTTGGTGACGAGGGGCCAGGGGGAGAAAATGCAGCCCAGACTCAAGTACTACTTGAAGGCAACCCAATCCTGCCTAGTCCAGTCCTGGGATAGAGAGCAAGAGATAATTGAAATTTATAAACATTTCTGGGGGCTTTTTTTTGATTATTTTATTAGTTCTCCATGCTTGGGATTAACAATCCTCAACATCAAACACACCGCCGACTCCTTATTTGGGAAATGAATGGTTAGACATTTCGGGGACTTCACAAAGCAATTGTTGTATTTGCCGGGTTTGCATAATTTTAATGGACAAAAAATAACACGAAGGAAAATCCATTTCCTGTGCTGTTTGTACAGCTGGAGACACAGCTCCTTATGCTTGATGATGTAAGAGATGCGCCATTGTCTCGCCCCTCACCCCTACAATGCAGTCCCACTAATATTGTTAACAAAACCGGACTGGGCAATTCTGAAAACTTTGAAGCTGAACATTGTCGCCACAGTGTATGAGGCGACACAGACAGGATGATGTTTATTCATCAGCAGTGCCGGGGTTTGCAGAGCTGGGAGATGAGGACTTGCGCCAGCAGAGTGGAGGAAAGGGTGGACTGATCACAACGCCAAAGACTGAAACTGGAGAATGAAGGAAAAAAATTTGTGGACTTGGGAATTTTATTTTCTTCCATAAAAATACTGAAGAAGCATAGAAGAATGGTTCAACTCACTTAGATTCTGAGAAGGCTCATTTTATATTTTCCATTTGCTTTTTTAAAGCCATAGCCAAAAAAAAAAAAAAAACAATATTCTGACGTGAAATTTACTGTGCATGTTATTACTTGCTGAAATGTTCCATTTTAATTTGGTTTGCATTTTTATATGTTTCTGATGAAGGAAAAAAATTGAAACATCTACCAAATGCAAGTCTGAGATTCTGGGGTAGATCATTTGCAGATGTTTATTGTGAAATCATTCAGCAAGATTAAGGAATTTAAATAAGACATCTAGAGTCAATCAAAAGTCATTGTAAATGGTTTCCCACAGCAAGATTAAGATGAAATCTTTAAAAACAAAATAACAGACAAAAAACAAGCAGGCAACAAAACAAAACAAAATACCCTACAAGCAGCATATTTATGTGTGTTTTACCAATTAGTAAAACAAACATTCCCTGTTACTTTTCTATTTCTCTCTGCCTTTATTATTATAATTATTTTTCCACTCCTGTTAACTTTGTTAGTGAAAGCAATTGAATCCCCTGTGTTTGATGCTCAATTTGGCTAGTATTTTTGAGCCCTGACTCTGTGCCATATTTAAGCTAGGGTCAGAATGAAGCTCATCCAAAGAACAGAATGCAAGAGTTCAACCACAACTCAGAACTTATTAATTGAACCTAATCAGTAGACATGAAAGGAAATCTGGTTTGAAAGAGTGGAAATTCAAATGAAAATAGGTGAAAGCCTTATCCTGGCCAATATAATGATTCATGTGGAGCCAGAAATTCATGGAGTCTCAGGAAAAGAAGGAAGCTCTTCTAGTCCAACCAACACTCTGAACACCCTCTTAGCAAAAGTTTACTGTACCTACTTATGCTTTCCAATCTGTGACCTATCATGTCTTTAAATTTTTATAATCCTGCTGTATAAGTTGATCATTCAGTCACACCACATTCCTCTGAAGTTTACCTTTGCATAATATATTCTTCGTGGGAAAGGAATTTAACATTTTTGAGCACAGACCTATATACCAGGTGCTAAAAATACAGTGTCTTTTGAAGTGGAAATAATTATTCTCATTTATAGATAATGAAATTGGGGCTCAGGGAAACCAAACAACTTACCCAAGGACACACAGATAGATGTTAAGTAAATCAACCCCCTGGTCTGATCTCTTGCTATGTAACAAACCACTCCAAAAGTCATGGTTTAAAAAATATCATTTTGTTATTTCTCACGATGCTGAGGTTTGGCTGGGAGATTATGTTGGTCTGGGCTGGCCTGGCAGGGGCTAGATAGTCTAAGAGGGCCTCACTCCCAAGTCAACCCCAGCTGGGATGGCTCAGACAGCTGGGCCTATCTCCATAGTGTCCCTCATCCTCGAGGACGCTGGCGCTGCCTTGTTTCACAGAGCAGCAGCCTTACTAAGAAAGCAAGAGTGAAGCTGCAAGACCGGCTGAGGTTCAGGCTCAGAATGCATATTCACTTCCCTTGCAATCTATTGATCACAGCAAGTCACGAGGTCAGCCAAGGTTCAAGGAAGGGAGAAAGACTCCATTTCTTGATGGGAGGAACTGCCAAGAATTTGGCCATTTGCAGTTGAACATCTGGTAGATGGCCAGAGCCTATGCTCTTCACTGTGGAGCCAGACTCTCTGTGTTTAAACCTTGTCTCTGCTAGTTGTTAAGTGTGATGCCTTCAGAAAGGTAACTAAGCTCTTTCTGGCTATTTCCTCACTTGTAAAATGAGGACAATAACAGTACCATCTTCAAAGGTACTTCAAAGGGACTGAAGTGAGCTGATACATGTAAAGCACTTAGAGTACTGGCTGGCATAGAGTCTGCTGAATGTGTTAGTGACTATTATTACTGTGGTTATTAGCCACTATGTGGTACTGCCTACCTCGATATTTTCTAATATTTATTACGCGCTAAGACCTGGAAAACAAAACAAAGGAATTGGGTGGGAGGGATTTAACATTTATTTACCACCTATTTATGTAGGTGCCATGCTGGATACTTTACATAGAGCATCCCATTTAATTCTTACAAATATTAAGTAAGGTAGGGATTATTCTCCACAGCTGCAGGTAAACTAAAGGGAATGAGACATAGTCTCTTTTCTCAAAAAGCTCACACTCTAGTGTGGTAAACACTGCAAAAAATAATGGTCATTTCACCACACACACACATATATATTATCAACTAACTAGAGCTCAATAGTATTTTTAATTACCCCCCTTTGAACAGCTGGAAACTCTAATGAGCCAAGAAATTAAAAGTCAGCGAGGTCACTTGGCTAGTATGGAGAAGAACCTGGGCTAGAATTGGTGTCTTCAGACACTCCACGATAGGCTTTTCTATGATGTTCCAATGTCTCTCTCACTTATTTAAATCAGCATTTGTCATGGGAAGAGGAAAAAAGATTCTCAGAAATTGCTACGAAAACCTTGATTAGATGAAGGCAGAACAGCCAAAGGAAGGATCAGTTGGCTGCTCCTGGTGCATTCCTCATTCTGTCACAACACCTCCAGTTGTCTGCTGAAATCATTTTTGGATGTGGTATGCCTATTGAGCTGCTATAGCAATGCTAATGTACCATGGCCTTCTCAGGACTAGAGTTATAGCCCAGTTCATAAAAGCAAATAGTTCCATGGCTGGCTTGATGAGTAATCAGCTCATAGATGCAAAGCATTAATCAAAGATTACAATAATCACTACTAAAATAGTTTTAGAGAAACTGGGGATCCCTTACTTAATTCACGATCACCACAGCTCCCAGTCAGAGCCAGATTGGCACATGTGGGCTTCTTTTGCATTAGTGGAAGAGATGCAATATAAGCCCTTGGAAAGAGCAGGGCTTGGACTCAGAAGGACCTGGACTTTGATGCTGGTGACTCTGCCCCTCACTGGTTGTGTTACTTTGGACACTTTCTTCCCTCAGTGAATCTTGGTTTCCTCATCAGTAATAAGAGCAACTTCCTCATATGACAGTTGTGAGGACTGGGTGAGATACTGCATCTAAAATACTGAGTACAGGGCCTGCCACATGGTAACCCTTGTTATCGGTGAAGGTTCAATTGGTAGTATTGGAGTCAGGAACCCAAGAATGCCCAAATCCTTCCCTGCAATCATCCCTCCTTTTGAGGGAGCTAAATGCATGAAGAACAACAGCAGAGTAGAAATTGAGTGGCATTTTGGTTTTAGCTGGTTGCATGCCTTTGTCCTGAGTTCTGGAAATGGTGTGGTGGAGCACATGACTTTAGCTTGAGGACTAAGCAAGGTCTTCTCACTCTCCTTCAAAATCTAAATCTCATGATCTTCTAACCTCTGGCTGACTCCATGGGGGGAAGGAGTTCAAAGAAAAGAGGAAGAACGAGTTGGTCAGATTTGTTGAGAAAGAGAGAGAAGATGGTTGGGCCTACTTTGGTGTGCCAGGTCCTGTCTAGGTTTGCTCACAATGAGCAGGAGGAGAGGGATGCACAGAGTGAAGGGCTTTTTAACACAGTGAGCCTGGTAGCCATGGTCCATTCAACGCTTTAGATTCTCATTGTTCAGATTAGCAACTCTTCTTCCCTTGACAGCCTTATGGAAGAGGGTAGGTGGAGGTAGGCCTGGCACTGGGAGACAGACTGAAGACTCACCTTCCCCACAGCATTCAATACTTGGTAACTATTATTATTACCATTGTTGCTGCTGCTGCTGCGGTTGTTGTTGTTAGAAGTCCATGCCTCAATATCCCCACTATTAGTGAAGGGGAAATTGAATACTGGGGACTTAGATTCTTTTCAACTCTAAATTAATTTCAGAAAAATTGTTAGTAAATAAAAACCTATGAATCCAATTTCATTGTGTTCTAATGATAAGATCAGGGGCATAAAAAGAGAGTACAAAGAGAGAATTATACTTGATTTAACACCTCTGAGCCTTTTTCCTCATCTGTAAGGAGCAACTAATGATAACTATCTCCCAAAGTTGGGAGACTTAATGAACTAACATACAATAATGCCTAGCCAAGTTTCAAGAAATGGTACTTTATTATTTCTGAATATGTGGTACAAGATTCATTATTTGACCGTCAATTCTGATATTTATTATGCTATTCAATGCACTCCTAATTTTTCGGCTTTAAGTTTCTCATCTCCCATCACCATCCCTTACCGCCACAGCGCCATGTCCAGGTGGAGCAAGGTAATAGAAGGGGCACCAGAGTCAGATTCAGGAAGACTAGGATGGAACCCAAGCTGTACAATTCACTAGTTTTGTGAGTTAGGACAAATCATTTACCTTCTCTGAAACTCTTCTTCATCTAGATCACTCTGCAGCAAACTGCTAGTTGTCTACCTCAGTATTCATTCTCTTCTTCCTTTTCATCTTTGCATATTGACACAGCTAGAAGACTACATTTCCCAGCTTCCCTTACAGTTAGTTGTGGCCACATGACTAAGTTCTAGCCAGTGAGATATAACTGGGGAGGTTGTATGGCCCTTCTTTAACCCTTTCCTATATCTTGGAACAAAGATAAGAATGGGGCTCAAGAAATTTCATTACCCTTGGGGATGATTGAACAGAGAGCTAGAAGGAGCCTAAATCCCCGAGAGAGTGGGGATCCCATAACAGCATGACTTAGTTCCCAGGCTGCTGTGACAAATGCCACACAATGGGTTGGCTTAAACAATGGGAATTTATTGACTCACAGTTTCAAAGGCTAGAAAGCTTGCTTCCTACCAAGGTTAGTGGCACTTTGAGTGGCTGGCAATCCTTGGGTTCCTTGGCTTTCCCATCACATGGTGATGTCCTCGCCTTTCTCTTCCAGGTTCCCTTGAATTCTGAATTCCAGCTCCTCCCCATGGCTTTCTTTTTTATAAGGCCTCTAGCAATAGGATTAAGACTCCTTCTGATTTGGTGGGCCACACCATAACTAAAAATAACACCTTCAAAAGGTCCTATTTACAATGGGCTCACATCCAGAGAAATGGGATTAAGACTAAGAACATGTTTTGTTTCTGGGGTACATAATTTAACCTACCACACCTCTGAACATCCTTAATATGAATGATAAAAAAATAATCTTATTTTGAGTTTTCTTTCATGTACAGCCAAACCTAATCCCAAAATGATACAAGTTACCTACTTTACAGGTCTAATATGAGGATGAAATAAAGTAATGACTTAAAGTGCTAAGCACATTATAGACCCTCAATAACTTTAGTTTCCTCTCTCTTTTTCTCATCAAATTTCTTCTCCTTACTCTAGTCAGAGAGACTTTATTGAATTCAAATTTTTAACAACAGATTCTGCAGATGTGATCATGTCACCCCCATTTCAAAGCCCTTGATAGGGTTATGGTGAGGAACAAATAAAATAATCTTTACCCACTGTAAGGTTCTATCTAATAGGAGGCATTCATGGCCTTTCCCACCATGACTGCACACCCTCTGGCCAGCCTTGGTCCTCTCTCTTCTGCCCATCCCAACCCCTCCATGCATGCACTTTATTTTCTAGCTACTCCAAAATGAACACTTCATACACAAGTCTCAAACTTTTCCACTGATGACAGAGAAGAATGAGCACAACCCCCAAGAGTGCCTGGGTACAGAGTCTGAAACAGCCTTAAAGAATAGTCTAAAATTTCTTGGAAGTATTCAATTTTATATCAAAAAATTAATTTGAAATTTCATCCTACTCTATTATATACTCCTCTTTACATTAATAAAACTAACCTGTCTAAATAATTCCCCTCCCTGAGGAGCCTGTGCCTTTGAGAACTCCCCAGATCCAGGTTTGGAAAGGAAGGCCAAATCTGTCACATGTTTGTGCTGTTTCTTCTGCCAGAAATGTGTCATCCCTGCACTTTCTCCCTCCTAATCTCCGTGGTAAACTGTTCTTGACTTCATCACACAAGCCTAGGCACTTTCTAACATATTGTACATCCCTCCACTACAATACTTAGGGAATCACATCCAAACTGTTTTTGAGGGGTGGGGAGAGTTGTCTTTCTGCAATATTGTTCAAGGAAATGACTGCAATTATGTATCATGATGACTACAACCATCATACTCCTTCTTACAGCCAAGCACTGCACCTACTCCATAATATATGCTCATTAAAGTTTAGATGCAATGAATGAACATTCAACAAATGAGTGTCCCTCATCATATCAAAAGAAAGAGGCAGCTTTGTGGACCTTAGATCTCAGAATTCTCCATGTACTGTCTAGTTTGGTCTAGGGCAATGCCTCCAGTGACATCCTCCATATATTTGACACTTCTAAACCAGGCCCTGAGCTGTTCCACATGTACAGTGGAAAGATAAAGACAACCACCTCCAACTCAAGTCAGCCTAGCCAGGAAAATCCACTGCCAACGTCCCAGTGGTCTCCGAAATGTCAATACTATGAAGGTTGACGCTAAGCTCTGCACACCCCCACATTATCAAATGCCCGTTTGCTCCATGTTTTGTCTGGTCTGTCAGCACCATTTACTGCTGAGCAGGTCCCTTATCTTTATTGATCACTTAATTTATCTTTTCTTAACTTCCCTTGCACCGTCTGGTGCCGTGTGTCCGTCTGTTGAGGCTGTCATGACTGGTTTGCTCTTGAAATAATAGAGGCAGCAGGTGGTGTGACTAAGTCGACCCTGTGCAGAATGGGGGACCATTCCCAGTCCCTGTCTCAACCTGCCAGTGCGTCTACACCCTCCCAGCTGTTCCACATTAAAGCAGTCAACTGTGACTTTACAGTCCGAGTTTTACACAACTGTTTTACAAACCGGGAAGAAGGTCTTTTGTCACAAATCCTTTGTCAGGCAGTAGAATGGGGGGAGAGAAAGCCAGTTCCGAGACTTGGTGCATTTTAATGAATATGCAGATAGACACACACCCCTTTGCTTTGGTGAAGGGGGTGTGGGTCAGGAGCGGGTGGCTGGCTGGGAGGACAGTGTACAGGCAGACTTCTTACTCTTGAGATCATTTAGTAAGAGCACGGACGGCTCTTTCAACACTTGTGCCTGCTTCGAACAGACCCCGTATTCTGTGAAAGCTTCGTTCCTCATGTGAAGGAAAAATAAGGGCAGTTAGTTAGAGTCCTATGACCTAAGGTCATAACTGTAAGGCAGGTTTTGTGCAATTGTGAAAATAGCAAGGAAACTCTGCCTTTGGGACTCAAAAGCCAAATGCCTTTATGATTTGGGGCTTGTAATCACATGTGGAAAGCAATGAGACAAAGTGAAAAGAGCTGAATTTTATGTCAGGCAGACCCAGGCTCCAAAGTTAAGTGACTTTCATATAATTCACTATTAACAGTACGGTATGTTGAAATTCCTATTTCTTAAAATAGAAATCTTTGCTGTACAACTATTTCTAATAGCTAGAAGTTCATCAAAACCCTTAAATAATTACAGTCCTCCTCTCCCTACACACACACACACACACACACACACACTTTGGCTATAAAAAAGGCAAGTGGAAAAATGATTTAAACTTAACATTGTGTGAAGAGTACATGGAAGCAGGAAGCAAGAACCCTCCCTTGCTCTATATCCTAGGTTTAATCTGGTTGAATGTTTAGGCTTACCACTTAAGCTCTATGAATCCCAGTCAGGAGACTGCACAAAAAGTAGCCCATCTCTAAGGTGTGTGAATTGGGGATGGGGAAGGTAGTGGGGGAGGTATTCATTTCCTAGGGTTGTGGTAAAAAATTACCAAACCTGGGTGGCTGGAAACAGGAATTTATTCTCTCAGAGTTTTGGAGTCTAGAAATCTAAAGTCAAGGTGCTGACAGGACCATGCTCTCTCTACAGGATTGAGGAATGAATCCTTGCCTCTTCCTAGCTTCTGGTGGCTCCTGGAAATCCTTGGCACTCTCTGGCTTATAGTTGCATCACTCCAATTTCTGCTTCTGTCTTTATATGGCTGTCTTTCCTTTGTGTGTGCCTGTTTCCAGATCTCCCTCTTCTTATTAGGACACCAGTCATTGATTTTAGGGCCCACCAAAATCCAGTATGACTGCACCTTAACTAATTATATCTGCAATCACCCTATATCAAATAAGGTCACATTCTGAAGTTCTGGGTAGACATGAATTTAGGGGAGACACTATTCTCCCCAGTACAGGGACTGAAAAGGAGAATGGGACCATTGTCTCTTCTCTGCCTTATTCAGATAGGTCTGCAGAATGGGAATTAATAGAAAGGTGCCATTAGCCCACCTTCTTCCCTTGATTTCTCTCCAAGGTTGGAGAGGGCTAGAGTCTGATCCCTTGGAGCCATTTTTCTATCCTTGGTCATGTGACGCATTTAAGGTGGCTGTTTCCATGAGACTGTTCTCTTTCTAGTTGGTTGGCCCACAGGTCACAGGTACAGTGTTCTCCCTCCAGCTCTCACTTCATTTATGTAGCAATCAAACCTGCATCACAGCGCAGGTCTCATCTTTCAAAGAAGATATACTCAAAGTGTGATCTGTTCACCAAAATGTTTATTTCCCACTCAGGATGTGACAGGTACAGGCACTGTCACCAAGCATTTAGAAACCTGTCAATCCAACTTAGATTAGATACATTAATAAGGATGAAGCAAGCTCATTTCCCACACTAAAAGCTTCAAATATTGATATAGCTTAGAGGAAAATATATAGCATTTAGTGTTTATAATAAAATATAAGTCCTTGAACAATAATCTAAGATTCTACCTTAAGAAAGTTTTTTTTAAAAAGAGCAAATTAAACCCAAAGCAAGCAGAGGGAAGGAAATAATACAGATAAGAGCAGAAATCAATAAAATTAAAAACAGAAAATAATAGAGAAAATCAATGAAGCCAAAAGCTGTTTCTTTGAAAAGATCAATAAAGCTGATAAACCTCTAGCCAGACTGATAAAGACAAAAAGAGAAAAGACATAAATTATCAATATCAGGAATAGAAGAGGGGCTATTACTACAGATCTTATAGAAATTATGGGGATCTTGTGAACATTTTTATGTGAAATGAATTTGATAAATTGGACAAATTCTTGATAACAATGGACAAATTCCTTGAAAGACATAAACTTCCAAATTCCATTTAAGAATAAACTGCCTATTATTTATTAAAGCAATTGAATTAATTATCACAAACTTTCCCACAAAGAACACTTCAGAGCCCTGATGGGTTCACCAGCAGATCTACCAAACATTTAAGGAAGAAATAATGCCAATTCTATACAAACTTTTCTAGAAAACAGAAGAGGAAGAAACATTCCCTAATGCATGGTATAAGGCCAGCATTGCCCTTATATAAAAACCAGAGAAAGACATTATAAGAAATGAAAACAGGTTAATACTCCTCATGAATAATAATATAAAAGTCAGTAACAAAATTTTATTCAAACTGAATCTATCAACACATAAAAGGATGATACATCATGACCAAATAGAGTATATGCCAGAAATATAAAGTTGATTCAACTCTTGAAAACCAATTGATATAATCAATCCTGCCAATGGACTAAAAACAAAAAACCCAATGTTCATCCCAACAGAAGGGAAAAAGCATTTGACAAAACCAATGTCCATTTATGATAAGATTTTCAGCAAATTGGGACTAGAGAAAACCTTATTCCACCGTATAAAGCTATAGGTAATATCACTCTTAGTGGTAGAAGACTGAATACTTTCTAAAATCAAGAAGTCAGGGAGGCTTGCTCTCACTACTCTTATTAAGCATCGTAATGGAGATTGTAACCATTGGAATAAGGCTAGAAAATGAAATTTTTAAAAGCATATAATCAAAAAGAAAGCAATAAAACTGTCTTTGCAGACAACATAATCATCTATGTAGACAATACAAAGAATCTATTTTTAAAAGCTACTAGAAGTAGCAAGTGAGTTTAGCAAGGCTTCAGGATACAAGAAAAATATATAAAAATCAATTGTATTTCTATATACTAGCAATGAATAATCAGAAATTTTTTAAAATTTAGATGCTATTTACAATAATAATAAACTTGAAATACTTGGGGATAAATTTAACTAAGTATATGCAAGATTTGTATGCAGGAAACTACAAAACACTGATGAGAGAAATTAAAGAATACCTAAATAGAGAAATACACCATGCTGGCAGATTGCAAGACCCAATATTGGGAAGATGTTGATTTTCCCCAAATTGATCTATAGATTTGTCAATCCCAACCAAAATCCCAGCAGGGTATTTCATAGAAATTGAAAGCTTATTTAAATTACATTTCAAAAATGGCAAAATTATACGACAAGATCAAAATTGCCAGGAGTGGCATGATGGAACTTTTTGGGTACAACGGGAATATGTTATATCTTGATTGGTTGGTGGTTACACTACTGCATACATAGAGCAAAACTCATTGAACTTTACACCTAAAAAGGGTGAATTTTACTCTCTATAAATTATATCTCAATAAACCTTATTTTTAAAAGTGTTTTAGTTGATGCCTCCTATTACATCCTTAGAACAAACAATATACATGTGAGTCAAGTCCATTTGCTAGGCAACAGGCATGTTTATGCATTTAAACTGTTCCAAGGATGAAAAAAAAAAAAAAGAAGAACTTCCCAAGGCTCAAAATGGATTTAAATGTAAGAGCCAGAACTATAAATCTCCTAGAAGAAAATGTAAGAAAGCATCTTTAGGACCTTGTGTTAGACAATGGTTTCTTAGACTTTATACCCAAAGCACAAGTAACAAGAGAAAATTTAGGTAAATAGGACTTCATCAAAATGAAAGATTTTTGTGCATCAAAGGATGTTAGCATGAAAGTAAAATGACAAACTACACAATAGGAGAAAATATTTGGAACCCACGTATCCAATAAGGATTTAATATCCAGAATATATAAAGAAATCCTCCAACTCAACTACAAAAAGCCAAACCACCCAATTTAAAAGTGGGCAAAAGAATTGAATAGACATTTCTCAAAATAAGATATACAAAGGTCAAAAAGCACATAAAAAGATGTTCAACAACTTTAGCCATTAGGGAAATGCAAATCAAAACCACAATGAGATATCATTTCATACACATTAGAATGGCTGCTATTTTTTAAAAATTGAAAATTATAAATGTTGGAGAGGATGAGGAGAAATAGGAGCACTCATTTATTGCTGGTGAAAATGTAAAATGGTGCAGCCACTGTGGAAGACAGTTTGGTAGTTCCTCAGAAAGTTAAGTATAGAATTAAAATATGACCTGGCAATCCCACTTCCAGGTATATACCCAAAGAAATGAAAGCAGGGATTCAAACAGATGTTTGCACATCGATGTTCATAGCAGTATTATTCACTATTGCCAAAAAATGGAAGCAACCCAAGTGTCCATTAACTAATGAATGGATAAGCAAAATGTGGTATGCACATACAATGGAATAATATTCAGCTGTAAAAAAGAATGGGGTTGTGATACATGTGACAACATGGTTGAACCTTGAAGACATCATGTTGAGTGAAATAAGCCAGACACAAAGGGACAAATATTGCATGATCTCACTGAAATGAAATAATTAGAATAAGCAAACTCATGGAGTTAGAATCAAGAATCTAGGTTACCAGGGGACAAGGTAGGTAGGGAATAGGAAATTAAGGTTTAAATTGCATGGAGTTTCTATTTGAGATGACAGAAAAGTTTTGGTAATGGATGGTGGTGATAGTAGCACAACATTGTGAACATAATTAACAGCTATGGTTAAAAGGAGAAATTTTAGGTTGTATATATGTTAGTAGATTAAAAACTAAAAACAAAATCCATGGAACTGCACAACACAGTGAATCCTAAGATAATTTATGGACTATAGTTCATAGTACAATTATAAAAATGTGCTTTCATCAATTGTAACAAATGTACCACACCAATGCAACGTGTTAATAATAGTTTGGTATACGGGAATTTCATGCATGGTGATTTTTCTGTAGACCCACTACTCCTCTAATAAAAAAAAAAAAAAAAAAAGATATCAGCAAACAAGTGGAAACAAAGAGGAACATTTAATAGGATGAAAGATGTTTAAGTAAAAAAGCAGGTATATTATGATCCCATTTTGATAAATTAACAAAAAAATAGTTTTAACAAGAAAGGAGTGAAAGTATACAGGCCAAAATATTAATAATGATTTTTCTTTTTGTGTTTGTATTTTCTAAATTTTCTAAAGTGAAAAACTTAAAAAAAAAAAAAAAAAAAAAAAAGATCCAGTTCTTTTATATTATTTATTTTGTCTGTGTGATTCTTTCTAGAGCAACTGTAATGATAATTATCTTCATGCATATGATTCTGTAAGTCAGGCTTGGACTATGCTCTTAACATAGCCTATTTTAGTTATTTGGCTAAATATCTGTCTCCAATAGACCATGATCTTCTTCAGACTTACTCAGCTTCAATATGAAACACAATGCCTGATATATAGTAAATGATGAATAAATATTTAAATTGAAAAATGGGCCAAGATTTGTACTAATATTTCACCAAAAAGAGATTTGGATGACAAATAAGCACATGACAAGATGCTAAACTTCATTTTAGTCTTTAGAGAAATTAAAGTAAAACCACAATGAGCTACTATTTCACACATATTAGAATGCCTTTTAAAAAATGACAATACTGAGAACTGGAGTGCAACGAACTCTCATACATTGCTGGTGGGAATGCAACCACTTTGCAAAAGTTTGGCCGTTTCTTATCAAATTCACCATATAATCACCATAAGACACAGCAACCCGAGGTATTTACCCAAGAGATATGAAAACATTTATCTATCAAAGACCTGTATAAAAATGTTTCTAGCAGCTTTATCCAAATTATTAAATTCAATTATGGATAAAAACCCCAAACATTCAACTGCTGGTGAATGGACAAGTTGTGCTATATCCCATACAATTAAATAGCCCTCAGCAATAAAAAGTAATGAAGTATGGACACAGGCCACAATATGGTTGACTCTCAAAAGCATCTTGTTAAGTGAAAGAAGCCAGACACAAATGGCTACATTTCGTATGGTTCCATCTAGATGTCACTTTGGGAAAGGAAAAATTATAGCATCAGATCAGGTCAGTAATCGCCAGGGGCTTGGAGTAGGGAGAAGGGTTTGATAAAAAGAGGACATGAGGGAACTTTCCGTGATGGTGAAATATTCTATAACTTGACTGGTTACATGACTGTATACATTTGTACTTATTGACCTGTACACAAAGGTGAAGTTTACTGTACGTAAATTATACCTCAATAAACGTGACTTATAAAAATAATACTGATATAAACAATGTTGACTCAAAGTATGCATATAGTCATTAAACATAGGGAATTGCTATTTCCCTCATAGTTTTTTGTTTTGTTATGGTTTAGGAGTGGCAAAAAGTTATGAGTGCCTACAGTTTTTGTGTAACATTTGTGTAATCTAAGTATCTTTAAAAAAATAAAAATATATATTTTTTAAAAATAAATAAAGGGCACTAAGGCATTCTTGCAAAAAAAAGTTATGAGTGTAATAGCAATTCTATATATTAATTGCTTATATCCATACTTTCAATAAATAATTCTTTTCTTTTTCATATGTTATGTCTAACACATGTAAATATATATAATCTTTGAAGTATGCTATGTTTGTTCCATTATATTAATTGAAGTATAATTTTATATCTGTTGAATCTAATAATAAAAACTTGGGGTTTTTATTTCGTAAGTCTTTGCTTTTTTCCATTTTGTTGGTATAGTAATTCATTCTTATTGCATTTGACAGATTTATAGGTCTGGACAGATTGGGAATTTTAAAAAAGCTGTTTCTTCAGCACAGATAATTCTAAAAGCACTGTTCTAGAGACAGGTTTAGAAAACTTATCTCTGTGAGTGTGCATGTACGTAAGTTAATCATTTCCCTTGCAGTTGGTTTCAGTCAGTGTCCATCCTGCAGATCCAATTTCCTCTTCATAGGCAGGTGACAATTCTAGAAATTCCATTGGGTCTCAAGTTCAAGGTGCATTTCCAATACAGATCTACTGGCAATCTGTGACTAGTTCTTAATTATTTCTGAAACTGGAGGGGAAAGGATATGATTGGCTCCATCAAACCCCAACATGCGCGTCATTTCAGTTTTAAAATCCTAAGATTCTGCTGGGGAGGTATTTAAAACAAAGAAACCAACAAACAACATTCAGGGTAGCTGCTGAAGTCCATCCACAGACGTCTCCTAACCCTAGCCTTTCTCGCCAATTCTGGACACTTTCCTTCAACTCAGCAAATGCAAACTGCTACATACGTTAAGGCCTCCTGTTCAGGACTGTGCCCTCAAAGGATTTATAGCATATCTTGTAATAAGAATTGCTCTTCAAAATGATGATCCTGAAGCTTCTAGGGTCCATAACCATGAAGAAACATTCCATTATATTTTCTTCCTTAGGTTACAAAGTGGTGCTGGATAGGCTAGATAGTTTTTATATCTACAATTGTCAAAACAAATATTTTTTTCCTTAAATTTCAGCAAACCAAGCATGAATTGTACCCAAACACCAAATTCCTAAAGGTTTTCAGTAGTATTGACTAAAGTGTTTGCTGTTGCCCATTTGGAACTGTTATCCAAGAACCATAGAGCCTACCTTCCTAAAGGGCCTGCCCATTGTTTGCTGACTGCCACATTTAATTGGGTAATTATCTTGGTTTTAATACACCTGTTCCCTCCATTGTCTTAGTTTTCCTGATAACGTTTTAAAATATTTAGTCACTTATTACAGTTTTTCTATATTTTAAAAGATTTTATTTATTTATTTCTCCCCACCCCCTTGTTGAGATAATATTAATAGCATTGGTTTCCTCTGATTTGTTGATATTTTCATGTAGTGGAATGCAATCTTTATGTAGTGATTCTAATTTCCAGGCTTTTTCTCCTCTGAATTGTGAAGGCCAGGACCTTAAGAGATAACGATCTAAATGCTTTTCATTGGGAAGCGGCTGTGGCTCAATCAGTGGGGCTCCCGTTTGCCATGTGGGAGGCCCCGGGTTCGGTTCCCGGGGCCTCCTGGTGAAGGCGGGCCCACCCACACGGCGTGGTTGGCTGACCCAGCGAGCACGGGCAGCAAGTGGGGGATAAATGAATGAATAAATAAAATCTTTAAAAAAAATAAAAAAAATAAATGCTTTTCATTTTGAAACTACTAATTTAAGCAAAACCCAATTATCTAAAAAGAATGTCCTTCTAGATTTCCCCCCCCCTGGGAAAATGTCTGAATTTCCTGATAAGCCCATGTACTTCCATTTTACATAAAATAGGAGCTATGCAATTTATCTTATTTTTCATTTTAGTTTCTGGTTCACAATTACTTAACCTCCCTCTATATGATTTTTGGCCTCTTGCTTCAGCTGTCTTGCAATTTTATTTATGCTGCCTCAGAACTCTGTGGGAGACAGCCGATAAACAGCACTCAAAACCAAATTGATTAAACTAATTACAGCAGTTTAAGAACAGGTACTATTAGGTCCTTCCCCTCCTCTCACTAACATTTTGTTTAACCACTTAGATCTCTAGGTCTTTCAAGAGCCAAGATTTATTTATTTTTTAAATGAGACCCACATGATGATATAATCAGGTTAAAAATGAATATTTATTAAGATAAAATTGAATATTATATTCTATTTCCCTACTAATGAAATCAGAAATGACTTATTGGGCTTCTGAAAAAGATAATTGTTCAAAAGAAAAATAAAAAGTTTTGCAAGCAACTAAAACCAGGCTAATGGGTAATAGGATACTCCAAGAATATTCTAGTATAAAAATTAGAAATTAGTCTGTAGGAATAAAAAGCAAAACAATATGTAAAATAGTTGGGCAACATGAAAAATAAGCAACATGTTTTCTTAAAGACAGCATCAAAATTTTTAACCTATAACCAAAATCTAGGATCCAGGTTTACCCTGAACACAAGTCATCCCAAGGATGGTCCTATTCCCAATATCTGTTACACCCCTGCATTAGTAATAAAAACTGTTGAAATCCCTGCCATCACATTGGGAAAACTGGACTTTTTCCAAACACCTTAAGTTAAAAGTTCTCCAGTTGGTGTTATTTACTGTGATCTGGTCATCAAATAGCCGTGTCTCATTTCAGGGACCCAGGGTGTAAATTAGAGAGAAGGCACAAGTGAACTGAGTTTGGTGGTCTTGTTGGAGACCCTGATGGACATCTGTCTACCTCACAAAAGCCTTCATACAATTGGGATCAATTTGTCACAATTGACAGTTTCTGCTCTAAAGGGGTCTGGAGTGTCACAGATGTTATAGTTTTTATCCTTCTTCGGTTTGGGCCAAAGGGACAAAATTCATGCTGCAGTTAATAATTCCAAGCAATCAAATACAAATCTTTTTCTCTTTTTTCCTTATTTCTCCTATGTTTTTCCGTATCAATAATAGAAGTGGATCCTTAGTCATTGTCAGACCCAATTCCCGCAGGAGACCTACAGGGACACTATCATTTCAGGAACCATTAGAAGGGCTCTAAAAATTACAAGTTGAGAACATATCCCCACAGTAATCTATAAGCTTCTGGAAGGCAGCACCCAGCCTTCTCCATTGCTATATCCCCCATAGCGCCCAACTCAGTTGAACCTGCAATGGTCCCTCTATAAATGTTACATAGAATGACACAGAACCTTGACATGTTGCCTTAAGTGCCAATGGGTCCATTTAACCCAAGGCTCCTTACACTAGCTTCAAAGAAAGCCCAATTTGTAATCAGACATCTACAGCAGGGCTATAAGAAGGCACAATTGTGACTGCTTCTTGTGGCAAAAGTCATCAAACTCCTGGTTTTTTGTTTGTTCCCAGAAAAATGACTGAGGGAAAAAAATGTTGTGTAGGCACCTTGCAGTGAGTACAGTTTCCATATAATTGTCTTAAGAGTAATTGAATCTGTCCTTTAACAACTCACAAATTATCTCCTGACAACTTGAAATAATAGTACTTTTTGTTAAAAGGAGAAAGCTTGTGGAGACCAAAGGTTAAACAGGTCTTTTCATCATGATAAATCACTGGTTAATGAGATCACTATTGTTGGGTATTATGACCATTCCCTTTAATGCCATTACCTCCTGGTTGTAAAGCTGACACAACTAACGATCTGCATTCTTTGAACTTTTCCACAATATTGACTAGTTTCTCTGAACAGATGTTCCTTGGATGTGATCGCAAGAAGGACTACAATTCTTAGCCATGGAAAGAGCGTCACACAAGCTTATGGAATGCAGACAGTCTAGGCATTTGCAGAGAGGCAGTGTGGGGTGGGAGAAAAAAACAAGAATGCAAACTTTAATTCTGTGATAATAACATCAATTTTCTCTGAAGGCCACAGATGACGAAATGTGGAAACTTGTATCTAGAACCTTAATGAATGATCATTAATGAGAAGTTAGGTGATAATTGCAATTACTGTTTGGATTACTCCTTATAATTACAATAGCATATGTTATCTCATTTAATCCTTACAAAAACACTGTAAGCTCCATATATTATTACCACTTTTAGATGGGGACACTGAGAACTTGAGTGGAGAAATCATTTGCCTGGGTCCCACAGATACTAGATGATGAGGATCTTTTACTCCAAACATCATGCTCTCATACTGCTGCTGCCACCAGGAGAAGAGATTAACCAATTACTGCATCTGACTCTGTAGTAAGCACCAAGAACCACTTCAGATACCTCCTTTATAAATGACAATTCCACGATGGAGTAGTTATTAAATTGTACCTGATAAATGAACAGAAATAGAACTAAATAATCTTCACAATGAAAGGATTCTTAGAGATTAGTAGCATAGGGAGTTGAAATCCAGAGGCAGATACTTAGCAACACTGGAAGCCAGATAACTGATGAATAAGGTCATCAATGTCATATCTTAGGGCAGAATGACTTCAAGGTCACATTTACAGTTTTTGGAAGGGAAAATCTCCTCTTCTTTTTAAAACCTGGACAAAAGGGAAAAATTGTATTGATAATCCAAAAATATTGCTCATATGAAATCAATTATGCACAATGTCTTCCAAATACACATGTTTACTCTAGTGTAGGCAAGACATCCAGGTCTTTGGCAAATATTATACATCCTATTCAACACATAACCTCCACTGCCTTTGTGAAAGAAGTCGGCAATGAGACAATGCACCTGCCATCAACCAGCATAGCACCTGAGAGCTGGCAAGCATTCAGTAAATATTAGTTGAAAGAAACCGAAAAAGATTTGCATGAATTTACACTTTTCTTGTCTCATCAAATGTGAAACATTGAATAATTTAAATGTTTTAACTTTTGAGTTGTTGAGAAAGAACTTTTCTCATAGAGGAATGAATCCAGAATCACCAGTGCTTGCTAAGGTATTTTTCTCATATAAGCCATCATATTGCAATCTTTTCTACTTCACCCTTGAGTTCAGTAAACACAGTCTTTTGAGAGGACATTCCTGAGATTCAGAGAGGAAAATTAAAGTGATAAAGAAAGGGGACGCAAGAGCACAGCCTGTATCTGTGCATACTAGACTCTCCTTAAAAGCAGGGACTACATTTTATTCACTTTTGTGCCTGGCAGATAGAAGGTATTCAATATATATATCTGTTGAATTAATTTAATAAATACATAAAAATACAAATTAATAAATTCATGAATACACTCATAGACTATTTCACATAGACACACTAGATGATGGTTTAACTATTTCAGACCTCTTTTTCCAGAACTGGCTTGCTTCAAATACATAATGTGTTATTACAAATTCCAAGAGACAATTAGGTAGGGAATCTTTTTGTCTATTTTGACAGATGAGGAAATGGATCCAAAGAGCAGTTAGCATACTGCATAAAAAGAAAATACTGATTTCAAAAGGACTTCAGACTTTTTTTTTTTTTTTTAATTACAAAGGACTGTCCCAAGGAAAATTGATAAAATTAATGCAAAAAAAAGGGCAGTCTTTTGATTATATGCTTTCTTCCAAAGGAAAAAGGGTTTCCATCCTTAGGAAGAGTCAAAAGCTTCTCTTTTTGCACAACAAAGGCAGAACCATGGTATTGAAACATAAGGTTAATCTCCCATGTGCTTTGTCTCTATACCACCAAAGACTCTGAAATTGGGGCAAAACCATGGATATCTGGAATCTCATATTAAAGCCTCAATAATTAGCTATTTTTCACTGTTTTTGAGAACACAATCCTAGATTCACGTGGGGGATTAGGATAATGTTAATTAGTAGGACTTAATTTCCAAACCAAAGCTCAGACCAGGCCTATTCAACATTCAGATGAAATTGAAATACAATTAGGAACGCATTAGGACGTTTTCATATATATGGGTATTATGTTCTGTGTTGACAAAACCGATAATCTGCTGAATTTCATTTTTACCACTTTTAGATGTCATAGAGAGTCTGCATTGCAGATTAAATCTGTTCTCTCATTTTCAAGGTTATAGAGCCTTGGGCATCACTTAAATATATGATTTCAAGAACCTGGGGACAGGTCAGTAGACAGGGAGAGACATGATGAGAGGATGACAAGTTACATTGCACTTGAGCCACACAACAATCTTGCTCTGTGTTAGCTTTTAGGTGAGGAAACAGAGATACCAAGAGGTGAAATTAGGGGCTCATTGAGGCCCAGGGATATTAAACTACTAGGGAAGGACCCTTGCCTTTTAGGTTCTGTGACTCTGGGAGTTTTCCTGTCAACAGAACAGTACAGTGGTCAACAGTATGGGAGCTACAATGTCCGCAAAGCTTTAAAATACTTCAGTACAAGCCATGTGATTGTGTGGCTGTGTCAGGTAGCTTCAACTTTAAGGGTGGTCAGCTCACACGCTGCCAAGAATGCACAACCAGGAGTGGCCAGCTAAACCTCTCTCGGAAAAGATACACTCCGGAGGAGACCACACGTCATTCCTGATCAACAACTCACCCATTGCTAATTAGCATATACCAGGTGTCCAAAAATGGTTATTAGTGAAATTAATGTGCTGTTAAAGAGCATTATAAATGTTAGAAAATGGGCTCTCATAGGTGAAGTTAAAGGTATGTAAGGTGCAGGAATGAGCTAAAATAGTTTAGGGTCACTCCCCATTCTTGCATGAACAGGGTAAAAAAATCCACTGAGGCCTGTTCTCTGGATCCCGTAGGGGTCATGAGCACCCATGGCTCATTCCCTAATTGGTCCTGGGTCCAGGCATTGCTTTATGAGGATTTTTGGTTGTACAATGCCAACTAGAGGGCACAGAATATTGGCCAGGAGTGCTGCTGTGTCTGCTTCAGGTAAATCTTTCATATAGGGTGGAGTTGGAGCATCTGAAAGAACATAGCAGGCACCTAATCAAGCTTAAAGAATATCACTTAGGAACTGTATAGAGATATTAGTAAATATATGTACGTGTGGTAGAATTCAGCCTGAAACTTACTTTCATTATAACTTTGTAATAAGGTTTAGGAGAGAAGCTGACTCACCCACCTCTACCTTCTTTGGTGGCTACAACTATCTGCCAAGATGAACCTAAGAGTTGTGCATGGATCAAATTGGGTTAGGCCAGTTCACAGCAATAGGCATTAGAGTCAACCAGACATGGGTTCCAGTCCCAGCTTTGCAACTTAGTGGTTGAACCTCAGTTTCTTCAAATGCTGACCCTGGTTATTTGATTGCCACGTGAACTCTAGGTTTGAATTTCTGCTATAAGACTTGGGCAAGTTACCCTATTCTAAGCCTCAGTTTCCTCATTTATGAAATGTGAATAATAATTCAGAGTACCTCATAGCATTACTGTGAGAATTAACAGAAATAATTATACAAAGTGTTACATCATGTCTATCACATAGTAAACACTCAATACAAGTTACCCGTTGTAATTATTGTTATTATTTCTAATGTTCCCTTCTCCAATTCATTCAAGATATGTTTTCTCCAGGAGGTAGGCACTCAAGGAAAGAAGGGATCCTGGCCCAAACGAGAGTCTGGGCTCTGTCAGGTGGCCTCTGTGCTCAGTTTCCTGTGGCGGCCAGTGAGTTTGATGATACCCCCCAGACCCAATGCTATTCTGGCTGAAAGTTGCACAGAGCTGTGGAACTCCTGGGTCCACTGTTTCCACCTGGATAACTTTGCAGAGAAAAGGGAGTAGAGATAGAGTTTAGGGTGTAAAGGCACTCCCTGAAATTGTGTAGGTGAGGAAAATGAACACACATCACCCCTTAGGCTTCTTGGGAGTTCTCTCACAGTGTAGAAATTTATGGATTTAAAAAAGGCATCTTTTTATTTGTTATTTCTATTCAAGCAACTGTAGTGGACCCGACACTGTTTTTACTATTAACTTTCAAACTTCTTGTATTTGGGGGTGAAAACCCCTCTATATATGGGTCTTGGTGGGAGACCCAGTTCTGCTTCCCACAACAGAAACTGATGGGGGCAGATATGCCCTCTCCTGGCATCACCATACCCTCCCACTGGGCCATAGGACAGCTGAGGAGTTGTTCATACCCATACCTGCAGCAGCATCCAAGTCCAGGATCCATATCAGACTATTTCTGTGCCATGAACTTGATAGTGTTTCTTGCTGCTTAGACCTTTTTGAGCCTGGCTCTCCACTTTTCCCATCAACTCTGTGATCTACCTTGTGTCTTTCTAGCATGTTCCCTTTCTGATTAAGTTAGCTAGAGATACTTCTATGGTCTACAGCCAAGAACCCAGACTGGTAGACTACACTCTTATTGAGCACCCATTATTGACAAGGCAGAGTGATAAGAACTCTAGGAGCAAAGAAGGGATCAAAGATCTTAAGATGTTTGCCTTCCAGGAAGGGATATAAGACAAGTACACAAATATTGTCACCTCCCTGACTGTGGCCTACCTTTGGCCATAGCCTTGCTCCAGTCTTTAGGATAAATTCTGATCATCAGAGATGGGACTCAAGGAACATTAGTCTACAGTTTGACATTTGAGTGTTATCACCATTCCTGCTCACCTGGCCCTGACCTTGGGATGTCCAGTGTTGATATGCTTTTCCCAGGGACTTGGCAACTTGACCAGCAACTTGGCTGCTGGGATGAGGATGTTCCTCAACAGCCATACCCAAAACCAGGGTTTGAATTCTGTTCCTAATCTAGCCAGGAAAGTATAAGCACCATAAGTTTGTTTTTGCCCAAAACATTCCCACTTTTTGCCTATTAATGCACTGTAATTGTTAATAGCAAACTCTTATTCACTCTTGAAAGTCTCCTGATTTGCATAATAAATTATATGGTCACCCTATGAGAGAAAAGAACCAGCATTGCATTTCTAGCATTTTTGCACAGGGCTTGGCAGGGAGATGGGGCTCAGTATGTGTTTGCTGAAGGAGTGAATGAGTAAATGAAAGAATGTGTCACAATGTGTCACCTGGGACCAGTCTTCCTGATATTACTACTGTTGACCTGACTTGCAAAAATCACCTGTCCTGACTTTCAAATAGATTTTTACAATGGTATTTTTGCCCGCCATTTAAATTAGGCCATCAACTTGAAGAATCTTCTAGTGATGTTGGGGAAATATAATGAAAAACAAAATATTCTCCCAACCCAGAGAACCTCTCTACAAAGATAGAAGAGAAAGAAAAATAATTTTCCAATAATTTTACTAAGCATTAAATCAGAATGTGATGCATCACAAGCAATCTGCAAAAAGATTGCAAAGACAGTAAGAGAGCTCACCCATTCATATAGCCTAGTAGATACAACACATTATATACATGTTCTCAAGATAAATGATAACTAGTCCTCAAGTAAGAGGATGTGATGGCACCAGTTGTCACACATGCTTCATCTTAAATTCACCTGGAGATTGGGATGATCTTTGTGTTTGCTAATCGCCTCTATCCAAAGGAATAATAAAACTCATTTGTGATCTTTGGAAGATCTTAGGAAACCATCTCATTTCAAAACTGATGAATAAAGGGAAAGAACCAAGGATTTATCTGCCTTTTCTTTCTTGTAGGACTCTTCTTTCTTGTAGGACTGCCTATACCTCATCTTTAAGCATAAGCTGCTGAGGGCAAGTTTCTCTTTGTCCAGTCAATAAAGGAAGAGAGAATGATATATTTAGAAAATCAGTGTTTTACCACCCCTGATTAAATAATAAATCTAGACCAACATTTCTCAGCTGGATAGGGGTAGGGGATATTTGGCATATCTGGAGATGTTGTTGGTTGCCACAACTTGGGAGAGGCAGTTCTTCTAGCATCTAGTCATAGAGGCTAGGGATGCTGCTGAACAATGCACATGATAGCCCGCAAAACAAAGAATTATCCAGCCAAAATGTCTGGGGGCTGAGGTTGAGAAACCTAGATCTAGGCAATGCTCATTAATGATTGCAAAACGCCACAAAAATGGAGACAACTAAATGTTATGTGCCTCCTGATGGAAGTATTCAGCACCATCTATGAATGAATCATTCCCCCAAAAACCAAACCTGTAAGGTCTGATCAGTGCTTCTCAAATGTTAGTGGACATTTGCATCAACTGGTGGGCTTGTTAAAACACAGATTGCTGGGACCCTCAACCAAATTTTCTGAATCCATAGGTCTGGGGTAGAGTCCAAGAATTTGCATTTCTAACAAGTTCCCAGGTGATGTCACTGCTGTTGATCTGGGACCACACTTTGAGATCTAAGTGTCAATTTATAAGAAATACAGGGGGCAAAGGAACATGTTGAATAACTTTCATTATACTATTCATTAATTATACTATTTATTATACTATTGGAATTTATTATAGTAGTCTGTCTACATTTGTATATGTTTTAAATTTTCCATGGTTAAAAAATGGGGGGAGGGAAACGGATGTGGCTCAAGAGGTTCGGCGTCCGTCTACCATATGGAGAGACCGGGGTTCGATCCCCGGTACCTCCCGGTAAAAAAAAAAAAAAAAAAAAAAATGGGGGGAAAGTGTTATCTGTGGAAGAAAACTTAATGAAAGGGAAAACAGTTTAAGATATGTTAAGAGAAAAAAATATCACATTTTAAAAACATATATATATAAAACAATTACAATTACAGGATGAAGTGTAGGACATTAACTATAGGTGGCAATTATGTTTTTATTTCTTTTTTGCTTTTCTGTACTTTTTTACATTAAAGGTGTTCTTTCTTCTATTTTAAAAAAGGTATTATAAAAACTGTTCTGTGCTCAGCCTCGTGAACTGTATTTCTAAGTATCTATCTACACCTGTGTCTCGTCTCCTAGTGCCCAACCTGCCCTGGTGGAGAGCTGATTTCCCAGACCTAATCCTTGACAGCCCATGGCAACCTGCTGCAGGGGTCGGGAAGTCCTGAGCTACATGCATGAAATAACACAAAATGACTGTCACACAATATAAGTGAAATAAAAGCTCTAAAAAGTGCCACAGGGGTTCAGAGAAGGGGAAGACACATCCCTCCTGGCACAGTACATCGAGAAAGGCTGCATGGAGGAGGAGGCATTCAGTTTAGAACATGAAGGGAATGCATAAGGTTTTGACAGATGGAGGTGAGGTCAAGATGACAGATCAATGAAAAAGCAATTGCAGTGATGGAAGCAACAGTCACAACGGCAAAGACATGGAATGTGATGAACTCGCAGCCTGCTGGGCAGGCGTACAGAAGCCTAGGAGGCTTGTAGGAAACCTAAGAAGGTTGGGGACACTGCATGAAGGACTGGGAATGTTTATTTAGTGGACTCGGCTTCTTCTGGAAGCCTTCACCTGTAATCAGTTGCATTGTGTAGGTCTAATCAGACCTAATTCAGTGCAGGCCCTTTTCTACTTTCCTTTGCTCCTTATTGTGGAGACCATTCCCTTCTATGCCCAGCACGGATCACCCCGTCCTCAAACAAGTGAGTCTATTGCTTCATTTCCGCAAAGACAGTCGGCTATCACAATGCTCACAAACGCACAGGACCCCAAATTGAAGAAGGGCCTACAGCGGTTGCCAGGCCAGGCAGGTTCTGTCACGGGCTCCACTGCATGCACGCATCTCGACAAGGCTCCCCTCAGCTGTACTAAGGAATGCCGCTATACTGGCTCCGCTCATTTACCATATTTTTCAAGTGAAAGAAGTAAAAACCGCTTGTTTCATGTACTCTGATTAGCATAAAATTGCTCCTTTGTCTCAGCTGCAAGGGAGAACAATGGCACTGAGACTCCTGGCTGGGGATATTGCTCCCTCTTGCTTCCTCTCCTCTGGCTCTACAGGCCACTCCACACAGAGACTCCCGGGAACCGGGTCAGCCAGATTCCCAACTGCAAACAACGGAAGGGGGTCCTCTAGGTGATGGTGCAAAACAGGACCTGGAGACCTGGATGGGACAAGAAATCAAGAAATATTCTGCTTTCCTTTCTGGAGTCAAGACATCAGAAACTTCATTCACTCATTTATTCTTTTCATGTTTATTCAGTGGCTTCTACTATGTCCCCGGCACCTGCAAAGTACTGATTTGCCCAGATCCCTGACACTCAAGAAAGAGATGAGAAACAACAGACCAACTTACTACTCTTTCCAAGAAGAACTTGGGGAAAATTCACTAGGCCCATGATGCTGAGATCCAAGTACATGTATTTGATTCTAAAATGCACAATTCTCTACATTTTAATATCAGTTAAATACAGAGAAGTCCTATAACTGATAGCATCCTAAAACTATAAATGGCAGCATTTTTTCTTTCTTAGTGGTTCATAAAATAATGGTGTACCTAATAATTGAGGATGTCTTATATTAGATAAAAATCTCACAGTGAAAGCCAAAGACAGAATATTTGAAATTGATAACAAACAATCTTCATGTTGACAAGCTCTTCCCATCTCATAGGACTTTCCCTTCCCATCCCAACCTTCCAAATACTGTCCGGGGGATAAGAAATGGTTTTTGTTTGTTTATTTTGTTGTTGTTGTTTGTTTTTTAGGAGGTACCAGGGATCATACTCTGGAACTCGTACATGGGAAGCAGGTATTCAACCACTTGAGCTATATCCGCTCCCCAGAATTGTGTTTTATCAATCTGAATATGAGTTCCTGAATTTGAAATTCCCCAAGAGTACCTGGTTCCTAGCAAAGCAGCATGGAAAGAGAATGAACTTTGGGCTGCCGACTTGCTTCTAAATTCCATTTCTGGGACATGCTATTCCTTTTCTAAGCCTCATTTTCCCAGCTGTAAAAGGTACATGACAACATTTCCTTCCTAAAGTTGTTGTAGGGTTAAATGAGTTAAAGCTAGGTATGTAGGAGATGCTCAATAAAATTTACTTCTCTCTTTGTATAATGAGCAGTTATACTGGACATAGAGCTTTTCAAAAGTTCATTTAATGTAAAACATGCCTATCAGGTGAGAAACTGAGTAACTTGCCCAAGGTCACACAACTGGAAAGAGAGAGAGAGCTGGGGTTTCCAAACAGATCTTCTGAAGCCCTATTTTCTATACAACAGTTGACTCCCCCAAAATTCTCATCACAGGATTCTCACTGTCCAATGGAGGGTTACCAGCAAGACCGCACTCTGGTTCCTCAACAGCCACGACCCATTCAAAAACAAAGCTGAGAATAAACAAACCCAGAGAATGACACTAAAATGGCTGGGTTATTTATAAGACATTGATTGAATCTAGTGAACATCTGTGTGAGTTATTGTGTCAAAAAAAGCAGGGGTCATAATTAGCTCTGATATGATCCAATGCCTGTGACCCTCTCTCCCTGACATCCCCTGGGGGCCACAGTTGTGGCCCGACACAGCTGCTCTGCCACCCCAGTTTGCAGCTATATTGACACAGCCATTTTCATGGTAGGCCTGTTGTAAATTTGTTGTTACATGGTGCGTCTGCCCCAAATTGCACGGTGTACGTAAATTTTTGTGCGTGTGGCGGGGCTGGCACGGGGGTTCGGGGGGGGGGACCGGGGCTGAATGGAGCATGTGATGGGGCAACCCGCAGGAGACCTAACCCTGATAAATTGTTTACTTGTTAGCGATGGGGCTCAAGAGTGGGCAGGAGGCTGCAGGCTCAGCGGGACAGACGTAGAAGGTGGACCCACGCCAATTACCAGCCATTGTGGCATCCCACCCCATGATTGACACCAATGTCTCCCCTCTCACCATGGGTCCTTTTACTCTCCCAGATCCAACACAAGCCCCACTGTGCTAATACCATGGTATCTTCAATTTCCTTTGCTGCTAGCAAAAATTAACCTAGGCCTCCAGCCTGTAGAAGACCTAAGGCCTTTATTTTATTATGTATTTTCCCCCCAGTTTTTCAAGGATGAGTTAAAAAAATAGAGGTTGCTAAGGCCAGTTGGGCAACAAAGGAAGCAAAGAGACAAACATTATCTTTGGATGACTGACTTCAAAGTTAATGATCTTCCCCACTGAATTGTGTCCTCTGCTCCTCAATGAGGTCTTTGCCATCAGATAAAGAAGCGCCTCTTTAATCCACTAACACTTCTTTGTCCCTTTGTGGCAAAATGATCATTTCATCAGTTTCGGGTACTCTCTGCCCGGAGAGTTTTTTTAGCCTGAGTGATTCAGAGCAGGAGAGACAGAGAAGGGTATTTCTCTACTTCATTTTTCCTCAAGTGACGGCTGAATAACTATGCAAAAAAATTAAGGCATAATGACCCAGCAACAGTGACAAAACCTAATTAGTCACGGAGGCCACTGGGTAATGAGCCGCAAAACCCGGCTCTTGAGTGTGTAATAACTGTATTTTTCTCCATTTCTTCCCCTTTAGTCACAGCCTTGTGTGGCATTTTTAACAAACTAAAATGGCACCAGATGCAACAGGGTTCAGACATTTTAACTTGAATTAAGAAACCATATGTTCCGATAAGTCATGGTCTCTTCTTTCCCACAGACTGGGTCCTCCATCTGTGAGGTAACGCTACGGAGGCAAGGGGATGGTGGCCATTGGGATGATCACCCCAGAAGGATGACTATGTGTTGGGTTTGGAAGTGGGGTCTTCAGAAGCTCTCCCCGACAGAGTCCAGCTCCTGCAGGCAAACCAGGCATCCCAGATGCGGGGCCCGAGAGCCTTCTGAAGCGCAGTAAGGCTGAGAAGCTTCAGGCAGAAGAGAAGGCAGGGAAGAGCAAGAGGTGGGAAGGACTCTGCATTCAAATAGTAGAGTCCGGAATGCCGTGAGTTGCCTTGTCCCATTTATGATATAGGTTAAAGCATATGTTGGCCAGTTCCGAGACTCACAACCACCTTGGGGTAGAGGATAGGCCTTATGATCTCTGCTTTTTAGATGAAGCAACCAAGGGCCAGAGAGGAAATTGCCCATGGTCATGGTTAGAAATGTAGGAACCAAGATCTGAAGCCACATCTGTGATCATGATCCTGATGCTATTTCCTACGTTGTCATCATTATTATTGTTACTAATAATTTCCCTTTAAAGTTAGAACCTATTTAAACCGTGGGGGGTTTATCATACAGTTTGGCATGGTATCTCTCTTCAACCCTCAGATAGGGAATTGCTTTCCATAATCTGTTAGGCAAACCATCATTAATATCTAATTTTTATTTTGAGCAGGGCATCATCCAGGATATACCCTTGGCCCCACTCTGGGTTTAATGGGGGAGATTTCAAATCCCAGTCTGGAAAGACATTGACCCGCAGTGCTAACTTTTACTTTTCCTCTACTTCCACGAATGTTATTTTATTTTACTTCTGGCCATCACTAAAACTAAGACTTTGCTTGGGTTTATGGAACAGTGGACATTATGATCCTTGTTTTCTGAGAGACAGGAGGCTGGCTTTTATTTTGTCCCTCTCCAGATCCTACAGCCAAGAAAAAGTCTCCTCAAGATGATCTAACCCTCCCTAGGCCCCAATAAAGGCCTCATTTCCTCCTGAGCCTCCTCCGGTCATGGAATCACATAAGGGAATCCTGAAAATGGAATACCATGCGAATACAGAGTAGAAAATTACAGAACAGCGACACAGGTTTAGATAGACTGTCACCTCTTTGGGGAATTTTAAAATAGTGTGCATGTAAAAACAAAAGCAAAAAATCCAGCACCTCTCCTCTCCCTATAGAGGAACAAGACAGAAGATGAAAACACAAGCAGAAAAACAGGACTGGGGGGTTATATAATATAAACATTTAGGACACAAATATATTAAAAAATAGTTTAACACAGCAAACATCACCATATCGTTTTGACACAGCCAAGCCTGGTGTCTGGGACTGTGGAACGTGATAGCTCCTTGTCCCTCTACCTCCGGACTGACTACAAAACTTGCTGGGCCCAGTACAAAATGAAAATGTGAGGCCTCTTGTTCAAAAGTTATTAAGAATTTCAAGGTGGCTACAGCACAGCCCTAAACCAAGGGCAGGGCGCTGCTAAGCACGGGGCCCCCCGTGTGACTGCACAGGTCGCATGCCCGGGAAGCCAGCCCTGCAGAAACTGCAGCTGTGCTGGGGCCCCTGCAGTGCAGGCAGGCCAGAGACAACTGTGAACAGTTCAGCCGATGAGGCTGCCAAGCATTATTCCAATTTCTCACTCACAACTGTTCAAAGTTGGTTCTTTCTTCTTTAAACTTTGAACTTCAGAAAGTCTCCTTTAGCATCTCAGAAGTACTGTATGTAAAATGGGGAGTTTCTCCATGCAGACAATGCCATTTCTTCTTGACTCTTCTCCAAACTTTCATCTATTCTAGTCCGGCAAGCTTGGCTGCTCTGTTCATGGGGCCTTTTCCTGCACTCAAGTCAAGTCTTTATCCTCTTTTTATATACTGCACTTCGTGCCCTTGTGAACCTGTTGAAAAATAGTGAAAGAGAGTTGAAAAGTACCACTGGCTCCTAAAAATAGTGCTGACTAGGAGGCAGAAAGGGGGAACTCCGGTTTTATTCAGTGCTAAAGATAACACCACCAGAATGATAGACTCCTCCGAATTGTTTGTCCCCACTGGCCATTGTCCCTCGGTCACTGAATGAGCCTCTCAGCAGCTCTTGAGGGCCTGTCACAGGTAGGCACCCAACAGAGATAATTCCCAGCCTATGCTTGACTGCCCCTTTATAGACACTCACTCATGGCTCTGAAAGGCCTCAGACGCTGCTGAATAAACTCCTACTCGCTTCCATAAACTTTTTCTCCCACTGAATTTTCCGGGGATGTGAACAGCTTCCCAGCCCGCCAGAGGATGCTTCTGAATGCACTCCTGTTCTGAATCAAAGCCTGACAGCCAAGCCTCTTTCGAAAACAAGAGAGAAAAACGGGGCCATTGGATCCCAGGAGGAGCCTCTGGGCTTTCTTCTGCAGGTGAAGGCCAACTCTCAGCAGCTCTGGCCTGCTGCTTGCACTTCTTCTGGGTTTATTTATTTTTTGATAAAGGAAAAATTTGTTGTCCAGACCCTGCTGCCTTTGGTTTTGAAAAAGAAGGATGTTCCTACAGGTTCTGAGATTCTGAGGACAACTTTGTTTTCTGAATGCCCTAGAAGAGCACGGGCTTTGGAGCTGCACCAACCTGGATTTGAATCCAGACTCTGGCTGACTAGCTGTGGGGCCTTGGGCAAGTCACCTCCCTGTCTGGGCTAAAAATAACCTCCTATCTTGCAGGTTCTTTATTTCCAAAAGTTAAAGTAGATAATGCATGTAAAGTATTTAGCCTGGTGCCCAGTAAAAAGTAGAGTTCAACCGAAGGCAGTTTGTTTCATTTTGTTTTGTTTTTTCTTTCTTAAACAACAGGAATTTATTGTCTCACGGTTTCGGAGGCTGGCCAGCTTGCATCCTCATGGGGTTGGTAGCATCTGGCTGACTGGCAATTTTGGGTTCCTTGGCTTTTCCATCTCCTTTCTCTTCCGGGTTCCTGCTAACTTCCTGCTTCTGGCTCCTCCCTGTGGCTTTCTCCTCCAATAATAGGATTAAAATCCATCCTGATTCAGTTGGCCACAAAAAGGTAGATTGTATTACTAAATTATTACTATGTTTTTCTTATGCAATTCTTCGATTTACCATACTCTCAGAAGTCCTTTTCGTCCAGTCGTTGGCTTCATATACTTATCTGTATTTGTCTCTTTCTAAATGGCTTCTTAGTAAAGGAATCCCTATTCCTTCTTAATACTTACAACCCAACTCTTTAAAATATCCTAAGTAGATATATTTTGTTATATTTCCTTCTCAAAATAATGGGAGTGGAAATCTTGTGATTACACAGGACTGTTTTAAGGTCATTGGGGCAATGGGCATGAGAATAACTTGAGAAAGAAATTGTAGGGGGCTTTTCTTATTTTTCTTTTTATTTGTGCATTCCTTGCTCAGCTTTTATTTTTTTATTTTTTAAAAGATATTTCGATTACACAAATGTTACATAAAATGCATAGAGGATTCCCATATGCCCCACTCCCCACACCTCCCACATTTTCCCACATTGGCAACATCTTTCATTAGTGTGGTACATTCATTGCAATTGATAAACACATTTGGGAGCACTGCCACTAAGCATGGATTATAGTTTACATTGTAGTTTACACTCTCTCCCACTCAAATCTGTAGGTTATGGCAGGATATATAATGGCCTGTATCTGTCATTGTAATGTCATTCAGGACGGTTCTCAAGTCCCAAAAATGATCCCATATTACCCGTTTTTCCCTCTCCCTATCCCCAGAACCTCCGGTATCCACTGCCTCCACATTAATGATCTTTCTTCCATTGCTAGAATCACAATAAGTCTATAGTAGAATACTATTAAGTCTACTTTAGTCCATAGTTCATTCCCCAATCCTGAGGACTCTGTGATGGTAATGCCTACTCCACCTTTGATTGAAGGAGGCATCAGCTTTTATTTCACTGTGTGAAATTAACAAAGGGGACACTTTTGCCCCTTTCTTTCAGGAGGATCCAGAGATCTTTTTTGTCATAAGGAGGAAAACAAGTCCAAAAGTAGGGACAGCCTCTTCTTCCTTCCCTATCTCCTCAGCATTCCCACTGGAGTATCATTGACACAACATGCATACTTCAAGGAAATCTATTTCTCAGGTCTCAATTTTGAAATACTAAGTACCAGCAAAACTTCCTTGATGAAACCATCAAGGGATTTTCTCAGCAACCTGATTGGTATATTGGCCTTCGAAAATCAGTAGGGTTGGCAGTTAGAGGAAGCTGTCCCACTGAGCACATTAGCATTCTTTTTCTTAACAAGAATGAATGCACTTGTGTACTATACTAGTTGCCTCCCCTTTAGGATTAGCACAAACCTCCCTGAGGCAGAGTGCTAGGAAAAGCTGTTCAAAAGAAACTTTCCCCAATGCTAACCCACCATGAAGAATCCAATCCTCTGGAATATCTTTCTTTCCACCTTCATAAAGCAGGATTACTTTTCAGTAATTCATTTATTCATTCAACAACTTTGGTTGTTTGAAGCTGAATGTACTCTAGAAAAACATGTTCTTAAATTTAATCCATTTCGGTGAGTGTGAACCCATCATAAATTGGACCTTTGGATGAGGTTACTTCAGTCAAGGTGTGGCCCACTTCAATCAGGATGGGCCTTAATCCTATCACTGGATTCCTTTATGAGTGAACTGAAATTCAGACAGACAGGGAAAGCCCCAGGAAGCAAGAAGCTGAGCATTAATGGAACTCAGAAGAGAAAGGAGAGATGAGGAAATGCCACCATGTTTACCATATAAATAGCTAAGGACTATGGGGTGCCAGCAGCCCACCTCAGAATGCCAGAGTCTTTAGGAAGAAATTATTGCCTTGACAAACCTTGATTTGGGCTTTTTCCCAGCCTCAAACCATGAGCGAATAAATTCCCATTGTTTAACCTAACCCATTGCATGGTATTTGCTTGGGCAGCCCAGGAAACTAAAATAACAACTATCTGAACAATCAACCTACTCTGTGCCCAGCCCTGTGCTGTGTGTGGGATATAGAGTTGGGTCAGGAAGAGATCCCCGTGGCAAAGAACTCACCATCTGGTATGGATAATGAGACTATATACAAAGAACTCGAAGACACTGTGCCACAAAAGAGATGTCAGTAAAATACTGTGGGAGTGCAGAAGAAAGAGATACTAGCTCCATTTTGAGGAGCAGGGAGGAGAAAGGATAGGATAGGAAAATCCTGAAGAGGCCCTTAAAAGAGAGAGTGGATTTGTCCTTGTCAAGACTAGCCAGGGAGAGGAAGAGAACATCAAGGCCCAAAAGTGTGAGGTCATAGGACATGTTCAAGAACTGGGAACTCGGCATGTCTCCATCCAATTCTCTAACAGGAATGAACTCAGAGAAAGGTCCCTTCCTCATCCACAACCTTAACAGTTAGTGGGTATGTGTGTTTGGAGCCGCCTTCCTGTTCTTGGTTAGATTCAACAGATGCTTACCTCTCACCAAGGTGCATAGTACTCCACAGGAACTCTGGGAAGTCAAACCAGCATGAGATTTGGTCCTCATCCTCCCAAGCCCTGCTTCTTGGTCCTCTTCTTTCCCAATGCCATATTGTTTAACATCCTTTTACTATACTGAAATTATTTATAAATATTATCATACATGATATAATCTACCCTACATGTATGATTTCCAAAAAAAGCAATATAATACCCTATCAATAGTGGAAAGGCAAAATAAAAGGAAAGTAATTTATAATAAAACCACATGTATTTCAATATGTAAATGCTTGGGGAAACTTATAGTTATGAGAGGTCAGAAGTTTTCATCTACATATAGAATTATTGTGAATGAAACAGTTACAAGTAGACTGACATACCTATATTTTATTGGTGACTCAAATACCACAAACAATGTTGCCTTCAGTGGATGTAATTTTCTGGAATGATGGAAAACTCTCAACCAAAGGCCAAACTAAACAAAGTATAATTGTCTTTTTTTTATCAATGGCAAATTATATATTAAACTAGATGTCTATGTATAAAACAGAGTTAGGTTGAGTCTTGGTTAATTTGGATGCCTGGGAGCACTTCTGAATGTCTTGTGAATTGTAGGATAATTCTTCATTGCCTGGGACTGTCCTTTGTATTGCGCCTGCCAAGTAAATGCTAATAGTTACCCTTGGTCAATGTGAAGACCAATTCCTACACATACAAATTTCCAAATTGCCTCCTAGAGAATAGTACTTCCCCAGTGGAGAACCTTTGGCTTAGAAGTTAGTTGAAAAGGGAAGGTTGACACTCTAAAATACAATCAGTACTATAAGTAATCATCTATTAAATTTCAAATTAGTTGTTCAGAATAGACATCAAATACAATTCAGAGGAGGGAAAGATAACTGTAGTTTCAATCATCAGGGAATTCTTTATGACTAAGTATGGTGTCATAGAAAGAACAGAGACTTTGCAGTCAGACAGGCTCTGTTCAGAATCCCACCTTGTGTGACACTCCTCTGTGGGTATTTGGGTAAGTAATATAACTTCTCCAAGCCTCCATTTTCCTACCTGTAGAATGAGAGTAATGGCACCTACCCTTAAAGATAAGTAGAGAAGATTAAATGAGATTATATACATAAAGTACCTAGGAAAATACATGGCAGATACTCAACAAATAGTTGTTATTTTTGGTATAAAGAAAGAGCAATTTCAGCTGAAATTGAAGGATTTGAAGGATGGCAAGAGTGGAGGCAATGTAGGCAACAATATGAGAAAAGGCCTGGAGGCAGGAATATCTAGGCGGGGTTTGGGGCAAAGTAACCAGTCTAATCAGGTTGACAATGTGGGTGAGAGTGTGAGGCATGAGTGGAAAGATGGGCACATTTAAGAATGTGAAGTCTTGAATGCTTGGCTAAGGAGTTTGACATTTTATCTTGTTGGCTAAAGGGAGCCAATGAATATGGAGCAGTCCTAGACACAACCTGGATTGTAACCAAGCCCCCATAAGCTGAGCAAGAGCTACAGCCCCTCCTGCTTGAAACAGCCAAGTTCCATACCAAGTCCTTCTTGCACTGCTCTATGCCTCAAATGATGCAAACTGGGGTGGGCTTGGACTCGAGAGTAGCCAGCCCAGTGACCTGTGATTTATGGTTAAAAAGCCTGCTTGCAAAGTTAAGCTGAGCCAATCAGATTCTTCTCCTGGGAATTTGAAATGAAAAAGACAATTAGCTTCTAGCTGAGTAGAATGATCTTGAGGCAGACCTGGGGCTGGGTGTCCACTTTGGCCCAGGGGTCTATGGAAGTAGGATGTAGGCAGTTGGTAGAGAACTAAGAGACTGGAGCAGACATGCAGAACAGCAGTGAAATCATGATGAGAAACCACATGGCTGCTGAGGGGCAGACCCAGAGAACAGCTGCCTGAGGTACTGGTGGCATTCTGGTTTCTGGTATAGCTAATGTGCATCCTTAGAAAAATTCCCCTTTCCTTAAGGCTAGCTGGGTGGGTTCTTGATCCTAGAAACCCAAACTTCTCTAAACACAGTAATGTTTGTCTCTTCTAGAGGTTCATGTGTAAAGTGATTCTAATCTCTTAAAAAAGCCTTATGCATATTAATATCACAACACTGGATGCAACCTACTTATCATCTATGATACCATAAGGAAGTCAAAGAATTGATTCTGAATGAAGAAAGCAATAATAAGCCTTATGCTTGATGTCCCCTTGCTTCAACAATATTTCTGCTAAAATTAACAAAGAAAATCATCTGTTATGGGGGGACAATCCACCTTACCACTAGAAGTTAAGGAACAGTGCCAACAATTTTTAGGAATTTCTGAAGATTATAGCACAGGCAGTACCATATTGCTAGAGAGACCACCAATACGCCATGGGGGAAATATGACATAAATATGCCACCAAGGGAAAAAAAGACTGCCCATTGTAAACAGAAGAAACTACAGAGGGACCCAACAGCAATCCCTAGCTTGATTTAATGGAGAAAACAGTGAAAGGACAAATTTCAAACAGGCTAAACCCTCTAGAAGTGCAGTGTATAATCCAAAAGCAATAGGGAGCCTGCTGCAACAGACCATACCTGATGTGGACGGATGGCCTGTCAAAACATGCAGAAGAACCGCCAAAGTTGGTTCCTAGCAAAAACAGTCCTGCAAATTAGAGAAGAGAATGGACGTGGGGTTAATTCAGATAATCACATCCAAGCTAAGGAAAAGCAATTCACACACAAAAGTAAATATCCCTGCCTTGGGAAGCGGCTGTGGCTCAATCAGTAGGGCTCCCGTTTACCATACCTGGTGAAGGCAAGCCCGCCCGCACGGTGTGGTTAGCTGACCCAGCGAGCACAAGCAGCAAGGGGGGGATAAATGAATAAATAAATAAATAAAATCTTTAAAAAAAAAAAATATCCCTGCCTTGACACTTTTGCTAGCCATTTCCTTCTACCCCAGGAGATGAAGGCACCTCTGATGAGTGAAAGGGTGACAGACACTGCTGGTTATTCCTCATATCCATTATCCTTCTCATTATAAGCAATGGAATATTTAGCTGGGCACATGGCCACCTAGATTAAAAAGTGAATTTCCCAGCCCTTCCTACAGGTAAAATTCAACCACGTGACTAAGTTCTGACTAAGTGACTAAATCAGTGGGATATTAGTGGAATTATCGTGTGACAGCTCCTAGAAACTTTTCTTTGTCTGCTCTTCCCCCTTTCCTCCATTCTGTTATTTGGAATGTGGATGTAATGACTAGAATCCTATCTTGGACAATAGGAATGAGGACTAGGCCCTACTGATGGTAAAGTAGAAAGCTTAGAAGTAGCCGGCATCCCTGAGGTAGAGAAAGCTGCCTTGCTAGCCCTTAACTATCTCGGGATTTTTACATGTAAAAGGAAAAAATTTTCTATTTCATTTAAGATACTGTTATTTCATAATTAGAATATGCAAATTCAAAGAGTCAGAAATTAGAACATAAGTTACCAGGGGCCAGGTGAGGGTGGGGAATGGGGAGTTAATGCATAATTGGTACAGAATTTCTGTATGGGGTGATGGAAAAGTTTTAATAATGGGTGGTGGTAATAGTGGCAAAATATTGTGAATGTAATTAACGCCACTGAATTGTATATCTGAAAGTAGATAAGAGTGGGAAACTTTAGGCTGTATATGTGTTACCACAATTAAAAATTCTAAAAACCACAAAAATACTGTTATTTCATATCCTTGATAGTAAACCTATATAAAACTATAATAAATCTGAAGTGTGCACTTTTCCTTCATCTGTATCTAAAGAGTTGAAGGTCACAAAAATGATCACAGAACTGTCAATACTGGAAAAATAAAAACTTTACTGTAAAGACAGGCAAAAGTAGAGAATTCCCTGGATATGGAAAAAGATTCAGCAATTCAAAGTGAGGAATGAGAAGAGTTGCATCCCTAAAAACAAAGGAAAACTATAGAAACATCTCCAGTTTGTATTGTCAATAAACTCTAGAAACTATTGCATCTATAAAAATGGAATAGGCAACAGAAGGGGAAAAAATCTGCCTAGAGACAAGTTTCCTTAGATGAGCAAAACATGACTAATGAATTTAAGAATGCAATAGAGGCAATAAACAGCAGACTGAGTACTGCAGAAATCAGGGTGTACCTGAGTTATTTACCCCACATATACCAAGCTTTTATTATTCTTCCCCAAGCTTGTAATCCAAATTCCATGCTATTCTTTCCAACATTTGACTTGACCTATTTCACTGAAAATGTCAAGTCAATTAGGTATGAATTCCCTCAAATTTCGTATATTTCTACCTCCTCTCTATCTGCCTGCATACTCGCTAAAAACCCTTCTAATCTAAGAGGAAGATGGATATTTTGTCCTATATTAGACTGTCCAGTCCTTCAGTTTGTATCCTTGATCTCCTCTTCTTCTGATTCTCAAAGATCAGGACCTGGCTCCTTCCTCTCTCTCCTATCCCATTAACTTTTCACTCTTTGCTGACCCCTTCCATGCAGATTATAAACATGCTCAAATCACCCATCTTTTTAAAAATCCTGCAGTTCTGCATCTTTCACTGGTACCACATTATCCATCTACTTCCTGCCCCAGTCATGGTCCCCAAAAGAAGAGGTGATACTCACTTTCTCTATTCTCTCACTTTCCAAGAACTAATTGAATAAAAAAGAAGAAGATGAAAAAAAAGTTGCTTTTTCCTTGTTATGAAATGTGTTAATTGTAGAAATCTTGGAAAATGTAAAATATACATAAAATAAAAATCATCTATAGTTCTGTGACTCATTGACAATTACTGTGAATACTTTGGAGTTTTCTCTGTTCACTTAGCCTTAATATATTGGAATAGAAAATAGAATCATACAGTGATTATAATTTTGTAGCCCTATTCTCACTTTGCAAAATATTTTACAATTTTTCTATATTATGTAATTTTCTTCAAATATATGATATTCAATGACTATATAAAATTACCTTTTATGGTCATGCCATCTTAACTTTATTCTTCTACGGTCTAATATTTAAGGTACTTTAAATTTTGCTGTTAATACAATATTACAATAAAGTCATATTTTCATTAATTTAACTAAGACTGTGATTATGATCATCAGTTTGGTAGATTTACTTTTTTCAGATTGAGGAAATATTAACAATTAGCAATTAGTATTTTAGCAATTTTAATCAGAAATAAGTGCTGAATTTTATCAAGCACTTTTTAACATACTCTAATTGAGATAATTGTGTTTTTTACTTAGAACATTTTTCATAATATGTTTTATTTATATATTTCCTTATAGCAAACGGTTCTTGCATTCCTGTTCTACATCTTACCTGGTGATATGTACTGTTGAATTCTGGGTACTAGCATTTCATTTTGTACTTTTCTGTCTATATCTAGAAATGAGGTGATCTAAAGCAGTATTTCCTAGTCTGGTATCTCAGAATTTCTGCAGAACATCAAAAAATACTCTGCCTCAAATAAGTTTGGAAAATATTTGGGTCAACGCATTTAGCCAGTTTCTTTACTGCAGGGATTTTCAGAGACTTTAATATGCAAACATGCATTCTGAATCTCCAAGGGGAAGATATGAGAATTTCCCTCACTTATTTGACCACCAAACACATTTTTTCAAGTCATTATCTATGAATGGACCAGTGTTTCATAATGTGGAAGTGTGCTCCATGGAATACCATTGGGAAACTCTGGTTATATTTTTTCATGTGGGCTTAATTTGATTATATTGGTATTATGTTTGCTTCATAAAATAATTTGGATATGTCTTCATCTTTTTCTGTGTTTTAAAACATGTATTCTCTTGCTCCTTTTGATATGATTTTGTCTCTTTAATTGATTTTATCAAAGAACTTCTGCTTGAATTTATCTTTAAATTCAGTCTTTTTGTTCTCTAATTCAGTGATTTCTGTTTTAATCTTTATTATTTCCTTCTCTACCAGTCAGTATCTACTCAGGAAAATAGAAACCACAACAGTTATTTTAACAGAGAGAATTTCAAATAAGTAATTAGTTAAATAAGTATTAGAGGATTGAAAAGGAAAGATGGAATTCTGAAGTGACAAGAGAGCTGGTAAATACCCCGAAGCAGTTATCACCCCTGGGGAAAAAAGGGTAGTATGTGGGGTTTTAGAACCTGGAATCTTGGAGAAGGGTCCTCTGAGGAGGGGATGCTGTCTGGCTGCTGCTGGAATCTTTGAGAAGGCAAAATGAGTTCCCATATACACCCTCCCACACACATACCATTTTCTCTATTATTAACATTTTGCATTAGCGTAGTACCTTTGTTACAATTCATGAAACAATATTGCAATTATTCCATTAAAATTTAGCCTACTGTTTACATTAGAGGTTTTCTTTGCATTGTACAGTTCTATGGATTTATGTGTGTGTGTAGTAACTTAAACCTAAAATTTCCCTTTTTATCCTTTTTAGAATACACAATTCAGTGGTTAATTACATATGCAAAGTTGTGCCTCTATCCTGATCACCCACTGCCAAAATGTTACCACCACCCCAAACAGAAACTCCGCACCAATTAAACAGTAACTCCCCATTCTCCTCCCCAACTTGGCCCCTAGTAACATGTATTCTAGTTTCTAACTTTATGAATATGCATATTCTAATTATTTCATATAAATGAGGTCATATAGTATTTGTCCCTTTGTGTGTCTGACTTATTTCACACGACATGATGTCTTCAAAGTTCAGCCATGTTATCGTATGCATCAGAACTTTATTCCTTTTTACAGTCGAATAATATTCCATTGTATGTATATATCATATTTCATTTATCCATTCTTTATATATTTGGGGTATTGATGGACACTTTGATTGCTATGGCAATTGTGAATAATGCCACTACGAATGTCAGTGTGAAAATATCTGTCCAAGGCCCTGCTTTCAATTTTAGGGGTTGCCTGGTCATATAGTAATTCTATACTTAACTTTCTGAGGACTTACCAAACTGTTTTCCACAGTGGCTGTACCATTTTACATTTCCACCAACAACATATGAGTATCTCGATTTCTCTTCATCCTCTCCAACATTTATTATTTTCCTTTTAAAAAAAAAAAATAGTAGCCATTCTAGTAGGTGTGTAGATGGTATCTCATTGTAGTTTTGATTTGCATATTCCCTGATGGCTAAAGATGTTGAACATCTTTTTATGTGGTCATCGGCCATTTGTATATCTTCTTTGGAGAAATGTCTATTCAAGTCTTTTGCCCTTTTTTAAACTGGGTCACTGTCTGTTGTTGAGTTGTAGAAATTCTTTATATATTTGGGGTATTAAATCCTTATCAGATATATGGTTTCTAATTATTTTCTCCCATTCCATAAATTGTCTTTTTACTTTTTTTATAAAGTCGTTTGGTGCACAAAAATTTTTAATTTTGATGAAGTCCCATTTATCTATTTTTTTGTGGTTGTTACTTGTGTTTTTGATGTAAAATTTGAGAAACAACTTCCTATCACAAGATCTTTTTTTTTTTTTTTTTTTTTTTTTTTACCGGGAGGTCCCGGGGATCGAACCCCGGTCTCTCCATATGGTAGACGGACGCGCAACTTCTTGAGCCACATCCGTTTCCCTACTATCACAAGATCTTAAAGATATTTCCCTATGTTTTTCCTAGGAGTTTTATAGTTTTAGTTCTTATATTTAGGTCTTTGATACATTTTGAGTTATTTTTTGTATATGGTGTGAGGTAGGGGTCCACCTTTGTTTTAATTTGCTAGGGTGCTAAAAGCAAATACTATGAAATGGGTTGGCTCAACATGGGAATTTATTAGCTTACAGTTTTGAGGCTGAGAAAAATGTCCAAATCAAGGCATCATCAAGGTAATGCTTTCTTCCTGAATACTGGCTGCTGGTCATGCTTGACTCCTCTGCTACATGGCAAAGCACATGGCATTGTCTGCTGGTCTCTCCCTTCTCTTCTGGGTTTTGTTGCTTTCAGTTTCTTTCTTCTGTGGCTTTCTTTATCTTTCATTCTCTTATAAAAGACTCCAGTAGGAGGATTAAGACCCACCCTGGGCCATGCCTTAACTGAAGTAACCTAATAAATAGTTCCTACTTACAATAAGTTCACACCCATAGGATTGACTTTAAGAACCTGATTCTCTGGGAGTACATCCAAACCACCACAACCTTTATTCTTTTGTAAATGGAGATCCAGTTCTCCCAGCATCATTTGTTGAAGAGACTATTCTTTCCCCACTGAGTAGACTACCTTTGCCAAAGATGAAGTGGCCAAAGGTATGAGGGTTTATTTCTGAACTCTCAGTTGGATTCCATTGATCTATATGTCTGTTCTTGTAGCAGTACCACACTTTTCAATTTTTTTAAAATTAAAAATGTTGTAGGTTTATAGAAAAATCATGGAAAATTACAATGTCCCCATATACCTCCTATTGTTGACACTTTGCATTAGTGTGGTATCTTTGTTACAATTGATGAAAGATCAAAATTATACTATTAACTATAGTCCATAGTTCACATTAGGTGTATTTCCCCCCATATACCACCTTAATATTAATACCTTATATTAGTATGGTATATTTGTTATAATTCATGAAAGAACATTTTTATACTTGTACTATTAACTGTGGTCCATCATTTAAAACAGGGTTTGTTGTATCATACAGTCCTATGTTTTATCTTTTAATTTATATATATATATGACCTAAAATTTCTTCTTTTAACAACCTACACATATATAATACAGTGCTGTTAATTGCACTCACAATAATATGCTACAATCACACCATCCATTATCAAAACTTTACATCCCACCTAAATAGAAATTCTGTACAAATTAAGCATTAACTCCCCATTCTCAATCCTCAGCCCAGCCTCTGGTAACCAATATTCTAGATTCTAACTCTATGAGTTTGCTTATTCAAATTATTTCACATCAGTGAGATCATATAATATTTGTCCTTTTGTGTCTGGCTATTTCACTCAACATGATGTCTTCAGGGTTTATCCATGTTGTCACATGTATCAGGACTTCATTCCTTTTTATGGCTGGATAATATTCCATTGTATGGATATACCGCATTTTGTTTATCCATTCATCTGTTGATGGATACATGGATTGCTTCCATCTTTTGGCAATTGTGAATAATACTGCTATGAACATCAATGTGCAAATACCTATTTGAGTCCCTGATTTAAATTGTTTTGGGTATTTACCTCGTAGAAGGATTGCTGGGTTATATGGTAATTCTATACTTAGCTTTCTGAGGAACCACCAAACTATCTTCCACAGAGGCTACACCATTTTTACATACTCACCAGCAACAAATGAGTGTCACTATTTCTCCACATCCTCTCCAACAGTTGTAATTTTCTGGTTTTATTTTTAATAGCAGCTATTCAAGTGGGTATGAAATGGTATCTCATTGTGGTTTTGATTTGCATTTCCCTAATAGCTAGTGATGTTGAGCATCTTTTCGTGTGCTTTTTAGCCATGTGTATATCCTCTTTGGAGAAATGTCTATTCAAGTCTTTTGCCCACTTTTTAATTAGGTTGGTTGTCTTCTTGTTGTTGGGTTATAAGATTTCTTTTTATATTCTGGATATGTGGTTCCCAAATATTTTCTCCCATTGAGTAGGTTGTCTTTTCAGTTTTGTGATAAAGTCTTCTGATGCACAAAACGTTTTCATTTTGATAAGATTCCGTTTGTTTATTTTTTTCTTTTGTTGATTGTGCTTTGGGTGTAAAGGCTAAGAAACCATTGCCTAACACAAGATCCTGAAGATGCTTCCCTACATGTTCTTCTGGAAGTTTTATAGTCTTCATTCTTCTATTTAGGTCTTTGATCCATTTTGAGTTAATTTTTGTATTTGGTATGATATAGGGGTCCTCTTTCATTCTTTTGCATATGGATATCTAGTTCTCCCCATACCATCTGTTGAAAAGACCATTCTTTCACAATTGAGTGGACTTGGCAGCCTTGTCAAAAATACTGTTTGACTCCATCTATACAAAATGTAAATACAAATAAATTATAGAGATGGAAATGGAATAACAGTTATGTAGGAGAAAGAAAGATTGAGGGTTGTCTACTAAGTGGTAGGTGTTTTGAGTTTTTTTTTTTTCCTTGTTTCTGTTGTTTTTTCTTCATTTTCCTTTTTTTTGGGGGGGGGGTAATAAAAATGCTCTAACATTGATTGAAGTGATGAAAGCACAATTTTGTGATTATACCAAATGCCATTAATTGTATACTTTAGATGGATTGTATGGTTTATGAATACATTTCAATACAATTGATTAAAAAATCAATTGGCCATAGATGTAAGGGTCTATTCTGAACTCTCAATTAGATTTCATTGGTCAATATATCTAACCTTCTGCAAGTACCATGCTATTTTGATACTGTAGCTTTGTAATAAGTTTTAAGATTTGGAAATGTGAGTCCTCCAACTTTTTTGTTCCTTTTCAAGAGAGTTTTGGCTATTTGGGGCTGCTTGCCCTTCCATATGAATTTGATGATTAGTTTCTCCATTTCTGTGAAAAAAGTCTGTTGGAATTTTGATTGGAATTGTTTTGAATCTGCATATTGCTTTGGGTAGAATTGACCTCTTTACAATATTTAGTCTTCTAATCCATGAACACAGAATATCCTTCCATTTACTTAGGTTAGGTCTTTGCTTTCTTTCAGCAATGTTTTTTAGTTTTCTGTGTACAAATCCTTTACATTCTCAATTAGATTTATTCCTAGAGATTTTAACTGCTATTGTAAATGGAATTTTTTTCTTGATTTCCTCTTCAGTTGTTTGTTACTGATATATAGAAATACCACTGATTTTTGAATGTTGGTTTTGTACCCTGCCACTTTGTTTATTAGCTCTAGTAGTTTTGTTGTATATTTTTCGGGAATTTCTATTTATAGGAACATGTCTTCAGCAAAGAGAGAGAAAGTTTTATTTCTTCCTTTCCTATTTGGATGCTTTTTTTTTTTTTTTTTTTTTTTTTTTTCCTTGCCTAACTGCTTTGGCTGGAACTTCCAGTACAATTTATTTGGGGGTGAGGAGGGGATTTAACCTTGTTAATTTTTTTAAACCAACCTACTAGGAAAATATATCACAGTCTTGAAACAGTAAACAGTCTATTACTATCATTTGAAGTAGTAATTTGGTAGAAAGACAAGGTCATTATCAAAATGATAAGATGCCAATGCTGGGGCAGGAACACGGCATATTGTAAAGGCCCCAGGCTGAATGTGGTATTTGGTTATGGGGGCTGCCCCTCCTTTGTTCTAAGAGAGTCACAGCTCATCCAAGCCCCTGAGTGGCTTACTTTTTCTCCCTTGACTTTACTACTGCATGGGATTGTCTCAAGAGGCCTTTATTAGGGAAGCGGCTGTGGCTCAATCAGTGGGGCTCCCGTTTACCATATGGGGGGCCCCAGGTTCGGTTCCCGGGGCCTCCTGGTGGGGGCGGGCCCGCCCGCACGGCGTGGTTGGCTGACCCAGCGAGCACAAGCAGGAAGGGGGGGATAAATGAATAAATAAATAAAATCTTAAAAAAAAATAAAAAAAAAAAAGAGGCCTTTATTATTTTAGGGGGCTAAGGAGGCAATGCTGGGTTTAGGCTTTCACTCCATTCTGTTCTATGAAAAACCAGATCTTTCCAAATCCAGTAATTTACAACTCTTAAACAGCTAACAGTTCCTCTTTCACTGTTAATTCCCAGATATTGTATATATCACTATCAAAACACCCTTTCCCTTCAAGGGGACAATGTCACTGCAAGATTGTCCTTTCATTTTCTGTAATAGCCCTAGGGGTCATCACGACAGACAGTGAGAGAGCAGCTCGCTTCCCACACCCCATGTGACATCACTTCTCATATTTTTGTTTGGACTCCAGGCTGAAAGATGTAATGTATGAGAATTTCAAGAAAAACATAATTATATCTTGATGGTCAAGTAAGAGTATCTACAAGAAGCCCTTTAAAGCTCTCATTCAAAGCACGCTTTCTCACAACTCCACATCTTAATCAAGTTCAGGCCCTTGTATATAAAATAAAATCAAGTAAATCAAAGACCCAGAAATCTTTTTTTTTTTTTTTTAACCCTTCCTTAAGGAAACCTAACTATTTAATGGAAATGCCCATGTAGAGGGGAAATGGGACCTGCAGTCCCCAGCCCTAGCTGAGTTCCCTGCTGACAGCCAGTATCTTGTCAGCCAAGTGACTGAGCCACTTTGACAGTGGATCCTCCAGCCCCGTGTATTATGCCCCAGCTGATGCCACTTTGAAGCACAGAACGGTCCCTACTAAGTCTTGCCATGATTGTAGATTCATGAGCAAGATAAATGATCATTGTTGTTTGAAGTCACTATGTTTGGGGGCTTTGTTTTTCTTAGTAATTTGTGTTAGACTAACACAAATGTCATAGTCATTCATTAATACATAGCTCCAGTAAAACAACTGACTTCTATTTCCTAACAAGAACCTATGAGAATTGGATATGGAAAAGGAATTTTTAATGTGGGAAGGCAGGGAACGAACAATGAAAAAAGGAGCAACCTTGTAGTCATTCACAATGAGTGCATTTTGACACCTAGAGGACAGATTGCCAAAGAAATGGGTGGAAAAGGGAAGGAGGGATGGAGGAGAGGAAGACTTTGGTTTACTTCCCTACATTCCTCAGCAGAAGTCTTACAAGTGGCTTGGAGGAGGTGATGGAAAGTGGTGACGAAAAAGTATGAGATGCTGACATGGACTGTAAACTCATCAGGAGCATATCCCATGCTGCTTTCATTTGTTATTGTAGGTACAGAGGATGGCACAATGCCAGCCTTATAGTAGGTACTCAATATTTTAAATTTAAAAATGAAATGGAAGTTCCACGGTATCCTCGTCAAAACCTTTGCTTGTAAAGAACAGAAACTCAATTAAATTTATTAAAGTAAAAGTGAATTTAGTGTGATGATTAAAGGGAATTTCCCATAAGCCAATTGCCGAATGTAGAGTAGCATCTTTCAGGAACAGAAAAAATATCCACTTTTTCCCCTCTGCCTGGACTCATGTGGATCTTTCACCTTGGCTCCTTGGTCCATTTCTAATATATTCTCCTCTTTATAGAGTAGCTTCCTCTGCCAAGCTTTCAGTTTCTCTTCTCCAAAAATTCCACTTGTACAAGGCACAAGGGTGGCCATGTTGATCATCCTACATGCTCTATACCTCCAATGAGCAACAGCCGACAGACTCAGTATGTCTAAACCCCACACTCCTGGGAGTGAGACTCTAATTGGCTAAGCTTGGGTCAGGAGTAAACATTGGTCTAAGCACCTGTGACCAGTCCTAGTTCTTTGGATTTCCTCTTCTATGAGGCAGGTTTTCTAAGATGGGGCATGAGTGGGGAGGAAAATGAAGATGCCCTGAAGTGAGTAACCAAGAGTTAAGGGGACTGCATTCCACCCTCCAAAGTTTTAGGGTACAGTCCATGGTCCTGTGAAAAAGCTCTTGGACATAAAATGCCATCACAGCTGTAGAAAAGCCATCAGCAAGATATCTCTCAAATTGTCTAATGGCCTGTTTTCAAGCTGCTATTTCAAATGCACACTAGCCTCAACGAAGAAGATCAAGTTCTAAGGTTTAACCACTTATTGTCCAAGATTTCCTATGCTTCTAATAATTAGCATTTCTGCTGCCCACGGACAGTCATAGACTAAACGATTAGAATCCACAGTCAGTCAATGATTAAGATCAGAATCGCTGATCTAGAAGTGCAAAGAGAAATTCCCTTTCTGAGCTTTAAAGGACTCCCATCTTCTAGTAATCTGCATAGAGGCACATAGGAACTAATGAGTCAGTTTGGATTAAACAGCTGCATTGAATCAGAAATGAAAACAGTGGCCTTCTGCAAAGAGCCCACCTGAGGCTGATGGGCTAGAAGGCTCTTCAGACTCTCCTAGGGTCCCCTAGTGGTCGAAGAGGGCAAAGCTGCCTCCCCAAAATCATGTTACTCTTGAGGAGTAGCTCACAATGCAAGAGAATTTGTGCATTTGTTTTTTTGTTTGTTTGTTGTTGTTGTTGTTTTCCAAATTTTTAACACATATGAAGTTACAAAGTTAGAAGAAGTATAGTACTAGAAAAAGAACAACTTAAAACAGTACCTTTTAATACTTGCTTGGACGTGTCTTTTGATAACGATTGATCAAAATCCAAGTTGAATAATTTTTATTTTTTTAAAAAACCATGCATTTCTTTCATTCTGGAATTCTGAACTATGTTCTAATTACCGTGATGATAGGACCATCAAAGCCATAATGTAGCTTAAATTTCTACAAAATGATTTATTAGTGAAAGCTCCTAATGCCAAATTTATATTATATTAGTTTCTAAAATATCTATAATTTATTGTTTTGTTTCTAAAACTTAGTCAGGGATGGAGTTAAGTTCTGAAACAGGTCAGATAAACTCTAGTCCTTGCCTCAAAGTACTTACAAAATTTTTCTTTAAAAAAAAAAATCTTTAAAAGTGCAGGCTGTTGGTTCACTGAGAGCGCGCCTGGGTTGATTGGCAGTATCTGTCAGAGGCAATGAACTCCACTTCAACGTTGCCTTTATGCTGGTGTGTCAAGTTGTTCAACTGTGACCCTTCCATCTGTTCCAGCTAATCTGAAAGTCATTTAGACCCATTTCCCCATTCATTTGAAACACAGCACATTCTCCTGTTAACACACATATGCAAAGTTGTCCGCTGTCAGCAACCTAAGGTTTGTTTTTTTTAAAGTCTCACAACATCTGTATAAACATTTACACAATAGTAAATCCATTTATTAATCATTATTTCCTCCTTAATTTTTTGAGACACTTCCAGATATGAGGTCATCTCGATCAGACATATAGAAGTTTACCTCCCAAAATTAAGTTTTAAGCAGGTGTGATAACTTGACTTTGACATTTCAAAATAATAATCATTCTGTATTTCATGTCTTAAGACTTCCTGAGGGTTCACAATTTTATTTCCATGGATTCAGTTAAAATTGAGAGTGCTTGCATACTTCTTTTTTCCTTAAAGCAGATTTGGGAAGAAATAGTATAGTTCATCAGATCTACTAAATAGAATCTCTGGGGTGGAGTTTTGGGAATCTGTATTCTCAAAAGGCACCCCAAGAAATTGTGAACATCAGCCAGGTAAAACATTTACTAAAATGGATTCTGCTACATGATTCTGCTTTCCTTATATGGTTCAAATGACCCCATCAAATTACTTAGCTAAAGGTAAAAAGTCAAAACATTATAAAATAAACAGAGAAAACAGGAAAATTTCTTTGAGAGAGTTGCATGGATATTTCCTCATCTTATGTGTAAATTGAAACTGCATTTGGATGTAACTGCATTTGGATGTAACACAAGAACAATATTCATACTATGCTAAATTAAGATCTCCTTTAATCTAGAACTTAAAAACAGTTGTTTTACCTTACTTTGACCTGGTTTTTCTCTGTATTCTGTCCAGATCCACTATGTATTGTTCAGGTTTAGCCTCACCCCTGACCCTGAATCTCTATGTGACATTGAATAAATTACTTCTCTTCTCTGACACTTAGTTTATATGAGAGTTGGAGAGGATGATTTCTAAAGTCTCTTCTAGGCCTCACATCCTCTCTGCATCCAAAATAAGATTTATATGCCCTTTCCTCTGATAAAATCTCCTCCAGCAACAAACTTTATCTCCAACTATACACAATTGGGGGTCTACAAACACAAGCTTATCTGGGTGTTTCAAGGCTATATTTCTGAGGTATAGACCTCACTTAGTGAAATTTTCCTAGAATTTAAATTTATACCCCAAGGTCCAATAGTGTTTTTTGTTTCTTTGTTTGTTTTTAATTTATTTATTTTTTATTGTGGGTAAAAATCAAAATTTTCACAATACATACCAATATTTGTAAAATGATATATAAATATATATGCATATATGTGCATTTGCTTACAAAAATGTTATATATATATATATATTTTTAAAGGTGCTTAGATTACCTAAATATTACATGGAAACTACAGGGATTCCCATATTCCCCACCTCCCACACCTCCCACCACATCCCACACGAACATCTCCCACAAGTGGCCCATGACCCTCAATGGACCTACACATCCTGGGGCCTTGCCATCAACCTTAGACCACAGTTCACATCGTAGACCACACTCTCTCCCACACAGTTCTGAGTAGTGTGTGCTGATTTAAAATGGCCTACATCCGTTGCCACAACCGCACTCAGGACAACCTCCAAGTCCCGAAAAAGCCTCTGTATTTCAACTGCACATCCCCTCCCTGCCCCGAAAGTGTCCAGTGGCCACCAGCTCCACCTCACTGTTATAATTTCTCCCATTGCTAGAATCACCATATGTGTACAACAGAATACCATTAAGTCCACTCTAGTCCATAGTTCTTCCCCCAATCTTGAGGGGACTGGGATGGTGATGTCCACTCCACCTCCAAGTGAGAGAGGGCTTATATCCCATGGATATGGTGGGTGGGATGATCCTGCCTGCAGATGCAGGCCCTCCATTCCCTGGGCTGTCCATTGCCCATCGTTGTCTCCTCGCCAGGTGACTTGGATGAGTCCATTGAGCTGTAGGGTAGGAGTTGCAGCTCCACCAAGATTCCACGCACACCTGGCACATAGGTAGGCCAGAGGCTCCAGTCTCTGGAAGTATACCTAAAAACTCCAGCATCACATATAGGTTTGAATAGAAGGGACTGATGAACCATGTGCAGGGAGGACTTATTTGAGTCCAATTCTGTCACTCTCAGGAGCACAGATTCCAAAATAGAGCCCACTGATAAGGCATCAGTCTCTGGGGCTATCCCCCCTTATGTAGGACCTGGGTGTCTCCAGAGCCCTCAGGAGTCCCTCCCGGTGTGGGGTGATATGCATTTTGATGTTCTATGAGATCCTACTAAGGTGTGCGTAAGCATTACCTCTGGGATGACCTCCCGACTCTTTTTGAAGTCTCTTAGCCACTTGAACTCATTTGTCTTTACCTTTTCCCCCTTTTATTCAAGGTCTTTTTCCAGTCATGTTGCCAGTTGGCACTTGGTATTAATCCCTCATTGCCAGGGAGGCTCATCCCCGGGCATCATGTCCCACGTTGGGGGGAAGGTAATGCATTCATATGCTGAGTTTGGCTTAGAGAGAGGCCACATTTGAGCAACAAGGAGGCTCTCAGGTGGCAACAATTAGGCACCCATAACAGTAAGCTAAGTTTCAGTTACAAGAGCAAAGACTCATAAGGGTAGTCATCAGTAACAAGAACTCATCAGTGGGCTCCAATAGTGTTTTTATTGATCTATTCATAAAATATTTGTACTCTCTTCTTTGAGGTTTTATGACCAATGTTCTCATTGTTCTTTTCATTGCATTTGTCTCTCCTTAATCCCCACCTCCTTTTCATTTTTTATCTTTAGCCCACTTGGTATGGTCCAAAGGACATAAAAGTCTTCTGGTGAATTGTGTGAACTTGAACAAGTCATTAAACCTTCCTAAGCTTTAGTTTTTCATCTGTAGGATGGAAATAAAATCTGCTTTGCTAGTCTCACCTGTTATCTTGAGGACAAAAAGAAAAGTAAATGCTAAGGCACTTTCTAAACTGTAACCTGTTGTACAGATGCCATCATTATTATTTTTGTTATTACCACTACTACTGCAGCTGCTCCTAAGTTAGCCCTCTATATCACCATTGCAAATAAAATACCATTTCATAAAAGACCATTTTGGTCACCCACAGAGAAAAATTAAAGAGAATTGCAAGCATATGTTTCAAAAGTTTTAAAAACATTCACAACTTTGTGTACAATAAGTTTACTTCTAATTATGTATTAAAACACATATCATATATTTTGCCTAAGGATGTCCGTCAAAATACTGCTTATAATAGCCCATATTAAAACCAAACTACTGCCCATGAGTAAATGATTATCCAGCCTTCACTGACATGCTATATAAGCCCTTCTAAATCATGTCTTGGAGAAATACTTAATAACTTAGAAAATGCTCATACTATGAAGTAAAGAGAAATATAAAGCAAGATGCAAATCTGTATTTAAGCATGATCACAAGTTTATGGGAAAATATATTGTCTCATAACAATATATTGTATAAATATATTTTAGACAAAGAAAAAAGACTGACAAAATGACACATTCACAGTGGTTGTCAGTGAAGGGAGTATAGGTAACTTCTGTTTTGTATTTGTCCCTGCGATTTCTAAATTTTCTTTTTTTAAAATGTATTGTCTAAATTGTTAAAAACTGCAATATCTCCTCCCTCCCAAATTTCAAATCATGTCCTCCTTCACCCACCCAAAAAAACCATATTGAGTCTTTCCTGTGCATCTTTGTCCTCTGTAGGACATGGAGACACAAAGATGTATAGCAGGGTTGAAGGCTTTAAGGAACTTGGAGTCTAGTAGAAATAGAAGAAATATTCTCCTAGAGGCAGCAATATGAAAGGGTCCTTAGAACAGAACCAATGAAGCGCCACAGAAGTTAAGAGAGGAAGCTTTTCCAAGGATGTGATGAGAATTGCTACTGAGGTAACAGGAAGGTGATAGCTATTAAATTAAGCCCCAGCCCTTTTCAGGGAAGAAGGCTCCTCCCAAAACCGAAGTCAAAGCAAAAGCTTTGAAAGCCAAGAAGATTTTGAAGTAACAGCCACACACAAAAAAAGAAGATCCACATGCATGTCACCCACCTTCTGGCGGCCTAAGACACTGCGTCTCAGGAGACAGCCCAAATATCCTCGGAAAAGCATGGAGAGCTGGTGCAGCAAGATGACGCAACAAAAAGAGACACAGAAGAGAGACAATAAAAGACGCAGCAGACCAGGGAGCTGAGGTGGTGCAAGAGATTGAGCGCCTCTCTCTACTCTAGTAGGTCCCAGGATTGATTCCTGGGGCCGCCTAAAGAGAAGACAAACAGACACAGAAGAACAGCACAGAAAGCAGACAGCGAACACAAAACAATAAGGGATTTTTAAAATAAATCTTTAAAAAATCCATGCCAGCCAAACATTTCATGTCTGCAGGCCAGATTTTCCTCTTTACCTTGCAACCAGTTAGTGACCTACCCAGAATGGTCCATAGAAAAGCATATTCATTAACCCATCTGATGGTAAGGGCCATCAACTTCCCCAACAATTCTGGCATTCAGGTCTCTGGAAATGATTCATCCTCCCTGAGGAACTTGGAATAACGAGAAGCTGAGAGAGAACTCTGTGGCCACAGAGACAAGCAGAGTAGGAGCCGTAACCAGAGGAACGTAAATAGTGAGGGAAATCACACCCAACACATCAAGGAATTGGATCAGGAGTTATTGGTCTCACTCTGATGCACCAAGAGCATAGGACAAATTGCTCCATGCCAGTGGAGATTGGAACCTAGATCTGGCTCCCAATTCTGAACTCCTTTTATCAATGACCTTCATTGATTTTCTTTTCTATCCTACAGCCTGATCCACATGACATTTCTTTAAATCAAACTTACCATGTAAGTACTTTATGTACATTATTTTAATGTATTGTTTTATAAAAGAGTACTGCATTATCTATTCATCACTATGACATCCTAAAGGACTTGTGAGTGCCCCTACCTTATAAATGAAAATATGGAGATTCAGAAAGGTCAGCAACTAGCCCAACAAGACAGACCTAATAAGTAGTAAGATTTAAACCCCAACCTGGCTGACTTTGAGTTCCTCTCCTGCGCAATATGACTTCTGTTAGATACCTTCTGAAAGTCTCCCAAGTGGCTGGCCAGCTGAAGCCTTCTAGAAATGTGGACAGGCAGCGTAATTTTATATTACCCTGTCCAGAAGAAAGAGGACTCACAGCCAACCTTCAGGATTCATTCCATGTGGAAAGGGCCTGTTTTCCAACGGTTCTGTAATCAGGGCCTCGTGGAATATGATCTTAAGGACCAGGAAGGACTCAAACTTATCACCCCCATCCACTCACTCATGCTTTGAATTCCTTAACCCGAGCCAGAGTCCGATGTTTCAGAATGAAAGAGCAGGCTGTAAGTTTAAGTTCACCTGGGAAAGAAACACATGGGCTTTTAATTCTCATGCCAAGGAACATGATAGCAACAGGGTATATTGAGCTGGGGAAGGTGGGAACTGCTACAGCTGGAACAAACATCAGGGAATCCCAAATTGACACCTTTTTTACCTCCTTGCCCCAGAGTCAGCAGAGTAAGGGCAGAATTGAGTGGGATTGCAGGGGGCTGGCTCACAATAGGATAATTATATGTCTAGGAGTGCCTAGGACAGACCTGGCTTATGCCTGGTATCCCAGAATAATTATTCAGAGCATCCCTTTTCACTCTCATAACTGTCTCAGTTTAGATAATACATTACATACTCACCAAGCTCCCAGGGCCCATAGGTCATAGCCCTAGTGAATATTGGGGGTGGTATCTGGACGAACCTCCTTTCTCTCTACCCAGGCTCTGCCTAGGGGCCAGTGAACAAGGCAACAGACCAGCAATCTGCCAGATAAAGACTACACAGGAGAGATGATTTTACTATTTCTAGCAGATCCTTTAGAACATGGCAGTAGCAGTTTGATATTATTGATGAATGCCAGATAGTAATATTGGATTGTTTGTAAACTGGTCTTTTCCTCTGGGCATATTAGAGTGTATTGGATTCAGAGGTTTTACTTCTACTTGAGTAAATAATGATTAAGGCTTTTAGTGGGCGATGTCAGTAGGATGTCACATCCCTGCCCCCTTGGTGGGTGGGGACTCACAGAGAAACCACACCGCAGAGAAGGGAGTTTGGAGTTTTTGAGCTGGGTTCCAGGGAAGTAAGCACACAGAGGAGCTTAGTCATGAGGAAGGAAAGAAGGCCCCGGGAAAAGAGACAAACAGTTTGTCTGATAGTTCACAGCTGGCCTTGTAGAGAGAACAAAGCAGCTGAGCCCAGAGAGAATCAAGCTCCGGGGAGAGAGACAAAGCCTAGAGAACCTGACCATGGAGCCTTAAGACTATGAGGAAGACCGAATGTTGGCAGCCATCTTGTTCCAACATGTGGCAACAGACTTTGGTGAGGGAAGTAACTTATGCTTTATGGCCTGGTAACTGTACGCTTCTATCCCAAATAAATATCCTTTATAAAAGCCAACCGATTTCTGGTATTTTGCATCAGCAATCCTTTGGCTGACTAAAACAATGGCTTTAGTGGACATTTGTTGCTTTAAGCTGTCCACCATTAATTCCCAGGTCTTCTGGGAAAGTTCTCTGACAATGCTTAGGAAACCCTGCTCCCCTACTATTAAGTCAGGTGGCTTCTTGGACGAACATATGATTCAGGCTGTTCAATCAGAGCATTTCAAACCCTTAAGCACAGGGGCTGGTTCAAGGGATAAGGTGTGTGACTTGAGCTTGTACAATCTGACAATGGGTTTCACATGTTTGAAAAAGTTTCTCTACTACAGGACTTCTTGAAAATCAATTTCAGGATTTTCTGGGACCTGGTTGGATTGCTGAGAAGTTAGGTGAAAACCTGGTTTTGGCAGCCATCATTCCACCATGAGAGGAAAGCGTGCCTATAAATGGGATCCTAAATGAGTCATAAAGACATTGTTTAAATCCCTGTATCCAAGGAGGCCCAAAGCTAGTATTTCCCAAAACTTTTTATTTAGGGATGGTAAACCAGTAAATTCCTTTTTTCTCCCATAATTCATTTTAGGTGGGGTTTCTGTCTTGTGGAAAACAACAAACCTCTCTAATATAAGGCTATTAACAAAAAAATGTCACCTTCTTGGTTTAAGAAACTTGAGAAGAGATGCCAAAGCGCAAGGAGGAGGCTCAGGAAGGAGACTCGGGGGAACCCTCAAGGCGTTCTCAGGGGAGCAGCTCATTCTGAGGTCAGGAATGGGCTCTACAGCATTCCTGCTTAGCAGCTATCTGATCTCTGCCTGAACCCTTTCTGTGACAGGAAACTCACTTCCTGAAGTAACCAATCCATCATTAGCAGACCCAGCCTCTCCTTTATTCAGTGGAAATCTCTCTCTCTGCACCTTCTGCAAATGGATTCTGAGTTAGATGCACCACCCCAGCCCCCCTGCAGTCCCACAGATCAGGCCTGTTTGCTCTTCCTCATGCAGATGTCTCATATATCTGAAGATGATCTCCTGCCTCCCAAATGTTCTCTTCTCCAGTGCCAGTTACATCAGTCATTCTCATGTGCGATGTTTCCAGACCTTTCTCCATATTGCTCCTACTCCTTTGGGGACTCCCCAGAATACACTCCCACCCTACAATTATAATCATTGCCATAATAGCCAAGATGTATTATTAAGCATTTACTATGTGCTAGGCACTGTGTTGAGCTCTTTACATAACTTATTTAATCCTCATAACCATCCTATGAGATGGGTGTTATTATCTCCATTTTACAGATGACCAAGTGGAGGCTCAAAAGATTCAATAACTTACCTAGGTTTTTAAGTGATAGAGCTGGGATTCATAACCTGAGCTAGCTGAATTCATAACTGCTGTACAACTGCTGCCATGGTCCTTTTGGCCTGTGTCAAGGTAACTTTTCTTATACACAGGAACTTGGGTAATAACTACATCATATCACATGCATACAGATGGCCATCCAACACCAATGATTCATTCCTTTATGTCTTTTCCAAGCATAGTACTGCTAAGGTACCTGATACAGTGCCTGGCACAACGAGGTGCTCAATAAGTAGTTTTTGAATAATCACACATCTTCCAGCTAGTGTACCTGTACTTCTTTTTGTTTTGTTTTATTTTGTTTGACCAAAGTACGGGACTTCACATTTAAGCCTGATATATTTTACTTTGTCAGATCCAACTCCTGGCTCTAGACTCCTGCTGTGGGCTAAATAATGGCCACCCAAAGATATCAAGTCCTAATCCCTGGAAACTGTTATATATTTGGCAAAAGGGTCTTTGCGGATGTGATTAAGTTAAGGATATTGTGATGAGGAGATGACCCCAGATTATCTCGGAGGGCCCTAAATGCCATCCCAAGTGTATTTATAAGACAAAGGCAGAGGGAAGTTTCACACGCACAGCAGAGGAGGAGGCAATGTGACCACAGAGGCAGAGGCTGGAGTGATGCGTCTACGAGCCGAGGAACACGGACAGCCGCCAGAGGCTGGAAGAGCCTCCCCTAGACCCTCTGTAGGAAGCATGGCCCTGCCGACACCTTGATTTCAGCCCATATAACTGATTTCACTTGTGTTGTTTTAAACCACTAAGTTTATGGTAATTTGTTACAGCAGCCCCAGAAAACTAATACAACTGCTGAGAAATTTTGGATCCTAATTCCCTAATCTAATGAATGAATTCTATCTCCCAACTTTAAGCCTTCATCAATGTAAAAGACTGTGATCATGCCCTCTACATATAAGTCAATAACTGCTAAAATGTAGACCAGGCGTGGGAGCATCTACATGGTCATGTTCATACGGCACTGATTTTGAAATAGGAAATACCACACAAAAGGGTCTTTATGGTTAAGTAAGAAAGTTTGGGAAATACTGAGTTGAAAACATTTGAAAAACTTTCTCTACTACAGGATTTCTCAGGCCTTTAATATGCTAATGGGCACTGTGATTCCAAGTACAGATATAGTCTACAGTGCTACCCAAGCTTATGTGATCACAATCACCTCACCCCGAAGAGTACTTTCAAGGATCAATGTTGCAAAGACCACAGTTAAGAGAAAAGTTTGTCTGGTCCAACCACCTCATTGTACTACTCCTAACACTGAGATCCAAAGAGCAATCACTTTGTCAAAACCCCACTGCTGGTAGCAGATCTTTCAGGGCTATGCCGAGTGTCCTAACATTCTGCCCAGTGTTCCTGCTCCTAAACCTGTTGAACATCCAAGGAGGAAGCCCTGAAAGTCATCCTTAAAATAATGGGAGTGGGGGTCCTCCAAAGACAGCTTTATTGAAAGGAAACATTTTCTGCAGTGAGTTAACAGCTTATAGAATGTGGCAAGGTGATAAGAGGAAGCGTGGATTTTTCCTATCTTTTGTTATTGACATTGACCCTGAAAGTCCTTAGTCCTCCACAGAAGCTTAAGGGTCTTAGATCAAGGGCAGATTTTGAAATTGAATTTATTCAGATTAATCAAAACCTTCAGTGAGAGGATTTACTCCCACAAGCTGTTGCCAAGTTGGGGCTACTCAGGGCCAATCCCACTTTTCCCAAGCTACAATTGGCTTGTTCCCAGGTCACTGGCAGCATCCTGGCAGCCTGTTTCCTGTGGCACTAAACTTCTAGAGTTTCTTCACCTCCTGGATCATTTTCTATTTCTCCAATATTTTTAGACAGGCTCCCTGAAGATTGCAGATTTCCTAACAATTGTACAAGGAGAAGATGCTAGGGAAAGTAGCCAGAGATTCAGAGTCTAGAAAAATGCTCCTTCCTTATCAGTTAGCATTTGAAAAATCACAATGAGATTGTCCCTGGCAAGGAGGACATTTTTGCATAGCAATCTATAAGGCTGGAGGAAGTTTGGAGTCCAGGGTTGTAAGTAGTTGCTTGTTTAGGGATTATTCTTTTAATGCCATATTTTCCTGGCTTACTAGATGTTAATTTCACTCTCCAAGTCTGAAATTTGCCACTGATTTTGAAAGAAGGTCTGTGTATGGCAGAGATGTCTCTCAAAGTAAGTGTTTCACTTCTAGGAGTCAACTATACCCACCCTCCAGTTCAAACGTGTTCTACCTTTCAGACTGAACATCTCCAAGCCTTTGAGTGTCAAGTTTTGCTCTTTTGTGTCTTCATTCAAAAAAAAACTTTTCTTGATTTTTTTTTCTTATTACAAAAGATATACATATTTCTTTTAGAAATTTTGGAAATAAGAAAAGCAGAAAGAAAAAATTCAAAATCCCCTATGTTCTCATCACTAAGCAAAAAATGTCATTAGCATTTTGGTATGAAGGCTTCAAGTCCTTCTGGAGTCATTTTTAAATACCTCAACATGATGCTGATGATGAAAATTTTGAGGTTACTTCCTCTAATCCCCATAAGATGGAAACCTGTGTAGTTTGGCTCCATATCAAGTACAAATTGAGTCATCTATAATATACTGAGCTATTATTAAAAAAAACAAAAAAACAGCGCTTATTTGGTTAAACTGGATGGTGTCTAATAACCACATTCAATAGATGAGGAAACTGAGTTCTACAGAGTAACTTATTTCTACATACCACCTGGCATTTCAGTGGCCAAGAAAATTATTTGATTCCCATTTTAGTGTTTTTCCCTCACTACACAAGCTCTCTCACTATAGGAAAAAAAAAAAAAAAAGATGATTATAAAATTTAAATTGTGGGAGAACATTTGGCTATGCCAAACCTCAAAGCATGAGGAATTTTTATGCACTAATTATTTGGCAGTTTGGGGAAAGAAATAATCTCCACATAAGTACAAATTTCCTAACAACTAAAGATCAGCTTTTTAAGCACAAAGTCATTTATCTTAATCTTAGCCCATTTCAGTGGAAACTATCCCATATATACCTTTTTTAAGCCAGGCACACTTAATTTTTTTTACTGAATATTTTTTGATGACTCAAAGTCATAATTACGAACATCAGTTTTTGTTCTATGCCCAATGCAGAGAGACCTTCTGGGACTGGTAAATTGTAAAACCCTGAATGGCTCCTGACTGCTAAGCTTTCATAGTTTTATGTTTGTTTTATATAGATTTCCTGTATCCCCCTTCACAATCAAGCTGTTAGGCTATTATTTCTTCCTTCTCCCAGTATGTCTGAAATCCTCTCTTCATTTGTTCTCCATCTGCTATGCTGCTTCTAATCTGTTATGTGCTGGGGAGGCAGATATCCATGTTCATTAGAAGTATTTGTAATATAAGAGTAAATGGGCTCTGAGTGAGTATTAAGGTGCTGTCTTAATGTTAGTGAACAGAGACATATTTTGATTGTTTAGAAGCCTTTTTAATTTTGTTTACTCTTTATACTGAGAAATTTATAATATCCAGAATAGTGATATAGAGTACAGTAGTTCTTTTTAAAGAAGATATAACAGGCACAAAGAATTCAGAGATGCATGCCAGTCTTTCCAGAGTAGGGTTCTGGGTCCTTTAACCTATTGCCTTCATTTCTTTTAAATTGGTCTTTTCTAAACCCAAGTGCGGAGCAAATGGAAACACAGCCAAGAAATCACTCAGGAGGGACCAGCAAGTAGGGAGGACAGACCTTCCTCCCCAGCAGTTGCTATTACCTCCAAGCACAAAAGCTGCCAACTTTTTCATTTCTTCACTTGTTACTTGTGTATTTTTAAAAAGATTAAAACATAACTCCTTTCATCTAAACTTTAAAATACGGTATTTCTTTGTTTTTAAATTTTTATTCTGGTAACATATACAACCTAAAATTTCCTAGTTTATCCACTTTCAGTTACACAGTTAATTGCATTCACAATGTTTTGCCACCATTACCACCATCCATTGCCAAACTTTTTCCATCACCCCAAACAGAAACTCTGTACCAAGTAAGAATTAACTCCCCATTCCCCACCACCACCCAGCTCCTGGTAACCAGTATTCTAGTTTCTGACTCTATGAATTTGCATATTCTAATTATTTCATATAAGTGAGGTCATACGATATTTGTCATTTTCAGTCTGGCTTATTATACTCAACATGATGTCATCAAGGTTCATTCATGTTGTAGCATGTGCCAGAATGTCATTCCTCTATGGCCAAATAATATTCCATTATATGTATATACCATATTTTGTTTATCCATCCATCTGTTGATGGGCATTTGGATTGCTTCCACCTTTTGGCAGTGGTGAATAATGAACATTGGTATACAAATATCTGTTTGCATCCCTGCTTTCAAGTTTTTTAGGTATATACCTGGCAGTGGGATTTCTAGGTCATTTGGTATTTCTATACTTAACATTTTGAGAAACTACCAAATGGTTTTCCACAGCACCTGTACCATTTTACATTCTCACCAACAATGCATAAGTATTCCAATTTCTCCACATCCTCTCCAACACTTTTTTTCTGTTTTGTTTTGGGTTTTTTTTGTTTTTTTAAATATTAGCCATTCTAGAGCGTGTGGAGAAATCTCATTGTGGTTTTGATTTGGGGAAAAAAAAAAAAAAAAAGCAGTATTTTTTAAACTGATCAATAATGATCAATAAGTATTGATGATTTCCTTATTATCCTTATAAGTATTGATGAATTTCCTACTATCTAAAATATGTTCACCAAGAACAAACAAGTAAATGAGATGGACTAGTAAAGAGCTAATCTTCAAGCTTAAGTGATGGCTGAAGTCATTTTTACAGCTACCGTTAGAAATTGTTCTGTAAGAGTGATATGGGCTGCAAAAGCCAAATGATTTGCAAAATTATGCCAAGACAAGAAATTACTCAATGCAAACCCCTGCCCTGGAGCAATTATCAAATTATTCATAGTGTAACTATGACCCTGCAAGTTGTTCCTTTCCCCACCAGTCTACAGTTGTTTGTATTTACTGGTAAACACGCAGAGACCCACTGCACACTGCTAAATCAAGAGGCCAAATTAAGTGACTCATACTGGAGTTAATGAGGGGTTGTAACAACAGCCCAGCAACATCTGAATTGTGCATTAACAATTTGCAAAGCATTTCCATGCAAAGGATCTCACTTATAATTTGAAAATCCCTGCTCACTTAAAGCTGTCTCCCGGGAAAGTCACCATCGATGAGTTTTCCCAAAGAATGTTCAAAACTTTAAAATAAAAATTGAGGTTAAAATACAACCCTAAGCCCCACTTCTAGTTCACCCCTCCTCCACCTTTCTTTACAGCTGTCAGTTTTTAAAGTGTATGTTTTAATTTTCCACGGTTGACCACATCCAAAGCTGTTTTAAGGGGCACGGGATTCTATTCTTCTCCAAAATCTATATGCACTCATGGATTACCACAGCTGGCTCTCATAACATTTGCACATTCTAACTTAGTATCTGAGACTATTTCAAGGCTATTGTGATTGATGTTAGGCCATTTTCTGGCAAGAAATCCTCTAGTTGTAATGTATACTATCTTAAATGGTCTTTTTGTGATCCTGGTCTCTAACCTTCAACAAATGAAGGGCATATTTCCTCTGATGGGTGTCCCAAGGAGAGCTTGGGAAGAAATCATCATTACCAAATCGGTTCACCCAGACACACAGACTTGCTTGTTACCGTATTTAAAGAAGAGGCCACAAAGAAATAGTCATTGGATTTACAATAGGGGAAACCTAGTATGCATTTCCAAGGAATCACATTTTGGGGAGAATTACAGAATAATTACACATATGCTTAGATCACGAGCATTCAATGAAGCGGACAGTATTTTGAGGATTTAAGATGTTGGTGTTGTGGTCGTCTCTAAGAAACCGGGATAATTCAGACATTCAAATGCAAAACTGCACCATTTGGAGAGTGTAATGCGGTCTGTTCTGGTCACTGTTACAAATTTGGAAAGGATTCCCTGGCTGCAGACATTAGAGGCACTTAATACTTAAATCTGTTTCCAAATGTAAAGCATAGAACAAAAGTGCTGGGCATTAATGAAACGTATCCTAACACTGGTGTGCTGACACATTTCATTAAAGTGTCACTTTGGGAGAGTAAAAAATAATGACAAGAGCTTTGCTGTGTGCAACTTGATAAGGTCTTCATATGAAATATCATTAACTAATAGCACATTAAACATCCATTTTAACACTATCAGGATTTTCAGATTGGATGAATTAATTTCATGCCCAGGATATTGTCTATAACAATTACTATAAATGAATCTCTTTCACAGATCTAAATACTGATTGTTTATTCATGTTAGTTTTATTTTAACTGCCAGAAAATGAAGTACTATTGGAAATTATTACAATTATCTTAAGAAAAATACTTTGAAATATCAAATATCTTGCTTGTTTATAAAACCACCCACCAGTTAGTTCCTAAAGGAATATATTTTGCATATTAAAAAAATACACATTTTACCATTTTGTTGAATGACCAGCAAAATGCTTTTCTACTAAACTCTAAAAAGTTAAAGTATTCTGCTAAATTCAAAATAGTTTCATTTTTAAAAGAGATTAAAAAGAATTTATAAAAAACAAAAACACAACAAATATAGACCAAATTTTCAGCTTTTTATGGGTACAAAGAGACTTCCAGTTTAATGTTCAGATTTAAAGCTAAGTGGTTTTCTACTCTGAAAATGTTTCCTTGTATAAATATATGTCATTCATATTTTTGGTAAGTTTTAAAACCTCTCCCTTCTAAGTTCTTATCTTCAAAATATTAAAACAACAAGAACTTTGCAACCTTTGAGGCCACCTTCATACTCCTACTGGCAGATTTACGTAGGGTATTTTTCAATGTTTAAAGATTTATTTGGGTTTGTGCAGAAGAGTCATTCCCTGAAATGCAGCAAGGCAAGAAATCCTCCCAAGCAGGGCCTACGTAGCCAAGAATCGAGTTGCAAAGTAACACAAAACAGAAGGGATGAAATCGAGAAATCAGGTCTGAGCCAGACAAGAGAACTGCGCAAAGAACTTGGAGCTGGCAATCTCACAATGTGAAAGGTTAATCACAAGATTTAAAATCTAATCTTGCTTTCAAAGGAAGCTCATGTAATTGCATACATTGTAAAGGAACATGAGAACAGTGGGAACAGAAAAAAAAAAAAAAAAAAATTAAACAAGCGGCCTTGATATACGCCATAAATTTTATATGGAGAAAGGCAAAAAGTTACCAAGAGTTGGCCTAGACCTCAGTAAAAGGTCTGCCAGGGAACTGGCACAGTAGAAAATGTCCACAAATAGCCACTCCTAAAGAAAACAGTAGGTTTAATTTCAGATAAATATGTATTCCAGTGGGATATTCTCATCCAAGTTGTCTAACAAATATTTATCAGAGGTCTATTATGTGCTGATATTGTGGGATACAACGATAATGCAGACATAAGAAGAAAGTCCTAACTCTCTAAAGCACAAAGTAGAAAGTACTGAGGATTCAGAGATGGAAGAACTCACTCCATAAAGAAGATGGCACATGCATTTGCCCTGAAGAATGGGCAGGACTTGGACATATATAGGTGGGAATGGGAAGGCAGGGCTGGCAGAGGAAACTTCAAGAGCAAAGACAGAGAGAGGACTGGGCATGGAACGGGCACAGCAGGCAGTGACAACTTGAGGTGGACTAGGAAGCACAGTCTTTCTGCACAGGAACAACGTGGGCTGAAAGCTAGATTGGGCTGAGATCATGTGACCTGGAGGCGTTTGATTCATTCCTACTGCAAGTGGGAAACCACTAAACTTTAGGAGCCCAGGAAAGACATGATGTGAAATGTGGTTGGAGAAGATTAATCTGGCAACAGTATGGGGTGGGGAGATTGCCTAGAAAAGGAAGAAGAAAACATAATCCCAGAGAATATATTTTGAGATGGCAAAAATGTTGAGGTTTGTATTCTTGGGAGAGAAAATATTGAAGCCACATTTATAAGTTAAATATTTCTAAATTTCAAGATTGCCACTTTGTGCTAGTTGGAAGAGCACTAAGAGTTGCCACTGAAGAACATGTAGTTTATCAATGAAGAATGCAAGACCCCTGGCCAGTTGGTATTGGAACAAATTCTATGGTTTCCCCAGATAGAGATGCAAGATTTCTGGATGTGTATTGAAAGCCAGAGACTAGATAAACAATGACCCCTTCAAGGGTATATGTAATTCCCCATCACAGCATGACTTTGGACACACCTCAGGCCGAACCATGACATACAATGCCGGCCAATCCATGAGCAGCCCCTGTACCCAGAAGTGTGCTAACCAGGACAAAAACTCCCTCTGCTTCAGCATCCGGGAAAGGGAACAGGCCTCGCCATGCCAACAAACACAATTAGAGACCTGTAATAATAACTGTCTGGTTTTAAGATTTTTGGGGAGACAGTATTAAATGGGATAATAGATAAGTGAATTTTTAAAAATCTGCTCTTATAAAGGCATTCCTCTATGATAATAATAAAAACCTGCCATGTTTACATTGCATTTTATACTTTTCAAGGTGCTTTTAAATATCTGACATTATTTCATTTCTCCAGTAGTCCCAATGTTTTCATTTTACAGAAGTCCAGAGTGGTTGTGTGGCCTGGCTCAGATCTCACAGCCACCCAGAGGTGCAGTGAGCATCTAGAAACCAGGTCTCTTGGCTCCTCCTCCACTAAATGACCCAGCCCCCTCTTACTTATGGTCAACAAATATTTATTGAATCTATTCTATTTAAATGGCATGCTTCTAAATATATAGGAAAATCAGGGTTTTAACAAAACAAAAAATCTTAGTAGGGTTTTCGGTGTAGAATGAAAACCAAGCATATCTTCCCTGCCCAGAGCTCTCTGGTGGGAGGTAAAATAGGAGTTAAGAGGTAGAAAATCTTGACAAGTTTTTAGGATCTGACTTAATGGAAAGATGAAGACACTGAAACATAGAAAGTAATGTTTAAAGGGCTCATCTAATACAGTCCTCCCATTTGGCATATTAGGAAATTGATGTCCAGAGAAGTCAAGCAATGTGCCAATAGTGGCACAGCATTGCTGATCTCCCTAATCCTCAGCCAGTGCTTCTTTCCAGTAAGAAAGGCACCTCTCAGCGTCTTTCCCGTTCTTTTTTCTCTTCTGCGTTAACATTCATGCCAGACAGGCAATGTTCTCCTTGGGAAGTAGGACACAGAAGAGCTAAGCTCCTGCTATTTGCACAAATAATTGTCTCGTGGACATCTTTAGGCTCCAGTACTTAATAGTCATGTGACCCAGGTGACCTCATTCCCTCATCCCCCTGTGAGCCTCAGTTTCCTCATTTGTAAACCAGGAATAAAAATGGCCCCCACCTTATTGAATTGTTGTGAAAATTAAATGAAATAATCAACAGAATATGGTTCTTATTGAGGGGGAGGTAAAACATCCCAGTTTACTTGGGAAAGGTCCAATGTATGCCTTTTTGTGCCTGCATAATTATTAATAGGACCCCCTTTTACTTTCAAAAGGGTCCAGGTTTGGACAATAAATTATACAATAAGTCTACTCATAATCCATGGGGCAAAGAAAAACTTCCCACCTCTTTTGAAATTAAAAAAGGGAGAGAGGATACCAGGCTAGCCCTCTTACCACAAGCTGCTTGAAAACTGGAAAAAAAAAAACTATTTTAAAACATTGGATAACAGTTGACTTAGGACTGTGAGGTAAGCACTATGATTGTCCCACATTTCTTCCCAGGGGCATTTTGCAAACCTCAGTGCAAATAAGGAAAACTTAAGTAGAGGACAGAAGTCTCACTGAACAGAGAAGACAGGTCAGATTTCACAGAGGCTGAGACAACTAATAATTGTAGAGAACAGCACTGGAAAAAAAAAAAAAAAGCTATACAGTGAATAAGTTCTAGAAATCTGACTGTGGTCTCCATAAGTTCTAGATGGAACATTAAGCTGCACATGCATAAGATGACTCCATAAATCCAAGCAAAGAACAATTTCTGGGGAAAGAACAACTGTTGGAGTTCTGTAAGCTGAACAACTATAAGGGCTTGCACAGGGAGGGAGATACTTGAGTACCAGAGGGACGAGTCCTCACAGAATACCCACTACATTTAACAGAGACCACAGAAAGGCCACACCCGAAAGTAGGGATAAATTAGCTAAGAGGAAAGTTTTTTCTAGTCCAACCCTAGTAAAGCCTTTAAAAAAAAACTTTACATGATAAAGCTGCTCTTCCAGAAAATTAAATACCTGCAAACTTAAAATTCAACATGTTTGAAAAGAAGACAATAAAATCTAGACTCTTAAAAACGTAGCATCCACAACATCCAGAATATAATAGAAAGTAACTACCCTATGAAAAGCAGAAAATATGACCTATAGCCTATAAAACATAAGTCACTAGAAATGAGAGAAATGGTGGACATAGGAGACAAGGACTTTAAAACACCTATTATTAAATAAGTTCAAGGATTTAAAGGAAAACATGAACATAATGAGGAGAGAAATGGAAAGTATAAAAATGAAACAAAAGGAGACTTTAGCTCTTAAAATACAACTTTTGAAATGAAAATTTTATTGGATGGGATTATTAGAAGCTTAGATACTGCAAAAGAAAAAATTAGTGAACTTAACATGGTATCAGGTATGATCAAAACTAAAGTCAAAGACAGAAACAATGTGGCTCAAGCGACTGGGCTCCCATCTGCCATATAGGGGGTCCAGGGTTCGATTCTAGGGGCCTCCTGGTGAAAGGCAAGCTGGCCCACGTGGCAAGCTGACCCGAGCAGAGAGCTGGCCCACGGAGGAGTGCTGATCCACACAGGAGAGCTGGCACAGCAAGATGACGTAACAAAAAGAGACACAGAGGAGCGACAATAAGAGACGCAGTGAACAAGGGAGCTGAGGTGGCTCAAGAGATTGAGCACCTCTCTCCCACTCCGGAAGGTCCCAGGATTGGTTCCTGCTGTTGCCTAAGGAGAAGACAAGCAGACACAGAAGAACACACAGAGAGCAGACAGTGAGTGCAAAACAACCGGGGGGGGGGGGGTGAGGAGCAGAGAAAGAAAGAAATAAAATAAATCTTAAAAAAAAAATAAAAAACTAAAGTCATAGTAGAAACAGGTTTAAAATATCAATAGAGCTTCAGTGAACTGTGGAACAACATCAAGTGGTAAGTGGAGTCCCATAAGGACAGGAGGTAGGGGAAGAAGAGAGAGAGGGGTAAAAAAAGATTGACCAATGGCTGGAAATTTTCCAGATTTGATGAAAATCATCAATCCACAGACCCAATTGTGGGAAGAAGGTAATGACAGTATACTGTTGTAAATTTTTTACATTACTCATGAAATGATACATCATTTATTAACTGTGATAAGTTTAAAAAAAGATATTGTAAACCCTAAAACAACCAATAAAAAAGGTATAGCTAATAAGCCAAATGGATAAGATAAAATGGAATACTAAAAGAAAAATCCAAAACAAGGCAAGAAAAGAAAAAAGACAACTGGAATGAAGAAGAGTTGGTGGGAAGCAGATGTGGCTCAAGCGACTGGGCTCCTGTCTACCATATAGGAGGTCCAGGGTTCGATTCCCGGGGTCTCCTGGTGAAGGCAAGCTGACCCGTGCAGCAAACTGGCCCACGCCAAGAGCTGGCCCATGCAGGAGTGCTGATCCTCGCAGGAGAGCTGGCGCAGCCAGATGATGAAGCAAAAAGAAATACAGATGAGCGACGATAAGAGACGCCGCAGACACTGAAGAGCACACAGCAAAAATGGACACAGAGAGCAGACAATGAGGGGAGGGGAGAGAGAAATAAATTAAAAAAAAAAAAAAAAAAAGCGTTGGGACACAAAGAAAGCAAAATGCAAGGTGGTAGACAAAATTCAATACATATTCCTGAAAAATAACTAAGCAAACTAGGAATAGAAGATAAATTCCTCCATCTGATAAAAGTTATTTATTAAAAAAACTTTCAGCTAACATAATACTTAATGTCAAGGTCAGAAAAAAGGCACCACTTATATTCAGCGCAATATTAGAGGTCCTCGGTAGTAACTTTGCTAATGCTTTTCAAGTGTTAGGGGCAACCTCCAAAATAAAAGCTGAGACTCTCACAACTCCAGTGCTTTTTCTACCACTTTTCCTAATATTACCTCCACATATAATATCCTTTTCTGTCAAAAACTTTTCTTCCAAGTCTTCCTTATTTTCACTCTTGCCTCTCTACAGCCAGAGGGATCCTTAAAATACACAAGTCAAAACATTTGCTCTTATACTCAAAACCCCCAATGGCATCACACCTTATTCAGAATGAAAGTAAAGTCCATGCCATGGCCTACCAGATTCTGCCCTCATCCCCTACTACTTTCCCCTCACTCATTCTACTTTGGCAACAGTGGCCTCCAAGGCATCTTTCAAACACACCACACATATTTCCATTTCCCAGCCTTACAGCCCTGCTCCCTCTTCCAAAGTCAGTTTGGGTCTCTCTGCTCAAGCATCACCTCTTCATAGGAAACTCCCTTGGACCACCTGACAGTGTCCCTCACCCAATCACTCTCTGCCTCTTATCTCTTTAGTGTTTTCTTAATAGTAATCACCACCTGACATTTTATATGCTGTGTTTTATTTCCTCTGTCTCCTGCTGGAAATTAAGCTCCATGGGAGCAGAGACTAGGTCCATTTCGTTCATTGCTATATCCCCAGCGTCAAGAACAGTAATAACACAGAACAAATGCTCTAAATGAATGAAAGAGTTAAACTTTTCTATTTGGACAAAGAGAAGATTATGTTTCAGCTAGCTTGAGCTACAACTCTATATGGAATATATTCTCTACATTTCCTGAAATGTTTATATTTGAATAATAGCAAGTGGGCAATACTCGTAGTCAAGACGGGATAGGAACTCTTAAAATAGTGTGTTCAAGGTATGGTCCCTTAACCTATGACACTGGAACCAGTTGGCAGTAGTTACCAAGGATACGTATTGTTGAGCCCCTAGACCAACAAAATCGGCACTCTTGGAAAGGGGGTCCAAGTATCTGCATTGGTAACAAGCTCCCGTTGTTTCGATGTATAACAAAACTTGAGAAATTCACTGCTAAGGTGATAATAAGGTCCCTCTCTGGTCTTTATTTTCTCCATCCATAAAAGTTGAATGATAGTGAGAGGTGGCAGCGAGCAGTATAAAAGACAAAGGATTAGGCATGGACAGACTCAGGTTCAAGACCTGGTTTTGACACTTGCTAGTTATGTGAGTACAAGTTGCTAAGTCTTCCTTTCCTCACTGTGAAAAATGGGTATGATAATCCCTGCTCTGCCCACACCCAGAGTAACATGAGAACCAAAGATAAAACTCCTTTATAACTCATATAAAAGATCATGAAAAAGTTTTGAGTACAATTCTAAAAATAAAATATGCATAAGATTCAAATTAAGAAAAACTAAAATTGACATTTATTGTTTACAGATGCCAAGCACTAATCTAAGCATTTTTACATGTATCAGTTCATCTAAGCCCCATAACAATCTTGTGAAGTAGGTATTGCTATTACTATTTGACAGATGAGAAAGCTGAGGCACAGAGAGGCTTAGTAACTTACCAAAAGTCATACAGCTAGCAAATAGCAGTGTTAGAATTACGTTCAAGTAGCAAAGAACTTCCCCTCTCAACAGACTTCTTTCACCATTTTAGTAGGTTTTATCATGACTCACAAATCCAAAATTTGAAAGAAAAAATGTAATTTCAAGCCAAATGAGTAGTCTACGAAATGGAAAGAAAAGAAAAATCCATTATTAAATGCTGCCTAAATTTTCCCAAAATGGCTCCTAATTTGATTCTGGAAACAAAGAAGAGTCCAGACTTTCTGAGCACCAACATGGTAAGGATCACAAATACAGGCTTCAGGAAAGACTTTGATCTCGTTGTTACTTCAGGAGATAGGGCAGGGAGGGGACAAGAGTGTAGCATGGAGACTGGGAGTAACATCTATCACCAGCATCAACAAGAAGGAAAGAGAGAGCAAAGGAAAGCCTACACCCAGAGACATGTGCAAGCCAACATATTTCTGATCAGGTCTTCACGCCTTCCTTGCCTTCAAGCAAAAATTGAAGCCATGAAATTCCTTCTTTGTTAATGTTAAGATATGGTAATGCCAAGCATTCATGGCCATAAGCATGGAAAATTGGTGAAATTACAGTCTGTTCAGGGAAATAATATGCTGATGAGAGAAAGATTCTTTGCCTGTGTCAGAATCCTGGTCGCAGCTTTTTTAAACAGGTGAACATTTTCTTCCCCCTCCGCTGAAAAACATCCCTTTGTATGATATCCCCAGCTAGATGCCTATGGAGAAAGGTCAAAGAAAAAAGAGAATGACACAAATAATTGAGATATTTCTAAGGGCATGTAAGTTAGTGAGCATTTTATTAGTATCATTTCAGCAATTTTCTGCTCTCAAAGAAGTAGCCAAATTGAAATCATATCTCTCTACCTAATGAGCAAAAGAATGTGATTATGATGCCATAACATTGAGATTGGAGACGGTTATTTGACAAATATCAAGAAAGTCAGAGTTAAAGAATCTAAGTAAATGTAACTTGTCCCTTTCCCATGAATTCCTTTTAGGAGAATTATTCAAAAATTACTCACTTCTTTATGAGCTAATCACAGCTATAATTCAATGTTCGGAGTACTGCATTTCAAGTATATGATAGACTGAGGGGATTTTTTTAAAAGTGATTGAAAAAAGTGTTCTGTATCTAACCACAGAGATGTCAGCTTCCATCTTATTTACTATCTCACAAGATATGATGATACATAATTGTATTGGTTATTGCTGTTTAACAGATCATTCCAAAACTTTATTGATCCTGGAGGTTAGACTCTGGTAGTTAGGGGAAACTTTATGGGTTGACACAACAACCATTTATTAATTCTTGAGTCAACGATCTGGGTGAGATTTGGCTGATCTCAGCTGGGCTGACTCATGTGGTCACTGGTATGTTGACTGGGGCGAGCTGGCCCAGGATGGCCTTGGCTAGAATGACTTGCCCCAAATTTAAAAACAAATTGGGATCCAAAAATACATTGGCACTTCAGTGGTTTGACTCTTGGCATGCATATTCTTTTTCTTTTTCATTAGAAAAGTGTACATTTACAGAAGAATCATACAGAAAATACAGAGTTCCCATAAACCCTCCCTCACAAATGCCATTTTCCCTCTTAACACTTTGCATTAGCCTGGTACCTTTTTTAAAACTGGTACCATTAACTATAGTCCATAGTTTACACTAGGGTTCACTGTGAGTGTTGCACAGCCCTATTTTTTTTAAAACCTTTTATTTTTCATTTGGTAAAAATTTACCAAATTTTAATGCCCACCCCCCCACCCCCGGCTGCTTGTCTTCCTTTGTTGTACGAGCTCACTGTGCCACGCGGACCCTCCGAGCTCTCCGATACGGGTGGGATCTCATTTACCAGGAGGCCCCTGGGATCGAACCCTGGGCCTCCCATATGGTAAACGGGAGCCACAGCCACTTCCCTACAATCCTTTTTTTTTTTTTTTTTTTAATTTATTCTAGTAACATATATACAGCCTAATACTTCTCCTTTCAATCACATTCAAATATATAATTTAGTAGTCTTAATTACATTCACAATGTTGTGCGACCATCACCACCAACCATTACCAAAATTCTTCCATCACCCCAAACAAAAACTCTGTACCATTAAGCATTAACTCCCCATTCCTTATCCCCACTCCAGCCCTGGTAACGTAAATTTTAGTTGCTGAATCCACGAATTTGCTTATTTTAATTAATTCATTTCCAGAAGATCATAGAATATTTGTTCTTTTGTGTCTTGCTTAATTTCACTCAACATGATGTCTCCAAGATTCACCCATGTTGTCGCATGTTTCAGAACTTCATTCCTTTTTACAGATGAATAATATTCCACTGTATGTATATTCTGCATTTTGTTTATCCATTCATCAGTTGATAGACATGTCGGTTGCTTCCATCTTTTGGCAACTGTGAATAATGTTGCTATGAATATCAGTGTGCAAATATCTCTTCGCATCCTTGCTTTCAAGTCTTTTAAGTATATACCTAGAAGTGGGATTGCTGGGTCATATGGTAATTCTATACTTAACTTTCTGAGAAACCACCAAACTGTTTTCCACAGTGGCTGCACCAATTTACATTCCCACCAACAATGTATGAGTATTCCTATTTCTCCACATCCTTTCCAGCACTTATTTTCCACTTTTAAAAAATAATAGCCATTCTAGCAGATATAAAATGGCATCTCATTGTGGATTTGATTTGCATTTCCTTAATGGCTAAATATGTTGAGCATCTTTTCATGTGCTTATTGGCCATTTGTTTATCTTCTTTGGAGAAATTTCTATCCAAGTCTTTTGCCCATTTTTTAAAACTGGGTCGCTATCTTTTGTTGTTGAGTTGGAGAAGTTCTTTATATTTTCTGGATATTAAACCCTTATCAGATAAATGGTTTCCAATTATTTTGTCCCATTCTGCAGATTGTCTTTTTTATTTTCTTGATAAAATCCTCTGATGCACAAAAGGTTTTAATTTTGATGAGGTTCCATTTACTTATTTTTTATTTTGCTGATTGTGCTTTGGGTATGAAGTCTGAGAAACCATTGCCTAATACAAGGTCTTGAAGATGATTCCCTATGTTTTCTTCTAGGAGTTTTGTAGTTCTGGTTCTTATATTTAAGTCTTTGATCCATACGGAATTAATTTTTTATATGGTATGAGTTAAGGGTCCACTTTCACTTCTTGCATACGGTTATCCAATTTTTTTCGATGCCATTTGTTAAAGAAACTTTTCTTCTCCCACTGAGTGGACTTGACACCCTTGTCAAAAAATCAAATGGGAAGCAGATGTGGCTCAAGAAATTGCCTACGACATGGGAGGTCCATGGATCAGTTCCTGGTGCCTCCTAAAGAAGACAGTGATTTGGCAAAATGGGCAGGCACAGCAAGCTGACACAACAAGATGACACAACAAGAGACACAAGAAGAAAAACATAATGAGAGACACAACAAAGCAGAGAGCAGAGGTTCTTGGTGCCTCCTAAAGAGGATGAGCAGGACGGTGAGCTGGTGTGACAGGCAGGCCCAGTGAGCTGACACAACAAGATGACACAACAAGAGACACAAGAGGAAAAACATAATGAGAGACACAACAAAGCAGGGTACAGTGGTGGCTTAAGTCACCTCCTTCCACATTGGAGGTCCCGGGTTTGGTTTCCAGTGCCTACTAAAGAAACAAAACAAGAAAACGAACAGACATAGCAAGTGCAAACAATGAGGGGGTGGAGAGAGATAAATAAATAAATCTTTTTTAAAAAATCAATTAGCCATTGATGTGAGGGTTTATTTATGAACTCTTAACTCTATTCCATTATCCCATGCCAGTACCATCCTGCTTTGACTACTGTAACTTTGTAATAAGTTTTAAAATCAGATGGTATGAGTCCTCCAATTTCTTTCTTCTTTTAAAACATAGTTTTGGCTTTTCAGAGCCCCTTACACTTCCATATAAATTTGATGACTGGCTTTTCCATTTCTGAAAAAAAAAAAAAAATAAGACTGCTTGAATTTTGATTAGGATTGCATTGAATCTGTAAATCATTTGGAGTAGAATTGACATCTTAACTAAATTTAGTCTGCCAAACCACAAAGTGGAATGTCCTTCCATTTATTTAGGTCTTTTTTTTAAATTTCCTTTGGCAAAGTTTTATAGTTTTCCATAAAACAAAGATGTGTAAGTCCTTTACATCTTTGGTTTAATTAATTCCTAGATATTTTATTCTTTTAGTTGCTACCATAAATGGAGTTTTTTTCTTGATTTCCTCTTCAGATTGTTCATTATTAGTATAGAGACACACTGTCAATTTTTGCATGTTGATGTTGTACCTCACCACTTTGCTGAATTCATTTATTAACTCTAGTAGCTTTATTGTGTGTTTTTTAGAATTTGCTATATATAGTATCACGTCATCTGCAAATAGAAAAAGTTTTACTTCTTCTTTTCCAATTTGGATATCTTTTATTTATTTTTATTGCCTAACTGCTCTGGCTAGAACTTCCAGAACAATGTTGAATAATAGTGGTGGTAGTGGGCACCCTTGTCTTCTTCCTGATCTTGGAGGGAAAGCTTTCAGTCTTTCACCATTATCATGTTAGCTGTAGGTTTTTCACATATGCCCTTTATCATGTTGATGATGTTTCTTTTTTTTTTTTTTTAATTGTTTATTTTAATGGTTTCTGAATCAGTCGAAATTATGCAATATTTTAAACATACAAAATTTGAATCATGGGGAAGCGGATGTGGCTCAATCGATAGGGCTCCCGTTTACCATATGGGAGGCCCCGGGTTCGATTCCCGGGGCCTCCTGGTGAAGGCAAGCCCGCCCGTGCGGCGTGGTGAGCTGACGCAGCAAGATGATGCAACAAAGGGAGACAAGTAGACACAGAAAAACACACAGCAAATTGACACAGAGAGCACAAGCAACAAGGGGGGATAAATAAAATAAATAAATAAAATCTTTAAAAAAAAAAAATTTTGAATCATGAAACGCTTGAGAAAAAAAAATATTTTCACTATTAAACAATGTTATGCAAACACATCACTGCAGTTCACTACAGTATATGTCAGAGCTGTGCCACGGTGCTGAGATTCCGATGGTCTCTGTTTTTACCCTGTTTAACAGAAACATTTATTAAATGACAGTGAAGTATGATGACATCCAGGGAGGGGAAATTAAGACTGAGGATGACAAATGGATATACACTATCTACATGCTCTACAGATGTGCCCTGATACAGGTTAGGGAAACACTACAACTTTACCAGTAATGCTCAATAACACTTAGATTCTCAAACTTAGGTTGAACATTCAATTTTCTTTTAAAGGTTATCACTAAGGGAATAGAATACTCCATGATTACAAGTACTGAATGAAAAATAATTAATACCTAGCATTAATGCAGAACTTATTACAACTTTGGAAAAATACTAAATATATAAAAAACTAAGAATTTACATTTTGCATACATAGACGTGGTATGTGTGTGTAAATAAAATGAGACAATTCCATTGCTAGCAAAAGAGAAAGTTTCTTTCTTTTCCTAGTTTTCTAAATGTTTTTTATCAAGGGAGGGGTGTTAGATTTTGTCAAATGTCTTTGTGCATCAAGTAGAGAGAGAATCATGTGTTTTTTGTCCTTCCTTCTTTCAATGTGGTGTATTATGTTAATTTTCTTATGTTAAACCACTCTTGCATTCTTGGGATAAATCCCACTTGGTTGTGGTGTATAATTCTCTTAATGTGCTGTTGGATTCAGTTTGATATTACTTTGTTGAGGAATTTTACATCTATATTCATAAGAGATAGTTGTCTGTAATTTTCTTTCTTGTGGCATCTTCATCTGGCTTTGGTATTCGGGTGATGTTGGCTCTTAGAATGAGTTAGGGAGCATTTCCTCCTCTTCAATTTTTTGGACAAGTTTGAGCAGGATCGGTGTTGATTCTACTTTGAGTGTTTGGTCAAATTCACCAGTGAAGCCATTGGTCCTAGGCCTTTCTTTTTGGGGAGGTTTTTGATTACTGATTCTATCTCTACTTGTTATTGTTTTGTTGAGATCTTCTATTTCTTCTTGAGTCAGGGTAGGTAGTTTGTGTGTTCCTAGGAATTTGTCCATTTCATCCAGATTATCTAATTTGTTGGCACAGTTGTTCATAGTATCCTCTTATAAACCTCTTTATTTCTGTGGCGCTAGTAATAATTCCTCCCCTTGCCCCTTTCATTTCTGATTTTAGGTATTTACATTCTCTTATTTTGTCAGTTTACCTAAACATTTTTTTATTTTATTGATCTTTTCAAAGAACTAACTTTTGGTTTTTTTGATAATCTATTACTTTTTTATTCTTTCATTTATCTCTGCCCTAATCTTTATGTCCTTCTTTCTGCTGGCTTTGGGTTTAGTTTGCTCTTATTTTTCTAGAACCTCCAGGTGTGAGGTTAGGTGTCTTATTTGAGATCTTTTTTCTTTTTCAATGTATGCATTTAGAGCTATAACTTTCTATCTCAGCCCTGCCTTTGCATAAATTTCAGTATGTTTATTTTCATTTGACTCAAGATATTTCCTAATTTCACTTGTGTATTTTTAATTTCCACATGTGTGCATGTTCCAATTCTTCCTCTGTTAATGTTTTCCAGCTTCGTTCTATTATGGTCACAGAAGATACACTGTATGATTTCAATATTTTAAAATTTATTAAGACTTGTTTTGTGATCTAACATGTGGTCTATCCTAGAGAATGACCCATGTGCACTAGAGAATGTTTATTCTGTTGTTATTGGGTAAACTGTTCTATGTATGTCTGTTAGGTCTATAGTATAGTTCAATTCTTCTATTTCCTTATTGATCTTCTGTCTAGACAGTTTATCTATCCATTATTAAGAGTGGTATATTGAAGTCTCTTAGTATTTATGTAGAACTGTCTATTTCTACCTTCAATTCTGTCAATATTTGTTCCATATATTTTGGCACTATGCCATCCATTATGTGCATATATACTTTTATTGTTATGTCTTCTTGCTGAATTGACTCCTTTGTCAGTATATATTGACCTTTTGTCCCTCATAACAGTTTTTGACTTATGAAATAATATCTATTTCCTCTGATCTTAGTATAGCTACCTCTGCTCTCTTTTGGTTACTATTTGTATGGTATATTTTTCCATCTTTTCACTTTCAATCTAGTTGTGTCTTTGAATTTAAGGGGAGTCTTTTGTATATATCATACAGTTGGGTAGTACTTTTTTATCCATTCTGCCAATCTCTTCTCAAAACCACAAACCATTAATTCCTGTTGTTTAAGCCAATCCTTTGTATTATATTTGTTTTAGCAGCTAGGAAACTGAAATCGTGACCTATGAGAAATTCTAAAAGTGCCTTGTCTATAAGTCCTTCTTTACTACCTACTATCCCACCATTCCCTGCCCACCAAACAAATGGAATTTTGGCTCTATATTCCCATCCCATTCCAATCTCTTCCTTTCCTTTACTACTGGGAAATTCAGGCAGCTGTGGTAATATTTAGGCTGGAAGCCTTGATTCAAACAAAGATTTTTGTGATGATTCCAAAATGAACTTCCATTCAGTTTCATGTGATTAAAACTTAATGTCATTTATTCGTTTCCTTTCAATTTATTTTTTTATATGTTTCAAACAGTGGTAAATACAGAGAATCCCATAATAAACTCCCCTGTATCTACTGTTCAGCTCTATGCAATCTGAAAATTATCATATTTGCTTAAGGTATTTCTTTTAAAGAAAGAAAACATCACTGATATAGTTGCCCCAGTATATTCCTCCCTCACTCTCTCACTTCTTCCCTTCCTTCCTCCTCAGAAGTAAACACTAGTCTGAATTTTATATTTCTCCCTGAGTGTATTCATAAATAACACACAGATTTTGTCTTGAAAGTTTTAAACTTTATATAAATTGCTATCATACTGTACCTATAAACCTGCATATTGTTTTTTCACTCAACATTATTTTAAAGATTTATCCATGTTGATCCACAACACTCTAGTTTAGTAATTTTCAGTGTTGAATAATTTTCAATCATGTGGCTATACCAGGATATATATTTCCATTCTCTCACTGATGGATATTTAAGTTGTTTGTCATTTTTCTCTAAGATAAACAATGTTTTAGTTAACATTCCTCTATATATTGTTTTGTACATGTACAAGTATTTCTCTAGGGTATATGCCTAGAGGTATAATTTCTGTATTTTAGTGTATGAGCATGTTCAACTTTACTAAATATTGCCAAATTAATCCTACTAGCTGTGCATTGGCGTTCATGCTGATTCATCTCTAGAACTGTCATATTTCCACATTTTTTATAATCTGATGAGTATGATGATACATCTCACTGTTTGATTTTCCTGATTACAAGGGAGGTGGAATATTATTTCATATTTTGAGTTCTTCATTTATGAATTCTCCATTTGTATCTTTTGCCCCTTTATTATATTTGTTTTTTGCTTAAAGAGTTATACAAACTCTTTAAACTTGAATATAATTAACTATTTCTCTGCCACGTAAGTTGAAAATAATTTTGTCTCTCACATTTATCCTTTGACCAAGTTTATGGTATTTTTGTCTTACAAAAGTTTAAAATTTGTATTCAGTCAAATACATCGATCTTTTTCCTTTATGCCGTCTATATTTTGTGTCCATAGAAAGGTTTTTCTCTCTCTAAGATGATAGATAAATATGCACGTTTTCTTTACTCATTATTTTAAATGAATCTTTGATTCATTTGTAATTATTTTAGTGTAAGGTAAAATAGGAACCCAGCTTATCCACTTCTCAAATGTCTAGCACGTTTCATAACATCATTTATAGCAAATCTACTTGTATCTCTACCCATTTTCTCTATCTTCTATTCTATTTGACTGGAAAAAAGCTTTCTTAATTTCTGTCAAGTGAACTTTTCCCCATTTATACCCTAGATCTTCACTACTCAAAATATGGTCCAGGGGCCAGCAGTATCAGCAGCATCTGAGAAACACTGTTTAAAAATTCTTGACCTACATGTATATTACTAAAAGGAAAGCTAAAAAATGTAACATGGAACTGTATAGCATAGAAAAACCACATGTGAAATATGAATATGGGTAAAATTGCATATATATGATCATTATTCTTTGAAGCTAACAAATGTATGTTTTGTTTTGTTTTTTAAAGGTTTATTTATTTACTTTACCCATTTCCCTTACCCATTTGCTATTTTGTGTCCATTCGCTGGGCAATTCTCTGTGCCTGTTTCCTGCCATCTCTTCTCATCCTCCTCCTCTAGTCTTCACCAGAATTGGATCCTGAAGACCTCCAATGTAGGAGAGAGGTGTTCTGCTATCTGCACCACCCCGGTTCCTGGTTTTCTGAGACTTCGGAGCATCTCGTCTTGTCTCTCCCCTGCGTCTCTCTCCTGTTACGTCATCATCTTGCTGCATGGCTCCCGGGGCCTGGCGGCTCACCGGCACACAGAGCCTGGCAGCCCATGCGCCTTCTATATATATATACATTTTTTTTTATTTTACTGGGAGGTCCCGGGGATCGAACCCAGGTCCCTCCATATGGCAGATGGACGCCCAACCATTTGAGCCACATCCGCCCCCCCAAATGTATGTTAATACTACAAGATGTTTATATCAAACAAAAAAAACCCACATTATGCTAAGTGAAAGAAACCAGACACAAAGTACTACATATTGTATGATTCCATTTATATAAAACGTAAATATAAATCAATTTATAAAAGATGAAATTAGATTAGTGGTTGTGTAGGGCTGGGGAGCGATTGCTAAGGGTTGTGGAGTTTTTCTTTTTGGAGTAAAAATTTTTTGTGATGATGAATGCACAACATTGTGATTATACTAAAAGCCATTGATTATACACTTTGGATAGATCATATGCTCTGAGAATATATCTCAATAAAACTGCTTAATAAAAAAAAATTGACTTGACCTAGATCCTGTCCCTTCTCACTGTCACTACATCCCCTTAGCATCCCCTCTTTCTCTTGCATCACCTGAATCTTCCTTTCTGTTAAATCTTTCCTATCAGGATGCAAGTGTGCTCTAGTATATCCAGTCCCAAACATTCCTTGAGCCAGACCCTATGACTTCATATATCTGCTCCCTTTCACAGCAATACTTTTCAATCCAGTTTTCTAGAGGCACCGTTCCTCTCGCCTCCCTCCCATTCCCTCTTGAGCCCCAAAGTCTTCAACCATATCTGGGCTGCAGAATTCAAATATCATTTTTAATCATCATCTTATATGATATTTTAGGAGCATTGGACTCAGCAGCCCACACTTTCCTTGAAGTATATTCCTCCTTTTGCTTCTGTGGAACTAAACTCTCCTGATTTTCCTCCTACATTACTGGCTGTTCCTTCTATTTCTCCTTTGCTGGCTCATCCTTCGTTCCCTAATTCCACGCATATAAGAATTCCTCAAGGTTTGATTCTAGATCCTTTTTTCTAGCTGCTCTTTCTTCCTAGATTATCTCATCATTCTCTCTTTTAAAACCGGGGAGTATCCAAGAGCTGGGCAGTAAGATCTGTCCATCCCAGGTACAGCCAAGAAGGGGATGCGTTGTCTGTAGAGATTTTTAAATGAACAATAAAATCAACTATGAGTTGGTCTGATTTTTATTATCACCAATTCTAAACAGTATCAGTGATGAAATATTCTTTCCCAGAAAAATATATCTTTTATTAATTTAAGTTCTAAACAATGGTTGCACATACTTTATTTATTTTTTTTTTTTTTTATTCATTTATCCCCCCCTTGCTGCTTGTGCTTGCTGGGTCAGCTAACCATGCCGTGCGGGCGGGTTTGCCTTCACCAGGAGGCCCCGGGAACCGAACCCATATGGTAAACGGGAGCCCTACTGATTGAGCCACAGCCACTTCCCTACTGTTGACTTTAATAATATACATGTCAACTTCAAATTAGCTTAGCTATTGCAGAGTAATAGCTTTTATATTTCTTTCTCAATAAATATATTCTACATAAAAGTTAATTTGGACAATGGCCCAGTAACATAGTCAGTCCCCCTGATAAGGACAGCCTCGGCTACATGTATTTATTTCAAGAGAGGTTTGTAATAGTTTGGAATTATTCAATCGTGTGTCAGATGCAGTTCATGTCTCCTCCCCTTGTTGTACCACATATTCCCACATTTAAGCAACAGATTAAAAACTAATGGCACCAGTGATTGTAAAAGATGATGAAATCAAACTTGATAACTTCAATTCTGCCATTCATTCTATGTGACTATTTGAAGTTTTTATTGGTGCTTAAAATTTTGAACAGTGAAACCGAGTGTCTTAGTTTAGCAGGGTTGCTATGACAAATACCAAAAAAATGGGTTGGCTTAAACAACAGGAAATTATTGTCTCCCAGTTTTGGAGGCTACAAGTCTGAAGTATCATTTGGGTATTGGCAGGCTGTTTTCCCTGAAGCCTATAACATTCTGGTGGTGAGCTCAATCACTGCCTCTATCACCTGATGTTCTCTTTTTTTCTGTCTCCTGCTCTGGTTTCTATATCCATGTCCAATTTCCTTTGTTTATAAAGACTTTAGCCATATTGAGCCCACCCCCATTCAATTTGGCCACACCTTAACTAATAACCTCTTCAAAGGTCATATTTACACATCCACACCTTGATTCACCTTAACTAATAACATATTCAAAGTTTCTCTTTGCAAATGAGTTTATTCCCGCAGGATCAAGGTTAAGATTTATACATATCTTTTAAGGGGGACATGATTCAATCCCCAGCACTGAGTGTGAACTATAAGGTATAATATTTTTGTTAAGTTTAAACTATAATTCATACTGAAATATCTTGCCAAATTTAAATAACTTTAAAATGGAAATACATTTTTAATTGTTAATTTTAAAACTAAAGGACAAACCAAGGATTATGAAATATTACAATTTATAATGTAATTATCAGTGAAAATGTTTTGTCATATAGAGGATAAAGTGCTCAAAAGCTATCATTTCTGGAAGTGAAGCACACTAGTTATGTCACCACTTAAGACACTGTTTTGCATATACACTTCCAAATTTTTATCTCAAGCCTAGACCTCTCTAATCTGCTTCAGATTCATATAATAGAGGAGGTGCTTGGCAATTCCACGTGGATATCCTATAGACACCTCAAATTTGGTAATCCAAAATGGACTTAATATTTTCCAGTATTCCCCTTTTCAGTAAATGATACCACCACTCTCCATCAGTTAATCAAGTCAAATCCCAGGAGACATTGTTGATTCTTCCCCTTCCCTTAATTCCATATCCAAGTTTTCCCCAAAATTATCTCCTATCCCCACCTACTTCTCTCTATTTCCATTAGCATTACCCTATTTCAAACCATCTAGTACCATAACCTCCCAAATCATTTCCCTGCATTCACCCTCATCTCTTTCCAATCCTGGCTTCCTCCCCACCTGAACCAGATGGTGTTGACTCCTCCTAAAATCTCTGCTTCCCATTACTCTAAGAATCATTACTGTGGCTTACAAGGCTCTGTGCTTCCTGACCTCCGCACACCTCTCCAGCATCATCTCAGAACACATCCATTCTCACTCACTCTGTTCTCTCTGCTTGTTTTTGATTCTCAAACATACAAATCCATTTCTGAACTCAGAGTCTTTGCATTTGCCCTCTCCTCTTTCTGGAGGATCTTGGAAGCCTCTTGCCCCAGCTCTTTTAAGGGCTCATTCATTATCATCCTTCAGCTTGTAGCTTAAATTTCACTTCCTCAGAGCAGCCTCCCTTGATCCTATTTAAACTCATTAAAGCACATATGAAGTCATGAGTTATTTAGTTCTTAGTTAAAGGTTTATCGCCCCCACAATAATGTTAGCTTCCACTGGAAGAGTCTGGAATGAGAGACAGGAGAATGGTAGGGGCAGCAAGTAAAAAGTTGTCCTTGGAGATGGGTGGGTTGGTGGTTGCCAGAGAGGGCAGGGATAGAGTGTGTACCATTTGATAGACTTGGTTTAAAGACGATGAGCACATAGGCAATTTCCTAGAAGAGAATCACATTCATACATAGCACATTTGCTGTGGGAGGTTCTGAGCATGACCTTTGGTTCTGTTATGTGGTCTGTGCATTGAACAAAATTGGTGGTGGCAGTGGTGGTGGGAAGTACTTAATATACAGGCTACTCTGCTAGGCAAGATATGAAGTTGTGGGAGCTGCAGCTGCCCAGAGGTGACGTCTGTTAAAATTAACACAAAGGCTGGTGGCTGTCCTTTGTGTCCAAAGATTCTGGAGAATGACCTTACCCTCAGGGTGCTCTTAAACGAAATCCACACTTTGTTACATTTTAAAAGGCTTCACAGAGTCGGGGATATTTGAACTAAATCTTAAATTATTTATAGGCATGCAGACAAACAGGCTAAGCATTCCAAGCAAGGGACAGCATGTGCAAAAGCATGAAAGCATGGTGCATGGTGGTTTGTGTCTTCTGACTGCAGAGAAGAAGGGGTTGGAAGGAGACTAGAAAAAGAAGAAGCCATCAAGAAGAGCCATGTATTCTACACTAAGGAGTGTGGTGTTACAGTCTAGTCCACAGAGCCACTGAAGAAATGTCAGCCCGGGAGTACCCTGGGTAGGATGGAGGAGGAAATGGAGAAGGCCAAGCCTGGAAGAAGCAAGACTAGTTAGGAGGCTGGAGCCATAGTTCAGGTGGCTGGTGAGGGCCGGAATCAGAGCAAAGGCCACTCAAAGGAGGAAAGACATTTAAGTGACATGTAGAGAGTAAGACTGAGACAATTTGGAGACCATAGGTCCTGGTTTGCCCAAGACAATTTTGGTTGTTGTACTGGATTAATTATTAACAGCACCCCCATACATCTGCAAAAGTGTTCCAGTTTGGGTGATAAATTATATGTTCACCCTAGCTGTAGGGCATGAAGGAGAGTGTAGACTCCAGGATGTCCATTAGAGCATGGACAACCATGAGGATGATGGTGCCAGATACTAGTTTAGAGACTAAAAAAAGGGAAAAGTTTGAACCAGAAAATAATGCAATTATCACATATTGCCTCTAAGATGCTTGTGAATCATTTGAATGAAATTGCCAAGTAAGTAGTATGAAATATAGTACAGTTATTGCATCTTGTTTCTTAAAAGAAAGGAGTGTTGTACCTAAAAAGATTTTGAGATCAACTGTTGTTGCACGATTTTTCCTCAAAGATTTTCCTTCAATCCTCAAATGTGTGAATTCTATATTAGAAACTCAAACTCACTGCTAAAATGTTGAGGGGACACCCATGACACATGGACAGGAGCTCAAGGTCAATGGATTTTACTGATTTACACTGATAAAGGAATGTGAGTACTTCTTCCAAATCCTTTCTCAATAGAAGCCTTCCTGCCTTAGATAGGAATATTTTACAGAAATGGCAGTACCCACAGTCTCCTGGAGAAAAGATTTAAGTCATAGTATATAATAAGCCAATAAAGGAACTTTTATGTTTTCATCTAAAGTCATCTGAAGTCAAAACATTCTAAAACTTAAAGCAGAAACTTTCACAGACTGTGATTAAAAACCAATTCCTAATCCATCAAGGACTTTTTTGATGCTGAGATCAAGAAACTTGGTGTTGAAAACTGCTATTTCCCCATGTTTGTATCTCAAGGGGCATTAGAGAAAGAGAAGACTCATATTGCTGACTTTGCCCCTGAGGTTGCTTGGGTTACAAGATCTGGGAAAACTGAGTTGGCAGAACCAATTGCTGTCCGTCCTACTAGTGAAACAGTAATGTATCCTGCATATGCAAAATGGGTGCAGTCACACAGAGACCTACCCATCAGACTCAATCAGTGGTGCAATGTGGTGCGTTGGGAGTTCAAGCATCCTCAGCCTTTCCTTCATACTCGTGAATTCCTCTGGCAGGAAGGACACAGTGCTTTTGCTACTTTTGAAGAAGCAGCAGAAGAGGTCTTGCAGATACTTGACTTATATGCTCAGGTATATGAAGAACTCCTGGCAATTCCTGTTGTAAAAGGAAGAAAGACTGAAAAGGAGAAATTTGCAGGATGAGACTATACAACTACAGTAGAAGCATTTGTATCTGCTAATGGAAGAGCTATCCAGGGAGGAACATCCCATCATTTAGGGCAAAACTTTTCTAAAATGTTTGAAATCATTTTTGAAGATCCAAAGGCACCGGGAGAGAAGCAGTTTGCCTATCAAAACTCCTGGGGCCTGTCTACGTGAACTCTTGGTGTTATGATCATGGTTCATGGGGACAACATGGGCTTAGTGCTACCACCCTGTGTGGCCTGCGTTCAGGTGGTAGTTATTCCTTGTGGCATTACAAATACACTTTCTGAAGAAGATAAAGAAGCCCTGATTGCAAAATGCAGTGATTATCAAAAGCGGCTACTCAGTGTTAAAATACGCGTTAGAGCTGATTTGCGTGATAACTATTCGCCAGGTTGGAAATTCTATCACTGGGAGCTCAAGGGAGTTCCAATTAGACTTGAAGTTGGACCACGTGATATAAAAAATTGTCAGTTTGTAGCTGTCCGACGAGATACTGGAGAAAAGCTGACCATTGCTGAAAATGAGGCTGAGACTAAACTTCAAGGTCTTTTGGAGGATATCCATGTTAACCTTTTCACAAGAGCTTCTGAAGATCTCAAGACTCGTATGGTAGTGGCTAACACAATGGAAGAGTTTCAGAAAGCACTAGATTCTGGAAAGATTGCTCAGATTCCCTTCTGTGGGGAAATTGACTGTGAAGACTGGATCAAAAAAACCACTGCCAGGGATCAAGATCTTGAGCCTGGTGCTCCATCAATGGGAGCTAAAAGCCTGTGCATCCCCTTCAAACCACTCTGTGAGCTACAGCCTGGAGCCAGATGCCTCTGTGGCAAGAACCCTGCTGAGTACTACACCTTGTTTGGTCGTAGTTACTAAGGGATAAAACAAAACCCCTATCTCCAAGCCTCCTCACTTTTTAAAAAAATGGTATTAATATCTTCCCAGATACAGACAGTTTTATGATTTTTTAATATAACAGTTCTAAAAGCAGGTCACATAAGACTATTCTTATGCCTAAATAACAGTGAAAAAAAAAGACTTCTGTAAACAACCCCAAAAATAAGTACCATGAGCTACAAAAAAAAAAAAAAAAAAAAAAAAAAACAATTTCTAGGGAGCAGATGTGGTTCAAGCAGTTGAGTGCCTACTTCCCCGCATGGGAGGTCTCGGGTTTGGTTCCTGGTGCCTTCTAAAAACAAACAAACAAACAACAAAAAAGACAACAACAAGCAAACAAACGAAAAAACCAACTCAGGGGAGCCAATGCAGCGCCGGCTTCCCACATACAAAGTCCCAGTTTCAATCCCTGGTCCCAGTACCTCAAAAAAAACCAAAATAATTCCTACAATCTGGATTTAAAATGAACTGAGAAGAATAAAATAAGATAAACTGAGAACTAACTTTTCTCAAGAACATCACCACTCAACCCTATTACCTGCTGAAATTTAGCATGCTTCCTTAGCCAGACGCACACACAAGTACCACTGATACTTGGTATGAACTTCAGCAAAGAAACAATTTGTCACAGCAACAGCTGAAACAAGAAGCGTCAGCAAGATTGATTAGCCTTATTATTAGAGGCTCCAGCACCCATCAGAACCAAGATGGCCGTGACTTCTTCTTACAGCCTGTGCTGGGCAAGCAGTAACTAGCCAAAACCTGACAGCCAAGGAAGCTGACAACACCTACGCTCGCCTGGGCCATTGAGACAGACAGCCCTCCCCACTCCCGCTGACCATATCTCCCTCTGACATGACCACCCTGCCCATCCTGCCCTATTACCAGCCTCATTAGGCTCTATTTATGCCTGTACAATCCAAACACCACACAGCACCAGCCCACAGGCTCTGCTGCAGAAGGGCCGAGAACACCACCATAATTGATTAAGGAGACCTACTAAGAGAGCAGTTTTGCTCAAAAGAATGTTCTTTGAATTCCAGTGTGCACCCTCAGTAGGCAGATGACACAGTCATAAAAACTGTGCCACTTCTCTCTTCTTTTAATTGGTTGAGGTTTAGAGGGAAGAAAACGGGGAGAGAAATAGAAAATACCTTTTACGGTAGAGTGGAAAGCACACAAGCTTCAGAATGCTTATTACAAATGCTCTGTTAGTGACGAGCTGTGTGGTCAACAGTAAGTCCCTCAGACTTTCTGACTGCTGGTTTCCAAGCCAGAAGTCTGAAAGCAATTCTTTCTCCCTCTATTTTGCAATGATCTCAACTCCCAAGTACATTTCTAACATTTGCCTTGCTTAAACCCTTCTCATAGCTTCTGTTTATGTCACTCACCAACTTAAAATCTTCATTGGTTTCCCAGTGATTGTAAGATAAGCTCCAGCTCCGTAGTGAGGCCCATGCAGCCTTTTAGGATCTCATCCCTATAGCAGAATTAGGAAAATGATGACAAAACCAGCTGAAACTTCCTATAATTGATCCCTTGCCTGGATTATTCCACGTCTCCTGGCTGCACACTCTCTGGATGCAATGGCCCACCTGCATGACTGGGTCCCATCCACCACTTAATATTGAGGTGCCTACACATACCCTGCCCTTTCTGGCCAGAGCACCCCTTTCTTAAAAATTATTGAGAATTCCAGTGATATTTTGTTTATGTGGGCTATATCTTCCAATTATTACCATATTAGAATTGAAACTGAGAAATTTTTAAAATATTTATTGGTTAATTTAATATTTGGAAACACATAACTTTTTAAAACAAATAACATGTTTTTGTAAAAAAACTATATTTTCCAAAACAAAAGATTAGGAAGAAGAGTAGCATTGTTTTGCATTTTTGCAAATCTGTGTTAATGTCTAGCTTAATAAAAGACAACTGGATTTTCCTATATGCTTCTGCATTGAATCTTTTGCAGTATCACATGTCATGTAGCCCCTGGAAAACTCCACTATACACTCATGAGAGAATGAAACTGAAAAGAGCAAATATTTATGAAAATAGTTTTTGAGCCCCTGGAAGGGTCTTGGAAACCCCCAGGAGTTTCCAGATCACACTTTGAGAACCGCTGATCTAGTCTAAGTGACAAAATTTAAACTTCTTAAGATCAAGGACCATGGGAAGCAATAAAGCAGACTAGATAACACCCAGACTGTAAATTAAGTAGACTTGGATTTGAATCCCAGCTTTGCTGCCATGTAGAAACATGTTGTGTAAGTTACATAAGCCTCCATTTACTCATCTCTAAAATGGGAATGATGCCATCTGTTCCATGGGGTTGCTGTAAAGATTAAATGAAATAGGGTATATAAAATGATTGTCACACTGCCTAGGAACTGATAACTACAAGAGAGAGAAAAAGTCCCTAAATAATAAAAATGTGCTGTTCTGACATACATTCTCTTGCATCTAGTTGGGAAAAAAGAGATAAAAACATAAATGTCCATCAATAGTATATTATGTAATATAGTATGTATACGGGACGGTACAGTGTGGTATGTATGGTATGGTGGAAGCTCCTGCAGTCAAGGCAGATAGGTGGGTCAGCTAGTTCAAAAAGCAGCTAAAGGGAGGCGGCTGTGGCTCAATCAGTAGGGCTCCCGTTTGCCATGTGGGGGGCCCGGGTTCGGTTCCCGGGGCCTCCTGGTGGGGGCGGGCCCGCCCGCACGGCGTGGTTGGCTGACCCGGCGAGCGCGGGCAGCAGGGGGGGGATAAATGAATAAATAAATAAAAATCTTTAAAAAAAAAAAAAAAAGCAGCTAAAGCAGGAGATCATACAAAATAACACACACGTATCTGAAACATGTTATTTTAATCTAAAACATGTATAGAACATTCATTTGCCAATCTTATGAAAGGGAGCCAATGCTTTCCTTTGAGGATGGGTCTTCTGATTGAGTTCTCCATCATCCTTCTTGCATAAACCACTCCCATACATCAATTACAATTTCCAGTTTAATTTATTTTTAAGTGGAGTAAAAACTTAAAGACACTTGGGAAACAGTCTGAGTATAGAACCTTTTAGATTTTTACTTTTTTTTTTGCAAATATTTCCAGTTTTCTCTACTTGGATAACATTTTTCTTTAGCGATCAGCTTTGAACTTAGTCCCAAATTTTTGAAACTTAGTTTTCACAGAAACAATAGCTCTCTTTCATTTTGTACCTAAATTTCATAGACTTATCTAATATTTAATTGAATTATCTAACTATGATAGCAAGAACAACTGGCTTATACAGGTTTGGGAACCAACTGCTTCTTGGTAAGCACACAGCTCAACTAAGGGCAGAAGTGCACTGGTGTGCTCTAGAGTAGCCTACAAGGAAACAGATGTGGCTCAAGCCACTGGGCTCCTGTCTACCATATAGGAGGTTCAGGGTTTGATTTCCGGGACCTTCTGGTGAAAAGCAAGCTGGCCAGCGAGAAGTGATGGTCTGCACAGGAGTGCTGGCCCGTGTGGAGAGCTGGCGTGGCAAGATGATGCAACAAAAAGAGACACAGAGGAGAGACAATAAGAGATGCAGCGGACCAGTGAGTTGAGGTGGTGCAAGAGATTGAGCACCCCTCTCCCACTCCAGAAGTTCCCCGGATCGGTTCCCAGTGCCACCTAAAGAGAAGACAAGTAGACACAGAAGAACACAGAGAGAAGACAACAAGTGCAAAACAACCCATGAGGGGGCAGGGAGGAGGGGAGAAATAAATCTTTGGGAAAAAAAAACAACAGAGTGGCCTACAGCCAAGAGTGTTCAGTGTGCCATGAGCATGGGTCTGTATAGTTAATAGAGGGAATGGGAAGCAATGGTTTATTTGAGTTGGTTACCTGGAAATTGGTTAAAAGAGCGTCTACTATAGATCTGTCGGTACTGTTAGGGAAAGATATTCATTAATCTTATATGAAAAATAATGGCTACAGAGCACTTAGAGTATAGTATGCCCACTTAATTAAAAACAAACAAAAAAATCTATACACATATTGTAAAAGCAGAGACAAGGTCTGAGAGTATGCAACCAAGCCCCTGGTTGAGGTCACCTCTGGGGCAAGCAGTGAGAATTAGGATAGAAGGTGATCTTCCTTTTAGTTCCTAGATATAATTCTATATTGATTGAATTTTTCTGCAGTGATCATTGTTTCTATTAGTAAGTAAGTAAATAGAGGATTATAGCAAATCTCTCCCCAAATAGTAAAAATAAGGCTAACAAAACAAACTAACAAGCCCAAGCAAACCCAAAAATCAGTAGTGTATTTCCCTGGTGCATCTTCCTTCCACTGCTGTGGTCTTCCTCATTTGGACCCCAGTGAGCTCATGCTGTCACTTCCATCCCTCGGCAAGGTTATTACAGGCTGGTTAGGGAAAATGACTTTTATCAATTAATCATACAAACACATGATCTGATAACAGGCCTAGAAAGGAAAAGTACTAGGAGAACATATAACAGAGGAACTTGATCTAGTCTGGGGAATATAGAGGAAACTGAACTGAGATCCAAAGGATGAGTAAGAGTTAGCCTAGGAGAGGAGACAAGAGAAGGAAAAAGTATTCCAGGTAGCAGGGAGAGCTACGTAAAGACCTAGGGACAAGAAGGATCAGGCAGGTCTGGGTATCTGAAAGACCTGCAATGTGGTGAGAGGAGAAGCTGGAATTAGAGGGGCCCTGGGGGTGGCGGCAGCTCATTCACACTCTTGTAGGCCACGCTAAGGAATTTGGTTTTTATTTTATGGACAATGGGAAACCATGAAAGGACTTAGAGCAGGGGTTCTTAACCTGTTTTGTTCCACGGACCCCTCTGTCAGTCAGGTCAAAACCACGGATCCCTTACTAAGTCCACACTATACTGTGTATTATTTAATAAATATATCACACCCACACCAACGTGTCCCACAACAATAAAGATTTTTTGAATTTCATTTCAAGCTCACAGACCCCTTGTTAAGAACCCCTAGGTTAGATGATATGTGTACTTTGTATGGATATTATACTTCAATTAAAAAGTTAAAAAAAAAAAAAGAGAGATGATGATGGCTGATGTAGACAATCAATTAGGAGGCAGCAAGAGCAGAAGCAGAGATACAAGTTAGGGGGCTACTGCGGTGGTATAGGCAAGAGATGCTGGTAACGTGGGCTAGTGCTGTGACAGCAGAGGAGAGCAAATTGGTTTTTATTATTGCTGCTGTTGTTATTTTAAGGCTGGGGCAGGAGGAAGACGAGTTCAATTTTAGACATTTTGAGTTTGAGATAGCTTCACAAGATGTAAATGGAGATGCTGGCAGAGTGTTGGAAATACAAGGCCACATCCAGGCTAGCACATGGTCACTGAGAGCCATTTTGATGAAAACACAGCATTTATTGTTATAAGGCATTTGAGGACGCTAGAGACATTTTGCAATGAGATGTCACAATCTCTAGGCTACTGTCCTTACAAGTGGCTTTAAATAGCATCCCCTTCCTTGGCTTCGTTTCCCTTATTTGTAAATTGGTGGGCTTGACTAGATCATCTTTCAGGCCCTTTCCAACAATATCATTCTATGATTCTAGGCCTCCCTGGCCTTAACTTCTAAAACCAGCTTTCCAATGGGGCAGTGTTCACACACAGATCAGAACACTTAAAAAAAAAAAAAAGCCAAGGCCAGAAATGATCTGTTTTTCTCTAAAGCTCAGATTTGTAGAGACCAAATCAAAAGTTGGGCTCAGAAATTGCTGGCCTCTCAGGGCCTAAGAGATCAGCAAGGAGTATGGAGAAGTTGGAAATACCCATTCTCATGGAAATAAATGCAGAGGACAGAAGTACAACTGGATTTTTAGTTTCCATCTCAGGAAGAAGCAAGGGAGCTTTGATTCAAAAGTTCTGTAGGACTTAAAAATCACTGTAACATATCTTATTTTACAGATGAAGAAGTACACAGCTCAGTGACATGAAATTATTTTTCCTGGGCTACATAGCCAACCATTGATAGAACTTAATTCATATCCAACTTGTCTGATCCTGCAAGACAGTGCATTAGACTCTGAATCAAAAAAGTAATAAGAGCATCAACCAAAAAAAAAAAAAAAAAGAGCACTGTAACATCTTTGAGTTGCAGCCTGCCTGTCTCCCCATATATTTAGGCATAAAGCTGTTCAATGCAAAAGTGTCTATGGCTTGTTTCAGACATGGTATGAAAAGGGCAGCAGAACAGGGTGCATTCTACTCTCTAACAGCATTTAGGAAGGGAAGAGTTGGGGGCGGACAGACCCAAGAGCACAAGAGCAGGCTGAGTCCCAAAACCCACGGCAAAGAGAAGCAAAGCATACATGAAAGCAAATTCCAGACAGGGCTCCTGAGAGCTAACAGCAGAAAGGCCTCTAACACGCCCCTCCTCTAAGAGTCCACAATTTCCAGCACTGGTTAGTGTATGTACAGAGATCATTCAAATACCCAACACCACCTCTTTCTTCTGTGCCGTCGTGTAGTAGAGTAAGCATCTAGCAGCAAAGAACTACAAACCAGCCTGACAGGTGCATGCACAACAAAGTTAAGCTTTCCCAGGCAGTCATTTTAAGAAAGCGTTTATCTGTCAGGGCCAAAGGAACAACTCCAGCAGGTGACCCTTTCATTTTCCGTGAATTCAATTTGTGCAGAAATAAGCATAGCTCATTGGCTAAATCTGCCTTTCTCTTGGAGAGGAACTTGATATGGCTTGAACTCGCCAACTTAATTCCCATCTCCTGTTACAATCAGAAAGCTATATTTTTATTTGATTAAATTAAGAAATCTGCAATCTGGAAAGGCCCATAGAATACATGAAGTTCAGTCTCTTCCTTTGATGTGAGGACTCAAAAGGCCACAGAGAATAACCCAAATAAGGCAGCTCAGAGAATGAGTTGTGGGGAACATGAACTTCATGGTTTCTGTCCACCTGGACTCTGGTGATCTGGTCCAACCTCCCCCAGAAAGCCCTTGCACTATTTCTAGTCTCTGCTTAAACACTTTCAGTCATGGGAGACTCACCATTTCTTTAAGCAGATGCAAAGGAGAGATTTATTGTTTGTCAAGTAGAATTAAAGCTGTTTCCTTGAAATTCTACCTGTTACCCCCATGGTTCTCACTTTGGCTGCACATCAGATTCAGCTAAATGTGAATGTGCTGGAACTTTAAAACCTCCTGACACCCAGGCTAACACCCAGGCTCCTGACATGCCAGGCCAATCAAATCAGAAGTATTGAGCGTAGAACCCAGGCATAAGTATTGTTTAAAGTTCCTCAGGTGGTTACAATGCATTTATCTCAGTTCTGCTTACTGACTAGAACCTTTGATTCTGCTCACTGACAAGACCTGCTGAATTAGAGTGCCTTACCCAGCACGGCACTCAGGTGTGCCATGAGGTATTAGGCTGAGGGTGGCTGGTTAGATTCTGGGGCCACCCAAGGTCCTGGGAGAGCTGCTCTGGCCCTATGCAGCCTACCCAGAGATTCTTTCAGGGTAGCTCCCCCCATCCTCACCCCGAGCAAGCCCTGATGTCATATTCAACAGTGTCTTGATCCCCAAAGGCAGCTGAGTAATGTCTGGACCTCACTGATATGCCCAGATGAGTTGAGCCCGGCCAAGGAAATTTTCAACCATCTGGATCATTGCTTCAGTCACCAGCTGCAGAGTGCCTATGAAGCTCCTGGAGGAGTTCCAGGTACCCCAAGGAGCACAGAGCAAAAGCCTAGGATGGCAAGGCTGGAGGCCACACAGATGCAGCTCCAGGCAGTGGTTTCCACCGTCCCTTTCCCATATACCAGAAACTTTTATCTATTTGTGACAGGTGAGTTAGTGTCAGGCAAGCCAATTCTGCAAATTAGAGCTTCATCGTTATTTTAAAATACTTGTTATTTATGTGCCCAGAACAGTATCTAGCACATAGTAAACCTCAGTAAATATTTGTTGAATGAAGAAATAAACAAATGAAAAAATTCTATTGGATTTGGAATCCATTTGAATTATTACAAGCAATTTCAGCATTAAAAGTACTAAAGTTTAATTTCAACTCTTGTAAATTTTTTGAGTGATTGGAAAAGTATTTTAAATTTTGAACAAAGGTTTTCATGGATTGTGATTTTCAAGAATTTAAAGAGCTCATTCTTGAACAGGAACTGTGTAGCTATTTCAAGCACAAAACCTGGTATTAAAAAAGTCATGTTCATTGAAGCAAGTTCAAGTTCTTCATTAAATTTTTTGAAGAGATTTTGAGAAGTGCTTTTTTCATATATGATATTTTATATCTTCCCTAATACTTCATATTTTATTTTTTGTATCATAATTATATATGAAAAACACACAATGAAAACTTTCACCAAGTCTCATGTTGATATCTGCAGATCTCCTCTAGTTTACCCAGGTGTGTCTACAAATGTTCTCACTTTTTACATGAGTTATGACATGAAAAGTATTGGGAAGCACTGCTTTCTACTGCTCTCAGTAAATATCACCATCATCCAAACTTTTGACCTAACTCCTGGAAGTCATCCTGATTTCTCTTTTTCCCTCATGTTCTACATCCAGTCCTTCAGCCTGTCCAGTTGTCATTAATCTCAACATTATCCCCTCCCTCCCCAGCTCTTTCCATCTCCAATGCTTCTACCTAGCCTAAGCCACCATCATCTCTTACCTGAACTATTACAAAAGACTCCTAACTGGCTTTCCATCTTCTGTGTCTCTTTCCCTTCTCCAATTCCTTCTCCACATAAGAGCAAGAATGTCCTTTTAAAAACTTAATTAAGGAAGCAGCTGTGGCTCAATCAGTAGGGCTCCTGTTTACCATATGGGAGGCCCTGGGTTCGGTTCCCGGGGCCTCCTGGTGAAGGCAAGCCTGCCCGCACGGCGTGGTTAGCTGACCCAGCGAGCACAAGCAGCAAGGGGGGGGATAAATGAATAAATAAATAAAATCTTAAAAAAAATAAAATAAAATAAAATAAATAATAAAAATAAAAACTTAATTAAATTATGTAATCTCTCCCCCACACACATCTTCCCCACCCTTCCCCCTTAAAGCCCTTAAAATAAAACTTAGACTTCTTACGACAGCCTAAATGGTTCTTCATGATCTGGCGTCTGCCCTCCTCTTCAGCCTCATCTCCTATTGCTCTCCCCTGGCACACCATCCTCCAGGCACACTGGCCTCCTCCCTGATCCCCGAGAAGAGTGCATTCTAGGCCCAGTGTGAGGGCCTTAGCATCAAGGGGACCAGGGTGGTTGAAGCAAAGTGAGTGAGGACGTGAATAGTAGGAGATGAAATTTAAAAAGCAAGGGCGTGGGGGTGGGGAGGCAGATAGAGTAAAGACTTGTAGGCCATTGTAAAGGGTTGTTTACCCAAAGACAGAAAACCATTATAGGGTTCTGAATCAAAACGTGACCTCATCTGACTTGTGTTTTAAAGGCACCCCTCTGACTACTACTTCCGGATGGACTGCAGGGATAAGAGGCAGTAGTGAAAGCAGGAAGATGATTTATGAGGCGAGTGCAGTAATCCAGGTGAGAGATGACATTGGGTGTGGATTAGAATGGTAGAAACAAAAGTAATAAAAGTTCAGATTCTGTTTCTAATTTAAAGTGGAATCCAGCAAAATTGCTTATGTGTGACTTCAAGATTTTTGGGCAGAGCCAGCTGCCATTTACTGAACCAAGAAAGACTGGACAGATGGAGCAGAGGATCAGGATTTCAGTTTTAGACATGATCATTTGAAAGACCTATTAGACATCCAAGTGGAGAAATAAAACAAGAGCTTAGATATACAGAGAGTCTAGGGTACAGGGAGATGTCTGAGCTGGAGATATATCTTTGGGAGTCTAGAAAAAAGCCACAAGACTAGATGAGATCCCCAAGAAAGTGAGTTTAGAAAGAGAAGAGGGCTAAAGACTGGGCTCTTCTAACATTTAGAGGTTGGGAAAATAAGAAATCTGCAAAGGAAATTGAGAAGAAGCCAAAGGCATAGGAGAAAAATCAGGAGATTTGAAGGCCTTGGAAGTCTTCTGAAAAGCTTGTTAAATATATACATATTCAGAACTATCCAATGGAGTTTTTGTATGTTTGTTTGTTTTGTTGTTGTTGTTGTTGCTTGTTTTTTCTTTTTTGAGGTACTGGAGCCAGGGTTTGAACCCGTGACCTTTATGTGGGAAGGCAGCACTCAACCACTGAGCCACATTGGCTCCCCTGAGTTTTTTGGTTTTTTTTTTTTCCATTTGTTTGCTTGTTGTTTGTTTTTGTTTTTAGAAGGCACTGGGGACTAAACCTAGGACCTTCCGTGTGGGAAGCAGGTGCTCAACTGCTTGAAGAACATCTGTTCACAATGGAGTTTTTTTTTCTTAATGTTTATTGTGGTAACATATATACCATATAAAATTTCCCACTTTAACCATTTTCAAAGATACAATTCAGTGGTGTTAATTACATTCGCAATATTGTACTGCCATCACTGCCATCTATTACCAAAACTTTTCCAAAACAATATGGAGTTTTGATTTAGTATGAAAATGGACACAGGCCAATTTTTTAAAAAACAAGTAGTCTTAGTGCTTGTTATCATCAGGGAAGCCTGGCAAACACTGCCTTAGGGTTTGGCCCAATCAGAAGAATAACCTGCCAGTATCCCTTATAAACATATACCTTCCCAAATAAACATATACCTCATCCCAAATACACTGAATCTGAATCTCCAGGGGAGGACTTGAAATCTGGAATCTCATCATCCAAACTTATTTCTTCTTGAATCTTGTTCTCAAACAACCCACACAGTTTTGCTTTTGAGCCTACAAATCCATTGTTCTCTCTTCATTTACCAAATATGATATACCAGTTCTACCACCTCTTAAACTGGACATGCTTTTACTAAATAAAACCACGAAGAATTTATTTTAGCATATGCCTGATACAATAGGGTCTTTGTAACGAGTCTTGGGCATGAACTAAAATTAAACTAACAACTGGGAACCCATAAGAGTAAACTAGTTAGAGCCCTCCACCACCAGCAGCTTTCTCAGCTGACCTTAGCATCCAAAGGCACATGAAGTCATTTTCTCTGAATCTCAGGAATCACATTTACTTCTCCCAAGTGATCCCATATAAGTGATACCAAGATGGTACTTAGCCCCAGTTACTGGCATCCCCACGCCTCTCCCAAGCCAACCTGCTCTGACTTTTCAAATTCTGTGTTCAGAGACTCTTCCTCAGTTTTCTTATTTCGGATGTTTAAAACTCTCCTTATCCATTTGATCAAAATGGGATACTTTTGGCCTCTCTGACAGAAATCATTCTGTGTTGGCCACCTGATGGATACTTGAGGTTAATTAGAAAATCCCCATCAAGAGTTCAGAGGCCAATATCAGCTGTCAAAATCCCACATTCCCGTTTTTCCCCCCTTTCAAGTGCAAAACAACCTGTGTCTGAAGATGTGCCGGAGATAAAAGGGCACACACCAGCAGTGGGGGCTTTCGCTCGCCCTATTCAGGGCCCCACCACCATGAATACGGCAAAATCTCAAATGAAAGTTTTAATCTCCCCACTGCATTCAGCCTAAAGAGAAAGGGGTTTCCTTTAAACAATTTCCCCCCTTAAACCTTTTGTGTTGCAATGCTCCTGAAAAAAAGCGGAGATTTCACTCTGACCCGGCAAGGGCTTTACGCCAAAGAAAGCAAGGCACCTCAAACCCTTTGTGCTCAAAGGCCTGCCCAGCCCCGAAGCCACAGGCGCGAAAGCAGCAGCCCGTAGTGGCGCGGACGGAGGTGTGTGCCGGGCTGAGAGACCCCAGGCCCTGGTCCCTGGTCCATGGACCTGAAGGAACGCGTGTAATCCCGCTGAGGGCCCCATTTCTCTAGTGAAGCAGCCCCTCAATTCTGGGGAAGCTAGGGTGGGAGTGCGACCAGGGTGGATGGTTTCCCAGGCAGGGCATGGCTCTGAAACGCACAAGCGCCCGCGGACCTGGAGAACCGATTAGGCTCGTGGTTTTCACACCGCAGTCAAAAGAAGAGAAAAAAGAACAACTGCAACACAAGCCCCACTCCAAGGTCAATCCTCTCCAAGCCACGCTTTGGAAGCACCTCGGACGGCTAAGGGGGTGTGCGCAATAACTTGGTGTTTTCGTCGCGCCTACCTGCGTGTGGACAGACGCTGGCAGCGGGGTTCCGCGCCGACCTCTGCGAAACGCCTTTGGGTGCAAAGCGTTCTCTCTCCCTTTCCCTCCCCCTCTCCCCCTCTTCCTGTCCCCCCTTCTCTCTCACCCTCTTTCCCGCCACTGTCCCCGAGAGGACTTGGAGAAAAGGCTAAATGATGTTTCAAACTTTGCCTGCATTTACAATTAGTCCCTTTCCACGTACTTAAACGCTACTGGGGTGCTCATGGTAATAAAGGCCACAGCTCTAATACCACACAAAAAAAATGTTTGTTTAATAAGTATGACGTCCCTTTATTTCCTCCAAAGGGCTGCCCTAAATGTTTGGAATCAGCTCCTGGTATTAGTCCAAACGTCAGGATTAAAACCAGAGGCGAAGTTCAGAGCCCAACACAATTTTATTAGCGCCTTAATTTGGTGTTGCTTAATTCCAACAGCCCAGTGAATGCCACCTTTTCTAAAGGGTGTTTTTGTGAAGCAGCCAGAGTTCAAACGGTCTTAAGGGAGCGCCCAGGCTCTTTCTACCCGTGCTGTGGCGGGGTGGGGAACCAGCCGCTTCCCCAGGAGGAAGGGACCCCTCCTGGTCCCTTCTTAAGGCCTCTAAAACGGTGAACGCCCCTTTAGTCAATTTTCCTGTCTCTTTTTGTTTGACTCGTCTGCTTCGTGAGTCTTTACACAATTTCTGAACATGATTTCTATTAAGAGTAAGAGACAGCCTGGCACATACGTTGCCACTGTCCACAGCAAAATTGTCTTTGGTTATTTTTCTTTTTTTACGTGTTTGTAAAAAGACTCCGATTTCCTTCCTTGACTAGTTATTTTTGGTGTGCATGACATGGGGTGTGCTAGTCTTTAGGAGAGTGAGAGGCCAAATGATAGTTTTAAAAGATATCTCAACTTCCCAATAAAATCTATGATCAGAGGTTTGCAGAGCAGGTATGAGAAAGAGGTTCGATTTTTTTAAAAGAAAGTTAATAACCAATGCCAAATAGCATTTAAAATTACTGTTGAGTAGTATATACGTTTAAAATACGCACACAAAGACTTCAAGATTTTTCCCTCTTCATTTGCCCCTTACTCCTTGTAGAAAATGCTCTTTTGATCATTTTTAGGCTGTGAAATTTTAGTCAACTTCTTATACCACACACTAGCACGTGCTTTCAAAATGTGAGTAGGGATAACAACAAAAATGAAAATGCTGATCAACCTTTCTGCATCTACAGCCTAACCACAAGCTTAAATTTAAAAAACCAAAAACTTACTTATACACAGCTTGATTAAAGTGGCCTTAAAGTCCCTTCCAATTCTAATTAATGTTCTATGAATAACATTATTTGTCAGTGTTTGGATAGTTCAAGTAAAAGTATATTTTTAAAGTCATAATTATATGGATAATTAGGCTGATCTAATAAAATGTAAAACACTAGTAAGTACACACTTCTGGAAAATGCATATCAATTCTTTATTATTATTATTATTATTATTATTATTTTTAAAGATTTTATTTATTTATTCAGTTATCCCCCCCTTGCTGCTTGTGCTCGCTGAGTCAGCTAACCACGCCGCGCCGGCGGGCTTGCCTTCACCCGGGAACCAGGCCCGGGGCCTCCCATATGGTAAACAGGAGCCCTACTGATTGAGCCACAGCCACTTCCCCATATCAATTCTTTAAATACCAAATTATATTTCAAATGCACAAGGATTGCTACATTTAAAGGAACTCTGGTACAAATTATTATGTAAAGTGAAGATTTTTCTAATGGGAATAAGCACCCCATTATTAATCTGTTTCATATGTCTGATTTTTCTGAAATCAGATTTCTTTAAAACCGGACATACCTTTCTTATATTCAAGTATGGCTATACTTGTAATATATTTAAATTAACATTCTCCAGAACCAACACAAAGTGAGACGGTGAGGTGGCATTTCTTTGTAAACAATATTTTAAAAAATGAAGTCCAAATGTCATTTAAACAAATCAGAAACCAATTATAAACATACCATAGAATTTAAAATCAAGTATGTTTGTTTTTTAAGGACTCTTGAAATTTTTGCTTCTTAGAAAAAAGTAATAAGACATTTAAAAATTAGAGCTATCTCTTGAGCGGTGAACAAAAGTCACTCAGAAAGTATAAAAGTATTTTTAAGGGGAAGCGGCTGTGGCTCAATCAGTAGGGCTCCCGTTTACCATATGGGAGGCCCCAGGTTCGGTTCCCGGGGCCTCCTGGTGAGGGCAAGCCCGCCCGTACGGCGTGGTTAGCTGACCCAGTGAGCATAAGCAGCAAGGGGGGGATGAATGAATAAATAAATAAAATCTTTAAAAAAAAAAAAAAAGTATTTTTAAGTCTTCCACTAAATAAATGTTCATCAGATTTACATCTTTGTGAAGAGAAAATAGTATAATCAAATTAAAATTTCTTACATTTTAGCTGAATTATGAGTATTGTATCTTTTACACAACTCAATTTAATGTGACGCGGAGGAAAACTTTTCATTTGACTTTGATGCTTTCTCCAGAAGATTTAGAGAAGGGGAAATTAAAAGAAAAAAAAAAAAAAAACGCATACAATTGCTTTTAAATTTCAGTTAAGCCAAGGGAGAAGAGGAACAAAGTTGTAGGATGTGGTGATATCCAAGTTTTTAGCTTATAAAATTAAGAGCTCCTTCAAAAGTCAGCAACTTGACAACCAATTTGTGAATTTACTTTCCAGCTAGAGTAATTCTCTTACCTAAACAACATTTGCTCTGCTTTTCTTAAAGCAAAGAGACAACCTGGTACAAATCACCTTTTGCGCTACCCACCTAGTCCAATCAGACAAGTCTTTGCCTTTGTGGAAATAATCACCCACATGAGTCACTACTTTTGGACTAACCGAATCTGAAAACCCGGGGCAGAGCAGTCTTTTCATGCTCACAAAGTCAGCAGGCATCTTGCCTCTTATAAAGCCTAAAATCTATAAGCACATGCAGAATAATTCACATCACTGCTCCTGAAACCCTTTGAAGCAATAAACAGAAAGAGCCAGAAAAGAAAAGAAAAAGATTAAGATTTTGATCTCAATTTAAACATGTTAACAGTAACCCTATATTATTCCAGATTTTACCCAGCTGTTTTGGATCTTTAGTGAATTTGAACAAGAAAGCAAACCTGTTCTAAGGATTAGAGGATATAAAGGTTCAAAAGGAGTCAAACCCTTTTCTGAATTATATATTTCCTGCTCTGGTTCTTTGCTTCACAGACTTTTAGGATTCCATACAATTGATTTCTTTTTCACTTTATTTCACTGTAAAGATGTGGCTTTTTAATAATCACCTCCCAAATGGATCCCTCATATTCTTAAAAACTATAAACACCATATATTGCATGGAGTGGGCACAAAATCATCTCACCTCACAAAGTACACAGGGCATTGGGGTTTATTTCCAAAACCACTCATAATCACCTACATCCAGTATAATGAAAGAAGATATTATTTCAGTTTTACTCTTTTGGGGGGAGGACATGAGAACGGAAAAAGACCAAATATTACCACATTTAGGGCAAAGTTGCAACCAGTTACCAAATAATCACTTCCCTAAAAAAGAGTGGATTTGCTTAGTTTGCCCCAGAACTGTGGAGAAAAAGAGAGCTTGATATTTAGTAGAAGCTAATTTTGCAGATTAAGTTCAAATGGAGAACAAGAGGGACATATTTAAGCTTAACAGCAGGAGAAAAAAATGTTTGAAAATGAATGAGTAGAAGAAAAACACTTGCATATAGTGTCAATCACCGTAATTTTTCTGATCACTACAATTGGGTTAACCAAGTCCCCTAGAGGATACTGCAGGAACTACCATAAAGTGTCACTTCTGGAGTGACATTTTAGAGATAGGCATGAAGTGCCTGGAAAAATACATTTCACTTATCTTGGGTAAGGGAGAGATAAGAAGTTGGGGATCATTATGTAAAGAAACAGTTATTGAACAATGTTATTATGCAGGTAATCTTCACAACTCTCTACAGTAGGTTTATTTTTATTTATTGTTCATCCAGAAAATTTGAAAAATATAGCAAAATTATAAATTAGATAATAATCACCCATAACTCAGAGATAATCACTATTTTTCATTTTTGGTAATATACATGGATATTACATCTATAACACATCTATATAGAACTAGTTTAAACAGAATTAAGATCTTATATGTATAGTTCTTAATCTAACTTTCAGTCACTTTTATCAGATACATTTTCCCACCCCATTACAAAGTCTTTCAAAACATTTTAATGGCTATATAATATTTCATTATACATATACACATATACATACACACTATAATTTATTAAACCAAGCCCCTGTAGTTGGATATTTAGTAATTTTATTTTTTGGCTACTATAAATAGTACCATGATGTGCAAATATATTGTATCTTTGTGGGTATCTCTGATTATTTCATCAAGATTAAACATTTTTCAGTTTTTGGAAACATACTGCCATAATATCTTCAAAAAAATGGTTGTATTAATTTATCATACAACAAACAAAATACAAAGGTAATCCTTTCACTGCTGGGTAATAGTTTGGTTTTTTTTTTTTTTCTGCCAACTGAATGAGGGGAGGGCATTATTATTTAAAGTTCTTTCATTATTAGGTTGAATATTTTATCAGTTTCTTGAAATTTTAGTCTTTGGTGAATTATTGTTTATGTCCTTTGCCCTCTTTTGTTGTTGTTGTTGCTGTTGGTATGCTTGTCTTGTTGATTCTTAGGAGCTCTTTACATATTAAGAATTTAATTACTTGAAACTACATTTGAACCTGTTGTTTCAAGTCTCAAACCAAATTATGCATCTTTCATTAAGTCTTTCCTGGCTCCTTCAGCTCTAACTCAAGTCTCCTGTTTTTAAACCCTTCATACAACATTCAATCACAAATTAAACAGTTTGCAATTCTTTAGAGTTTTTCCTTTTATCCTCTGTAATAACTTCCCAGAAGAGAGTCTGTGTCTTTTAACAACTCCAAAGATGGCCAACCTGACATCTCTGAGTTCTCAGTGTCATCAGCTGTGATGCAGTTATTATCCCCATTTAAAAAACAGGTGACAGAGCTCAGGTTCCTCGGCTACCATGTGGTTATCCTCAGTACTTGGCCAGGCTTTTGATTCCTCTTGAGTGTTCCTTCCAGTTCACATATTAGCATATTTACATTGAGATAAAATCCTAATCTTCAGCATTTTCTCTTAGTTTAATATTCTTCCCTACCCAACCCAAGATGGCTCCCTCATCTTTCTTCTCCTGGTTTCCGTTCATTGTGTCTGCTTGTCTTCTTTTGGAGGCACCAGAACTGAACCCGGGACCTCCCATGTGGGAAGTGGATACCCAAGCACTTGAGCCACATCCACTCCCTGCTCATTGTGTCAGCTCATTGCTTTACCTCGTTGCATCAGCTCATTGCCTCTGCTCATCTTTAGGAGGCACAGGGAACTGAACCCGGGGCCTCCCATGTGGGAGGCAGGTACTCAACTGCTTGAGCCACATCCGTTTCCTCTTAGTTTATTTTAAACACAAGAAACATTATTCAAAGAGCTCACAAAGGAGACTGTATTAATCAGCCAAAGGGGTGCTAATGTGTAATACCAAAAATGGGTTGGTCTCTATAAAGGGTATTTATTTGGGGTAGAAGTCCACAGATACCAGGCCATAAAGCGTTAAGTTTCTTCTCTCACCAAAGTTCATTGCCACGTGTTGGAGCAAGACAGCTGCCGACGTTTGCCAGGGTTCAGGCTTCTTGGGTTCCTCTCTTCCCGGGGCTGCGTTTCTCTCCAGGCTTAGCTCTTCTGGTTCCTCCACAAGGTCAGCTGTAGACTATTAGGTGAACGGGCTCACTTCTCTTCTTCTGGGGCCTTTTCTCCAACATCAAAACTTCTTCTCAAAAACTGCTTCAATTCTGTTCTTGCCATGCCTTTTATATTTGATTCCCCACCCACCAAGGGGTGGGGCTCAATGCCTTACTGACATGGCCCAGTCAACGCCCTAATCATAACTTAATCATGCCCACATTAACAGATCAGTTTACAAGCATGATCCAACTATATTTTTGGAATTCATAATTACATTAAATTGGCCAATGGCTACAGAGACCCAATCTGAAATTTTAGATTTTTTCGGAAAGAAAAATGAGTTCTTTATTTTATAATCATAATTATGTTAATGATCCTTGAATTTAGAGTAAAGAATACTAAAGTTCTCCAAAATTTGATTTGATTTCACAACATACAAAGTGAATCACAATACCAATCAGTAACAAGAATAGAAATGAAATTAAACATCCTATGGTTTTCAACTTTTATTCCACCCAAATCTTGGTCTGAAACCAGGTCTTCAAAAATTATTTGAGAGTCCCGTTATCTTTCTTTTTATTAGTAATGGGAACTGATTAGCATTGGGAACTTACTACAGACCCATAACAAGGTTTTTGGTTTTTTTAAATCACTCTCTTTGAAATTGAGAGGACCCAGGATGGAAGGGAATTGGAAATCACTTCCTATGAGGAGAAAAAAAAAAAAAAAAAAATATATATATATATATATATATATATATATGTATGTGTGCACACACACACATACATCCATACACATGCAGGTTCATACTTGTTTGATTTATCCATAATATATTACTTTATGTGCAATCAAATATGACTTAGCTGGAGAGAGGATGAATGAAGAGGAAGAAGACAACATATGAAAAGGTGAAATTCATTCCTCCTCTCTGGAATTGGGCGGGTAAATGTTTTAGAAAGGGCTTCAAGGTTTTCCTAGAGAAAAGGCCTGATATGAACGTCACACCACTACATTAACATGGCTGGACTTCTATGCCTTTTTAAATGGTCTTTCATTTCCATGTGAATATTGGAAAATGTTTTGCTGGGGGGGTGAGCAGACCTCTTTGCCTACATCTCAACTAATTTATATGCTCTCCAATGGAGGTCATATCAATATGAGGCCCAACCTCTGTCAGCTTTGTGGGTCTCTTAACCTGAGAACCTTGAAGCCCATTGAGAGCTATTCATACTTGGCAGATTGATTTCTTCAGTCATTTTGTCATAGTAACTGACAATTCACTGCCATCCAAGTGTATCTGGGAGCACAATGCCCACATAAATATTGTTGGCAATCCTGCATATATCCCTTTGTGGAAATGGTAGGTTAATTTACTTCTGCCCCTCGACTTTCTATAGCTATGTAGCAGAAGATCATTTCCTCTGTAGTCATATAGCCAACAGGCCCAGCAGGGCTTGTTTTGAAGAAGCACAGTGTTCAGAATCCTCCATCAGTATAGAATCAAATGGATCAAAACTTCAAATACAGGTTAATCTGGAAGAGAAGACATGAGGTCAACAAGAAATGAAAAACCTTGATGAGAAGCAGGTGCCACCCTACAGCTCTTTTAGAGAGTTTTAGGGTATGAAAATAAAAGTCCATATGATCAGAAAACGGCTTTACTTAAAAAACAATAATAATCACATGAGAAACAAAGGCAGTTGAACCTTCTTACTCACAGCAGTCAATTGGAAAGGTGCACTTTGAGCTGTGCTGACTCACAGAACAGGTGGGAGACTTCCTGTGTGAAGCAGAAAGCTCAGAGGTGTGTGGGAGGGTTTGGGGGGTGTGGGGAGCGGGACATATGGGATGCCTTATTTTTTTGTGTAACATTTATGTAATCTAAGTATCTTTTTAAAAATATTTAAAATAAAATACCAAAGTCATGAAAGACAAGGAAAGATGAGGATCTATCACAGGTTGGAGGAGACTAAGGAAATATGATAACTAAATGCAATGTGGGATTCTGGATTGAACCCTGAACAGGAAAAAATACATTAGAGGGAAAACTGGTGAAACTTGATTAAAGCATATAATGTTAATTTCCTGATTTGGATAATTTAACTATAGTTAAGTAAGTTGTGAACACTGAAGGGGAACTAGGTTAGGGGTATATGTGAACACTGTACTATTTTTGTAACTTTTGTAGCCTTGGTCTACAGAGGATTTCTTTTTTTTTTTTTTTTTTTCAGGAAATAGGAAAAAATGTTTCCTCCCTGTTCTGTTTTGTTTTTTCTTTTACTTTCTATTGGAGGATAAAAAAGATGGGGGCCCATTCAGGTCTAGATTTCCCAAAACAAATACTTAAGGCTAGACTGGTTGGCTTTTGTCAACTGACCTGCTCTAGGGTGAGCTTGGGGAAAGAAAACTATTATTATTTGACCAAAACAGAGCAAAAGCTGAACAGGAAATCTTGTTTCTTTTCTAAAGCCAAATAGAAATGATTTAATATAATTTACAGAGTTAACTTGTGTTGTACAGATAAACCAGTTAACTATGCTTTTAACTACTACTGACGAGATCATTATACCCCAAATTTTCCTTGACCTGAAGAACCAAGTGAAAGCTTTGGAGTCCCTTGTGTTCAATATGATCAGTTGACCTTAATCTGTGAGCAACCTGAAGCAGAATCACCCAAGGTCCAGGCCTTAGTGAGGCCTTCTGAGCCCCTGGCAAGAAGAGGAGAGTGCTTTGTCCTGAGACAGGAGCCAGTCAATGAGCACAGCCTGGGGCTCAGCTGGAAGCAGCAAGACAATGCCTGGTGCCTACCAGGCACAAAAGGCGCTTATTTCTAGGAGGTGAAGAGTACTAGGGAACACAAAAACAGGGTGGGAGGAGAAATGGAAGTGAGAATGGAATATAGAAAGAAAGATGGTCAGAAACCTTAGATCAAGGGAAAATGCTGGTACTAGAGCATTTTACAGGAATAGGAATGTTCTACGTGTCTACTTAGTAGGTGAGGAAACAACAAGAGTCCACCAAAATAATTTCAAGTTGCTAATGCCATTTGGGATATTGCCTTCAATTTGAAAATTGCATGTTCTTTTATTTTTTTATATGCTTAGCAAAATACATTTATACAATATTGATTTTATTTGTTTATGTTATGTTTTGCTTCTTCAGCTGTTAATCCAACTACTGTTGAACAGAGAGGAAGACACAGTTAGGGCATAGCAGAAAGAGCAAAAGCTTTGATAATAGAAGTTCCTGGATTTGATACCTGGCTCCACCATTTAGCCATGGTAGTCTAATTCCCTTTAACCTTTCTCAGCTCAGTTTTGCCCTCTGTAAAATGGGAGTATCAGAGTACCCATCTTATAGGGTGGTTTTAAGGATTAAATGAGATCATTCATTCATTCAATGTTTTCTGAGTGCCTCCTATGCATTAAGCACAGCGTTTAAGACTGAGGAATGAAAATGTTGAGACAAAAATATCTCTTTTGCTTTTTGTACAGCCAATTAAAATGAAAAAATAAAAATTGCTTCAGTATGAGATTCGACTCTCTGTGTTGACCTGGGGGAGTCAGGTAAGGCTTCCCTTAGAAGAGAGCCTTTGAGATTCCAAGGAAGAGAAGTTTTTCAAGCAGACCAGCGGAGAGGAGACATCCCAGGCAGAGAGAACAGCATGTGTGAAGGACAAAGGATAGTTAGACAGGAGACGATGGCACTCCCATTACAGTGTGGTGTGCAAGGAGCATGCCACAGAAGACAAGACTGAGCAGGACGAGCAGAGCCAACTCACAAAAAGGACTCTGTGCATGCCCAATGCAGAGGAGTTTAGGTTTCATTTTGTAATCACTAGGAGCCTTTGAAACATGCTTGCCCCTGTTGAGAATTTACTATATTCCCTGTGCTGTCCTATCTCAGCTGTTGGGGCTCCAAAACTAGAACACTCTTTCTCCAGTCAGGGGTAATCAAAGTTGATGTCACCGTGGGAGTTGATTTTCCACTTAGTTCCTTGTGATGAAAAACTAGCCAAGTTTGGGGAAATGGGGTAGATAAACCTTTTGAAACATTTTGTCTAGGTCAAGAGGCCTGGATCCACCTATAACTAATTGGTTTCTTCCTCTCTCTGAACCTTCCTGTCTCTCTAGTGTGTGTATATAAATAACACCCCTCAAGTCCCCAATGAAGAACTTTTATGGCTGTCACCTTGAAAAAATCAAGTGCTATCTAAGGCTATAATCTACTCCAATTTTTTCCTTTATGTCTTTGCCTGGTGTTAGCAATACACTTGAAAGCCTGAAAGAGCTTAAGTTCTGAAAAGGGAAGCCACAAGCCACCCAAGCCCAGAAATATAGGAGATGGGATTCCCCAGAGAATTGGTACCACCCCTATTTCTGAGGCCATATAGGAAAGTTGGAAATTTGGGGGTACTAGGAAGACAAATGCTAGAAATCTTGGATGCTTGGGCATTAACCACTCACCAGCCATGTGACCTTGGGGGAAGTCACTTAACTTCTGTGGGCTCCAGCATCCTCATTTGTAAAATGAGAATGAATGGTAATACCCACCCTGCTTACTGCATAGGGTGGCAGGGTCTGAAATGACCTTGTGTGCCCATTATCTATTTCCACATAACAATTATCCTTAAAATGTAGTAGCTTAAAACAATGACAACATTTATCTTGTTCATGAATTTGCAACCCAGACAGGGCTCTGTGGGGACAGCTTGTTTCTGCTCCACTTGGTCCCAGCTGGGGAAGCTGAAAGGCGGGGTGCTGGAGTCTCAGAAGTTTCACTCACTTGTATGTCTGGTAGGTGATGCCGTCTATGGTTGAGTACCTCAATGTTTCCTCACAACATGGTGGCAAGTTAAAGGGTGAGTGTACTGAGAAAGAGTGACAGGCTGAAGCTGTACGGTTTTAGTGACCTAGACTCAGAAGTCACAAAGTGTTAGAGTTTCCCCCTTATGAGGTTTGCAATGATTGACAGGTCATAGGACTGTGTATCAATGCTCCTGTGGCATAGGGTGAGGGAAGGCAGCCTCTAGCCATAACCCACCTAACCCACTGAGCAAGCCATAGCCTAGGGGCAGCTCATCCCCTCCCAAGAATAAATAAAATGGAGCAGATAAGGGCCATCACTCCCTCCCCAACCCCTCTCACATTCCAAGACCTCCTAACCCACATTCCCCTGGCCATTTGGCCCCAAGTTGTACTCAGTTTCCCCACCTATTGATGTACTGTATAAATTCATATCCACCACCTTCCACGGGTGGGCTGAAGTCTCCAGACCCCCTCCATTGGGAGAGCTTTCCAATAAACTTCCTGTCTGCAGAAAAACACCGTTTTTCTCTAACACATAGCATCACTTCTGGTCACAGCAATCTCAAGCCCCACTCAAATTCAAGGGTGTGAGAACATGGATCCCCACCTCTCAGTCTTTCTGTGGGAGGAATGTTAGTGGCATTGTAAGAAGAAGATGGGGGATGGGATATATATATGGGACCATCTTCGGAAAATACAACCTACCACTCTGCATAGGAAGCAGCTCTATTAAGTACAAAGAATCATATGATTATGTTGCTAACACTTAGGCTTTTTACCTAAGTGCTGTTTCACAGATTTAAGAAGTACTATTATTATTAAGCTCTTTATTTGTTCAATATTTATTGGTGCCTATTAAATGCAGGTACTGTCTAAGATGCTTTCATGCACAGGATCTCAATTCACCCATGTAACAACCAAGAGAAATAGACTTTATGATCCCTTTTTCACAGGAAACCTGAGTCTCATGGAGTTTAAGTGGCAGCTTTCATTCATTCATTCAACAAGTATGTATTGAACTTCTACTTTTTGTAAGGCAACATGCTCAAAGAAGGTCAATAATAAGTAAAACAGACATGATCTCTGCCTCATCTAGTAGGAGAGAAAAATAAAAACCAAATAATCAGGAGCAGATGTGGCTCAAGCAGTTGGGTGCCCATCTCCCACAAGGGAGGTACCAGGTTGGGTTCCTGGTGCCTCCTAAAAAAAGAGGAGCAGACACAGAAATCACACAATGAACAGACACAGAGAGCAGACAGTGAGCTCAAACAATAGTGAAATAAATAAATAAATCTTAAAAAACAAACCAAATAATCATAAAATAAACTGATTACCTTTGTGAGCAACACTATGACAAGAAGACCCCAGATAGACTGGGAGTCTGGGAAGTCTTCCCTGAGGAAATGATATTTGAAACGAGGTCTGAAGAATGAGTAGTAGTGAGATAAGGAGGGTGCAGGAGAGCATTCCAGCCAGAGGGAGTGGTCCATAAAAAGGCCCTGTGGTGATATAGCTAGAGCACAAAGAGTGAGGAGGAGCTCACTTTGAGATATAGCCAGAGGGTGGGCAGGTCCAAAATCTTGCCCCATGATAAGCCAGAAGCCGCAGAGTCAGGACTTGAAACTAGGCCTTTTGAACATCCACTGAGGGCTATTTCAACTCCGGGATATATATCTGTGGCAGGCAGATAACTTCCTGCCATCTCCAAAAGAACATTACACATATCCGGATGAGCTGCATGTTTCCTCATTCAGGTGACAGGCTCTTTGAGGGCTCCGTGTTCTCCCTCTATGATTCCTCTCAGTGTTGTAGTGGAGTGCGGGGCCTCCGCAGGTACTGAATAAATGCTTATTAATCTGCCAATTACTTCCAGCTTGGCAGTGAACAGTGCAGTCTCCTCTGACAACTCCCTTGTACCAAACCACAAAAAAGGCAGTTGCCCAGGCACTGATCTAAGAACAAGTAGGCTACTGTAGAATCTGTATGGCATTTTCACATGTAGAAATGAGAAAGCAGATCCTATTCAGAGCCTCAACTTGCCCTTCTGTGATTTAGGGAAAATTCTGTGCAAAGATATCCTGCCCAACTTATTAAAAATAATCAGCTCAGCTCAGCTCACTTATGTACCTAGTACAGGCACAGTATTCTCTGTTTTTGCAGAGATCAGTGGTGGGGGATGGGGTAGAATTACAGGGATAAAGGACCTCAGGGATAGAGAACTTCAGTGCTGAGATGTATAGTCAGAAAAGAATGTTTGCAGATAGTAAAGTGTTTACTACAGAGCAGGCTTCCCCACAGCCCACTGGCTCTCTGGCCCAGTGGCTAAAACTGTTTACAAAACAGTTTTATTTAAGCTTTTGAAACAAAATGGTCTGGTCTCTGCTGCCAGCTGTTTAAGCCATGAGCAGCTTGAAAGTGAAATGCTTCTCTCTTTAGCCAAAAGCACATTGCTGGGTTACTTGGACACCAGGGGAAAATGGTTACTTAGAGATGGGCACTATATAAAGTATTCTGATTCACACCGTCATTCACAAATTATGATTTCAAGTAATAGAACAGTAAGCCATGATCCTCTATATACATCTCTTTTCCATGTGTTTATTCATAGCCAAAAGAGTCTAAATCAAATGACAAGAATTAAAATTGTTCCCCAAGGTCTAGGAAGCACTAAAGAGTAAAAAAAGAAAGGGCAGCCTCTTCCCTGATTCACCTCAGCAACCTGCCCAGAGTTTAGTAACTTGATCATTCTGGCAATGAGACCATGACTGTGTTTTCATTTTAAACAACTATTATTGATGAGCTACACCTGGAATTTCTATTCACCTATAAGGATTATGACCTCAGCTACAGGTTACTCATCTGGGATCCAACATAGTGAAGTAATTCTTCACTCAGAAAACATCAAAATAGCCACTGAGAGTAGGCTGGGATATCTAAGGACAATGGGAAGCCATTAAGGTTTTGTTACTTTGTTTTTTAGGTCAGTAAAAAAAAAAATATTGGGAGCTTGCTGAGAAATGGGAGAGAAGGATGGAAATACAGACTGAGTTTTGGTACAGGCTCCTCTAGGCAGAGAGAGCAATTTGGCTTGCTCAGTCACCTTTATTAACTATTGATTACCCCTTTCATTGCTAATGCTAAGGGGAGGGGCCCCATCTGTTATTGGCTACCCCATCAGTAGTGGGGGCCAATGGTGAGGACTGTTTGGAATATCCAGGGCCAAGGGGAGGTCCCGGAAAAAGAAACTGGGACCTCAAGGTTAAACTCAAGGGAAGCGGCTGTGGCTCAATCAGTAGGGCTCCCGTTTACCATATGGGAGGCCCCGGGTTTGGTTCCCGGGGCCTCCTGGTGAAGGCAGGCCCGCCTGCACGGCGAGGTTGGCTGACCCAGTGAGCACAAGCGGCAAGGGGGGTATAAATGAATAAATAAATAAAATCTTAAAAAAAAAAAAAAAAGGTTAAACTCAAGGTCTCAGCAAGGTCTTGTAGCCATGTTGTCTGTCGGCCATGTTGTGGCTCGTCTTGTCATGAGGGTTTTTAAACAGAAGATTGACAAGAGCAGATCTGCATTTTTATAAGATGCTTCTGTCTACCGAAGAATTGAAAGAGGTTGATCTGGGCCGAAGAGGTTGGGGAGAAACCAAAGGAAGCTGTTGCAGTTGCAATGGTGAGAGAGGGTGCTGGCCTAGACCAAGGTAGAGACATTTGTTCCATTTATTTTCCCAGGTTAATTTGAACCACATTTTCCACATTGCTATCTCATTACACAGAATAATCAAACCATGTCTTATATTAGCCCAGATATTTTTGTACAATTTTATTAAGTATATCACTTAAGTTCTAAAATCTCTAAATTTATAGAGAACTCTGTGGAAATGGGGAAAATTTTAGAGGACTAGGGGTCTATCAGATTGGCTCAATTATACATTCATGAATCTAAATTTTTATATACTCTAGATAATAATGAATGTTTACCTTATGTATGTCTGTCTTTCCTTCCCTTTTATTTTCACAACCTACAAATGTCTTAGTAATGGTGCTCCTCTCACTAAGGTCCAAAGCTTGGGGAGAGTCAAAATTCCTTAACTTCAAAGAAAGCCAATTTGGGATTCTGTAGATCTGATTTAACCATTGAAGATAACAGCAAAGAAAACAGGAGACTGGATTACAATTAATGTAATCTAAGTATCTTTTAAAAATAAATAAAAAATATATTAAAAATAAATATATTGAAACTGGAAAAAAAAGGCATTTGGGGAAATCATGCATGAATGAAGGAACTCATTAAAAAGCTGAAATACACACTTAGTCTAGGAGTTCATTTTTATACTAGCTATACTTACTTTTACTTAATAAAACTTTTATTAAAGGTAGAAATGAGGAAAAAGCATAAACATTTTCAAGATGAGAATTTCTTATATGATAAGAGATACTTTGAAATTCTGATCAGCTGTATCTAATCTGGTTTCAACATTAAAGATTATTGATTCCTTATTTTGGCTGGATATGCAGCCTTCCTTCTAATTACATACTTTAAGGCCTGATTATCCAATTTGTGAATGATCAAAGTCCCTTTCCTGTCCCCATCTTCCCGAGACCATTTTTTTTCTGTATCTTTGTTCATTCTAATCCATCCATCCCACTTTCCTCCAAACTGACAAGGTAAAGAAAATTCAATTCACCCAGGCTCCTCCCTCCCTCTTGCTTTCTCTCTTTCTTCTTCCCTTCTCTTTTATCAATTTTGATTAATTTTTATTTATATCAAGGTAATATATGCACAAAATTTAAAATGTCAAATAGTACTGCAAGGCTTATAATATAAAGCATTAGTCCCCTACCCTCCACTTTTTTCTCCATCCTACTCCCCAGATAGAACGACTTTCATGTATTTTCACAATTTCTTATGGTATTTACCTCTATATTTCTAAATGGTTTTTTTTTTTTTTACAGTTCTATTTATTGATTTAAGCTTTGTAGACCTTATCTATTGACATTCTAAAAGGGAAGGTGAGAATTTACCCTTCTTGCACAATGCTCCTCACCTATTCTCCTATAATATCACTATTTTTTATGAAATCACCACTATGTGTTTACTTTATTATGAGTATGCAAATATCCATTGTTGAGCCAACATTATACTATGGTTACATGTCCTTTATTACATAACTTTCACAGATCTGACTTCACAGTTCTAGAAACTGGTCTCTCCTGACCTTGCTCTCCCTGACAAAGTTGTCAATTTGTGCTCCTATTCCTGCAGTCTGTCCCCACCTTAAGTCTTCCAATAACCCTCACTAGCTCCTCGGCCTTCATTTCCATGGCCAGCACCCTGGTGGTTCCCTTTAGCACTTCTTTATTTCTGCCTGCTTGGCAGAATCTTGGTCAGCTGTTTACTGTAAGATCTGATGCCAGCTGATTGCATCTCTGCTCTTTATGTGACCTGTCTTTCATACCTTTTAAGTTCCATTTTTGTGGTCCCACTCTTCGGTTTCCTTGGGTCTAATCATCTCTGATATAACTAAACCTACTAACTATCACCCCCTGGTTATGACATTTAAAATATTCATTTTATACATTTATAAAAAATTTGCTATTTTAACCATTTTTAGGTGTACAATTCAGTGGCATTAATTACATTCACAAAATTGTGCAACCATCACCACTATTTCTAAAACTTTTCATCATCTCAAACAGAAACTCTACCCATTAAGCAATAACTCCCTTTACTTCCATCCCTTTGCCCCAGTAACCTCTAATCTACTTTGTGTCTATGACTTTGCTTATTCTAGATATTTCATAAAAGTGAATCATATAATATTTCTCCTTTTGTGTCTATTTCATGTCACTTACGTGAAATAAGGTACATTAATGTTATAGTATATATCATGTCTTCATTCCTTTTAATGACTGAATAATATTCCATTGTATGCAAATACCATATTCTGTTTTATCCATTCATCTGTTGATAGCTATTTGGATTGCTTTTACCTTTTGACTATTGTGAATAATGCTGCGATGATCACTGGTATATAACTTTCTAAGTGCATGTTTTCAATTTCTTTGGATACATACCTAGGAATGGAATTGCTGAGTCACATGGTGATTCTATGTTTAGCTTTTCAAGGAACCAAGGTTATGACATTTTTAACATTAAAAACAATGGGGGAAGCAGATGTGGCTCAAATGGTTGGGCTCCCATGTACCATATGGGAGGCCCTGGGTTTGGTTCCTGGGGCCTCCTGGTGAGGGCAAGCTGGCCTGAGCCCACGGAGAGCTGACAGCCCACGCCCATGGAGAGCTGGCCCAGCAAGATGACTCAACAAAGGGGAGACAAGCAGACACAGAGGAAACGCACAGCAAATGGACAGAGAAAGCTGACGGTGAGCACAAGTGGCAAGGGGGGTGGATAAACAAACAAACAAACAAACAAACAAACAAACAATGGACAGGGAAGCAGATGTGGCTCAAGTGACTGGGCTCCTGTCTAGCATATGGGAGGTCCTGGGTTCCTTTCCCGGGGCCTCCTGGTGAAAGCGAGCTGGCCTGTGCAGACAGCTGGCCCATGCAGAGAACTGGTGCAACAAAAAGAGACAAAGAGGAGAGACTATGACAGACACAACAAACTAGGGAGCTGAGGTGGCTCAAGCAATTGAGCGCCTCTCTCCCGCAACAGAGGTCCCAGGATTGGGTCCCGGTGCCTCCTAAAGTGAAGACGAGAAGAGAAGACAAGCAGACACAGAGAGCACACAGTGAATGGACACAGAAAGCAGGCAGTGAGCACAAAACAACAACAAGGTGGGGGGAATAAATAAATTTAAAAAGATAAACCTTTAAAACAAAACAAAAACAGTGGGCAGGGGATGCGGATGCAGCTCAAGTGGTTGAGCACCTGCTTCCCATGTATGAGGTCCAGGGTTCGATCCCCAGTACCTCCTAAAAGCAAAACAAACAAACAAACAAATGAAAAAAACAACTCTCATTGGGGAGCAGATGTAGCTCAGTGGCTGAGCACCTGCTTCCCATTTATGAGGTTCTGGGTTCAATCCCTGGTACCTCCTAAAAACAAAACAAAACAAGACAAAATCAATGGGCACAGGACATCACCAAGATGGCAGCATAAGATATCCCAGGGAACATTTCTCCTTAGAGACTGCTAAATAAAAGGGAAGAGCCAGCTCTCCTGGAACTCTGGAGGATAAACAACACTGGAGAATGACTCCACAAATACTGAATTGAGGAGGGAAAAAAACACCTAGATCATTTAGGAGAGTGTCAAGGTGCCTTACGAATGTAGATGCAAAAATCCTTAACAAAATACTAGTAAACTGAATGGAATGCAACAGCACATTAAAAGAATTATACACCATGATCAAGTGCAATTTATCCCAGGTATCCAAGGGTAGTTCAATATAAGAAAATAAATGTAATTCACCACATTAATAGAATAAAGGGAAAAAGAAACACAATTATCTCAATTGATATTGAAAAGGCATTTGACAAAATCCAGCACCCTTCTTGATAAAAAAAAAAAAAACACTCAGAAAACTATAAATAGAGGGAAACATCTTTAACATGATAAAGGACATGTCTGTAAAACCACTGTATTAGTCAGCCAAAGGGGTGCTAATGTGAAATACCAAAAATGGGTTGGTCTTTATAAAGGGTATTTATTTAGGGTAGAAGTCCACAGATACCAGGCCATAAAGCGTTAAGTTTGTTCTCTCACCAAAGTCCATTGCCACATGTTGGAGCAAGACAGCTGGTGATGTTTGCCAGGGTTCAGGCTTCTTGGGTTCCTCTCTTCCTGGGGCTGCATTTCTCTCCAGGCTTAGCTCTTCTGGTTCCTCCACAAGGTCAGCTGCAGACTATCAGGCAACCAGCTCACTTCTCTTCTCCTGGGGCCTTCTCTCCAATATCAAAACTGCTTCTCGGGAAGCGGCTGTGGCTCAATCAGTAGGGCTCCCGTTTGCCATATGGGAGGCCCCGGGTTCGGTTCCCGGGGCCTCCTGGTGAAGGCAAGCCTGCCCGCACGGTGTGGTTAGCTGACCCAGCGAGCACAAGCAGCAAGGGGGGGATAAATGAATAAATAAAAAATAAAATCTTTAAAAAAACAAACAAACAAAAACTGCTGCTCAAAACTGTTCTTGCCATGGCTTTCGTATTTGATTCCCCACCCACCAAGGAGTGGGGCTCAATGCCCTAATCATAACTTAATCATGCCCAGATTAACAGATCAGTTTACAAGCATGATCCAATTATGTTTTTGGAATTCATAATTACATCAAACTGCCCAACTGCAACACTCACTACTAACATTATACTCAGTGGTGAAAGATTGAGCGCCTTCCCTCTAAGATAAGGAATAGGACAAGGTTGCCCACTGTCACCCTGTTGTTCAACATTGTATTGGAAGTTCTAGCCAGAGTTGTTAGGCAAGACAAATAAAAGGCATTCAAATTGGAAAGGAAGATGTAAAACTTTCTCTATTTACAGATGACATGATCCTATATATAGGAAATCCTGAAAAATCCACAACAAAGCTACTAGAGTTAATAAATGAATTCAGCAAGTGGCAGGGTACAAGATCAACACACAAAAATCAGTGTTGTTTCAGGAGCAGATGTGGCTCAAGAGGTTGAGCGCCTGCTTCCCACATAGGAGGTCCTGAGTTTGGTCTCCAGTGCTTCCTAAAAATAAAACAAAATAAAACAAAAAACACAAACAAATGAAAAAACCAACTCAGGGGAGCCAATGAAGGTGGACCCCTTCTTCACATCAGATACAAAAATTAACTCAAAATAGATCAAAGACTTAAATTTAAGAACCAAAACTAATGGAATATTATTCAGTCATAAAAAAGGAATGAAGTTCTATTACATGTGACAACATGGATAAACCTTGAAAATATTACATCATATTGAGTGAAATAATCCAGACACAAATGAACAAATATTGTATAACCTCACTGAAATAATGAAATAATTAGAATAAACAAACACATAGAGTCAGAATCTAGAATACAGGCTACCAGGAGACAGGGTGGGAATAGGGAATGAGGAGTCAATCTTTATATTGTATGGAGTTTCTATTTGGGTTGATTATAAAGTTTTGTTAATGGATGGTGGTGATGGTAACACAACATTGTAAACATAATTAACAGCACTGAATTATATATTTCAATGTAGTTAAAAGGGAAATTTTAAGTTGTATATATGTTATTAGAATAAAAATGTTTTAAAAAAAACTGTATAACACAGTGAACCCTATTGTAAAAGATGGACTATGGGTAATAGTTCAATTATATAAATATTCTTTCATGAATTGTAACAAATGTACCACACTAAAGCAAGGTATTAATAATAGGGTGTTATATGGAACTCTGATTTTATGCATGATTTTTCTGTAAAACTACAACTTTTCTAGTTAAAAAAAGTATGACTCTGCCAACAACTTGATTTCAGACTTCTAGCCTCCAGAACATTGAGACAACAAATTTCTGTTGTTTTAATAAAAAATTAAAAAAAAATTTTTTAAACCCTCCTAGAAGAAAACAAAACAGGGAAACATCTTCAGGACCTACACCAAAAGTACGAGCAACAAGGGAAAAAATAGAAAAATGGAACCTCATCAAAATAAAACCTTTTGTGCACCAAAGGAATTTATCAAGAAAAAAAAAAGACAACCTACAGAATGAGAGAAAATATATGGAAACCATATATCTGATAAGGGTTTAATATCCAGAATATATAAAGATTCCAGATTGTTGGGGAAGATGGCGGACTAGTAAGACACGGGAATCTCTTCTCCTGAAAAATAGCTAGAGGACAAGCTGAAACAGCCCCGAAAAAGATCTTCTAGGGTTTAGGTCAGCAGGTGAAGGCTGCACACCACCCAGAGGAGAGAGGGACTGAAGAGGGAAATCGCAACTACAGAACTGTGAGTTGCAAGTAGCAGCTTCTGCTGCTGCTGGCACCCTCCCCCACACTCTTCAGAATTCTCTGGCCCCTGGGCCTGCGACCACAGGCAAAGGGGGCTTCAGGGATCTGCCACTCCCGGAAAGGGGAGAGAGAAGGACACAGTCTTAGGCTGACTCAGGTTCGGACCTGAAATTTGGGCTGCAGAGCCCCAAGGACCCTTCCACACGGAGGTTTGCCCTGGGAGCCTGGAAAGGACTGGAGAAATCCGATCCTCGCAACCTCCCTCTCTTCTAGCCTGGACTAATTGTTGAGGACTCCACAGGACAGGGGAGAGAGAGCCTGGGGCTGACCCTGCTTTGGACTCCCAGGTTTGGTCTGCCCTGTCCCGAGAGCCCTTCCAGCCTGGGTGGGGCTGCGCCATTGTTTGCCTTGGAGCCTGCAAGGGGCTAAAGATATACAAACCTCCCAATCTCATCCTCTACTAACAGGGACTGATTGTTGAGGATTCAGAAGGGAGTGGAAATATTTCCTAGCTGGGAAAAGGGGGACGCTATGAGAGAAGTCTGGAGAACTGTCTCAGAAAGTTTGAATCACAGGGCTCCTAGCCCCCAGACAAGAAGCTCTATCACATTGATCTGGTCTGTGTCACAAAAAATACGCTCTGACCAGGCATTGAATTGAGAGCAGCCAACAAGCGCCATCTCCTGGCAGACCAAGGAAGTACACATAAGAAAATTAATAAGAGAGTTTTTTCCTGGCCTCTATAGCCTCCCTGCCCAAGGCCCTAGGATATGACTCTACAACCAATTACTGGGTCCAGTGCCCAGTTTTGAGCAACCAGCAGAACAATCCTAACAATCAAGGTTGAGCCAAAAATCAAAGAGCGGTGGTAACTCACAGCCTCCTGCCACTAAAACCCCATAAAAGAGAAAGAGATAGAGCATCTAAGTGAAATACAAACTAACCAGATGCCTAAGCACCAACAAAAAATCACGAGCCATACTAAGAAAATAGAAGACATGGCCCAAGAAAAGGAATACATCAAAGTCCCAGAAGAGATGCAGAATTTGAGAGAACTAATCAGTGAGATGAGCACAAATCTCCAAAATCAAATTAATGAGATGAAAGACAATATAGTTAAAGAGATAAATGACATCAAGAAGACCCTGAGTGAACTCAAAGAAGAATTTGAAATTCTGAACAGAAAAGTAATGGAGTTCATGAAAATGAAAGACACATTAGGTGAGGTCAAAAACACATCTGAGGCATACAACAGTAGACTTGAAATGAAAGAAGAAAGAATAAGTGATACCAAAGACAGAGCAACTAAAATTGAAGAGAGAAAAGAATGGAAAAAATTGAGCAGGAACTCAGAGAGTTGAATGGTAACACAAAATGCAACAACATACATGTCATGGGAGTTCCAGAAGGGGAAGAGAGGGGAAAGGGGGCAGAAAGAGTATTTGAGGAAATAATAGCTGAAAATTTCCCAACTCTCATGAAAGAAATGAACGTACATGTCCAAGAAGCACACCATACCCCAATCAGAATAAATCCAAATAGACCTATGCCAAGACACATACTATTCAGAATGTCAAATGTCAAAGATAAAGGGAAAATTCTCAGAGCAGCAAGAGAGAAGCAAACAATCACATGCAAGGGACGTCCAGTAAGACTTAGTGCAGATTTCTCTTCAGAAACCATGGAGGCGAGAAAACAGTGGTATGATACAATTAGGAAACTGAAAGAGAAAAACTGCCAGCTAAGAATTCTTTA
>JAKSZT010007815.1:30595845-30683124 GCA_026826555.1 Tolypeutes matacus
ACCCTTCCAGATCCATAGAACGCTTCTAATCAACTCTTGGAGCCCTTCCACCCCACCGCACCCACACCCTGCCTTTAGACCTGGAGAGGAAAATCAGACACCAGTGAAGAAATGTTAATGGAAGTGTGGCAGGTCAGATGGCCCGATAGCAGTGTGGCAGAGTGAATTGATAGTTGTTAGACATGAGCTAAATGTGAATCAGCCAAGCAGAAGTGTTTGGCAGGAGCTGGAGACAAATCTGAGCTCAGGACAAAGGTGAAGAATGGAGTATAGATTTAGAAGTCACAGCATACTGAAAGCTAAATTGTGGATGTGATTAACTAGGGAGGGGTCTTGAAGGAGTAGAGAAGAGGGACCAGACCAGACCAAGCTCTGGGGGGTCAATGACATTTAAGAGAATGGCAGAAAAAGGAAAACCAGGAGGGAGCTAAACACACAAGCAAACAGATATGCTGAGAATGTATCTACATAATCAGCCCCCACAGATAAATCCAGATCCAAATACATTCAGACGGAAAGAGACAGGCACATCCAGAGAAGTACATGCTCACACAGATGGTCTGCGGTTTTTGTGGTTTGGTTTCCTCCTTCTACAACAAGGGACAAATGGTGATTCTGCTTCCTCACTGTAGTGAGCCAGAAACTTTGAAGACAGAGTACCATGACCCATCTCCATTCCCGACTGCAGGCTTTGTCTGTGTGAAGCTCCACCCCACTCCCCAAGCCCAAACCCAAGTCCAGAGCATTTCTAGAGGACTCTCCTACCCTTTATACTTACTAGGAATACTGAGATCATGATACCCACCCTCTGAATGCCTCTGTCATACTGGATGTCACTTGAGCCAGGGAGATGAACCCTGGAGTAGCCAGATGTGGCTCATGATGCAGGGTCTGCCCCAGGAAGCATTTAGGAGAACTAAAAATTGTAGCAGAACTCATCTTTTCAGATCCTCAGCGCTAAAGTCAGATGCTACCCTGAGGCACTATGAGAGTCAGTGTCTCTGAGGACATTCTGTACTCATTGATTAGCCTCTTGGCTTGGGCCAGACACACCTGGGTTTAAGCCCAGGTTTTCCATCTACAATGTGGCCCTGGGCAAATTGTTTAACCTCTCTGAGTCTGCTTCCTTTTCTATAAAATAACATATCTGGCAGGGGTGGTGTGAAGTTAGTTAATGCACGTACCATGTCTGGCACAGTCCTTACCCAGAGGTGTTTATTTCTCTTTCCTTTTTCTTTTGACAAGGCCATTATCAGACCTTGAGGTATAAGTGGATTTCTAACTGTAAAGCTGCAAAACCAAGGATCTCCTAATGGGCTTCAATATCAGGGGTGCCCAAGGAGGGATCCCCGCCTGGGGTTGGATGTATGGGAGCTGATGATCTCCAACACTGAGCTTCCAAAGTTCAGGCTCTGTGAAGCCTGCCTGTTTTACAGTAAATTCTTGTGTTAGGGTCATCCAAGTTCAGCCTTCTTAACAACACCCCCACCCAGACTGCAAACTCTCAAGGGTTGTTCCTTCCTCAGAGTTGGGGAGGAAGTAGAAACTAGAAGGGTTTGGGGGTTGGGCAGGAAGATGACTACAAGAAAAAAAATTTTTTTTCAAGAACAGAGGTTCTTAACCTTTTTTTGTTCCATGGCCCCTTTGCCAGTCAGATGAAATGAATACTACTGTAATTTATTTATTACATACATTCAGAAGTGAAGAAAATGCTAGATTTCAGTTAGAGGTCAGAGAAAATAAAGATAAGATGACTTTTTTCAATTCAAGCTCACAGACCCCGTGAAATCTTTCCATGGACAGCTTGGGGGTCAGTGGACCCCTGGTTAAGAACCCCTGTTCTAGAAGATCCCACTCATCAAGCCCCATGACCGTGAATTAGTAATTTTCTCCTCAACATCAGCACCTGAGGGTCTTTGGCTAACCAGCCAGAGCAGACTTTGCTATCTCTTCCTCTCAGAAATCCCAGCTTTGCAGACAGCTGCTCTCCCCTGCCTAGACCCTTCCTCTAGCTACTTCACTCAGATGCAATCATTCATTCATGTAACCAGTATTTGCTAAATGTCTACAATGGGCGGGGCGGTTCTGGGACACAGCAGTGAGCAAAACAGACCTTCCCTATTCTCATGGAGCTCACAGTCCAGGGGAAGAAGCAGACACCAGGACCATGGCCTTAGATTTCCACCTCACCCCCACCCCACCCCACCCCCCTCCTCAGATCTCCTAGGACCAGAAAAGAGGGCAGCAATGGGAAAGGTTGGCTGGGCCAGGGCAGGACTTGCAGGAGAGTCCTCCTGACCGGAAGTGGAGCAAAAGGCACTGAGGTCACGGCACCCTGACCAGGGGGCCAAGGAGAGTTGTTTGTGTTGCCTCTTTCCTATTCCAGCTCAGCTTCCTGCCTCCCATACCTTGAGGAGAGGAAAGGTATCCGGCATTACAATAGGATTTGAATTGCAAAAGAAAAAGAACTGGAATTGTGACCATAATCCTCTCCTCTCCACCAGGCCTAAAGGCCTCCACCCTGACCAGGCTCAGAAAGGGATGGAAGGGGAGCGGATGATGCTGCCTATGTATGAGGTCCTGGGATCAATCCCTGGTCCCTCAAAAAAAAAAAAAAAAAAAAGAAAGAAAAAGAAAAAAAGAAAGGAATGGAAGCTGGCAGTCAAGGGTGGGGGATGCAGAAAAGTTCCCGCATTTCTCTCCCCCATCCAAGAATGAAAAATCAATGCATTCTTCCCCCTTACATACATATATACACACTCACACACACTGTCCTGAACCTCTGTTGTACAAGGAAGTGTCATGTGTGATCTCCCCTTGCTGCAGGAAAAGCTGAGGAAACAGGCTGACACTGTAGAAGGAACTGTGTTTAAAGTAGCAGCAACCACATTTTGGGATTTCTAGAACAAGGCAAATTTTTTTGAAAATTGGACACTAAACTAGAATTGCCCACTTTTTATTTTTCCAAGTAAGGATTTTTAAAAAGGAAAAAAAAACTAAACTCAACAACCATCATATCACTTCATAAAAGAAAAGATATTTTAACCCTAAAAATAAAGAAAATAATCTCAAAATTGAGGCCAATCCTTTAAATAGACTTTAGCTTGGTGAACCTAGTGTATTGCTTTTATTTTTTCCATTTCTCCCAGGCCCAGCGAAAGTGTTATTGAGGACCATGTGCTGGTGGGCATTTGGGAACTAAGAAATGAGGCACACAGAAAACAGGTGTTGGCTGTGGCGGGTTTGGGGAGGCCACTGGTGTCATGGAAACAAGCTTTGGAGGCCAGCATTTCCTGGTTAGAATCCCAGCACCACCAATTTCTCTTGGGCAAGTGATTGAATCTTTCTGATCTTCAATTTCCTTTGAAGTGAGGAGACCAGAAGTTACCTCTGAGAGTTTTGTGAGAATCGAATGAGAAAAGTATATAGGGCACCTAAATATGACGAAGCTTATAAAGCACCTGATACCGAATAAGTGTTTAGTACATAGTGCTTTCCTTTCTTTGGAGAAACTTAAATTCAGGGTGGGCTTTTATCTGCCTGGAATGACTTAGGCATGGGCTTTTCTGAAGATTAGCGGGGCTTTTCAGTGTTCACAAACTTGGGAGTACCTAAGAATCACCTGGGAAGCTTATTAAACATGCAGATATCCAAACCTCCCCAGGAGGTTCTGATTCAGTAGCATTTGGATGGGTTCCCAGCATCTGAATTTTACAAGCTCAAGTGACGCATATGCACCTTGAAGTTTGAGAACCTCTGTACTAGATAACTTATTCAGCCACTCATCCATTAAGTAGGCACCAGGTGCTAGTGCACAGATGAGCATAGTTTGGGGGTGGGGGGGCGGCGGGAGGGGGAGAAGGGGTTAGATAACATTCAGCTTCCTAAGCCAGAGCTTCCCCTCTCTCCTACTGGTTCTGGTCAAGTGGCACATTATAGTTGGCAGAGCTGACAGTGACATCCACGGTGCCTTCTGGACTTGCAACCCAGCAGCACCTTGTACCTACCTGGGAGCCATATAGGATTTCACAAAGTAAGAAGAGGAAGCCTCAAGCCAGGGGAATGACTCTAGTCCAGGAGGACGGAGGCCCAGTCTCCAGTTCCAGCTTACAAAGCCACCTAACCACTGTGAGAACATGGGTAGGTTACTTACCTCTCTTAATCTTTCTCCGCCCCCCCCCCTTTTTTTTGTTTGTGCTGATGACATGATTTTATTTCCACAACTTAGTAAACAAACTCACACACACAAAAGGAGCTTATCTTTGCGCCAATTAATTATCAGGAAGGTGGGTTAAGCATTAATTGTGGCTAAATTTAAAATTTTTATATTTGGCAGAAATTTTCCATAATTTAAATGGAAAATACTAGGCTATCGTCAACTAGTTCAGCTACACTGAGAACATATTTGAGTACTTTTTTTTTTTTGGAAGAGATATAAAATGATTCTTTCTGATAATTATACTAAAGTAGAGTTCTAGTTAACAAAATTTTTATTTTGTGGTTAAAGTAACTGGTCTGTAATACTTTCACTTAACATTTTGGATATTATCTTTCAAGCTTTATGTGCAGAATGATGGTATTTCAGCACTTCCACTGAATTTTAGTCTCTTACCCTATAAAAGGAGAAAAATTAAAAATTCCTACCCGTAGAAGAGAATATGGTGCATAGTGCACTTTCAACAAATAATACTTGTATTAATTATTTATTTCTGCATTATAAATGATAGACATTTATGATTTCACAGTTTCCGAGGATCAGGGATCCAGAAGTGGTTTAGCGGGGCTGGTTCTGGCTCAGGATCACTCATGAGGTTGCAGTGAAGATGTCAGCCGGGGGCCTGGGTCATTTCAGGGCTCAACTGGGACTGGGGGTTGCTCTTCCAAGCTCACTCCCATGGTTGTTGACAAGCTTCAGTTCCTGGCTGGACAGAGGCTTCTATTCCTTACCATGTGGGACTCTCCACAGTGCCGGTCACAATATAGTGACCTGAGAGATCCAAGAAAGAGAGAAATTGGATGCCCAAGATGGAAGCCACAGCCATTTATAACCTAATCTTGGAAGTGAAAAACCATCACTCTGCCATATGCTACTTGCCACACAGACCAATCCTGGCACAACGTGAGAGGAAACTATACAAGGGTGTCCCCACCAGGAGGGAGAAGCCATTGGGGGTCACCTTAGAAACTGGGCACTATAGTACTCATTATAATTTCTTAATCTGGTTAAATTCCAGGTTTCTGGTCCCTACCCCCAGAGCTCCTCATTTAGTAGCCTTCAAAAAGTCAGGCAATTTTTATGCTGGCGGTCTATAGACTGTGATGAATTATCCAATAGGAGACAAAAGCACAAGTTCAGGATGTCATCTAATCAGGGAAACAAAAAGGTTGAGAAAAATTTTTTATATTTGGTATTTTTAAAAGATAGAGTAGTCACCATGGGAAAAATCAGAATTTTCTGGGTTTCCTCGTGTTTTTATTTATTTAATTACAGATATGGTAAGAGGTGAGGCAGTGGTTTTCAACGTCTTATGTCCTGTCTGCAGCCCACACTTTGAGAACCACGGCTCTCATGCTAAATTCTACCTGCTGGACTAAACTTCTTCCTGTTTTCTCCCTCAGTACTTGTTCCCACTTCTGGACCCTCCTGCCTTTCTCTTCTTGCTACTGTTAATCTTCTAGGCCCTTCCTGTAGGTAAGTAGGATCCCAGACTCTACTAGTTTACCTAACCACAACCTCTCTGTGAAGCAAAAAAAGTAAATGACGCCTAAGACTGTGTTAACAGTAAAAAAGGCTTTGGGCCCTGCTCTCTGTTGGCCCCTTCTCATCCACTGGCAATGGATGGTGTCCATCCACAGCAGCTTCCTGAGTACCAGACTGTGGACATTTGCCCCACTCACCCTAGGTGTCCTGGGAACCAAAACTTTCTCCGTGTTCTTCTGGACAGACCTGCCTGGCCCACTGCTGCCTGATGACTCACGCCATTGCCCGGGAGCTGGACCTTTTTCCACTTTTCCCATCTCATTTTTTTGGACACATTTCTCTCTACCTCTTAGTCTGAATTTGAACTATTTGTTTTTTCAAACTTCTTTTTTATATCAAATTTCTAAAGATAATACCTGCATGTGGTAGGAAAAAAAATTAAAGAGTAAAAGTGATACAATGAATAATGTGTCCTTCCCACCTGGACTCCCTGTCTCCCTCCCCAAAGAGAACCACTGTGGATATTTTCTGGGATGTGCTTTCTGAGTTTGCATTCAGACATGTTCTATGAATTTGTAAGTATAGCTCATCCCTCTCTCTCTCTTACACATTAATCAGAGAAAACTATATACATTGGTCTGTACCTTGTTTTTTTCACTTAGCAAAATATCCTGGAAGTCTTTTCTCATAGACATATATAAACCCCCCCTCATTCTTTTTCATTTGTTTATTTGTTTGTTTGTTTTTAGGAGGTACTGGGGATCAAATCCAGGACCTCGTACATGGGAAGCAGGTGCCACCTCATTCTTTAAATGACTGCATAGTATTCCATTATCTGGATATGCCATCACTTATTTAACCAGTCCCCTTGGATGGATGTTTAAGCTGTTTCTAGGATTGTAGAGTTTTTTTTTTTGTTTGTTTGTTTGTTTTGTATTTGGCTAGTATAAACAATGCTAAAATGAACATATTCAGATCTCTTCACATTCATGTGAGAATAAGTCTGTTTGATGAATCACTGAGGGTTAAATTGCCGGTTAAAAGTCTACATGCATTTTTTTTTAATAGAGGAGGCCAGTAGGCTGGAAATTCTGAGGGAAATTTTTTTTTTTTAGATTTATTTACTTTATTTTTTCTTTATTTATTCCCCTGTTCCTCCAGATGGTTCTGTCATCTGTCTGCTCATTGTTTGCCTCCTCCGGGAGGTACTGGGACCTGAACCCATGTGGTAGGCAGGTGCCCAACTGGTTGAGCGACATCTGCTTCCCCATTTTTTTTTTGAGGTACCAGGGGCCAGGGATTGAACCCGGTACCTCATATATGGGGAGCCAGTGCTCAATCACTGAGCCACATTGGCTTCCCTGAGTTGGTTTTTTGTGCTTTTTTAATATCTACCCTCCACCCCCAGATGACTCCCTCATCTGCCTGCTTGTTTCCACTCATTGTCCACTCATTGTGTCTGCTTGTCTTTAGGAGGCACCAGGAACCAAACCCGGGACCTCCCATATGGGAGGCAGGCACCCAACTGGTTGAGCCACAACCTCTCCCCCTAAGTTGGTTTTATCATTTGTTTTGCTTGTTGTTTGTTTTTGTTTTTTTCAGGAAGCACCGGCAACCCGAGTCTGGGATCTCCTAAGTGGGAAGCAGGCGCTCAAGTGCTCGAGACACATCCACTCCTTATATGTCTTTTTAATTTTGATATTAATCCAAAGATGATGCATCTTGCATATTATTTCCTCGCACTTCTCGCAATACTGAGTATTGTTAATCTTTTTTATATTTTTATTTTTGCCAATCTGAAATAAATTTATTCAGATTTATTTCTTTAATCCAAAATAATTATATTTTAGGTTTATTCATTTAATTAGGAGTGGGATCGGGCCTCATTTCATGTTTATTAGTCATATATAAGTAGTTCTTTATCTGTGAGCTGCTGGTTCCTGACTTTTATTGATGTGATTGGAGATTCTACCTTGTGAATCTAGAGCAGCCCCAGAGTCCTTTTCCTGCCTGCTCTCTTCTCACACCACCAGCTCCATCTCCTGCCCTGCTTGGTCCTCTACTGCAGCCTAGCGACAGGGGCTGGGTTTACCTCCCTGGGGCTAAACTTCCTGCTGGAATCATGCCCTTATGCCTAGGTAGAGTTGTCAGATTTGGCAAATAAAAATGTAGCATGTACAGTTAAATTTGGGGCATACTTTAACACAGTGAACCATGTGGTAGAAGATGGACTGTTAACAAAAAAAAAAAAAAAAAAAAAAGAAGATGGACTGTGGTTAACAGTACAAATATGAGAGTGTTCTCTCTTGAACTATAACAAACGCACAATGCTGATACATGGTGTTACTGATAGGTATGGAAAAAATATACCAAATGTAGGCTATGGACTATAGTTACGGTAATATTCTGATGATGTTCTTTCATAATCTGTAACAAATGTTCCACAACAATGTAAGGTGTTAGTGGAGGGTGTTGTATGGAAATTCTGCACATTATGCATGATTGTTTTTAAGCTCACAACTTCTCTAATAAAAAATAAATATATAAAAAATTGGGAGCATACTAATACTAAAAAAATTATTTGTTGTTTATCTGAAATTCAAATGTACATGAAATTCATACTGGGTGTTGTGTGCTTTATCTGGCTTCCCACTAATTACTTTGCCCTCCCCCAACGGTACCTTCCATCCTTTCTTCTCAGAAATTTCTAGTGCCTGCATTCTACCCGTGCTTCCCCAAATGGTGGTTTTAGGTGGCACAGGACTAGTAGATAAGGCCTTGGCTCTGGAATTCCAGGTTTGAATTCTGACTCCAGCCACTTACAAGGTATGAAACCCATGAAAGTAGCACCCTCTAGAGCAGGGGCTCTTAACCAGCGGACCACGGACCCCTGTCCATGGAAAGACTTCAGGGAGTCTGTGAGCTTGCATTGAAAATTCAAAAATACATTATTCTTGTGGGAATGCATTGGTGCGGGTGTGATATATTTATTAAATAATACACGGTATAGATATTTTATACTGTGGTTGAACTCAGGCTTCCCACATATGAGGCCCCGGTTTCAATCCCCAGCCCTGGTACCTGAAAAAAAAGAAAAAAAAGAAAAAAAAAAGGGGGAGAAATATACCAGGAAGAAACATGTACATAAATTTACCAAAACACATGTTTAAGAAGATTCGTAGCAGCATAACTCATGATAGCTCCAGACTAGAAACAACCCAAATGGCCATCAACAGAAGAATGAATATACATATATATATAATGGGTCCTGCATAACAATGAGAATGAATAAAATACAATGACACAAAGAAAGATGAATCAATCTCACAAGCATAATATTGAGCAATATAAGTTATAAAAGAATACATATAATATGATTCCATTTATATAAAATTTAAATCTAGGTAAAACTATGCTGTTTGAAAACAGGATAGTGCTTCCCCTTGGAGGATGGGAAGTAACAAGAAAGGAGCACAAAGGAGATTTCTGCATTCTTGATAATGCTTTCCTTCTTGGTTTGCCCTCTAGGGAGTGTTGACTTTGTGAAAATTCGTTGATCTGCACACTTGTGATTTGTTCATTTGTCAGTATGTTCAGTAATCAATTAAAAGAGTCCTTAAAAGTCAAAAACAGGGAGGGAATAACACCCATAGTCTTATGACCATAAATGACTACCATTAGCATTTTGGGGTGGATCCGTCTAGGCAATTTTCTATTCATTTATAAATATATAAATAGATGAGTTTATACTACATATAGTTTTGTAACTTAATTCTTTTCACGTAGCAATAGACGTCCTAAATACTATTTCATCTGTAACATCATTTTTAGTGGCTATAGTTTATTGTTTGCACATAACATAATTAATTTCATTGACTCTATAGCTGAACATTAATGTTACCTCCACTTTTTACCAGAATAAAGAACACTTGGCATCAAACATTTTTAATTCCTTTCGTACTATTGTCCACTTATCTTCTTTATGTATTTTTGTTTGTTTCTTCTTTTTTTTTTCCCTTACCTCATTCCATCTTCTCTCCTGTCTACACCCTTTCTCCTTGCTTATTCCATCATACTCAAATATATATACATTATCTATAAGGTTTGATCCTTGTTTGCCTTACAAAAATAGAATAATATGCATTTCTCTGAAACTTGCTTTTTTTTTCCAGTTGACCAAAGCTCATAAAAATCCCTCTAGAGCAATGAATATAGATCTAAAATATTTTAAAAATAGCTACCCCACTATTCCATGAGATGGGTGTACAATGGTTTTATTCAATCATTGTCCTATTGAGAATACCCAAGTAGTTTCCAGGTCTTAGACATTAGCTTAACCATAAAGAATTCTATGTAGTAGAAGCATAAAGGCATGCATGGGAATGCTCAACACCACACTTGTTACTTATTCAGGGGAGTGAGGGGACTGTGATTTTGAATGGGTACCCGGGAGTTACAACTATGCTTATAATGTTCCAGTTCATCAGCTGGGTGGTGATTATACAGGTAGTCATTGTATTATTCTTTATACCTTTTTGCATCTCTGAAATATTTTATAACAAAAATGGCATGATAATATACACCAATTCCCTAGTACATGGTAGGTGAGCAACAAATTATAGTTATTATTGTCATTTAATTATAAAAGGTATGAGCTGGTTCACGTACTGAAAAAAGCAAATAGGGAGAATAGTCATATATGTTGATTTCCTCTCCCTTTTGAAGCCTTACTAAAATAATAATAATAATACAATAATCATTGAAAGCATTTATTAGATGCTTACCATGTCCCAGGTACTGTTCAAAGCTTCTCACATATATTACATCTTGAATATCATAAGAATTCCATGAGATAGGTATATTATTATCCCTGATTTATAGATGGAGAAACTAAGAAATAAAGAAATTACATTATTTTCTGGAGAAACTGGCATAAAAGAGCCTCTGGACTTAGGATACCAGTCACAGTAGAAAAGGATAGTAAGGCAGTAGATGGAAATCAGGAGGACTGGGTTTAAAAATTCCCACTGAATGGTGGGACCACTTACTCCCTTCTCTGATTCTAGTAAGCTGGCAGCCAGGTGTACTCCCTTCAGGCTGGAGATTAGAGAATTCTTCTCTAGAGAAAATAACCAGAGGGAAAAACCTCTAGAAACTTATTTTTTAGTATCCTCTCAATGGTAATACACAGACACACACTCACAAAACTCACATTTGAGATGAGACATATGGGTCAACAAACCCTGCTCAATCACACAGAGCTACCAAGCTTTTTAGTACCTTATGCATTAAATATAATGAGGTAGAAAGACAAATAAAAGAACTCAGGGAAACAGAAACAATGGAGGAAGCAAAGAAAACTAAACAACTGAAAACATAATTTAAAGTCACTAATTACTATTCTACAAAGATAAGGACGTATTTCATCAGTGAAACAAAAACAGAATGCTCTAATTATACTCACAATAATATGCTACCATCTCCACCATCATTTCCAAACCTTTTACATTCAACCTAAAGAAAAATTCTGTGAAAATTAAGCATCCACTCCCCATTCTCTAACCCCAATCTATCCTCTGGTAACCTATATTCTGGATTCTAACTTATTTTGTTTATTTCGTATCAGTGAGAAAATAAAATATTTATTCTTTTGTGTCTGGCTTATTTCACTCAGTATAATGTCCTCAAGGTTAATCCATGTTGTTGCATGCATCAGGACTTCATTCTTTTACATAGCTGAATAATATTCCATTGTATGTATATACCATATTTTGTTTGTCCATTTATTGGTTGATAGGCACTTGGGTTGCTTCCATCTTTTGGAAATTGTGAATAATGATGCTATGAACATCAGTGTGCAAATACTTGAGTTCAAGTCCCATCTTTCAATTCTTCTGGGTATATACCTAATAGCAGGATTGCTGGATCATGTGGTAATTCTATATTTATCTTCCTGAGGAACTGCCACACTGTCTTCCACAGTGGCTGTACCATTTTACATTCCCACCAGCAATGAATGAGTGTTCCTATTTCTCCACATTCTCTAACCTTGTAGTTTTCTGTATATTTTTAATAGTAGCCATTCTAGTGGGTGGGAAGTGGTATCTCAATGTTTTGAATTGCATTTCCTTAATAGTAATGTTGACATCTTTTCATGTGCTTTTTAGCCATTTGTATATCTCTTTGTAGAAATGTCTATTCAAATCTTTTGCCCATTTTTAAATTGGGTTGTTTGTCTTTCTATCATTGATAAAAGGATTTCTTTATATATTCTGGATAATAAATGCTTATCAGATATGTGGTTCCCAAAATTTCTTCCATTGAATAGTTTGTCTTTTCACTTTCGTGACAAAGTCTTTTGATGCACAAAAGATTTTAATTTTGAAGAGGTCTCATTTTAATATATATATATATATATATATATATATTATTAGAGAAGTTGTGCACTTACAAAACAATCATGCATAAATGTGCAGAATTCCCATACAACACTCCTCCACCAACACCTTACATTGTTGTGGAACATTTTTGACAGATTATGAGAACATCATCAGACTATTATTACTAACTATGATCTATAGCATACAGTTGGTATATTTTTTCCATATCCCCTATTATTAACACAGTACCTTCTTCGACATTGATGCAAGAATATTACAATATTGCTGGTAACTATAGTCCATAAGTTTCATTACTTGTATTTTTCCCATGCATCTCCATATTCTTACCACCTTATATTAGTGATATACATTTGTTCTAGTTCATAGAAGAATATTCTTGTATTTGTACTCTTAGCCACAATCATCATCCTAAGGAGGTCTCATTTATCTAATTTTTCTTTTGTTGCTTGTGCTTTAGGTATAAAGCCTAAGAAGCCATTGCCTCACGAAAGATCCTGAAGATGCTTCCCTACATTTTCTTCTAAGAATTTTATACTCCTAATTCTTGTATCTAGGTCTTTGATCCATTTTGAGTTAACTTGTGTATATGGTGTATGATAGAGGTCCTCCTTCTTTCTATTTCACATAGATATCCAGTTCTTCTAACATCATTTGTTGAAGAGACTATTTTTTTCACAATTAAAAGGACATGGCAAACTTGTCAAAAATTAATTGGATTGTGAAAAAAAAAATTAATTGGATATGAAGGCATATTTCTGAACTTAGATTCCACTGTCTATATATCCACCCTTGTGCCAATATCTTGCTGTTTGACCGCTGTAGCTTTGGAACATGCTTCAAAGTCAGGAAGTGTGAGTCCTCCAAATTCATTCTTCTTTTTCTGTTTTTGGCTATTCATGGCCCTTTAACCTTCCAAATAAATTTGATAACTGGCTTTTCCATTTCTGCAAAGTAGGCTGTTAGAATATTGATTTGGATTGTGTTGAATCTGTAAAACATTTTGGGTAGAACTGACATCTTAATGATACTTAGTCTTCCAATACATGAACACAAAAGATCCATTTATGTAGGTCTTCTTTGATTTCTTTAGCAATGCTTTGTAGTTTTCTGTGTACAAGACCTTTACATGCTTGGTTAAATATAGTCCTACATATTTGATTTTTTTAGTTGCTTTTGTAAATGGAATTATTTCTTGATTTCCTCCTTAGATTGTTTATTACTAATGTATAGAAACATAACTGATTTATGCATAATGATCTTGTACTTTGCTGCTTTGCTGATTTGTTTCTTTGCCCTCATAGCTTTGTTGTAGATTTTTCAGTACTTTCTATATATAGGATCGTGTCATCTGCAAATGGTGAAAGTTTTATTTCTTTCTTTCCAATCTGGATGCCTTTTACTTCTTTTTCTTGCCTAACTGCTCTGGCTAGAATTTCCAGTACGCTGTTGAATAACAGTGGTGACAGTGGACGTACTTGTCTTGTTCCCAATCTTAGAGGGAAAGCTTCCAGTCTTTCACTATTGTGTATGATGTTAGCTGTGGGTTTTTCATATATGCCCTTTATTATGTTAAAGAAGTTTCCTTCTATTCCTATTTTACTAAGTGTTTTTTACCAAGAAAGGATGCTGGAATTTGTCAAATGCCTTTTTCTGCATCAATTGAGAGGATCACATTGTTTTATCCCTTCATTTTGTTAATGTGGTATAATAGATTGTTTTTCTTATGTTGAACTGCCCTTGCATACCTGGGATAAAACCCAATTGATTATGGTGTATAATTCTTTTAATGTGCTCTTGGGTTCGATTTGCAAGTATTTTGTTGAGGAATTTTGTTACATGCATAACATCATACAGGGCTCTCTTATTCATAAGAGAAATTGGTCTGTAATTTTCCTTTCTTGTAGGGTCTTTTCTGGTTTGGGGAGGTTTTTGATGACTGAATGTCTTTGCTTGTAATTGGTCTATTGAGGTCTTTTATTTCTTCTAGAGTCAGTGTAGGTTGTTCATGTGTTTCTGAGAATTTGTCCATTTAATCTAGGTTGTCTAATTTGTTGGCATACAGCTGTTCATAGTATTCTCTAATTATCCTTTTTATTTCTGTGGGATCAATAATAGTGTCCCCCCTCTCATTTCTGATTTGCTTTGCACATTCTCTTTTTTTCCTTTGTCAGTCTAGCTAAGAGTTTGTCAATTTAATTGATCCTGTCAAAGAACTAACTTTTGGTTTTGTTAATTTTCTCTATTGTTTTTTTTTTTTTCTTTCTCAATTTCATTTATTTCTGTGCTAATCTTTGTTATTTCTTTCCTACTGCTTGCTTTAGGATCCGTTTGCTGTTCTTTTTCTAGTTCTCCAGGTGTGCAGTTAGGTCTTTGAGTTTAGCTTTTTTTTCTTTTTTAATGTTAGCATTTAGGGCTATCAATTTCCCTCTCAGCACTGCCTTCGCTGCATGCCGTAAGTTTTGATATGTTGTTTTCTCATTTTCATTTGTCTCAATATATTTACTGATCTGCCTTGCAATTTCTTCTTTGACCCACTGATTGGGTGTGTTATTGAACTTACATGTACTTGTGGATTTTCCAGTTCTCCACTTGTTGTTGATTTCCAGCTTCATTCCATTATGGTAAGAGAAGATGCTTTGTATAATTTCAATCTTTAAAATTTTCTTTCCTTTTTTTTTTTTTTTTTTTTTGAGGTACTGGGGGGCCGAGGATTGAACCCAGGACCTTGTATGTCGTATGTGGGAAGCAGGCACTCAACCACTTGAGCTACATCCACTCCCATTTTAAATTAATTGAGACTTGTTTTGTGACACAATATGTGGTCTATCTTGGAGAATGAACCATGGGTACTTGAGAAGAATGTATATCCTACTGTTTTGGGGTACAACATTTTGTATATGTCTGTTAGGTCTAGTTCATTTATCATATAATTCAAGTTCTCTGTTTCCTTATTGATCTTCTGTCTAGATGTTCTTTCTATTGATGTGAGTGGTGCATTGAAGTCTCCAAGTATTATTGTACAGGTGTCTATGTCTCCCTTCAGTTTTGCCAGTGTTTGCCTCATGTATTTTGGGGCACCGTAGTTAGGTGCATAAATATTTATGATTGTTACTTCTCCTTGGTGGATTTCCTCTTTTATTAATATATAATGTCCTTCTTTGTCTCTTATAACTGCTTTTGACTTAGTCTATTTTGTCTGATATTAGTATAGCTACACCAGCTTTCTTTTGGTTACTATTTGCATGGGAATATCTTTTTCCAACCATTCATTTTCAAGCTATTTGTGTCTTTGGGTCTAAGGTTAAGTCTCTTGCAAACAATATATAGTTGAATCATGCTTTTTTTACCCATTCTCCCAATCTCTGTCTTTTTATTGGGGAGTTTAATCCAATAATATTCAGTGTTTTTACTGAAAGGCTGTATTTACATCAGCCATTTTGTCCTTTCATTCTTATATGTGATATCTTTTTTTCTCTCTCTTTTCCTTTATTGCAACCTCCTTTTCTGAATAGTTGATTTTTTGTAATATGTCTGTCTGATCTCTTTCTCATTTCTGTTTCCATATATTTTTAAATATATTCTTTTTTGTTTATTTCATTTAAAAAATTTATTGATCAGGGTAGGCTAAACATTCGCTATATTAGAAACCATGCATGTGTCCCCAGACCTAGTTTTTCTTCCTAGGTCTGGTTTTTGGAATGCTGGTGATAAACTAAGCCTGAAAAAATAAAATAAAATAAATAAAATAAAATAAAAATTTACTGATGCATATCATTCATACATAAACATATATAAACAATAAGTGTATAGTAAAAGTTGTGAACTTAAAAAACAAACATGCGTAACATCATACAGGGCTCTCATACCTCATCCCACCACCAATACCTTGTATTGTTGTGAAACATCTTTAACAAATGATGAAAGAGCATCCTCAAAATATTACTACTAACCAAAGGATCTTACATTTGGTGTATTTTCTCCCAACCCACCCTATTATTTTTTTATATCATTCATACATGAACATACATTAATAATAAGTGTATAGTAAAAGTTGTGAACTTACAAAACAAACATGCATAATATCATACAGGGGTCCCATACATCCCACCACCAACACCTTGCAATGTGAGATGTTTGTTACAAATTATGAAAGAATATCACCAAAATCTTACTACTAACTATAGTCCATATCTTACATCTGGTGTGATTTTTCCCCAAACCTACCCTATTATTATTTTTAAAATATATTTTTATAACAGAAGTTGTGAACTTACAAAACAATTATGCACATGTTGAATTCCCACACAACACCCCTTCAACACCAGACCACACCATGGTGGAACATTTATTACAGATTATGAGATAATATCATCAGACAATTACCACCAACCATGGCCCATAGTGTACATTTGGCACACTTTTTCGATACTCCCCCATTATCAAAACAGTACATTTTTGGCATAGAAGCATGAATATTACAATATTGCTGTTAACCACAGTCCATAGGTCACTCCAGTTGTATTTTTCCCCATGCTTCTCCACATTTCTACCACCCTGCAATAGAGACATACATTTGCTCTAGCTCATAGAAGGACATTCTTGCATCTATACCATCAACCATAATTCTCATCCACCTCTGGGTTTACTGTGTTATTCAGTCCCTAGATTATTCTCTAGCTTTCTTTCAAGTGACATTTACATCCCGAGACTATCCTTTCAAGCCACATTACCATTTATAAACCAGTTTTTACTCACTATAATGTGTTACCATCAATTCTACATGTTTCCACACTTTTACAGTAAAGTTAATTAAAACTTCTACATACATTAAGTATCAGTAGTCCTTCTCAGCCCTCCTCTCATTTCCTTTAAGAATCCACCACACCACCAGGTCTTGAAGATGTTCTCCTACATTTTCTTCTAGAAACTTTGTGGTTATTGCTTTTATATTTAGGTCTTTGATCCACTTTGAGTTAATTTTTGTATAAGGTGTGAGATAGGGGTCCTCTTTCTTTCTTTTGGCTATGGATATCCGGTTCTTCCAGCACCATTTGTTGAATGGACTGTTCTGCCCCAGCTGGGTGGGTTTGACAAGCTTGTCAAAAATGACTTGACCACAGATGTGAGGGTCTGTTTCTGAACCATCAATTCAGTACCATTGGTTTATGTGTCTATCTTTATGCCAATATCATGCTGTTTTTTACCACTGTAGCTAGGTAATATGATTTAAAGTCCAGAAGTGAGAGTCCTTCAACTTTGCTTTTCCTTTTTAACATGTTTCTGGCTATTCGGGGACCCTTACTCTTCCAAATAAATTTGATAATTGTGTTTTCCATTTGTTTAAAAAATGCTGGTGGAATTTTTATCAGAATTGCATTGAGTCTGTTTATCAATTTGGGTAGAATTGGCATCTTACTGATATTTAGTCTTCCAATCCATGAACATGGAATGTTCTTCAAATTATTTAGGTCTTTTCAAATTTCTTTTAACAATGCATTGTAGTTTTCTGAATACAAGTGCTTTATATTCCTGGTTAAGTTTATTCCTAAGTATTTGATTCTTTTAGTCACTATTGTAAATGGAATTTTTTTCCTGACTTCCTCCTCAGATTGTGCATTACTAGTGTCTTTGAAAGTCTATTTCACCTGATATAAGTATAGTTACTCTGGCTTTTTGTTTGTATGTTTTGTTTTTGTTACTGTATGCTTGGAATCTTTTTTCCAGCCTTTCTCTTTAAATCTATTGGTATCCTTGGGTCTAAGGTGAGTCTCTTGCAGACAGCATATTGATGGCTCATATTTTCCTATCCATCCTCCAGTCTCTGTCTTTTGATTGAGGGGTTTGATCCATTAACATTCAATGTTATTACTGTAAAGGCAGTTCTTATTTCACCCATTTTGACCTTTGGGTTTTATCTGTCATATTTTCTTTTCACCACTCTTTTGAAATTTTTACTTACTTTTACTGATACAATCTTCATTTCTAGACTCTCTTGCAAGCCTTTCTCTCCTGTCTTTTCTTTTCAGACTGTAGCACACCCTTTAGTATTTCCTGCAAGGCCGGTCTCTTTGTTATAAACTGTCTCACTTTCTGTTTATCTGTGAATATTCTAAACTTGACCTCGTGTTTGAAAGCTAGTCTTGCCAGATATAAGATTCTTGGCTGGTAGTTTTTCTCTTGCAGTATCTTAAATACATCATACCACTGCCTTCTTGCCTCCATGGTTTCTGATGAGGAATTGGCACTTAATCTTATTGGTTAGCCCTAATATGTTATGCATTGCTTTTCGCTTGTGCTCTCAGAATTCTCTCTTTGTCTTTGGCGTTTGACATTCTGATTAGTATGTCTCAGAGTTGGTCTATTCAGATTTATTCGGATGGGAGTACATTATGCTTCTTGGACATGGGTATCTATATCCTTCAATAGGGTTGGGGAATTTTCTACCATTATTTCTTCAAATATTCTATCTGCCCTTTTTCCCTTCTCTTCTCCTTCTGGGACATCCATGACACATATGTTTGCATGTCTCTTGTAGTCATTTAGTTCCCTGAGAATTTGTTCAATTTTTTCTATTCTCTTCTTCATCTGTTCTTTTGTATGTTTACTTTCAGAGGCCAAGTCTTCAAACTTACCAATCCTTTCTCCTGCCTCCTCAAATCTGCTGTTATATGACTCTGGTATATTTTTAATTTCATTTATTGCACCCTTCATTCCCATAAGATCTGCTATTTTTCTATGTATGCTTTCAAATTCTTCTTTGTGCTCATCCAATGTCTTTTTTTTTTAAGATTTATTTTTATTTATTTATTTACTTTATCTATTTTAAAACCCCCCCCCCCCCCCCCCCGTTTTGCTGTTTTGTGTCCATTCGCTGGGCAATTCTTTGTCTGTTTCCTGCCCTCTCTTCTCACCCTTCTTCTCCCAGTTTCACTGGGCTTCAATCCTGGGAACCTCCAATGTGGGAGAGGCATTCTGCCACCTGTGCCACCTCAGTTCCTGTTTTTTTTAGCACATCTTGTCTTGGCTCTCCCCTGTGTCTCTCTTCTGTTATGTTATCATCTTGCTGCGTGGCTTGGCAGGGCCTGGCACGCCTGCGCGTGGGGCCTGGGCGCTCGCCCGCATGTGTGCCTTCTATATTTTCCTTTATTTTACCAGGAAGTCCCAGGGATCGAACCCAGGTCCCTCCATATGGCAGACGGATGCCCAACCATTTGAGCCACATCCGCCCCCCCCCCAATGTCTTCTTAATATCCTTAATCTCTTTAAACATCTCATTGAATTTATTAAGGAGATTTGTTTGAACATCTATGATGAGTTGTCTCAACTCCTTTATATCATCTGGAGGCTTATCATTTTTTTTTTTTTAAGATTTATTATTATTTTATTTATTTACCCGCCCCCCCCTTGCTGCTTGTGCTTGCTGTGTCCATCTGCTTTGCATTTTTTCTGTGTCTGCTTGTCTCCTGTTGCTGCATCATCTTGCTGCATCAGCTCGTTGCACCAGCTCACTGCGCCAGCTCACTGAGCCAACGTGGGCCGGCTTGCCTTCACCAGGAGGCCCCAGGAATCGAACTTGGGGCCTCCCATATGGTAAATGGGAGCCCAACCAATTGAGCCACAGCCGCTTTCCTGGAGGCTTATCTTGTCCCTTTAACTGGTCCATATCTTCCTGTTTCTTGGTATGGATTGTAATTTTTATTGGTATCTTGGCATCTGGCTTACTAGATGTAAGCCATCTTCTGGTTGCAGCTTCTCTCTTTAGTTTAGGGCTTTCTTGCCCTTTCTTCCTTGTTGGTTGTAGTCGCTGAGGATGTAGTTGGTGCTGTAAGCTGTGGAGGCTCAAGCTGCCCTTATTGACCCAGGGACTGATGAAGCTTCTCCCACCTTTCTCCTTTGCCAGGTGTAGGGACAGAGCCACAGCCGTATATAATAATCCAAGTCGTGCAGGCAAAGACTGTCTATAGTTGCCTGGAGAGACTGATGAAGCTTCATGCCCTTTCCTCCCTTGCCTGGGACAGTGATGGACCTGCAGGTGTGGACAGCAATCTATGCCATGCGGGTCCAAAATGACCACAGTTTCCCAGGCAGACTTCTGACTATTCAGTCTGTGCCAGCCGAATGTATCTGCAGTTACCCTCAGAGGCTGGGGTAGGTCCCACCAGCTTTGTCCCTGCCAGAGGTGGAGCTAAAGCCTAGGGTAGGACTGCAGTTTGATCTGGGTGGAAAGAAGCTGGTCCCTACAGTCACTGGGATTTTCAGTCAGCCCGGCTTCCCTTCATGCTGTGGGCAGAGTAAAAATGGCAGCTATTGGTCTCTTTCCCACTTGGACAGGTTCAAACTTTAGTGTTTCTTAGGGTTATACTTTAGCCAGCCGAATTTACTAATCAGTAGCTGAAGTTGGTGCCCAATCATCTCTTCCTCCCCCATTTTTTGGGAAACAGAGCTTCCAACTCCAGCCAAGGAATAGCTCCTGATGTGGCTCGTACTGCCAGGGGAGTATAGGCACTGTCCTTCATGGCATGGAGTGCTCTACTCATGAATTTTCTCTGCAGATGCATAGTCTCCTCCTTCCATTCTTTCAACAATGTTGCAGAATGCTCTTCTGGTCTCCTGGAGCCCCCAAACAGGTGTTCTAGATAGCTCTGGTTGATTACTAACTGCCCTGTAGCACAGGCTGATTATTGGAGCTCCTTACTCTGCCGCCATCTTGCTGGTTGTCCTAAACACTTTCTTTTGTTACCACGGAGTTTATATTACACAACCTATATCTATTTCCTACTAATTTAAAAAGATACCAACTTTGCTTCAATAGCAACATGTTCTCTGCTCCTACATCCCTCTGTTTCTACTCTTTATGTTGTTTTTGTCCCATTTTACCACTTAAATTTTACATGTTCATTATCAGGAAATATGCCTTTTTCTTGTCCAATTGTATTCTTAATCTTATGGGAATTAAAGAGTACAGTTATATATTGAGGATATAGTTTTATTGGATTTTAGTTACTCTCACTGATAATCTTCATTTCTTCACACTATTCCAAGCCACTCTCTCCTGTCTTTTCCTTTCAACCTGAAGAACTGCCTAGAGGAATTCTTGTAGGGCAGGTCTTTTGTTGAAAAACTCTGTTTCTGTTTATCTGGGAAAATTTTAAACTTCCCTTCATTTCTGAAGGACAATTCTGCTGGATAAAGAATTTTTAGCTGGCAGTTTTTCTTTTTCAGTACCTTAAGTATATCATACTACTGCTTTCTTGCCTCCATGGATTTTGATGAGAAATTGGCACTTATCTTATTGAGGATTCCTTGTATGTGATGAATTGGTTTTCTCTTGCTGCTTTCAGAATTTTCTCTTTCTTTTTGGCCTTTGACATTCTGGTTAGTATGTGTCTTGGTGAAGGTCTATTAGGATTTATTTTGTTTGGAGTACATTGTACTTCTTGGACATGTATGTTTATGTCTTTCATAAGAGTTGGGAAATTTTCGGCCATTATTTCCTCAAGTGTTCTAATGTTCTTTCTACCTCTGTTCCCTTCTCTTCTCCTTCTGGTACACCCATAACACATATGTTTGTGCACTTTGTCACTCAAAGTGACAGTGTTCTCTATTTGTTCTTCTGACTGTGTGCTTTCAAATGTTCTGTCTTCTAGTTTGCTAATTCTTTCTTCTGACTGTTCAAATCTGTTGTATGCCTCTAGTGTATTTTTTTTTTTTTCACGTGTCTGAGCCGAGTCCCAGGTGCAGGACCCACAGCTCAGGGAAGCACACCGCGCGTGGGGACTCGCTCTCTAGTGTATTTTTAATCTCTACTATTGTGCCTTTCATTCCCATAATTTTGTTACATTTCTTTTTTATTTTTTTTATTTTTTTTAAGATTTTATTTATTTTATTTATTTATTCATTTATCCCCCTTTGCTGCTTGTGCTCGCTGGTGGGCGGGCTTGCCTTCACCAGGAGGCCGCGGGAACTGAACCTGGGGCCTCCCATATGGTAAACAGGAGCCCTACTGATTGAGCCACAGCCGCTTCCCTACATTTCTTTTTTATACTTTCAAATTCTTTATGTTCACACATTGTCTCCTCAATATCCTTTATCTCTTTATGCATATTTTCCTTCATTTGTTTGAACTTCTTTGATTTGCTGTTCTAAATTCTAAGTCCCTTCTGAAGTTTTAAATTGTACCCTTGACTGAGCCATATCTTTCTGTTTCTTAGTATGGCATGTAAATTTTTGCTGATGTCTAAGCATCTTATTATCTTGGTAAGTTAACTTTGAATGCTGTCTCTCCCTCTTCCTTAAGGTTATATTGTTGATTGGCTTTGTGTTAAGGCTCTTGTTTGATGCTTGGTACAAGTTATTCTCTTTTAGAATAGCCTGCATTTAACTGATCAGAGTTTCTCAACTCTTTTTCATCTGATTCTTGCCCTGGATACATGGTACAAATTTTTTAAGTTCGAACTTTTTAGGTAATTGTTTCACCTCCAGGAGAAAGCATTTTTCCCCTCTCTTCCTTCTCCGGGAATCAATCTTCATCTGTTCTGTTTGTATTGTGCAGAATTTTCTTCCCAGCTCCTATGATTTCTTTAAATTCTCTCCCTCACTCAGTGCCCTGTTTTCCTTACACTTCAGTTCTGGGATCCTCCTGTGGTCCCAGACCTGAAGTTAGTGGTAAACAGTTCATTTTACCACTAACTCCCCCCATACACACACCTTTTTTTTTTCTCTGTGATGCTTTTCTGCCTCTGGTTTCTTCCCTGTTATGGTATCCTGTCCTGCGGGGCCAGATGGGGTCAATCCAGAAAGGGGTCATTCCAGAAAAGTCCATTTTGCATTATTGTGGTCCAGCCAACAGTATTTGGATTGAGTGAGTATACCATTTGGCAGCTGCCAGGATGTCTCTCTCTTTTTCCCCCATCCCCTGGGGGCCCCTTTGTATGTAGCACTCCTCAGCAGCTTGTGTTCTGCCCTGAGTCTCTGTGGACTTGGGTCCCAGTGCTTGGATATGATGGGGTTCTAACTCATTGCTGTGAGTAGCTTTATAGTCTGCATCCCCTGTTGCAGGTGGGAGGGATTCAGATTGCTGCCTCCTGAGCAATTCCCAAGCTGTGTGGAACAGAATGAGTGGGAGGGAAGAAGACTGGCAGGGACTGGACAGAAGTATCCTGCCTGAAAATTTTCTCTTTCTTCAATTCAGCAGTTTTGGAGTCCTTCTGAAGTCTAAGCAAGTGGGATTTGTCCTTTTATTCACTGAATCTTTGCAGAGTTGTTTTCAGGGGATGTCTTTCATTGCCATGATGACATCCTCTTGCACCCATTCTTAAGAAGTTATTACAAGTTATATTCCAGCAAAATTATAGAATAAATGTGAGGATAGCAATGGCTCCAAGTTAAGTGAAGAACAAAGAGAGATTATAGGATAACAGCAATGCAGCAAGCTTGAAACCAACCAAACCTACTAGAGTAGAAAGATAGAGGGCTGTAAGAGGGAGCCAAGGCAAGCACAATGGAGCTGATGTGATTGAGCATGAGGAAAATGTTATTGATAGGTATGTGACACAACTGTTTGACATTTGGAGAAAATTAGCAATAGGTGAATTAAAAAATCAGACAAATGAATAAACACAGAAATAAGCAAAATGAATTGTAGATGAAAGAACACAGGTTTTGTGCTGTGCTAGGTGCCTCAAGAGTGAACAGCAGTTATATAAGAATAATGCAAACATGGCCTATTACTTTTTTTAAAAAAATAGTGGTATTATCTATATTGAGAGATTGGAGGAAAAGACACTGATGATATGTTAGAGTTTAGTTCTTATCTAGCATAGTGAGATTGTCGACAGTATCTCACCAAGACATAGCAATTATAAAGATATTTAGACATATAAAAGTTAAATATCAAGGGATGCATCCAGAAGAGTTGAGGGTGATTGCCTCTGGGGTGGCAACTTGGGGAATCTGTTTACCTTTTTAAATTCATGCATGCATTAAAAAAAATTTTTAAGCCCAGATGCATGAGGCTTCAGAGCTCTGATTCCATTTCTCTGTGATTCTCTTTATTCTGTTCTCTTCAGTGTGTCAATTTCCCTTGTGATAGCAAGTAGCTGCAACTATTCCAGGCCTTGTATTGCATACCTAATGTAAAGTCCTGGACCAGGAGAATGCCTGATTTCAGGGTTACATTTTGACTTTCATGGCCCTAGACAGTTTTGCCTTCATTATGTTTTATGATTGTGTTAATGGTAAAGATGGATATATTAACATTATATATTTTTAAAAATCTTCTTTGACCTAAAAGTTCAATTATTTCCTTCTGATTTTAAAAGAAATTAAGACATTTTCATGGACCCTTAAAAGGACTGTGGGTCCTAGGCATGTCTAACTACACCTGATTTAATCACTCAGAAAATGAGAATGAAATTATGCTAACTAGATTATGGCAATCAGGGCCCACTCTAGAGCTGAGAGTGGGGCCCATCCCACATAGACAGAATTTTTGCAATACAATGAAAGGAGGAATAGGATGGATGCCAGGGAAATAACTGAAATATCCACTGCAGATGTGAACAATTTACAGAAAAAGAAAATGATCAACAAATTATCAATTAGCATATGAAAAGATACTGGCTAGTAATTGAGCATATGCAAAATTAAACAATGAGATATTTTTTACCCAGCAAATTGGCAAAAATTTAAGATTGATAATATCCAGAGCTGATGAAGTGTAAAGAAAAGAGTACTCCTCTATATCGTTGGTGGGAATCTAAATTGGTATGCCCTTTATGGAGGGCAAGTTGGCAGTAGCTGTTGAAATTTTACATGTGTATTCCCTCCCTTCATCCCAGCAATCCAACTTGAAAGTATCTAAATATCTACCATAGGGAAACATGAGCACATTGCACATAAAAGCATTTACAAGGATATTCAGTGCAGTGTTGTTCATGATAGTAAAATTTGCAAAAAGCCTTAAGGTTCATTAATAGTGGTGAGGTTAAGTAAACTATTCTAAATACGTAGTAGGGAATATAATGGAGCAGCTATAAAAAAAATTAAGTAGATGTCATATTTTAAAGTGAAAAAACCAAGTTGTAAAATAATGCATAGAATACATAGAATGATCCCATTTCTGTAAACCAATGACATAAAACTGAATGATACGTTTCCAAATACGCATATTCTAGATTTGTATTGGGATGAAAATATTATATATATTCTATGTAAATATATATGTTGTACATTTTAGGTGTAATTGTGCATATGAAAAATGTTTCAGAAGAACACAGAGCAACCTGACCTGGTAGTTTCCTCTGGCGAGGACAGTGTGCTTAAGTGAGCCTTTTGGAAGACTTTCATGTTATTTATATTGTTTGAAATTTTTTTTACACCAAGCATTGTATTCAGATAACATACAGTACATACATTAACAATTACCAGAAAGTACCTTGCTTAAGGTCTCCCAAAGCTCTTTTTTGTTTCATGGCAGAACAAAGATTAAAACCTAGACCGGTGGCTGGCAAAGACCCATCTCATTCCATTACTCCCTATTCACGCGACCTCTCTGAGTCTGCCTTTCCCCCACCTCCTACCCCAAACCCCCACTTCTGCACGTCTCTCACCTTTTCTTCACCAGCAAATACCTTGAAATAGCACAGTCACCTTTATGGCCTCTAATCACCATTCTTCCTGCACCACATTGCTGAAACTGCTTTTAAAAATCCTGCAGTCAGGTCAACAGTTGCTTAACCACTGGAGGAAAAATGGAGTACTGAGCCAGCTAAACACACAGGGCCTGCCCTGCCCAGGCCTCTGCTTCTCACTAAGGATAATAAAAGTGCTGGTACAGCAGGTCTGACATTCCATAGAGTCCATTCCAAATGAAGATCTTCGATAGAGTATTCATGTCAGCAAAAGGACTTTCCAGAAAGGGGCAAATATGGCTTTCTTAGAAGATTGTTGAAGGATTGTAGGAATTAATGCATGTGAGAGCATATTATAAAGTAGAGAACAAAACTGTTTGCTGTCTTAATCTCTTTCTAAATCTAAAAATATTACTCAATTGTTTTTTAAATGGCAGTATGTGCCACAAGGTAAAACATTCAAGCAGTACCAAAGAGTTTGCGGTGAAAAGTAAGCCTCCCTCCCATCCCATACCCGAGTTCTCTCTTCCACAGAACAACCATTTTCTATATAATCTTCTTGGCACCTACCCTTTCAGAGACATCTTTATATATACAAGCATATATAGGTATGTGTACACCTATTATTCATTTTTTCACCTCAATAGTAGTACACTTTGTTATACACCTTGTTTTTTTTCCCACATAACAATATATATCAGAGATCATTCCATATCCTACATATAGATTTGCCTCATTCTTTTAAAAAAAATTTTTATTTAACACCCCACCCCCCACCCTTGCCGCCAGTTCCCACTGTCTGCTTTTTGTGTCCATTAGCTGAGCATTCTTCTGTGTCTGCTTGTCTTCTCATCTTCTCTTTAGGAGGCACCGGGGAACTGATCCTGGGACCTTCCAATGTGGGAAAGAGGTACTCAATCGCTTGAGCCACCTCAGCTCCCTGGTTTGTTGTGTTTCTCATTGTCTTTTTCCTCTGTGTCTCTTTTTTGTTGCATCATCTTGTTGCATCAGCTCTCTGCATGGGCTGCCAACTCTCCATGTGGGCCCACTTTTGTCTTTACCAGGAGGCCCCGGAAATCAAACCCGGGACCTCCCATATGATAGAGCCCAATCACTTGAGCCACATCCACTTCCCATGTCTCATTCTTTATAAGGACTGCAGTGTTATACTTTATGGCTATACCAAAATGTATTTAATTAGTCTTCTACTAATGGACATTCAGGTTGTTTGTAGTCTTTTGCTTTTTCAAATCATGCTGCAGTGAATAACTTTGTTCAATTGTCTTTGCACACAAATGTGATTATTTTGGTAGACCATATTCCTGGAAAGGGAAATTCTGGGACAGAATAGCTGCATTTTAGACTTTTGGCTGATAATGACAGTATATTGTAGTAGAACACAGCCGGCATCCAAGTGCTAGAGTGGCCACTTATTAGTTGGGTGAACTTGGACAGGTTAACTACTATGCCACGGTTTCCCCATCTCTGGTAGTTCTTCCCTCATAGGACTGCTGTGAAAATTCAATGAGTTAATCTATCTAAACTGCTTTAAAGAATGCTTGGAACACAATAAATAAACACATAGCACTAGCCTTTGATATCACATTATATTATATCAGTTTATTATTTTTGCCAAATTGCCTTCAAAGAGGCTAATTTATACTCCTACTGACAATGTCTTATTTCTTCATCCCTTGCCAACAGTATTTTCCAACTTTTTAACTTTACCATCTGATGTGTGAAAAGATGATCTTACAGTGATTTTAATTTTCATATAAATAACTCAATTGCAAAATTCAGTGGCTTCCTCTCAGTCTTGTTCCTACTGAACCTTCTTGCAGCATTTGGCATTAAAAGCCTAGAAGGTTGTCCCCTTCTCCTCCGCAAGGACTTCTCTATTGCTTTCTCAGGTTCTCTTCCTTCTTCTCTCACAGTTCTTTCATCAGCTCCTCTTATTCCTTCCACTCTGTCCTGGCTCTCAAGACCTTCACAACATAGTTTCACTTACTTTTCTGGCCTTATTTCCTACCAGTCTCCTAAATAGACCCACTACTTATTGTTCTCTGAACATTTTTTATATGCTTCCCTGCCTCTCTGTCTATCCTCAAATTCTGACTGCAATTCCATTGCTTTTAGGGTTGCCAGATAAAATACAGGATGCCCCCGTTGAATTTGAATTTCAAATTCAAATTTCAAACACCAAAGAATTTTTAGTGTAAGTATGCCCAAGCAATTTTTGGGAAACACACTAAAAGCAATCCATTGTTTATCCGAAATTCAAATTTAGCTGGGCATCCTGTATTTTTGTTTGCTAAATCTGGCACCCTACTCCAAGTACTTTGTACCCCTAATGCAGTTGTCACTTTCTACTTACATCATTGTTACTTGTGTTCATACGGAAATGAAAGTGCCAGTCAGGGGCTGGGAATTTCTTTTCTTTGTATTTACTGTAAGGCTGAGCACACAGTGATTGCTCAGGAAATATTTGCTGAATCCAATGATGTAAACTTTCTTTAATAGGATCAGGAAAAAATTTCTCCTTTTTCCTCATTCCTTACCTCACTCTTACCCCCAGAAGTTGTTCTTGGTAATTTTCAGTAACTAAATATTAGTTACCTTTTAAATAATCTGTAACTTCATGTGTATATATTTATACCAATTCAGATGGGCTCATTGAAATATAAAGAGGAGGTCTAGCATGGTGGCCTTGGCTCCTCCATTGACTAATTGCACATTATTAGTCCAGTTATTTTATTTCTTCAAGCCTCAGATTTTTCAACTTCAAAATAGTAACAAGACTAGCTCTACCTTATAGGCACTTATTAAATTAGATGATCCATGTCAAGTGCTTAGCATATAGTAAGGGCTTACTATATGTTACTTACTATGATATGAAATATTGGGGGTTTTCATTTATTAATTTAGTCAAAAATGTTTATTGCAGTTTTTATGGGCATTAGCAGAGAACTGCTGGTGGTAAGAAAAGTGATGGGAAAAATTGGTTTGATCTCTGTTTTCATGAATCTTTACAGTCTAGCATGGAACCAAAAAACTCACATAAATATATATAATTGAAAACTTTGAAAGGTTCTATGAAAGAAAATACTGGGTGTGTAAGAATTTATAAAAGGAGTCCTGTGCTAATTCAGGGAGAAATACTATCTGACATTTATTGAGCACTTAATCATATGCCAGGTATTAATCTACACCATTCCTTACAGCAACCCTACAATTGCTATTTTAATTTTATAGATGATAAAACTGAGGTACAGAGAAATTAAATTCTTGCTTAAGGTCATATAATGCTTAGGAATAAATAGAGCCAGGGCTTGAACCCAGATAAGCACTCACTAATGATTTATGGAGTGCTGAAGGATGAATTGGAAGTAGCCTGGTAAATGGATTAGAGATAGCATACCAGGCAGAAGGTAGTATATGGAAAGGCTCCGGAGTAGAAGACAGCTTGACACATTTAAGGAAATGAGAGAATTGAACTTATGATGTTGGAGAAGTGGGCCAGGGCAAATCATGGCAGTCCTTACAGGTCACGGTTAGGGATAGGATTTTCGTGTTGTTAACCAAGAAATAACCAATTAAGCTGCAAGGCAACAAAGGCATTTATTTGGGGTCTTGCAATTTGGGGAGCAGAGATTCAGGTAGCAACCCAAATGGTGTCCTATATTGGCATTTCCAGGCAAGGTTTTTTTTTTTTTTTTTTTTTTAATTTTACCGGGAGGTCCCGGGGATCGAACCCAGGTCCCTCCATATGGCAGACAGACGCCCAACCATTTGAGCCACATCCGCCCCCTCAGGCAAGGGTTTTAAAGAAAAAGATTATACAAGTTGTTTGTGGTTGGAAGATATTTGGGGTACTCTAAATGTCCTTTAGGTTATTTAGTTGAGTTCTTTATCTTGTAGTTTGTTTTATTGTGTCTGGATACCCTTGGGGTTTTGAGGAACATTGTCAAGGCTTTGCATACTTTGGCAATTTGTGATATCTGGCTGATGTTTGCCTATGAGTAATTGCCAGAATGACCTCCTGACCTCCATTTTAAGCTTAGCCACAGTAACTCTATTTTGTTTTATTTCTTTTTACAGTCTTTATCGTAAGAACAATGAGAAAACTTGAAGGATCACTCTGCCTGCTGAGTAGAGAACCACCTGAAGGAAATTTAGAGATCTCTTAGTCCTGTTTTACTTTTTTACAGAAGAGGAACCAGAGACCTGTTGCTTTTTTCTATATATTACACCCTGGCTAAGCCTCTATCCATCAAGAAATAACAAATTGAGCTACAATGCAACAAATGGCATTTATTTGGGGTCTTAGAATTGCAATTCCGGGCATACAGATTCATGTAGCAACCTAATTTGTGTCCCGAGAAGGGATGGTCAGGAGAGGGTATTTAAAAGGAAAATGAGGAAGACAAATGAGGAGTTAGTGTGGGGGTCTTTAGAAATGTTTTGTTTTCCTAGAAAGGGAGCTGTTTGTAAGTTTTTAGGTTTTGCTTACAAAGGTGCTTTCTGGGGTGGCTTACGGGCCTCCCTGTATGCATAATTCTCTGACTCTATTTGTGTCTTTTAGCCTAAGTTATTCCATTTTGTTTTCTTTTCACAACTGCAAGATAAAACCTTGTAACTCACAAATCTTGAGGGTAAAATATTTGTAGAGTTGGTCTCCTCCAAGTGTGAACTACTTAAAACAGATGAATATGTATTTGAAAGCTATATATTATGTAGTTGATTTGTGTGCCAGGCTGGGTTCCACAGATGAATAGGAAAATTTTAATTTAAATTCTGCCACAGGACAAAGTCTTAATCTCGGTTGATAGCTTGGGCAGCCTGAGGGAGAGAAATGTGATTAGAGCCACATTCCAGCATTAAAACTTCAGTTGAAAGAGTAAAACTTAACAGCTTTGAGATACTTTACATATTTTAAAGTTCACCCTTTTAAAATGTACAATGATTTTTGGTAAATTTACAGTTGTGTTAACATCACCATAATTCAGTTTTGGAGGATTTCCATCACACCAAGATCCCCAGTGTCCACTTGCAGTCAATCCCCGCCCGATCCTGTTCTTCACCCCAGGTTTGCCTAAAACTTTAGGTGTATTTTACTGAGCCGAAATGATCTTATAGGCTCAAGATAAGGAAGCCAAGATTAGACTCCCAATGAATATGGAGAACCAAGTGAGTCAGTTGGGTCCGTATGTGAGGATGTGCAGGTTATGAATTCCTCCATTCATCCACTGAGCAAAAACACTGGTAGCCCTACGTGGAGCCTATAATTTAAATAGAGAAAAGGCAATAAGCGTAAGCCTCTATACATAGCATGTGTGCATCTGTGTAGGCGGTGAGCACGCAACACGTTGCCAGGACAAGATAAGTAGCGTAATCAAGGCAGAAGACCGGTGGGTGCCGGGTGCGCCTGCGCAGTTGCGCGAGCCCCTAGAAACCAGTAACTGTAATTCCCGACTCGAGTCCTGTCAGTTCTTCTGTTAAGACGCCGCCGTTTTGGACCTGAGCGTCCACCCGTGACACCTAGCGAATCCAGGCCTGGCAGGTAACCTCCACATCCTCGCTTTTCCTATCCAGAGTTCATAGAGTATCAGCACTATCAGGCAGCGCGACAACAGCGCGACGGGAGCCACGGTCTCCCTTGGCTCCACCCCGCAGTTTACTAGGCCACATTTCCTTGGTTGGAAAAGGGCCTTAGTCCCTCCCCTTCAAGTCGACGCCTGCAGCCACGTATCACGTTTCTACGTGTCTCGGGCCTAAAAGCGGAAGTTACGTTAGGTCTCGCGAGCGTAGTTGCGGCCCCCCCCCCCCCCAAGAGGATTTAAGTTGTTCGAGGGAAGGTGGTGGGCAGACGGCACTGGAAGGCGCCGGAAGTGGTGGGATTGAGTAGGGGTGGGAGAGAGCTGGCGAGTTCATTTGACTATAGTTGGGCGCCTCAGGACGGTGCACCTTCAGTCCTCTCCGAGAGCCTGGTCCAGTCTCTCCGCCTCGGCCAACATGGATTTCCGGGAAATTCTCCTGATAGCTTCCAAAGGACAAGGTGTCAGCAATGTACCGGTAAGTAGCAGCGTCGACCAGGGCTGGTACCTTGGTCTCCCTACCCTCGAGGCGCGAGTGTGGAAAACACCAGAGTTCAAGTTCGGAATGTGTGGCCCCGTGTGGAACTTAACATGCATCCACTTAGCTCAGGAACAGGAAAGTTCGGTACGCCTTATCTCTTTACTTGGGTATACACTATTGGGAGAATGGGGTGAAGAGGGACTTGAGACGTTTAGTTGGAGCCTTCCTTAGTTACCCCTGAAACATAAGACTTGGCGATTTGGGTGATTTAGTTAGAGTTATGTGAAAGATGGTGAGTGGAACCGTACCTGGCACATATTGCAATCTCTCCCTAGCAGTTTCTCGCTTTGGCATAAACTTCAACCCAAAGGTGGGGGAGTTAGGGATTTTAGGGTTTTGGACTTTTTGGTGTTTCCCCCCCGATCTTGGTCAAACATTTAGTGATTTCTTGAACGAGTTCTCTGATTTCTGGCCCCACCCTCAGCCACTTTGTTGTGATTAAATTATCACCTCCCAAGAGGGAGATTATCACTTTTTGTATTGAGAAGAAAAGTTGAGCGAATTCCACGAAATCCTTGGCTAACAGAATGGGTTAGCTAGCTTCCATTTCTGTTTACGTGTGGCTTTCCAGATTTCAGATTTCCATAACTTGTTGATCTCCCTTTTTCTATTTTTTTTTATTTGAAATAAAGTTATTAAAAACACCTAAATGTTGAAGTGGTAGAGAGAGCTTGGCTTGCGGGGGCATAGCCTTTTTGCATAAACCAATCATAACTGGATCCCAGTACGGTGCCCACAGCACAGCTGTAAACCGATGAATTGCATTGTTGATACCTGCGGTTTGAGCAGTGAGGTGTAGAAACTCAAACAGCTCTCTGGTAAAGTCAACTTAACTGGAATTTACTGAGCTGTCACTATGTGATCAGCATTTTCTAGATTTCTGTATATTGCAGTGTTAAGTGTGTGTCCTCTGTTACCCCACCACCACCCGGGGTTTTTCCTGTCTTCTGAGACTGGCCCATTTTTTTTTTTTTCACCCTTTTGAAAATATTGATCTGAAGATAGTATATTAAGTACTAGAAAATAGCCTATACCAGTTAATTTTATATACAGTCATTCTCTATCCAATGGCTCATTACACTAAGCCACGACTCATAAGTTTTGCAGATTAAAGCTATGGACCGAAATCTTTGAAACCTTGAACAACAGAATTGCTTTCTGCATCTGAAAATTTCCTAGACAAGGCAATATTGGATTTAGTAACAGTCTTTGAAAGATAAGTTGTATATTTCATTTTAGATCTTCCTGAATTTCAGTGGAGGTCAAAGATAGATAATACTAGGTTTGATGCCCAGGAATGTTCTGTGAAAGAATCAGAACCAAGTTAGTCATTTCTTATTCTAAAAACTAATAGCTGCTGGGGAAAAGCAGACATATTCCTAAAGCAGAAATATCTGAATATATACATTGGGTATCTATTTATATATCTATCATGGAATAACAGAGGAAGTGAAAAAGAAAAAGGTAAATTGGTGAGGTCATTTAAAACATTTTAGATAAATAACAGGCATATATTTTATGAAATCATGCTTTTCCCTGTCCCACCCCTCAAAAGCTAGCAAGTGTAGAAGTTTGATTTAATTAGCATTATATTCCCTATTTTTTTTACATCAAATAGAAGTAACTAACAAAAGAAAATCTAGAGGAATAGAGCAGGACTTACAGTTAAATTTAATTCATCATCTTGTTTTACCTTAACTCATCAACTCTTCTAAGATATTTACTTTCATTTTCTTTACCTGCTTAAAGTGTACTGTATAGTCTTTTAAGAGCACACCATCCATGCATACAACATATATAAAGCCCAGGCAAACTGCTTTCTTTCTTCAGTATTCTTCATTTTTAGTCAGATCAGGTCTGGGGAAAGAGAGACACTTTTTTTTTCTTTTAAGTTTTTTTAAAAAAATTTAATTAAAGAAGTTCTAGGTTTACAGAAAAATCATGTAGAAAATACAGTGCTCCCATATAACCCCCAATATTAACATTTTGTATTAGTGTGGTACCTTTGTTACAGTTGATGAAAGAATATTATAATTGTACTATTAACTGTAGTCCATAGTTTACATTAGGGTGTATTTTCCCCCCATAAACCACTCTGTTTTCAACACCTTGCATTAGTGTGGTATGTTTGTTATAATTCATGAAAGAACATTTTAGTAATTGTATTACTAACTATAGACCATTGTTTACAATAGGGTTCACTCTTTTTTTTTAAACAAATACATTTTATTGATACATATTAATAAAGCATACAGTTCATCCAAAGTACACAATCAGTGGTATTTGGTATAATCAGATAGTTGGAGAGAGACAATATTATGAAACATACATTTTATTTTTTAAATTTTGGAAACTTGCAAACATACAGAATGTTAACACATCCCCATGTACTCAAACTGCATATTTAACATATTAACATTTCATATTTATTTTGCATATTTTTTAAAAGAAAGCTTGATTGATATAGTTGAAGATTCTCCCAACCCTCTATTTTCTTTTCTTTTTTTTTTTTTAAACTGAAATATAACAAGACATATTATATAATATAACAGGTTATTACAAAGCAAATATTCCAATCATCATCCTGGTCAAGAAATACTATGAGCCACCCCCACCCCCATACTTATGTGCGCACACACGCACACACACACACACCACACACACACACACACACCCTGCTTGACAAGAGCTATATTGATTGATTGATGATGGTCTGAGAAAAAGGCTTTGCAGTAGTAGACAGCTATAGCTCCATCCCTCTCTAGTGCTATGGCTCATTTCCCCTTTTTAGTCATGTTCTTCCCTCATCTTCCATTTGGAACCTATCAGAACTGACTCAGATTTCAGTCCTAGTGCCCTAAAACAAGGGAGGCAAAAGTCTGAAACACCTGTATAGCCATTTTGGTCTCTTTACAAGTCTTGATTTTTAAGATAATTTAAAAGATTTTTAATTGTATCTGGCTTGAGAAGCAACAAATCTTTTCTTTTTTTTCCAGAGAAATAGTTATCTTTACCATGTTGTAGTTAAAACTGAGGTAGGATTGCATCATGCCCAAAAGTATTAGGCACACTATCATTTCCCAGTGGAAAACTGAATACAAAATAACAGCTGGTCAAGGTGATGTAATCAGTCACTGTCATTAAGCTCTGTTTATATTTAAAGGAGAAAAGATATTTTTGGTAGCCTTGTACTTTCTCCCTGATTTCCTCCAGCAAAAACAAAATGATTGTCTTGTTCTTTTGCTACAATAGTAAAGCTTAGAGTGTGGTTTCACATAGCTTTACTTGATGGCTTGTAGTGTGTGACAAGTTTCATGGTCTTTCTTAGACTGTGAACATCATCCCAGGGAAGACTCTGTAGTTTTGATGTGACCTTCAAACCAAGAGGCAGAGGAAAAGCCTTCATATGGTATTAGATATAGAAGGTTATTTTTGTGGCTTTCACCCCTTGAAGATAAGAACAAAGTATTAAAGATAGAGTCCAGGGACTTCAACTGGGATGGCAAATTCAGATGCTGTCAGGGGCCAGGTAGATAAAGTAAATTCTGGAAGTAGTCTGGATGTAAAATGATAGATGCCAAGTTCCATGCACTAAAAATAAGCCTACCATTTGTATAATAGTTATATTTCCCTTTAAAAAACTGTTTGGGCCAACAAAACAAGCTTCTGCAGGTTGTTAGTTTGCAACTCTTGATCTTTAACAGGATTATAGGCTATACTCTAGATCTAAAGTTGCCTTGCCTTGCAAGGGGCAACTTTGGATTTCTCTCCTAGAGCAGTACTTTTCAAAAGAGCTTTAGGGAGGGGGTCTTTTAGAAACTACTGTCCTCCTTACCTCTACAGAGAATCTGTTATTTCTCTGCCCCATCACTACCTAGAGAATCTGTTTTTTTCTCAATAATAATGAAATAATATGAGTTAACATTTATAGTGCTTACTCTATGCCAGGCACCGTTTTAAGCACTTTAGGTATAGTAATTAATTTAATCTCCATAACAACCATGAAAGGGAGGTTGTTTTGCAGATGAGGAAACCGAGGCCCAGAGAGGTAAAGAAACTTGCCCAAAGTCACACAGCTACAGGTGACAAGGCTAGTAAATGGCAGAGCAGAGAATCTAATCCAGGCAATCTGGTACCAGAGTTCTTGCTCTTAATCACAACCCTATATTGAATGAAGGGAGTATTGTGGGGATAGGGTGCTGAGGAATGTTGTCATCTATAGCCAGCTCCCTCCCCCAACTCCAGCCTAACATAGCCTTAGGCAGTAACCCTGTTGGTTTGTTGATGACATTTCTCAGTGTATAGTCAAGTATGAAGGGAGAGAAATTTAAAGGCCAAACCAACAGGATTTGGAAACTGATGGATAGAGAGATATCTGCATTGGGAGAATGCCAGCATGACTAACAGAAATAGAGTCTGAGGGTGAGGGAGAATAAGATAGAAAAGTTCAATTGTAAACCTATTTGAGGTGATGGCATTTTCTAAGAGGCAGGTGAAAATTAGGGAATGGTGCTTAAGACTGAGATTAGAACTGGAGAAGAAAGTGTTGGAGTTAATTTAAGTGAGGCATGATGTAGTAAGAACACTTTTGGACCTGAGTCAGGAGATGTGGATTCTAATCTTGACTCTGCTACAAACTTTGTGAATGGCTGCCAGTTAAAACAGTTTCCTTTTAGGACCATTTCTAAACCAGAGGTTGGACTAGAGACTTTCTGAGGTACCACTCTTTGATATTATTGCATTCTATAATTTTTTTTTAGGAGGTACTAGGGATTGACACCAGGACCTCATACATGAGAAGGAGGTGTTTAACCATGGGGCTACATCTGCTCCCCAGATATATTTTCATAAACACAGTAACAGTGAATTTTACATTTAACCCCATAGCAATTCTGAATAGCATGCCTTTTGGGTGTTTTATTAATGTTTAACCCTCTTAACTATATAGCTAAACAAACTTAATGCAAACCACTGGTGTTCCAGGCCTGCATTCATTCCCTGATTGTGATGCTTTGAGAAGATTTTTAAAATAGTACTGTGATTATTAAAGTTAAGGATGTATTGAATATTCCTAACTTCTAATTCTAACCAGTAGTGCATTTATAACTTGTTTAAAACCATCAGGAAATTTATATATTTTCCACAATTAAACAATATGTTACCTCCTGAGTGAAGAACAGCTTTCCAGGAGGGACATATTTGGTGAAAACATATTCCAGGCTGTAATCTCTTTATTTTTTTAACTGACCTTGACAGTGTAGCTTCAATAAAAGGATCAAATATATTTTAAAGTGGTGTAATATTTTCTAGGTCTTTTTAGCTTCAGAATTACAGATCTTGGCTAAATCTCTGAAACTATATTTAAATAGCATAAGGCTTCACTTTGTGGATCATTTACTGGGGTCCAACAGATTGACTGAATTGGCTTGCAGTTTAATAAAATGGATATGCTTAGAATAAAAGAAACTCTTGTCCAACTGTTTTTTTTTTTTTTTTTTTTTAAAGATTTTATTTATTTACTTTATCCATTTTAACCCCCCCTTCCCCATTTGCTGTTTTTGTGTCCATTTGCTGGGCAATTCTCTGTGTGTGTTTCCTGCCATCTCTTCTCATCCTCCTCCTCCAGTCTTCACCAGGATTCGATCCTGGAGACCTCCAATGTAGGAGAGAGGTATTCTGCTGCCTGTGCCACCTCAGCTCCTGGCTTCTGGAGCTTTCGGAGCATCTCGTCTTGTCTCTCCTCTGTTACGTCATCATCCTGCTGCATGGCTCCCGGGGCCCGACAGCTCAGCGGCACACAGAGCCGGGCAGCCCATGCGCCTTCTATATATGTATTTTTTATTTTACCGGGAGGTCCCGGGGATCGAACCCAGGTCCCTCCATATGGCAGACGGACGCCCAACCAGTTGAGCCACATCCGCCCCCCAACTGTTTTTTATGATTGTCAAACAATGAAGCAGGCTGATGACTTGAATCAGATTCAGAATTTGTGTGTGCATCTTGATGTGCTGCTGCTGGCTAGCTGTGACCATTTGAGGTAGCGGAAAGTGCCAAATAGTTCTGCCTTATTTAATATAATATAATCCCAGCCTGAAGGTTTTTTGCTTTGTTTGTAACATAGCTCTCTATTGGGCTACCCCTGCAGGGTTTGGGGCATTGTTTTTTTTTTTTAAAGATTTTATTTATTTATTCATTTATCCCCCCCTTGCTGCTTGTGCTCGCTGGGTCAGCTAACCAGGCCGTGCGGGCGGGCTTGCCTTCACCAGGAGGCCCCGGGAACCGAACCCGGGCCCTCCCATATGGTAAACGGGAGCCCTACTGATTGAGCCACAGCCGCTTCCTAAGGGGCATTGTTTTATGAAATATTCTATTACAATAAATCTTTTTTTTATTATTATTAGATTTTTTTTTTTTTAATTAGAGGAGTTGTAGGTTTATGGAAATATCATGCATAAAATACAGAGTTCCTATATACTATCCTATTATTAACACCTTGCATCAGTGAGGTGCATTTGTTAAAATTCATGAAAGAACATTTTTATAATTGCATTATTAACCAAAGTCCACCATTTACAATAGTGTTCATTGTGTTTATAGTCCTATGTTTTTTTTTTCTTTTAATTTTTATTCTAGTAAAATATATATGTCTTAAAATTTCCCCTTTTAACCACACTCACAATGTCATGAAACTATCACCATCGTACATTACCAAAGTCAACCCCAATAGAAATTCTGTACACTTTAAGCATTAAATCCCTATTCCCTGCCCCCAACCAAGGCCCTGGTAACCTATATTCTAGATTCTGACTCTATGAGTTTACTTATTCTAATTATTTCATATCAGTGAGATCATACAGTACTTGTCCTTTTGTGTCTGGCTTATTTTACTCAACATGATGTCTTCAAGGTTCATTCATGTAGTCACATGCATCAGAACTTCATTCCTTTTTACGGCTGAACAATATTCCATTGTGTGTATATACCACATATTGTTTATTTGTTCATTGGTTGGTGGACACTTGGGTTGCTTCCATCTTTTGGCAATAGTGAATAATGCTGCTATAAACATTGATGTGCAACTATCTGTTTTGAGTCCCTGCTTTCAGTTCTACTGTGTATATACCTAGTAGCGGGATTGCCAGGTCATGTGGTAATTCTATACTTAGCTTCCTGGGGAACTGCCAAACTGTCTTCAACAGTGGCTGCACCATTTTACATTCTCACCAGCAATGAATGAGTGTTACTATTTCTCCACATCCTCTCCAACACTTGTAGTTTCCTGTTTTTTTTTTTTTTTTTTAATATTAGCCATTCTAGTGGGAGTGAAATGGTATCTCATTGTGGTTTAGATTTGCATTTCCTAATAGCTAGTGATGTTGAGCATCTTTTCATATGCTTTTTAGCCATTTGTATATCCTTTTTGGAGAAATAGCTATTCACATATTTCACTCATTTTTAAATTGTTTTTTTTTTTTTTTTTTTTTACCTTTTTACTGTTGGGTTATAAGATTTCTTTATATATGCTGGATATTAAACCCTTATTGGATATGTGGGTCCCAAATATTTCCTCCCATTGAATAGGTTGTCTTTTTACTTTCATGACAAAGTCTTTTGATGCACAAAAGATTTTAATTTTGAGGAGGTCTCATTTATCTATTTTTTCTTTCATTGCTTGTGCTTTGGGTGTAAAGCTTAAGAAACCATAGCCTAAAACAAGATCTTGGAGATGCTTCCCTCCATTTTTTTTCTAGGAATTTTATAGTCCTGGTACTTAGATCTAGATCATTATATCTGTCTTACATTGTTTCCAGCTAAATTTTGTATACGGTGTGAGATAGAGGTCTTCCTTCTTTCTGTTGCATACGGATATTTAATTCTCCCATCACCATTTGTTGAAGACACTATTCTTTCCCCATTGAGAGGACTTGACAACCTTGTTGAAAATCAATTGGCTATAGATGTGGGTGTCTATTTCTGAACTCTCAATTCGATTCCTTTGGTCTCTTATGTCTATCGTTGTACCAGTATCATGTTGTTTTGACCACTGTTGCTTTGTAATAAGCTTTAAAGTCAGGAGATGTGAGTCCTCCAACTTTGTTCTTTTTCAAGACAGGCTATCTGGGGTTCCTTACCCTTCCAAATAAATTTGATGGTTGGCTTTTCTATTTCTGCAAAGTAGGCTGTTGGAATTTTGATTAGCATTGCATTGAATCTGTAAATCATTTTGGGTAGGATTGACATCTTGACAATATTTAGTCTTCCAATCCATGAGCATGGAATGTCCTTCCATTTATTTAGATCTTCTTTGATTTCTTATATCCTTTTCTTAAATCAAAGGATATAAGTAACTATTAATTATGACTCAGTACATATGTTAGTAAATAAGATTAAGCCTCAGCAGTGCTGAATTCCTTCTGCAACATAGGGGTAGGATAAAAAATACTGCAAAGTAGTTGGGTTAAACATGAGGCCAACTTAAGTATCCTTAAAGATTAGAGGTGTTAAGAAAAAAAGCTAAAATAATGTGGCATGTGAATTGACAGAAAAAGTTGTACACTTTGAAAAAAAAATCGAGAAGTGGTTTTTGGAATTCTTTTCTGAATGAGTTTCTGAACACTCTCCCCTCTGTCCATATTTTCTGCCTTTCCTGTTTCTGTGTTCCCTAAATTTGTGTTACTTTTCTTTTCTTTTTTTTAACATTTTAAAACATGGGAAATACTTATATTAATCTTATGTACCATAGCATTGTATGAAAGGAAGAGATATGAGAACTTAATAATAGGGGAAGATGCAGAACAAAGATGAATTAAATGAACTAAAAATCAATGTGGAGATATGTATAGTGTGAGAACAAGAATACTTCCTAAAGTGTATTATCTTTAGCCCTGGCTGAACTGTAATTTTAGGTAATACACAAAGACTTTTTATTTTAATAGTTACATATTTTAATATGAATAGGAAAAATATAACTAGCCTTTCAAGCCAGTGATTTCATGGATATTGTTAATAAAAAAACAAAAATCATAAAGGTGATATGTGAATGATTGAAGTTTGGTAAACGTGACATTAAACTATATCCTGTTGATAATTGTTTTCCCTTTTAGATACCTGCATTCAGTCAAGAGTCCCCTTTCTGCTAGTTATAGCCCATTATCTATCTCTTGAAGTTCCATGATAGGATGAAAGGTGCCTGTCCTGAAATCAGATTAGGGTAGTGATCAGTCCTGTAATATCTAGACAACAAACCAGTGCTGTTTTAAATTATTAAGCAACATTAACGTGTATATTGGCACTTTCCTGGGGGAAAACCTTTATAAGTGTTGGCAGGGACAGGAAAACTTAAGTCTTGCTGATGGAAATCTACCCTTTTCCCAAATCTACCTGATGTAACAGGGTGCAGTGAGTATGAGCCTCTGCTTATGAGTCTACATATGTCTTAGGCAGCTTGAATCATATTCACAGTGCCCTTCCACAATGAAAATGTGAGCTTCTTGTGGTTAAGACCTGTATTTGAGGTTCTTTTTATTGTAAAACAAGGCAGTTTTATGCATCTACTTTGGTAATATTGCATTTCTTTCTCCTCAGTCTTCTTTTTCCTCTTTTTTCTTTTTCAAATATTGGGCTCTTATCCAATGTGGAAAAAGTCTCCAATTAAAGTTACAAAGACATGGACTAATTAAAGCATCTCATTGTGACCTGGTAGAGGAATCTGGATGCCCTCTTTTGGGATTTCTTTGTTGGGGATGTGTCGGGTCTCAGCATAGCTATCATGCAGGATTTTCAGGTTGAGTCATGGCCTGCTTCCTTAGCAAACTGCTTCATTAGTAGACTAACTTACTTGGAACTTCCAGCCTGTTTCAAGATATTTTGTATTTAACAGCCATATAGTAGGTGTAGGTCCTTTGGCTTTCTTCCACGAGTTTTGTACACATTTTGGGAATTACTTTTTTGGTTCCTTAGTAGCTCAATTAGTTCTCAGAGGTTAGTGTTTCTAGCATAGCAGTAGGTTCAGTGGTTTGGAATGACATCTGCCTAACAAGATGAAAGAAAGGGAGGACGTTTTAAAAATCTTACTACCTGACCAATAAATTTAATAGGGAATGGTCCTAGAAGTGAATCATCACTGGTCTGTGTTTATCATACTGCTCTAATGATAGATATTTATAAAATGGAAATATTTTGCATTTTGTAGTTCAAATTAACATTATTCTGGCTTTAGTCATTTCCCAATGCAATTACATAAAAAGTGAAGCCCAGAGAAATACCATCTATGCCAGGATAATGTTGGCACTTTTTTGGGTGATATGGAAATCTGTCTAAAAGAGAGTTTGTGTGGAAAATTAATGTTTAATCTTCATAAGAGTTACAGTTAAAGGCTAAAAAGAATTGGCCTCTTCTTGCTGCATAGACAGTAATAGTTTCTTTAAAATGCTTTTTAGCTATGGTTTGCCTCTAACCTTTGGGTATGGTCGGAGTTAAACCTTGATGCCTCCACGTTCTAAACAAAATAATGTATGTAGCTGTGAGTCCCTATTTAAAATATCATCTGGAGTGGAGTAGTCAGGAGAGAAAACAGTTAGTAGTAGTTTATTCTGTTAGTTTGAAAGATAGATTTTGAAATGCTTAGTTCTATGGAATCTGAGGAAAATCTAATTTTTAAAATAAGAATTTTAAAGCATACAGTATTCAAATAATCCTTTCTTTTTTAGTCTTTTAGTGGTGATCTTTTTAGTCACTCAGTCCAAGTACCTTTGTGGAAAATAGCCTGAAGACAGTGTCTCTTTGAAGTGTTCATTTATGCATTATTTGGGATGTTACAGAGAAACTGCACCTAAAAATAGCCACCCACAGTCATATTTACCCTGAAATTTTATAGCTAAGTTTTAACGTGGATTGTATGATCTCTGCATTATTCAGAATAGGTTTTTATTCAACAGTTAAACCTCCCAGTGCTTGGCACAATGCCATAACCTAATAGACAATGTACTTGTAAAGTTGAATTGCGTATAACGTCTATTTTTATTTTTAGAAAAGGTACAGTTTGGCAGTGGGACCTCCCAAAAAAGACCCAAAAGTTAAGGGTGTCCAATCAGCTGCAGTACAAGCTTTTCTCAGAAGGAAAGAAGAGGAGCTCAGACAGAAAGGTATGTATCAATATACTTATTTTCAGTTTCAAAGTTCTCTACTTTCACAGCTAGCTTGTACTTAACTAATGGATATTTGTGAAAACATAGCAGGCTAATGGGTTTGCAGTGGGTGTCTGGGCCAACTGTATGGCTTTATATATGTTCTTATATTGATAATTTGTATGGAAGTTATCTTTTATTCCCTCTTAAATTAAAAGCATCTTCAGGACAGTGAGAATGTCTTCTAATTGACTGTAGTGAGTCTCCAGTAAGAACACGATTCTTTGATTTTGGTTCTAGATTGCCTTTTTTCTCTTTTGTATTTTAATTTTCTTATTATTGAGTGCTATCTAACAGGTTAAAATAAGAACACTTTTTGAAAACCATTAAGCTCAAGAAGTAATTTTGCTTCATGCAAATAACAGGGAAATTGAGTCAATAAATTTTCATATTCATTGATTCATAAGTAGTAACTGCTGCTAAGTGGATAGTAATATCCCCTTAACTTGGTATGTTTATTTGGTATGAACTATTTCCTATATTTAAAGCTGAAAACCAAGTCTTTCACTTGCTTAGTCATATAGAAAAACCCATATGTGACCCACTCATTATGTAAAGATGACTCAATTGATACTTATTCGAATGACTTCCTTATTTTGATTCCTAGATGTCTTCAAATTATAATTTGAGCATTTAACTTGTGTTTTTGGCCACCTACTGATTTCAGATGATCATGCTGCTATGTTGAGACCTTGAAATAATAACATGCTATTGTTTTGTCCCTTTTAGCCTTAGAGGAGAAAAGGAGAAAAGAAAAACTAGTGAAAAAGCGAATCGAGCTAAAGCATGACAAGAAAGCAAGAGCTATGGCTAAGAGGACAAAAGATAATTTCCATGGTTACAATGGGATTCCTGTTGAGGAAAAATCAAAGAAGAGGCAGGCACTGGAAAGGCATACCCACCATGGAGCAGTTCAAGAGTATGATATGGAAGAAGAGGATAAATTCTTAGAATACAATCAAGAGGAATTGGAGCAGGAGTATGAGGAAGAGCAAGAACCTCCCAAAGTTGAAAGCAAACCAAAGGTCCCCCTTAAAAGTGCCCCACCACCCATGAACTTCACTGATCTACTCAGGCTGGCTGAGAAAAAGCAGTACGAGCCAGTGGAGATCAAGGTAGTGAAGAAAACAGAAGAGCGGCCTATGACTGCCGAAGAACTTAGGGAGCGAGAGTTTCTTGAACGAAAGCATAGGAAAAAGAAACCTGAGACAGATGTCAGACTACCTCCAACTGTGCCCAAAAAGGCACCCTCTCAAAAAGAAAGTGTGGGCACAAAACTTAGCAAAGGTTCTGGGGACAAGCATCCTTCTTCCAAGGGAACTCCCCTTCCTCATGCTGAGAAGAAATCCAGACCCAGCATAGCCAGTGAGAAACACTTAGGTTTGTCATCATCCAAATTCATGCCAGGAGAGAGGACCAAGGCAGGATCTGGCAATTGCTTCCAACCCTCACTTCGTGAGGGCCACGACAGACCTGTTTTTAATGGGGCAGGGAAGCCCCACTCCAGCACTTATTCACCAAGTGTCCCAAAGACTTCTGCCAGTGGGACTCAGAAATCTTCTACTGAGCACAAAGCCAAAAAATCTCCTCTTTCTCATCCTATCCATTCCAGGTCTGGGCCCTTGGTCACTTCGCACAATAAAGCTAAGAGTCCAGGTGTCAGGCAGCCAGATAGCAGCTCCAGCTCAGCCCCTGGGCGGCCCAGCACGGGGACTCCTCGGCCCACAGTTAGCTCTGGCCCTGTGCCCAGGCGCCAGAATGGCAGCTCCAGTTCAGGACCTGAGCAATCAGTCAGGGGGACAAAGAGGCCAGCCAGTGACTCAAATACCTCTGGGCGAACAGTCAGTGGACCAAGTGGCCCCGGGCGACTCATCGGTGGCTTGGGTGGTTCTGGGAGACCTATAGGAAGCTCTGGTGGCTCTGGGGGACCTGTGAGCAGTCCACATGACCTTCGGCGATCAGTCAGTGGCCCTGGGCGATCAGTAAGTAGCTCAGTCCCATCTGGACGGACTGTCAGTTGTTCAGGCCTTGGAAGACCAGTGAGCAGCTCGGGACCTGGGCGAACAGTTAGTAGTTCAGGTCCCCCCATAAAGCCCAAGTGCACTGTTGTGGCAGAAACAATTTCTTCCAAGAATATCATTAGCCGGTCCTGCAATGGACAAATGAATGGAATGAAGACTTCTCTAACTGGCTACAGATCTGCCCAAGGTAAGATTGCCCCTCACCCTAAGAGTATATATTTGTCACTAGGAAGTTGGAGAGTATACTTTCCAGAGACCCTGAGAGAGAACCCTTCCGTGTGCCCTTTAATGTACTCCATTGCTGATTGTTTTGTCTACCCTGTGCCTGAGAGTTTCTTCAGTGATCATGGCTTGTAAAAGTTTTTCCAAAGAGACTTATCTAGGGTCCTCTGTGTTACTCCTGCAATGTCCCCATGTGCAATAAACTTTGCTGTGTGATTTGTGAGACAGGCTGAGTGTACATTCGTTATGTAGTTCAATGGATGGATTAATCTTTACCTTTTCATGAGGCCTAGCGAGACTTATCTTCAAGGATCAGAGTTAATTGTGAATGCTTGAAAACACTTTGGCACATTATTTATTCAGCAAATATTTGTTAATCACCCACTATGTACCAGGAACTGTTTTAGATTGTCCTTGTATTTTTGCATCTTGTAATGGACAATATCAAGGTCCTACCTACTGGTCCTTTAGGAATCCACACTCTCCAAAGATACAGGATCATTGGTGACACCTGCTAGTTGCTAGGTCATGGCTGCTCCATGCTAATAGGCATTTGTTTAAAACTCTTGTTTTGGCACTATGGAGAATCGAAACAAATTAAACATGAGATTTCTTGCTTTAAACTTCCTAATTCAGCTAGACTAATGGTTCTTAACTAGAGGCTATTTTGTTCCATCCAGGGGACATTTGGCAATGTCTGGAGACATTTTTGGTTGTCACAACTGGGGTGGGAGATGTTACTGTCATCTAGTGGGTTGATGACAGGGATGCTGCTAAACATTCTACAATACATAGAACAGTCCCCACAATAAAGAATTATCCTGCACAAAATGTCACTAGAACCAAGGTTGAAAACCCTGAGCTAAGGAGACAAGCCATACATTTTATTTTTTTTTTATTTTATTTTATTTTATTTTTTTTTTAAAGATTTTATTTATTTATTCATGTATCCCCCCCTTGCTGCTTGTGCTCTTGGTCAGCTAACCATGCCGTGCGGGCAGGCTTGCCTTCACCAGGAGGCCCCGGGAACCGAACCCAGAGCCTCCCATATGGTAAACGGGAGCCCTACTGATTGAGCCACAGCCGCTTCCCTAAGCCATACATTTTAAAAACAACTGTGGAAGAACAACAAAAGGAGTATATGTAATCAAAGACTAGAAAGTAGTCATTTCCAGATGCCAGTCCGTTTTATCAGTGCCTGATTTTAGCTGAGTTTTTACCAGTTTTTTTTTTTTTTTGAGCAAAATGACAGAAATAAGGATAATGTAGTGAGTACTCCCTGAAGTTAAACTTAGTTTGAACAGTTATCCATAATTCTGAGAATCTTTTATACTCTTTTGGACTTAAAAATGTTTTAGTGTGATCATGGTAGATCGCAGTTCCTATCTGCTTGGCAAAATTAAAAGTTAGTGATCATAGGATCACTATGATGCAGTTTGTGTGTGTGTGTGTGTATGTTTAAGAAATTTTACTGTGTCTCTTAAATCCAGAAATATAGGAACTACTAAGCTAGAAAATGTAATAGACATTTGGAGTAAATCCTGGGGTAAACAGGAATTCTTTTCCTTCATGGATACGATGAAGCAGCAGGGATGAAGTGGTAATGAGTCCATGCTGAGGGCCAGATTAATGACTGTGGTTTTTAAGGATACTGTCTTACTGAATTCTTAAAAATCCCATTTTACATAGAACTCTGTTGGGACTATTTTATTTGGACACCTATCAAAAATGTTTTAATATTTTACAGTAAACTGAAGAATATGTTCTTAACAATAATGGTTTTTCTGTTGGCAGGTCCTCAAAGGTTCCCTTTCCCTTCTGGCTACAAAAAGCAGCGAGACTATGAAGAGGAAGAAGAAGAATATGACTCTGAGATGGAAGATTTTATTGACGATGAAGGAGAACCTCAGGAAGAAATATCCAAGCACATTCGAGAAATCTTTGGCTACGATCGAAAAAAGTATGGCTAAGAAAATTTAGATAAGTGTGATAAAATGTCTTTTTATTTTCAATAATTCATGTTATGGGGGAGAAATAAACATCAATGATTTAGGCATTGAATAAAATTCTTAATTAGGGATGATGGGTGATTTTACTTTAAATAGAGTTACTGTTTCGCACTTATGAGTTGAGAATTGTTTAGTTATTTGCATGAGGACAAAAATACCCCCTTTTAACTGCTGTTCTTAGATAAGATTTATATTTAATGGGAGTGAAGCAGCTTAGTGTAGTAGAAAGAGATTGGATTTGTAGTCAGAAAATGATCCACAGAACCATGTTGAAAGCTCGTCTGATTTGATATCTGATTCTCTTTTGTGTAAAAAGCTTTGCTACTCAAAATAGTGGTCCCTGGACAGCAGCATGGGACCAGCAGCATTGATATCACCTGGAAGCTTGTTAGAAATGCAGGCTCTCAGGCCCCACCCAAGACTGACGGAAACAGAATCTGCTTTATAATTTAAGAAGCACTGGTATAATGGAAAGATCAGGGTTCAAATTGAAGTTCTGTGCCCATTACTAGCTGGGTAAACTTGAGTAAATTATTTTAAAAATAACATTTTGGAAGGGTTGAATGAAGTAGAATATACGTAAAACAAAAGAGATTTATCACAGTGCCACTTCCCTGCCAAGCAAGGAGAAATCTAAATGTGTGTTAGATTTAGTTGTAAAGGACATGTTGATTTTAAAAATGGGAGGATGTAGTCCCTTTAAGAAATTGGATTTTTGTTGACAAGTTTGATTTTCTCTGTTTAGATACAAAGATGAAAGTGATTATGCCTTACGTTACATGGAGAGTAGTTGGAAAGAGCAGCAAAAGGAAGAAGCAAAGAGGTAAGCACAAAATCTAAAATATTTGTGCAGAAAATGCCAAAGATTCTTTTCTGCTTGGAAGCAGGGCCTTTGGGTCACACAGATCTGGAGTCCAGTCCTGCCTACTTGCTGCAGGGACCTTAGACAAATTTCTTAGCCTTTCTAAACCTGTTTTCTCATTCATAAAATGAGAATATACTGTTTGTACTCATTGAGGTATTGTGAAGATGAAGACAATGTGTACCAGTTGCCTAGCACAGTGCTTTATACATGTATAGACACGCAAGTGCTAGGGGCCTCCCCTCTGGTTTTAGCATATACTTGCTTTTCTTTCCCCCCTCCTTAGTTCCTTTTCCATTTGCGACACATCTCAGTCTTGCTAACCTGTTAACCTCTAACACTGCTGGCCTTAAAGACCTGATGGGGGTATATTAAATTCCCTTTGTCTGATCCCTTTTTAGCCACCTTATAGAAACTAATGATAATTTCCTGAGGAGTGTAATAAGTGATTACTTTGTTTATAATGTTTACTTGGTGAAATAATTCACCTCAACCTCATTTCAGAATGTTAAACCTCTTTCTCCCTCCTGCACTCCCTTCCTGTTAACTAGATAAAATATCAATCTAAAGTATTGAGAAGAGGCAAGAATAGAATGGTATTTTATTGAATGTTTCTTGTTCTTTATTTTTAAAATCTTTTAAGATAAACCATTTATATTTTATTACTCTAATGGAAATTTTAAGTTGCTTTTGGTTCAGTGTGAGGTCTTTTTTTCCACTTTAATTTGGGTCAGTGGCCCCTGGTAAAAAATAGCTCTGCTAGTCTAGTTTTCAATGGTGTAAAGCCTTGAGGCATTTTGAACGCATTAGCACATTCAGTATGCGCTCCTTGTTGAAATTTCATTTTTGGTTTTTAAAGAACGAGGTTGGGGGACGGATGTGGCTCAAATGGTTGGGCGTCTGTCTCCCATATGGAGGGACCCAGGTTCGATCCCCGGGACCTCCCGGTTAAAAAAAAAAAAAAAAAAAAAAGAACGAGGTTATCTCATGTATATTAACAAATACTTTTGAAAAATATTCTTTTAACAGCTTAAGATTAGGTATGCAAGAGGACTTAGAGGAAATGAGACGCGAAGAAGAGGAGTTGAAGCGTCGAAAGGCCAAGAAGCTGAAGAGGCATTAGCTGCTGCTTTTATCTATTTTTGTGAAATTCTGGAGATACCCTGCTGCAAGGAATCCCTGCCTTCAGACTGAAGAAGCCCCCTTATCATTTTAGATTTATATTTGGGTACTCCAGGAGAAGGAATGCATACTGTCATTTGCAGGCTGTCATTTGAGCATTAAATATTTTAAAATACTTTCTAGGGTGAAATGTGTAATGCAGCTGATCTAATGTGCCCACTGAATGCTCTTATGAAGTTAACTGTTCAGATTCCAGCCTTGATTCTGATGAGCTATGCACTCTAATGTGGGGGCCACTCACTAGTCAGCCAATCTTCTATTGTTCCTTTGCTACTTTAAAGGAAAAAAAAAAATTGCCTCTTGACTTCCATAATTCTGCTAATATGTGAGCAGGGCATTGTCCAGCTCCTAAACAAATTTACTTTTTATAAGGAATCTGGCCTTTCTGTGAATGTTGCCAGCAATAAAGTGACTTGTCCTAATCTATTTGGATTGAGAACTTGAAAATGTAGAATAGGTTTTATAATTACCATATGGATGTCATCCTTGTGACTTTGCAGTATAAAGTAAAATTATATTGTATTCTGCATTATTTGTGGATTGGATGCTGAGCACTCTTAATCACTAACATAGGTGATTAAGCAATTATAAAAATTTTCTGAGTTAAAAATGCAAGTTATGCCATTTAGTCTAAGAATATTCTTTTCCACATTTTCTTTTCTGATTTATTTTGTTGGCTTTAGGGTAAAATGGACAGTCACTGTGCTGATTGATTTTTATCTTTTAAAAATCCATTTTTATATTGAAAAAATATTTTATTCAAACATTAGATTTGGAAGAGTAATAGTTTAAAAAAATAAAGAAGCTACGTGTGAGGCTTGCCTCCTCCTCCTTCCCCATCATAAATAGTCTGGAATCTCAAGGTGCCTCTGTACCTCTTAATGTTAGTGACTTTGTATTTTATTTTAAATTCCTTAGTAAATATTAATGACATAACCAAAAACTAAATTCACGTGTTCAAGACCACCACCTTCTTTTTTGCTTGTATTGCACTTTTATTTCAAACTATGCACTGTGAAGAGATTTTTCCCAGGTTGAAAAGGATTTTAATGTATGTTCCCTGTTACTGGTGTTTTATTGGGCTGTGGAATTTTCTTCATTCTCACCCTTCTTTAATATCTATAGATTTGATCTCATGAGCCTGAAGTCGCAGGCAATTCCAAACAGGCTGACCTAGGGTCTGGCTGGAGGGAAGCCAAGTCTTATGTAAAGTCAGTAACAGAAAAGGAGATATGCTAGAAAACATTTGTCCTTGACTCTCAATGTGGAGATTGGAGGCAGTGGGACATAAGTTTATAGAACACTTCTATAATAAACTTTGTGGCTATTTTAAGCCATTGGATCGTGGGGATTAGGAAGTAGGAGGGGTTATCCTTCAAAGAATCCTTATTCTTCAAAAGGTCCCAAACTTGTTATGTGTATCCCTTTTTATCCATAAAGCTTTCTTCCATCTTCATGATTGGGTATTTTAGATTATCATTAGCCTCCCTTGATGGGACCATGGAACCCAGTCTTCTAAGAATCTCATTTTGAATTGAGTTTAAAACTTTTAAAAGTGAAGGATTTAATTTTGAAATTGAATCCCATGAAAGGTGGCTTCATCACTAAGAATATAACACCCTAACTCTCCATATAGAATTGTTAACATTGGTGGCATAGAATCCTGTTGACTGCTTGCCACCCATTTCAAATACCTTATATGAAATTGACTTAGTGTGATGTTCCATGAAATAAAAAAGAGGTTTGGAACATTATTTCCTTTGCCATCACTTATGTGCTTTTACCCCTTTACAAAAGCCTTTTTTTCATGTTTTTCTTTTTTTTTTTAAATATGAAATCTGTAATTACAATCAAGTGCTTGTCATAGCTGAAAAGATTTGTGGTGGCTTAAAAGTTTACTAGCACTTTACTCAATGATATTGTGTAGCTGATTTGTACAGAAAGGCACCACGGTGCTAGATAAAATTTCCAGAACTTGGTAGGAAGTCAGGTTGTGTCCTGTGTCCATCACTTCTGAATGCATTTTTTTTTTTTCAACATAGGTGTTGATCTTAATATTTCCTAGCATCAACAATATAAAGGAGGCACTTCTGTAGCTCATTAAAAAAAAAAAAAAATTCTGAGCACACCTTTTAAATTAATTTTGGCCTTGTTTCCAAATCCTGTCTTCCATTTTATTCTTCTGCACTTCCTGACCACTCTTACAAAAAGTTCACAAGCCTTTGAAGAAACTGGAATAGCTGATATTTTATCAAAGTTTACAAATTAAGTGCTTGATTTTTAATGTGTCCTCTACCGTTTTGATTTTCCAGTTTTCTTAATTCAATATTTAAAGATGTGCCTTTTATTGGGTAATGTTAATTCACGAATGTAGTAATGTTATTTCATGATTGTAATGTTACATGATCATGGGTGTGGCATTCTCTAAGACAAATGATGTGAAAGGAAAGTAGTTTTCATAAAACTTGTATAGCTCTGATTGCACAGTCCCACTTGCTTTTGATGTTGCTATGTCAAAGCAAGGGCCCCTTCTTTTAAGGCTACTTGTCTTTGTATTTTCTCTAACTATAAATGCAGTTATGTCCATTTGGAGGCCAGGGTACCACATGTCACAGGCAGCCTTACATGTATGTTGTGAGAAGGTTTGAAGACTATTAACAACAAAAAGGAAAGTCTGTGGGAACTTGGAATTCATTTTTTAATGTAACCCCCGAGATTTTCTCGAAGAAATAAATTATTGTTTTGCATTTTGTAACTTAAAAGCAGCTATTAGTACATTTCAGAGATATAGCAGGAGACCAAAACATGTTTGGAAAGAGAATAAATATATGAAGAGAGACTGGTTGTTTTATTTTCAATGTGCTGAATGTATTAGACTATTTATTTTGTGAGTGGATGTGATAAAATATTCAGGTGTTTAGTGTATGATTCAAGTGGGATATATATTTTGATGGAGATATTAAATCCATCATGTCTTTTACATAATGGACAAATCAAGTTTTTACAAAAAAAATAACCTTTTACATAGTTTAGCTTGTTTTCTGGTGCTGTTGACCTGCAAGGGAATCTCCTTTTGCATATACAGGTGAAAGTTTTGCAATATATGTATACAAGAAATTGTAGGCATTAAAAATATTTTATTGTTTTCACTGGTTTGCCATTTATTTACCTTGAGATATTCCTTATGTCATCGCCCTGAAACTTTTTTCCAGCCAGAAACCCCAGTGGACAGACTTAAGAGATGGGGGTTGTCTCCTACACTTGTTTGTTCTTCTGTACACATTCACATCTGCTCAGCCCTTACCACTGGTACCTCTCCTCCCCCATCAAGTGCTATCAGACATCCAAGTTAGAGAACTGTTAGGTGGTTAGAGCCACAATCAAGCTTTGTGTCTCAACTTGGAATTATACTCAGAACTGGAGGGAGGAAGCAGAGCTCGCTGGGTATATAGTTCCTCTGATCAAGAGCCTTAGATGGCTGAAATGAGCCTTTAGGGATATAGATGAGGCAGGTGGGCATAGCCATACAGCCAAATGACATAACTGGAATGTGTTGAGTCTAAGTCACATAAGAAATATGAGAGATGCTAGTATACTAGATTCAGACATTTAACAGTTTTTCTTGTGGGTTTTGAAATCACTTTCCATAAAAAATAAAAACCCAATTGGTATAAAGAACCACTTAAAAATAGTTTAGCAAATATGTATTTTAATAGCCATCAACAAAATGTGTAATCAAAACATCTACTTTGCTGATAAAGTGAACTTAAACAATATAACTCTATCAGTCATCCCCAAGCAGCACAGATTGAGAAGGGTTTTATATAATTTATTAAAAGTATTTGTTCCTGCTAGGTTTTTATTTTTTTCTTCCTTAGGGTCTGAAAGCTCCAAACCATCTTTAGAGTGTAACTTCTGCTTATTAGAAAGATCCTGGGGTTACTGAATGGGTCTTATACTTAGATTCTCATACTACATCTCAAACTCCAACTTCTTATATTGAGGGCTGAGCAGCTAGCTTTTATTTCTCCCTACACTGCCTGCACGGGCAGCAGCCACTGCTGAAAAAATCATTATCAGGCAACTTGGCTATTCAGGTGAGGGAGACGTTTGAGCCATGAGGCAGCAAGATCTTAGAGATCCTACAGTCTCTTGCTTGGCTCTTTTCCTTGGCACATAAAAGCATGCAAAGAAGTCCTGGATTTTAATCTTTAATCTGCAGCCCAAGCTGAATGGGTTGGAAAAATACTAAGCTGCTCAACACCATTTCTACCATTTGTAAAATGAAGCTAACACCTAGCTCAGAAGATTATTGTAAGGGTTAAAATGATATATACTTTAGTATCTAGCACCCAAAATTAAAATGAGGTCCTTTTCTCACATGGTGTAAACTTTGAGTTTTTAGTAATAGCTGTGAAGAGGCCACGGAGAAATAGCCCCTAAGAATAGGCTTAAAGGTGATGCACTCTCTAGCCTTTTTGTAATGTTTTTCACCTCTGGACCCTGAACCCAGGAAAAAGGTATTACTTGGGAAATAGATCTAAAGAGTTCTAGAGAATTTCCATCCTTAAAGACAGAACAGGGAACAATTTGAACTACTAGGTATCAGTCTTAATGCCAGTCTTAGAGACTGAAACAGAGGACCCAAAAGCCTTCCATCCACCCCACCTCCCCACCCTCCATATCTCCTTGTTATGAGCTAACAGAATACTGAGTCTTCATTCATCTTAAAAAGTGTGGTAACTTTACATAAAATATGACAAAATAATGTGCAATTGCTTTATGTGAAACCAACAACAGGAACTGTACAGTTGGTCAGGTTAGCTTCAGAGCTGCATTACTTCACCAGGATCATCTTTGCTTATTTCCACTGGGGTCTGGAGGAAAAAAAAATGTCAGATGGTTCTTGCCTAGCGGTTGCTAGAGTATGGGGCTGAGCAATTGCCTTCCTTGCCAAGGGTAGGCAGGTGTGGCTGTGTCCAATTGTCTCACCTACTGCCTGTGATCCTAGCTGCCAGAAGGGCTTAGCAGTGTGGAAGCTGATAAGAGGCAGGGAAAAGACAAATGTTGCAAGGTCTAACAGAAGAAAGGAATCATCTGCCAGCAGAAAACTTTTAGAGACCAGTGTTTACTTGATACAGGAAAGTTAAATTGGGTTGCCTGTGTGGACTGATTTAGGAAGTGGTACTTAAGGCTGAGCAAACAAGATGTCCCATAAGGGTGACAAAGACTAGGTCACTGGTGCCAAATGACTTTGACTCTGGGCCTAAGATCTATCCTCCACCTCCAGTTTATTCAAAAGTAACTGGAGAACTTAAGGAAGAGTAAATACTTGTAGGAAAATGTGTCTAAAAGACCACATGAAAGAAAAAATGAACTCTTCCCAACTCTGAGTAGATTGTGAATAACAGAAGTAGATAAGCTACTTTTTTTTTTTTTTTTAAAGAAAAAACTATTTGTTTCCAAAGTTACTGGAGTTGGATTTTCATGCTTTGTTCATTTGTTTATCTGGGGAATATATTTCACAAAGTAGGAATAAAGAACAAAGTTGAAGGTATACTTACCCCTCCTGGGGGATACTTATATCCCTTCCACATCGTTCCTGCAATGAGAACCATCCATAAGACAACAATCATTGTGGGGCTTCTTGCTCAGTTGGTGGTATACGCAGGGGCAAATGGGTGGTTCTGGAAGGTGTGATGTTCTATTCCCTGAGTCCTGGGAATGGGGCTGTCTTCATTAGAGACAGGATGTTCAGCATGACAGCTCCTGGCTGAGCAGCTTCATGGTCTTGTCTGAACTAAAATGGCTCCCCATGGCCATTTTGGGGGTCTGAGCTTGGACATCAATTGTGACATCAAAGCCTGTGACCTTCGGACCCAGCCAGAGTGAGCAGCTATGGGATAGTGGCCAGGATACCAAGTAGGATGGGTCTAGAGAGCCCGTATCAGAAAGGCCCTGTTTTCTGGTGATTCTATGTGGGTAGGACCTACCTTGCATCACACTTTTATTTACTCATCACCTGCTAAAATGTTTGACTATTGTCTTTATGCAACCATGTGCATAAAACATTGCTATGCAAAAAAAAAAAAAAAAAAAAAAAAATGTTAATTGGGAGGATTGAATGGATATGTATATTATGAGCAAATAGTTTATTTGATATTGGTAGGCTGTTCAAAGAGGGAAAATTTTGCATCACCGTTTAATCCTCCTTGCAATTTCCCTGAGAAGGGCACAGAAGGAAGATGGGGTGTTATGCTCATTTCACAGCTGGAGAAACTAAAGCACAGAATAGTTAAGTGGTTTAGCCAGTATCACATATGTGGCAGTGGCTCAGCTAAACAAGTGCCCAGTGCCTCCATTCACAGCCCCACCTTCACAGAGGTCGGACTGCTTTGGGCCAATCCCCTCAAGAAAATTCTGGAGCTGATGGAGAAAAAAGACCAAACATTATGCCTTGCTCTGAGTATACCTGGAGCTGGAGGTTGGCAACCCCACCTTCTGGATAATTTCCCAGAAAACTTTCTGCTCCTGTTATTGGTATATAATCAAGACTCTCAGAGTTAAGTTTCTCTGACACCGGGAACAGTTCTGAACAAACAGGTCTGAATGAAGTGGGGTGGGATATGAGACAGCCAGGAGATGGTTTGTTAAAAGGGACCCTGAAACTAATGTTTCCCGTAGGCAGCCTAGTTAAATGGAATGAGTAAGATGCTATTAAATCCAGAGATCTGTGCTTGCATCCCAGTTTCACCAACGGGCTGGTTTGTGTGATCTTGGATAAATAGTTGAGGTCACTGTCATCAGTTAATCTATGTCAAGTGGTTCATTATTTTGTTTAGTTGTTAAATTGGCATTTTCTACATACTTATTGTCAAGCTTTGCATTAAATGCTTTCCATGAATTCCCAAATGTAAGCCTCACAAAAATAATAAGGTACTGAGATATCTCCCATTTTATAAATGAAGAAACTGAGGTTCAAAAATGATTTATTAAACATGCTCAACATCATAAAGCTAGAAAGTTGCAAAGTTAGGACCTGAACTCAAGTTCATGTTAACTCCAGTTTCAACCTCTTTCAAACGGGTGTTAAAAATGCTGGTCTATTATATTTGCGGGGAGCAAATTAATAGATGGGAACAGTCTTTGAAAAGGAGAATATAAAGTGTGGTTTTCCATGCACCTTGGAATCTTGTCCTGCTGTGATCAGAACAGCTCTCCAAATCCTTCTTCCCACCAGATATCTCAAATACTTTCCCCTTCCACAATGTATTGTATTTTCCAAAGGAATATGAACTCTCCACTGAGATTTCAGAGTGCTATCAAGTTCTCTGGAAGTGGAGGAATCCAGCCCGACAGATCTGACCACCCACTCACAGCTGTAGATCTTCATCCAAAGCCCGGCTCGCCTGGCTCCTCAGTCGTGCCTTGCTCTCCTGAACAGGCCATCTCTCTTTCCACTTCAGTGTTGGAGGCTGAGTCAGAAAGAAACTTAAAGGCAGAGGTGGCTCTACTTATTGACCCAGTAGGTAGCTGCTTCTGTATGATTACTGGAAGGGCTGGGGAAAGGTCCCTCCAATCCCCACATTCCCCCTTCTTACCAGCAACCACTATTTCACCTGGCCTGAAATTCCTCAACTTGGGTGGGACAGAAAGCATGTCAGACACTGTCTCTAGCAGACCCTTTATAAATTCCATAATGCCTTGCTTGAAACAAGGGAAGTACATATTCATGGGAAAGTAGGCTTGAAAAAAAGGAGGCCCCAAATGGGATGGGGATTAGCCTGGGAAACTTTGCTCCTGCCACATCCTGACTTCTAATTGGTGATGAGACCTCAACTATCTTTCCCATTTGGTCAGAAAACCCAGTTGGGATGGGAAGCGGCTGTGGCTCAATCAGTAGGGCTCCCGTTTACCATATGGGAGGCCCCGGGTTCGGTTCCCGGGGCCTCCTGGTGAAGGCAAGCCCGCCCGCACGGCGTGGTTAGCTGACCCAGCGAGCACAAGCAGCAAGGGGGGGATAAATGAATAAATAAATAAAATCTTTAAAAAAAAAAAAAAAAAGAAAACCCAGTTGGGAGAATGAGCCAAAGCCAGGACTGACTATTAGGGATTTACATGCAGGGTCATTACTTACCATGAACTCTGGAAATGTGCCCATGTAACATGCAAGTCCAACAAAAAGCATCCAGCCAAGCACGATCATGACCAAAAATAAAACAATTTCTAAGACACAAATGCACAGTGAGAGACTATTCACCAAGATCTTGGCAAAGAAGTGTGTTCATGAAACCCTCAGTTGTTGGAGGCCTCGCATGTCAGTTCCAGTCTTTGGCTCCAAAGGATCTGAAACTCACTAGTGGAGAAGGTGGAGTCTAGTAGGGCATTGTGACATCATTGGCCACATGGCTCACAACACAGATATTCCTCCCAGACCCAGTAGCTGAGCCAAACTAAGTTCTTTGTATTGTCTGCAGCAACACTATGAGGTAGGTACTATCATTAAACCCATTTTACTAATGAGAAAACTGAGGTTTAGAGAGCCTAAGTGACCTACACTCGGTCACACAGCTGATGCTCCAGATCAAGGTTTGGGACCCAGCTGTCTGTTAGGATGTTGGGCTCTTTAAAGAGACAAGGATTTGGAAAAGTGTTTTCTTAGATCTTTGACAGCTATGAATGAAAAACTGAATTCTAGAGAAATGAGAACTATTTCTGTCCCTGCCACCCCTCCTCTCCTATCTCGACAGCTGTCTCACCACCATTTTATATCTGCATTTTTTCAACACCTTTGGTCAGTTCCTCTCCACTGGTTCTCTTTTCTTCCAAAGGTATATCTCTCCCCACAAAAACCTCCAACTGATGCTGTGGCTTCCTCCCCTACTGTCCCGTTTATCTTCCTTTTATAACCAAACTTCCCAAAAAAATGGTGCACACTCAAAGTCTTTCTTTCCAATCTACAACTTTCTTCCATGCCTTGCATTCTGATTTCTGTCCCCACCCTCTTACTACTCCTAGATACAATCTCAGAGGTCACCAGATATCTTTTTGTGAAGTCTAATATCTTATCTCATTCCTGTTGACCTCCTGATACTGACACAGATGCCTCCCTTTACCAGAGTTCTTCCTACATGTATATACATCTCATTTTTATATCCCCTTTATTTTCATTAATGTAAATTACAAAAATAATATGTATTCATTATAACACATGAAACCATCCAAAGATGTACGAAGAAAAACTTAATACCTGCCCTTCAATTCCCATCTCCATGATGTACCAGTGTTACCAGTCTTGTGTGTATCTTTCCATCAAAGACTTTTCCATGAACTTGCAAAATCAATACACACATAAAGGGTATAGTGAAGTTTTTGTCAGTGTTGCTTTATTTAATATAATATTACACATGCTACTATATGATTTGCTTTTCTCCCATAAAAATTCATCACGGACATCTCTCTGGGTCAACTGATAAAAAAATCTAATATATTATTTTATTTTCTCCAAAGGGTGAATGAGTGAGTGACTTTTTTTTTTTTTATTCCCCCCAACTTGCTGCTTGTGCTCCCTGTCTGCTTTCTGTGTCCATTTGCTGCATGTTTCCTCTGTGTCTGCTTGTCTCCCTTTGTTGGGTCATCTTGCTGCGCCACCTCTCCACAGGCGAGGGCTGTCAGCTCTCCGTGGGTGGGGGCCGTCAGCTCTCTGCGGGTGCGGGCCAGCTTGCCCTCACCAGGAGGCCCCGGGAACCGAACCCAGGGCCTCCCATATGGTAGACGGGGGCCCAACCACTTGAGCCACATCCGCTTCCCTAATACATTACTTTTATTAAGGTATCATTTATATACAATAAAATTCACTCATTTTTAGTGTACAATTTAATGAATTTGAAAAATATGTACAGGTTTTGTAACTATGAACATGATTAGGACAGTTAAAAGCTCCCTTGTGCCCCTGTACAGTTGATTCCCTCCCCTAAGCCCTTGAGCCCTGGAAACCACTGATCTGCTTTCTGACAATATAGTTTTGCATTTTCTAGAATTTCACATGAATGGAATCATAAGCTTCAACTGGCTTCTATCACGCAGCACAATGCTTTGAGATTCAACCATGTTGTTGCATAGTAGTTCATTCTGTTTTAAGCAGTATTCCATGGTACAGATGCACCAGTTTATCAATTTACCTGTTAAATAATATTTAGGTTGTTTCTAGTTTTTGGTTATTATGAATAGAGCTGCTATAAATATTTGTGTACAGTTTTTTGTTTTTTTTTTTTCAATAGGAATACAGGTTTTAATTTCTCAGGGTAAATACCCAGGAGGAGGTATCCTGGGTCACATGGTAAGTGCAGGTTTTTTAAAAATTCTCTTTATAACTAGTTTTCAGCAATTTGATATTGATGTGACTTTGTGTAATTTTCTGCATGTTTTTTCTAACTGAGGCTTTATGAGCTTGGTTCTTTGGGTTTATGTTTTTCATCAATTTGGAAAAGATATGTGGCCATTTTTCACTATTTTTTCTGTACCCCTCCCTTCCGTGATCTCCACTACATGTATGCTAGACTAGTTGATGTCTCACAGCTCACTGGTGCTCTGTTCCAAAATGAAATACTGCTCAAAACAGAATGAAGTCCAATCCATTGTACAGATATACCAGTCTATCAGTTTACCTGTCAAAGAACATTTAGACTGTTTCCAGTTTTGGTATGTCTTTAAAGTCACTAAAATTTTTATCCTATAGTGTTGAATCTTCTATTAATCCCAAACAATGTATTTTTCATTTGATATTGTATTTTTCATTTCTAGAAATTCAATTTATGTCTTTTTATAGATTTGATTTTTCTCATCATGTTCATATCTTCCTTTACAATTTTGAGTACATTTGTAGGATTTATAATAAATGTTTTAAGAACCCTGTCTGCAAATCTACCACCTCTGTCATTTCTGGGTCTGTTTCTAGGGATGATTTTTCTCTTTTCTGTGGGTCATATTTCCCTACTTCTCTGAATATCTAGTACCTTTTGACTGGATGCTGGACATGGTGAATTTTACAGTCTTGAGTGCTGAATTTTGTTGTATTCTTTTCAAGAGTGTTGGATTTTTGTTTGGGATGCAGTTAAATTTCTTGGGATTAGTTTGATTCTTCTGAGGCTTCCTAAAGCTTTGCTCCTTTTTTTTTTTAAATTAGAGAAATTGTGAGCTTACAAAACAATCATGCATAATGTGCAGAATTCCCGTACATCACCCTTCCATCAATACCTTACATTATTGTGGAACATTTGTTACAGATTATGAAAGAACATGAGACTATTACCACTAACCCACTAACTATGGTCTAAACCTTTGTTCTTGTGGGACATGAGCAGTCGTTACTCTAGGATTAATTTATCACTATTAAGCCATAATCCTTCTGAATACTCTCTCTGATGCCTATTGTATTTAATCTTTCTAACCTGTAGAATTTTCCATAATTATCTGCCCCTTGTGAGCTCTAGAAATTGTTCAGCCTACAGTTTTGGGGTGGTTCTCTTCCAGGCTTCACAAAGTTTTACCCCACATAGGTGTAGATAGTAGTCAGCCAAAGACTCATGAGAGCCCCCATGGAGATCTCCAAAGTTCTTTCTCTGTGGACTTCCCTCTTCTCAATACTCTATCTTACAAATTCCTGCCACTTTGGTCTCCTCTGTACATGTTATCCTTCTCTTGAACTCAGAGAGATGGCTTGTCTTATTCTGGGTAACAATTCCCTGTGCTACAATATGAAAACTGCCTCTAGGCAGCAGGCTGGGGCCATTGTACGGTTCACCTCATTTGTTTCCTTTCTCTCAAAGATCAGTCTTGTGCTGCCTTTTCCAAGACCTGAAAACCACTGTTTCATATATTTTGTTCAATTTTCTCTTTGTTATGATGAGTAGGCAATTCATATAGCAGTTGATCTTTCGTGGGCAGAAAGAGAAATCTAATTTATTCTTTTAAAATTTCTGCATAATACTCTATAGTTTATTTAATCTTTCCCCTAATGATGGATGCTGTCAGTCAAAGTCCAGTCAAGAGAAATTACACAGTAATTTCAACGGGGAAAATTTAATAAAGAGAACTATTAATTAGGAACAAAAGATTACCTATAGAAGGGGTAAAGAGAGCTCTAAAGAACACAGGAATGGCATATATATATGGAGCAGCCACAACCTCTATGGCTGAGACAGAGTACTCAAGGAAGGAATAGATTTGGAAGCACTCCATCTCTTCCAGGGATGAGATCCAAACCTTGTCGAAGAGGTGTAGCCAAGACCAACTGGAGTGGCTGCAGGGCAGGCCAGGCCTGGTAAGTAGGGAACCACCCTCTCAGGTGCTGGTGGAATTTGCTGGGAAGCCTCCAGAGGCGGTTCTGTGAGGCTTACTGATCTCTGCTGAGAATCCATGCTCTGGAAGGGTGCTATTAGAATGTAGTAGGAAGCTGCCCTCTGGAGTATTGGCAAACTACCTTTGGGGGTGTCACTGAAACTCAATGGGAAATAGTCAAGGGGAAACTGAACAGGAGTAAGTGCCATTGGATATCCCCTATACATACCACTGGCAGCCACACAGTAGGATCAGGAAGAAAAGAAGCACACTAGAACTAGGAACAGAAGACCCTTTCTTCTGCAATATCCCCCGAGAGCCCTCTACTACAAAACTTAATATTGCGCCAGGTGAAATAGTAAGAGAGAAGTGCTTACAGGCACTAAGGATGGCGAAAGGAAGAATACAATGTGCTTGGGGAAGGGCAAATATTTCAGCCTGGTTAGATTATAAGATCTAAGGCACGAGGTTCAGTAGATGAGGATGAGTCAGACAGGAGTTAGGATGTGTGTGGGCTTGGAAAAGTCAATGTTTGTACTACAAAGCCTTTTTCTTGGGACTAAGTAACAATAAGCACAGAATTCTGACTTCAGAGATTACTAATCACAGTTTCATCACAATTTCACACACAATGGGAGACAGTACAATGCATAGATTTGGAGCATGGTCTTTGGCAACACTTACTGTAATAATTTAACCTAAGTTTTGGTTTCTGCATTCTGTAAAATGGGGCCAATTATGCCACATATATCCTCTCTTTTAAGACGCACACTTTTCCACATTTAAACTCCTTTTAAAATAGGTATGTATATTTAATTTTATAGTCTTTTTCTCTACCAAAATGCTGTCATTAATACAACTCCTATTCAAGAGCATCTCAGAATCAAGGAAATAGGTAGCACAACATAAACCTCAGTTTCCTCAAAAGTAAAATTGAGATAATAATTCTATCTAGGTCTTCAGGTTTTATGAAGATAAACTGATATAAAGTAGGTAAAACTCTTAGCAATGTGCCTGTCACTTAGGAAATAACTACACACACACACACACACACACACAGCCATAAAGTGTCCATAGTGCCAATAATACATTCAAGTGACTAGATCAGACACAAATGGTTTGGATGGAAAGCTTCTAAGTTCTATATTTCCTGGCTCTTTCATAAAATATTGAAAAATCTTACTCAGACCTTGTTGCTAACTGTGATGTTAGAACTTGGAGGCCTTGGAAGCTCTTGTGTTTCCAAGGTTTGTTAGATCTAGTTAAGGTGCACTTAGGCATTTTATCCTTCAACTTCTCCTTGTAATCTTTTCTCCTAACTTATCTCCTTGCTCCCACTTTTGCCCCACACTGCAGTCTTTCGCAGCACAGCAGGGTTATTCTTTTAAAATTCAGTCATATCACATCACTCCTCTGTTCAAAACCCTCCATTGGCTTCTCCTTTCTTGCAGAGTAAAAGCCTGAGAGGAAAAAAAGCAGTCCCTGACCTCCACAACTGGTCTGACACAACTAAGCCTCAGTGTTATCATAACCGGCCTGGTGCTCACAACTGGGCCATGTTATTCTCCTGTTGGACACAAACAATCTCACAGAACACCAATGTCAGACAAGGTCACACAGATCATGATAAAGTGAGATAAAACAAGACCACTTCATACTTTTGTCTAAGCAGAGACAAAAACAGGGTCACCATGCAACTCATGAAACTCCAAATATCCCTCTTTCCCTGCTAATATGAGTAACAGCTGCTTCTTTACCAGTACGGTTTTATCCTTGCTCTAGTCTACCTTCCTTGTAGACGAGATTTATTGATACCCAGTCATAGAATTGTCCCTGCTTTCTGACAGCATCCAATCCAGAGAGAAGTCCCACTTCCTTGAACCCTCCCCCAAGTCACCCAAAGCCCAAGTCCTATAATAGATCTTTTCTAACACTCTCCTACTAAGCTGTCCCAAAGGTTCTTCACTGGGATGACTTTTTCCTCACTCCAAGGAGCAATAAATCCAACGTATTTAATTCCAGGTGTGTTCCTGATGGTCTTTGGTTGGAGGGTGTAAGCAAGACAAAGTCCTTACAATGGTCTACAAAGCTCCAGGGGTCCTCAGACTCAACATGCATCAGAATTACCAGGAGGGCTTGTTAAAACTCAAATTGTCCAGCCCCATCCCCAGAGTTTCTGATTCATTAACCCTGGGGTGGGGTCCTAGAATCTGCATTTCTAACAAGTTTCCAGGTGATGCTGAGACCGTTGGTCTGGGAACTACAAAGGGAAAACCACTGCCCTACACCATCTGTGCCACCCCCTTTTTTCTGATTTCATTTCCTACTTCTGCTTCCTCATTCTATGCCAACCACACCAGCCTTCTTGATCTGTTTTGAACCTCCCAAGCACACTCGCCTTAGGACTTTGCTTTGGCTGCCCTTTAATATGAACCACTCAACTCCCCCTCACCTCTCAGTGGGACCTACTCCACTCTGCCTTTTAAAATTTTATTCTCCACAGCACTTATCTTCTAATATGCTGTACAACTTATTTATTATACTGTTTCTCTCCCTCTACTTATAAAAAAATGAAAGCTCTAGTACAGCAGATATTTTTGTCTATTTTGTTCACTGCTGTATCCTCAGACCTAGGAAAATATCTGGCACATAGTATGTGCTCAAGAAAGGTTTGTTGAATGAAGAAATGCCCCTTCCAGCTTTTTCCTCTTTTCCTAATTGAGTCAGAGCATCCCTGCCCTTTGGCATTGCCTATAAACACAATCAGTTCCCCATCTGGACTACCCAACCTTTTAATTAAAATATCCACCTGCTGCTACTTTTTAACCCCAATGACTCAAACCAGGGATAATGAGCAAGTAACTTCACAAGTCAAGGAGACCAAACAAAGGCAGAAAATTGCTGTTCCCTACATCTCTTCGCCTACCTTCTCCAGATGATTTTGTCTGCCAGTCTCCCCCTCTCTTGTTTTCAAACTCTTATTTTTCACCTGGCTTTTCCCTCTCAATTATCAATATGGTTATAACTCACCCCCTAAAATAAAAAATAAAAAAATCTTCCCAATACTGCACCACCCTTATACTGTTGTCCCACCTCTCACTTTTCTGACAAGGTTCATCTTGATTCTGTTTTCCCTTTCTAACTCCCTGAAAATTGGTTTTTGAAATTCCATTACCCTTCCTTCCTAAATCCAACCACAATTTCCGGTCCTGATCGTTCTCGATACTCTGCTGGATTTAACACACCCTTCTAAAAACTCTTCAAGAACAAACATCGTGTGTTGCTTCTACATCCTTTACAGCGCCTACTCGGGTCCTTCCTATTCCTCTTTCATAGATGTCCCCAAGTTTACTTCCAGTTAGCTGGATTCTGGTTCCCGTGCCGCTAACGCGTTTCTGATCGCACACTGGTCACTTGCCTGCTCAGAGCTCACGCTGGAAACGCTGTTGGGCCCGGGGCTGAGCCGCGATCCAGCTGCCTCGGAGGCTGGAGCGTTGAAAGAATTGACCAGAAAGTCAGGAAGGGGGCGGGGCCTTGGACCTCTGGGGAGGTTTGGTCCTCGGAAGCTTCCGTCCTAGGCGGTTCCGGAAGAAGATCCAGGGCTGGGATAGTGGATCCCTGCTCCGGGTTTTGACTTGAGATGGAGTTCGACTGTGAAGGTCTGAGACGGCTCCTTGGCAAGGTGCGGGCAGCCCGCCGGGCGGGGTCTGGGGGCATTGTGGGCATCTGTGTCCTGATCGGGCTGCGTCCTCATCCCTTTTCCCCGGCCTGCCGTAGAGCTTGGGGGCGGGCGGGTTTGAAGCTGTGGGGAGCTGCCTCAGGGAAGCCGCGAGAGTGGGAGGCCAACACCCTTCTGTTGGAGGTCTGGGCCCTGGCTCCGCCCCCAATTCGGAGGTCTCCAGACCTCCATCATGTGCAGGATATCTCTCACGCCACCAGCTTCATTGGCTTTAAACGCCTCCCATCATACGCTGTGCTTTTAACCACGCCTTTCTCTACTGAAATTGTCTTTTTTTTTTCTCTTGAAACACTCCTTTATAAGACTTACTTCAGATGGCACTCCCTTCTCTACCAGCTTTCAGAAATATCGATTATCACTTGGTGGAGTCTTTCTGCAGACTTTACTCCTGCTGTGAACTCCTTTACTCAGAGACTGTTCTTTTGTATTCTGTTCACCTAGTTCTGGGCCTGACAACAAAAATAACTGCAATGAATGAAAGACCTGAGTAAATTCAGGAATGAAAGCAGACCGTAAAGGCCCAGGAGAGATCCTCTTAATTGAAAAATTGAATGGTGGAAGAGCTGACTCAGAAATCTGGCCTACATTTCTGGGACATGACTAGCTCCAGCTTCCAGATCAGAAGGTGCCTGGTAGCACCCTTTTTCCTCTCAGCACAGGCTCTGTGTTTCCCCACGAGTGTACAGTCTGACGCAACCCCCTTTTCACCAGTTTCCTAGTTGTGATTTTTTTTTTCCTTGAGGTACTGGGCCTGGGAATGGAACTCGGGGCCTAGAATGTGGGAAGCCAGCGCTCAACCACTGAGTCACATTGGCTCCTCAAGTTGGATTTTTTGTTTGTTTGCTTGTTGTTTTTTTTTCCTTAGTGTTTTTTTTGTTTGTTTGTTTTAATTATTTATTTATTTTTATTGTGGGTAAAAATCAAAATTCTCACAATATATACACACATTTGCAAAATGATATATAAATATATATGCATATATGTGTATTTGCTTACAAAAATGTTATTTATATATATATATACATATATTTTAAGAGGTGCTTAGATTACCCAAAATATTACACGTCACCCACTGGGATTCCCATGTTAAAAATATGGAACGCTTCACAAATTTGCGTGTCATCCTTGCGCAGGGGCCACGCTAATCTTCTCTGTATCGTTCCAATTTTAGTATATGTGCTGCGGAAGCGAGCACTGTTTTGTTTTTAGGAGGCACCGGGAACTCAACCCGGGACTGCCCTGGTGGGAGGCAGGGTCTCAATGTTTGAACCGCATCCACTCCCTTAACTGATTCTTGATGCTTCTTGAGACTTACCCATACAGGAACCATACACTTATGCAATTTTGGATGGACTTGCCCATGTCATGTTTTTTGTGGCAAGTTGCAGACTGGTGAGAGGTTCTGCAGCTTCATAATTAAAATTGTTATATAATTGGTCTGAATAGTTTTATCTAATGTGACAGGTATAGATTTTGTAAGAAGGGAAGTATCCTCATGCTTAGAGTTACTAACCCTTTCTGTCTCCTCTTCAAAGATGAAATTCAAAGAGCCATTCTATCAGGAGTTTTAATGGGAGGAGGATAATGGATTGTTCAGTGGGAAGAATTGTTGAAGTTAAGAGTAGAAAAAGGACCACAGTGTGATTTTGGTGGAATTAGAATGAAGGAAGAAAACTGAGTCAATTTTTTCTCGAGTGAGAGTAGAATAATAGAGGAATTTTATCTTCTTCTTATCGGTGTGTAGCATGGAGTCTCACACATAGGTATGTAATAAATATTTGCAAATGTATTCGTTAATAAAACCAATCAGAAACAAGTCAGTGCAGCAAATATTTCTAAGATTCCTTAACCCACTTAGAAATGAAATAATGTAATTTAATACCTAGAAATAATTTTGGTGCAGAAAAGTCTGTGGAGAAGTGAATAATACATTTCAATCAGGCAACTGTATGGAGAAAATGGGAATCATTATTGAAAAAAAATTTAAACACCATAAATAGATAACTCAACTTTGTGGATGTGAAGATGTCAGTTCTCCCCAAATTGATCTATAAAGTCAATGCAATTACAGTCAAAATCCTAACATTATTTTAAGAACTTTTCAAACTGATTATAGAATTCGTTTGGAAGGGCAGAAGGTCAAGAATAATCTTGACATTTTTACAGAAGAAGAATAAGTGTTAGGGACTTGCCCTACCAGATGTCAAGACTATAGTAATTAAACTAGTGTGGTATTGGTATAGGATAGATAGATTGACCAGTGGAACAGTCCTAGAGGGCTTAAAAACTTATTTACACATGTTTTGGAAGCTTGTTATAAAACAGAAGAAGCATTGCAGATAACTGCAGAAAGGAGAATGAAGGCACAAATGATTATCTATAGAGAAAACAGTGAAATTGGATCCCTACCTCAGACCAAACATAAAAATTCCCAGTGCATTAAAAACTTAAATGTAAAAGACAAAACTTAAACTTATAAAGGTAGGGGTGAGTCTTTATTGACTCAGAGTATGCAAGCATTTTTTAAACAAGACACAAGGGAAGCGGCTGTGGCTCAATCAGTAGGGCTCCCGTTTACCATATGGGAGGCCCCGGGTTCGGTTCCCGGGGCCTCCTGGTGAAGGCAAGCCCGCCCGCACGGCGTGGTTAACTGACCCAGCGAGCACAAGCAGCAAGGGGGGGATAAATGAATAAATAAATAAAATTTAAAAAAAAATAAATAAAAAAAAATAAACAAGACACAAAATGCTCAAAGAAGAGACTGATAAATTTGACTACATTAAAATGAATAACTTTTTAATATCAAAAGTCACCATGAAGTGAGTGAAGAGGCAAGCCACAAACTTAGAGATAACACACATAACTGAAAAAGGAATGTTATCCAGAATATATAAAGCACTTCTGTAAATTGGTAGGAAATTGGGCAAAAGACATGAATAGACATTAGGAAAAAAAAACAAAAAAACAGGGAAATGAAAGTTAGCTCAATCCATTAGTAGTCATGGAAAAGCGGATTAAGATCGTGATAAAACATCATTTTCCTTTGTAACTTTAAATGAGAAACAACCCAAATGTTCATTGACAGGAGAAACGATTATTTGTAGTATGCTCAGACAATGGTAAACACTGTAGTATCCAGCAGTGAAAGTGAACTACAGCTACAGCATGCAACAATACAAATAAAACTTAGCAACAATATATTGAGTGAAAAAAATTGGATATACAAAGTGATATTTTGATAAAGCCCCCAGACAAGGAAAACTAAACAATATACAAACAATATGTTTAAGGATACATCAGTGATAAAACTATGGAGTGATAAAGCAAAGGAATGAATACATGAGTCAGGGGAGGCGGGGAAATGGGGAAGGGAGGAGTACTCAGACAGTATAATGATATTGGAAATGTTCTGAGTCTGTGCTGTCCAGTATAGTAGCCACTAGCCACATGTGATTTAAATTAGTAAAATTTAAATTAAATTAGTAAAATTAAATACAATTTAAAATTCAGTTTCTCAGACACATTAGCCACATTTCAAGTGTTCAATAGCCATATGTGGCTAGTGGCTACTATATTGGGTAGGGCACATATATGTATATCATTTCTGTCATCACAGAAAGTTTTATTGCATAGCACCGTTGTAGATCATAAGTGGGAGGGTTGGTTCACAGGTGTTTTTTTATTATTTTTTTTATGCATATGTGCTTGTGTGTGTGTGCGCGTGTATTCTTTCGTTTGTACTGAATATTAGGTTTATAGAAATTCACTGGTTCCCAAATTTCTAGTTCCCACTATCTTAGCTGAATTACCTTGGACAAATAACATGGATTTGCTCTGATAATATATTAATTGGACTTGATCTATAAGAGCCCTTCCTGCTAAAAATTGATTTTATAAAATGATGCAACAAAGTATTCCTCAAAGTGTTCGACATTTGATCAGTGTTTTACAAGAGTATCTTGATGTTCATAAATATGTCTTCTGAATAAGTGTACTATAAATCAGCAGGTAAGGTTAAATTTTTATAAAATTTCTCAATTTTCCAGTCTTATTGATTTTTATGACATACTGTATAATTGCTTTAGTTTTAGAATTTCTTGGGCCAATTTTTCTCTTTAATGAAGTGTCTGCATCCTTTAAGAACATGGCATTGTCTGAGGTACATTTCTGTAGGGAATGTTTGCAGAATTCTTTTAGTGGGAAAGGATTGATATGGAATCTGTCTTAATATTATACTAAGAAAATATTCTGTTTCATATATAATGAAAATAGAGTTAATATCTTCCTCGGCACAGTTAAAGTAGGTTTGGGATTTTTCTTTAGCAGTTAAAAAGGCAAGTCAAATATTTGACTAGCAGTGACATTCAGGTTTTCAAGCCCTAATGAAGAGGTGCTTTGCCTTCCCAATTAAATCAATTCTGCTTTGGCTCTTTGCAGCCATTAATAGTCACATTCTCAGAGAATGTTAAGGACATAGGCAACAGCTTATAATATTAAGTAGAAAACAAAACAAAAATTATATTCTACACTGTTGTAGTCTTTTGTACATTCATGTAGTATTTAGAATTTATTTGATTCTCATTTTTGTTTACACTGAGTCAGGGACATGTGTCACTTCACCCATTAGTCTACTGTAGTTAATACTGGCCAGTTCTTACTTTTGATGCCCAGGGCTGAGGATCATAATTGCTTTCTATATCCACTTTACTCTTATAAATTTGCCTATTGGCTAACTCCTATCCAAAGAACACAGTCCAATCAGCCTGTATTAATTGAAGGCATATACTGCGTTAAATGCTATGAGATACAAAGATGAATGAGATATGATTCCTGCTTTCAAGTTGTTTATAATGATTTCCTTTTCCTTCTGCCAAATTCTTCCTCATCTTAGAATGACCTTCCCCCTTCCCTCTAATTTTCTGTGCTATTCTGGACTCTTAAGTTGAACTGTAGACTCTGTTTCTCCAGGAGGACTTTCTGAATCTTGGATATGTCTTAAATTGACTCATGGTTTCTTGCCTGTGCTTACTGTCATCTACATACTTTATAAATAACAAGCTTTCACATGTTATTCATTAAAACCTCAAATACACCTGTTGAAGTTGGAAAACAGAACTGTATCTCTCGGGGAGTGGATGTGGCTCAAGCAGTTGAGCACCCTCCTCCCACACAGGAGGTCCTAGGTTTGGTTCCTGGTGCCTCTTAATGAAAAAAAAGACAATGAGCAGACAATAAGCAAAAACAAAACAAAAACACAGGAGCAGACAATGAGCAAAAAAAACAAGCAAACAGACAAGGGAGCCATCTGGGGACGGGAGGTATCTATTTAAAAAAAAAAGAACTGTATCTCTTTTGAAGATGAAAAAACTTAAGGCTCATAGGAAACAGAAGAAGGAATTTATATATTTTTAAGCATCTATGTGCCAGGCACAGTAATAGACTTTTTTTTTTTTTTTGGTAGCGACTTTATTGAGCTAAAACTCACTTACCATACAATTCACCCATTGAAAGTGGTTTTTAGTATATTCACACAGTTGTATACCCATCAACACAATCAATTTTAGAACATTTTCATCACCCCCTACTCATTGGCAGTCATCCTAATCTTCCTGTGATTCAACTCTTCTCCCCAGACCCCCAGCCCTAGTAACCACTAATCTACTTTCTGTCTCTATGAATTTGCCAATTCTGGGCTTTTTCTATACATGGAATCATACATTATGCAGCCTTTCAAGTCTGGGTTCTTTCAGTTAGCCTAATGTTTTCAAGAGTTATCCATGCTATAGCATGTATCAGTACTTCATTCTTTTTTTAGTGCTGAATAATATTCATTTCATGGATATATACCACATTTCATTTATCCATCAGTAGATGGACATTTGGATTGTTTCTATTTTTTGGCTATTATGACTAATGCTTCTGTAAACATTTGTGCAGAAGCCTTTTTGTGGGCCTATGTTTTTATTTTGTATATATTCCTAGGAGTGGAATTGCTGATTCATATGGTAACTATGTTTAACCTCTTGAGGAGCTGTCAGACTGCTTTTCAAAGCTGTTGCACTACAGCATTTATATTTTACACTACCAGCAGTGTGTGGATTCCATTTTTTTCACATCCTAACACTTGTTATTGTCTTTTTTATTACAGTCATCCTAGTGGGTGTGAAGTGGTATCTTGTGATTTTGATTTGCATTTCTTTAATGGCTAATGATGTTGAACACCTTTTCACATGCTTATTGGCCATTTGTTTATCTTCTTTGGAGAAATGTCTATTCAGATCCTTTGCCTTTTTTTTTTTTTTAGGAGGTACTGGGGATTGAACCCAAGATCTCGTACATGTGAAGCAGGTACTCAACCACTGAGCTACACCTGCTCCAATGCCCATTTTTTATTGAATTTTGTTTTTATTATTGAATTTTAAGAGTTTGTTATGTACTATAGACACAAGTCCATATCAATGTATGATTTGCAGATATTTTCCTCTGTTCTGTAGGTTATCTTTGCATTTCCTTGATGGTGTTCTTTGAAGCACAAAAGTTTTTAAATTTTGATGAATTAAACAGTTTGCTTTTTTCTTTTGTTACTTGTGCCTTGGTGACATATCTAAGAAGGTTTGCCTTTCTTAACCCAAGGTCACACATATTTACTTCTCTATTTTCTTCTGAAAGTTTTATAAGGGGTATAGCTCTTACATTTAGGTCTATGATTCGAGTTAATTTCTGTGTATGGTGTAAGGAAATTAACTCTTTTTTTTTTTTTTTTTTTTTTAACCTGTGTTAGAAAGACTTTTCTTTTCCCATTGAATTGGCTTGGCCTATTTGTCAAAAGTCAGTTGACCATAACAAGATGGCAATGTAGGACATCTCTGGGAATGTTTCCTCTTAGAGATAGCTAAATAAAAGGGCATATTCAACTTGCTTGGAACTCTGTAGGATGAGAGACTGGGGAAAGACTCCATAAATGCTAAATTGAAGTGGAAAAAAAAAATACCGGGGTAATTCAAGTGGTTGGGCACCTGCTTCCCATGTATGAGGTCCTGGGTTCAATCCCCAGTACCTCCTTGGAAAAAAAAAAAAAAGGAAGACACATATTGGCAGCACTCTGGCCCAGGCACCTTCTGCTGTGGTTGCTGACTGCAGAATCACCCATGGCAGCAGTTTAGAATTCCAGACACATTCAGGCACAGGGCTCGAAGGCCATATTGCCCCAAGGCAAGGACCTAACAGCCAGCATGTGTGTGCATACATAAAGAATGGGTCCCTGGAAGTGAAACCCACAGCAGAACCACAAGCTGTGCATACTCCCACCCGTCCCTAATGCATCTAAACAAACAAAAAACATTCAGTGTTTTTTGACACTGACCCCATCTGGCTCCATGGATCGAGATTCCCTTAACACAGAAAATACTGGAGGCAGAAAAGCCTCATGAAAAGGGAAACTGCACCACTGTAAGGCAGGGTGGACTCAGGGCTGGAGTGAAAAGGCCACCCAGAGCATAAGAGATGAGTTGAGCAAATCATAGCTACTGGGGAGGAAAAAAATGTATAAAAACACAGGGTACAGCCCATGACTCCCAAAGGAATAACAAAGGAAAGGAAATCCTCTTCTGGAGGGAAAATAGTTGGGCACATCCAGGGCAAGAGGCAAATACAGAAAAACCTGAGAAAATTTCAATTGTTAAACGTGGGCAGCTTGCAAGGTTGAGTACATAATGGACTAAGTGTTGAATAAGAGCCTTAACACACAGCCAGTCTGCACTAAAACTTTAGGCAAGAGGGAGAAACTGACTTCCAGAATGCCCAAATGCCCAAACATCAACAAAAGATCACAAGCCATACAAAGAAACAGCAAGAGATGACTCAGTCAAGGGAATAAATGAAAACTTCAGAGGAAATATGGACAGTGGAACAACTAATCAAAAATGTTAAAAACAAAAACAAACAAAAAAAGAGACAAAAATGTTGTCAAATCTTCTAAATCAATCCTAGGAGCTAAAAGAAAATATGGATAGAAATAAATATGTATATACAACTAAAAGATACAAGGAAAATGATGTATGAACAAAAGGAAGAACTAGAAAGTTTAAAAAGGAACAACAATTTATGGGGATGAAAACAATGGGGATTAAAAATAAACTAGATTCTATACACTAGTATTGAATAATCTGAGGAGGAAATCAGGTAAAAAATTCCACTAACAATAGCAACAAAAAGACTCAAAGACCTAGGAATCAATTTACCAAAGATTTACAGGACCTATATTCAGAAAACTACAAAACAATGCTAAAAGAAATCAAAGACCTAAACAAATGGAAAGACATTCCATGTTCATGGATTGTAAGACTAAATATCAAGATGTCAGTCCTATCCCATCTGATTTATAGATTCACTGCAATACCAATCAAGATTCCAACAGCCTACTTTACAGAAATAGAAAAGACAATTCCTAAATTTATTTGGAAGGGAAAGTGTACCCGAATAGCCAAAAGCATCCTAAAAAAGAAGAGCGATGGGTGGATGTGGCTCATGTGGTTGAGCTCCTGCCTCCTACATGGGCGATCCCAGGTTCAGTTCCCGGTACCTCCTGAAAAAAACAAGCAACAAGTAAAACAGCTCCAGGAAGCCGATGTGGCTCAGTGGTTGAGCGCTGGCTTGCCACATACGAGGTCCTGGGTTCAATCCCCAGCCCCCAGTACCTGAAAAAAAAAGATGTGGGGAGAATTTCACTGCCTGCCCTTGAAACATATTATGAAGTTACAGTGGTCAAAACAACATGGTATTGGCATAAAGATAGACACTTTGATCAGTGGGATAGAATTGAGTGTCCAGAAATAAACCCTCACCTCTACGGCTGACTGGTTTTTGACAAACCTACAAGGGCCTCGTTACCAGGACAAAACAGTCTCTTCAACAAATGGTGCTGGGAGAGCTGGATATCCATAACCAAAAGAATGAAAGAGGAGCCCTATCTCAGTTCCTATATAAGAATCAACTCAAAATGGATCAAAGACCTAAATATAAAAGCCTGGGCCATAAAACTACTAGAAGAAAATGTAGGGGAACATCTTAAAGACCTTGTGGTCGGTGGTGGTTTCTTGGATCTTATACCCAAAGCACAAGCAACAAAAGGGAAAAATAGATAAATAGGACCTCCTCAAAAGTAAACACTTTTGCACCTCACAGGACTTTGTCAAAAGGGTGAAAAGGCAACCAACTCAATGAGAGAAAATATTTGGAAATCACACGTTCGATAAGGGTTTAATATCCATGATATATAAAGAAATGCTACAACTCAACAATAAAAAGAGAAATTACCCAGTTAAAAAATAGGCAAAAGACTTGAATAGACATTTATCCAAAAAAGAAATACAAATGGTGAAAAAATACATGAAAAATATGTTTACCATCACTAGCGATTAGGGAAGTGCAAATCTAAGCTATAATGAGATATCATTTCACACCTATTAGAATGGCCATTATTAAAAAGACAGCAAACCACAAGTGTTGGAGAGGATGTGGAGAGATAGGAACAATTATTCACTATTGGGAATGTAGAATGATACAGCCTCTGTGGAAGACTGGCAGTTCCTAAGAAAGTTGAATATCGTGACCCAGTAATACCATCTCTAGCTATATACCCAGAAGAACTGAGAGCAGTGACACAAACAGACATCTGCACACCAATATTTGTAGTGGCATTGTTCACAATTGCCAAAAGATGGAAACAACCTAAGTGTCCATCAACTGATGAATGGATAAACAAACTGTGGTTTACACACATGATGGAATATTATGTAGCTGTAAGAAGAAATGAACTCGTGAAGCATATGACAACATGGATGAACCTGGAAGACATTATGTTGAATGAAGCAAGCCAGACACAAAAGGACAAATACTGTATGATTGCGCTATTATGAACTAAATATATTGTGTAAACTCATGGAGTTAATAACTAGAATATTGATCAGCAGAAAATAGAATGAGGATAGAGAATGGAAAGCTGAGGGTTAATCTGTACAGAATTGTTAAAAGGTTGTTTGTTAATCTTTGGAAATAAATAGAAAAGTTGAAAGCACATCATAGTGTTTGTAACCACAGTGCTATTACATGGGGATGACAGTGGTTGAAATGGAAAGTCTAAGGTCATGTATGTTACTAGAAGGAAAGCTAAAAAATGTAAAATGGAACTGTATAGCATAGTGAAACCTCCTGTGAAATATGAATATGGGTAATATTGCATATATAAGACTTTTTCTTTGAAACTGAACAAATATATGTTAATGTTACAAGTTGTTAATATCAGGCCAAAAAAATCCACAAAAAATATTATGCTGAGAGAAACCAGACACAGAGTATTGCATATTGTATGATTCCCTTTACATAAAATGTAAATATAAATCAATTTATAAAGATAGAATTAGTTTGGTGGTTATGTAGGGCTGGGGAAGGATAGAGGGATTAAGAGGTGACTGCTAAGAGGTGAGGGGTTTTTCTTTTTGGAATGATGAAATCATTCTAAAATTTTTTTTGTGGTGATGAATGCATAGCACTGTGATTGTGCTGGAAACCATTGATTGTACACTTTGCATAGAATGTATGGTATGTGGATATATCTCAGTAAAACTGCTTTAAAAAATACACTAGAGGCTTTAAACAACAGATTTGAATGGGCAGAAGAAAAAAATCAGCAACCTAGAAGACAGGACAGTTGAAATCATACAGCAAGAAGAGCAGATAGAGGCTAAAAAAAAAAAATGTAGGACTGGATGTGACCCAAGCGCCTGCCTCCTACATGGGAGGTCCTGGATTTGGTTCCTGGTGCCTCCTAAAGAAGATGAGCAAGACAGCGAGCTGACTCAATGGGGTGGCACGGTGAGCTGATGCAACAAGATGACGCAACGAGGAGATAAAACAAGCAGGGAGTAGATGTGGCTTAAGTGATTGGGTACCTTCCTCCCACAGTGGGAGGTCCCAGGTTTGGTTCCCAGTGCCTCCTAAAAGAAGACGAGCAGACACAGCACACAGCATACAGATACAGAGAGCAGACAGCAAGTATAAACAATGAGGGGGGAATAAATAAATCTTTTTTAAAAAAATGAGCAGAGCTTAAGGGACCCATGTGACAACATGAAGTGTACCAACATGTGCATTATGAGAGTCCCAGGAGAGGAGAAGGAAGAAGGGGCAGAAAGAATATCTGAGGAAATAATTGCCAGAGATATCCCAAATGTAATGAAAGGCCTAAATATACATGTCTAAGAAGTGCAGTGAGCTCCAAACAGGATAAACCTTAATAGACTCCAAGACATATACCAATCACAATGTCAAATGCCAAAGAAAAGTCAGAGATTTTTGAAAGCAGGAAGAGAAAAGTGATTCATCACATTCAAGAGAATCTTGATAAGAGTATGTTTCAAATTCACATCAGAAACCATGAAGGCAAGAAGGCAGTGGAACGACACAAGTAAGGTACTAAAAGTAATGTACTAGTTCGATCAGTAGTGGGAGCAGAAAGTGGACCCCAGAGAGCCCTGAGCAGCCCCACTGCCGCCAGCCTAGTTACCGTCACACCCTGGGTGGAGCCGCAGCTGCCGCAGCGGGCCCCAGTCACCATTATCACACTCTTAAGCAGCAAGGCCAAGACCCAGCAGCTGCCCACTACCCCTGCCCTCAGTGCTGTGGACGCTAAGCCCAGCACCACAGGCAGTGGTGCAGGGAGTGGCATCCTGGGTGACCTCATTTTGGCAGCGCCTGCCAGTGGGGACAAAGTCATCATAATGAAAGTTTTGGGGGCAGTAAAATGGTTCAGTGTAAGAAATGGATATGGTTCCATCAACAGGAATGACACCAAGGAAGATGTATTTGTGCACCAGACTGCCATAAAAAAGAATGACCCTAGCAAGTACCTTCGCAGTGTAGGAGATAGACTATGGATTTTGTTGTTAAAGGAGAAAAGGGGGCAGAGGCAGCACATGTCACAGGCCCTCATGGAATTCCAGTGCAAGGCAGTAAATATTCAGCAGACCATAACCATTATAGATGTTATCCATGTCGTACGTATCCTCCATGCAAAAATTACCAGAGGGAAACGGATGTGGCTCAAAAGGTTCGGCGTCCGTCTACCATATGGAGAGACTGGGGTTTGATCCCCGGTACCTCCCAGTAAAAAAAAAAAAAAAAAAAAAAAAAATTACCAGAATAGTGAGAGTGATGAAAAGAGTAAGAGATCAGAGAGTGCTCCCAAAGGCCAGGCCCAACAACGCCGGCTCTACCCCAGGAGATGATTCCCACCTTACTATATGTAGAGACCTTATGAGCATTGACCACAGTGTTCCAACCCTCCTATGCAAGGAGAAGTGATGGAGGGTGCTGACAACCAGGATGTAGGAGAACAAGGTAGACCAGTGAGACAGAATATGTATCACGTTATAGACCACTATTCCACAGGGTCCCTTCTTGCCAAAGACAGCCTAGAGAGGATGGCAGTGAAGGTGATAAAGAACATCAAGGAGATGAGACCCAAGGTCAGCAGCCACCTCAATCTCAGTAACACCGTAAGTTCAGTTACCCATGTAGACACCCAGAAAACCCTAAACCACAAGATGGCAAAGAGACGAAAGCAGCTGATCCACCAGCTGAGAATTTGTCTGCTCTCGAGGCTGAGCAGGCTGGGGCTGAGTAAATGCCAGCTTACCATCTCTACTATTATCCAGTTTTGTTATCCAACAAGAATAAATGAATATGAAATTCCAGCAATAAGAAATGAACAAAAGATTGGAGCTGAAGACCTTAAGTGCTTGTTTTTAACCAGATAATTAGAACTATCTGCATTATCTATGCAACATGGGGTTTTTATTATTTTTACCTAAATACATCTCTTTTTGGTAAGGACAAACCTGGTTTTTTTTGTTGTTGTTTTTTAATTTATTTACTTTATCCATTTTAACCCCCCCCTTCCCCATTTTGCTGTTTTGTGTCCATTTGCTGGGCAATTCTCTGTGTCTGTTTCCTGCCATCGCTTCTCATCCTCCTCCAGTCTTCAGCAGGATTCGATCCTGGAGACCTCCAATGTAGGAGAGAGGTGTTCTGCCGCCTGCGCCACCTCTGCTCCTGGCTTTCGGTGCATCTCGTCTTGTCTCTCCCCTGCGTCTCTCTCCTGTTACGTCATCATCTTGCTGCATAGCTCCCAGGGCCTGGCGGCTCACCGGCACAGAGCCTGGCAGCCCATGCGCCTTCTATATATATATATATATTTTTTTTTTTTTTTGATCAAACCCAGATCCCTCCATATGGCAGTCGGACGCCCAACCATTTGAACCACATCCACCCCCCAGGACAAACCTGTTTTTTAAAAAGCCTGGTTTTTCTCAATACACCTTTAAAGGTTTTGAAATTGTGTCATATCTGGTCAAGTTGAGTTTGTTTTGAGTTTTTGTTTGTTTGTTTTTGTCTTTTTGAGGTACTGGGACCAGGAATTGAACCTGGGACCTCTTATGTGGGAAGCCAGCACTCAACGGCTGAGCCACATTTGCTTCCCTGAGTTGGTTTTTTTGTTTGATTTGCTTGTTTCGTTTTTTTTTTTCAGGAGGCACCGTGAACCAAACGTGGGACCTCCTATATGGTAGGCAGGAGCTCAACCACTTGAGCCACATCTGCTCCCCAAGTTGAGATTTTTAAGAATCTCATTTTTAATTTGTAATTAAAGTTTACAACTTGATTTTTATTTTTGTTTTTTTTTAAAGTTAACAAACTGCAAGCAACTGTTAATAAAGACCTTAAATTAAAAACAAAAAACAAAATTAAGGTACTAAAGGAGAAAAATTGCCAGCCAAAATTCTGTATTTGGGAAAACTGTCCTTCAAGAATGAGGGAGAGTTAAGGCATTCACAGGTAAACAAAAACTGAGAGTTTGTCACTAGGAGACTTGCCCTCTAAGAAATGCTAAAAGGAGTTCTTCAGGTTGAAAAGAAAGGACAAGAGATAGTAGCTTGGAGCAGTATGAAGAGGTGAAGAACTTCAGTAAAGGTTGTTACATTAGTAAATACAAAAACCCAATAGTAGGGTATCTTCAACATGTAACTCCATTCTGTATTTCCTATAATATATAGAATACAATTGAATAAGAAATAAGTATATAGCCATATTATGGACATGTAAAATAGAAAGAGGTAATATATGACGAAACTTAACATGAGGGGAAATGGAAGGGTATAGGAACAGAGACTATTAAGTTGGTAACTTTTTAAATTAGTGGGTTATAGACTTAGGTCATTTAATACAAACCTCAGGGTAACCACAAAGAATGTATTTAGAATATATACAGAAACGGAAATGAGAAAGGGATTCAGTTATATCACAAAAGATCAGCTATATGCAAAAGAAGTCTGCGATAAACAAAGGACAAAATGGCTGAAATAAGTCCTGCCTTGTCAGTAATTTTACTGACTGTAAGTGTATTAGACTCCCCAGTCAAAAGATACAGGTGGGCAGAATGGATAAAAAAGCATGATCCAACTATATGTTGTTTACAAGAGACTGATCTTAGACCCAAAGACACAAATAGGATGAAAGTAAAAGGATGGAAAAAATATTCCACCAAATAGTAACCATAAGAGAGCTGGGGTAGATTTACTAATATTGGACATGGGTTTCATGAGATGCTACTCAAAAGAAGCATTCTGTGGTCATACTCATTTGGAAATGTGGGACAGCACACCCATTCTCAGAGAGTTACATTGTGTATTTGCTTACTGCAGATGCTGGGAAGTCCTGCCTTAAGAGCACTATATATTAATAAAAGGGGCAGTCCATCAAGAAAAAATCCCAGTCATAAATATTTATGCACCTAACTACAGTACCCCAAAATACATGAAGTAAACACTGGCAAAACTGAAGGGAGAAACAGATGCCTCTAAAATAATAGTTGGAGACTTTAGTACACCACTTTCATCAAAGATAGAACATCTAGAGAGAAGCTTAATAAGGAAACAGAGAACTTGAACGATACTATAAATGAACTAGATTTAACAGGTATATGCAAAACAATGCACCCCAAACAGCAGAATACAGTTTCTTCTCAAGTGCACATGGATCATTCTCTAGGATAGCCCACATGTTAGGTCATAAAACAAGACTCAGTAATTTGAAAAAGTTTGAAATTATGCAAAGCATCTTCTCTGGCCACAATGAAATGAAGCTAGAAATCAGTAACAGAGGGACAACTGGAAAATCCACAAATATGTGGAAGTTAAACAGCACGCTCTTATGCAATCAGTGAGCCAAAGAAGAAATCACAAGGGAAATCAGGAAATATCTTTGGATGAATGAAATGAAAACACAACATATCAGAACTTACAGGACACAGAAAAGGCATTGCTCAGAGGGAAATTTATAACTCTAAATGCTTACATTAAAGAAGAAAGATCTCAAATCAGACGTAAACTCATGCCTTGAAGAACCAGGGAAAGAAGAGCAAACTAAACCCAAAGTGAGCAGAAGGAAGGAAATAACAAAGATGAGAGCAGAAATTATAAAACTCCTAGAAGAAAACATAGGGAAACTTCTTCAGGACCGTGTGTTAGGCCTTAGTTTCTTAGACTACACCAAAAACCTGAGCAAGAAAATTAAAAATAGATAAATGGGACTTGATCAAAGTTTAGATCTTTGGTTCATCAAAGGACTTTACCAAGAAAGTAAAAAGACAGCCTCAGAATGGGAGAAAATAGTTGGAAGCCGTATATCTGATAAAGGTTTAATATCCAGAATATACAAAGAACTCCTACAGCTCAACAACAGAAATCAAAAAACCCAATTTAAAAATGAACAAAGGACTTGAATAGACATTTCTCCAAAGAAGATATCAAGTGACCAATTAATACATGAAAACACATACAATATCATTAGCCAACAGGGAAATGCAAATCAAAACCACAATGAAATACTATCTCACGTCCACTCAAATAGCGATTGAAAAAACAAAGAAAACTGAGAATAACAAGTTTTGGAAAGAATGTAGAGACATAGGAACACTTATTCATTGTTGGTAGGAATTGAGAAAATAGGTTCAAAGAATTTTAACAACTTGACCACAAGTCAACCAAAGCAGCATTTCTGGGAGTACATCTGAATGAATGAGGAGGCAGTTTATTCAACCTAGCTGCAAACCTTTGCATGCTTTCTGTTTTCCCTCTGAAGCCCAGGATTCAGTACCAAGAGGGTGGGAACAAATTCAAGGTGTCTCGAGTGAATGAGGTAGACAAGAATGAGAGCCAGATCTTTAATAGTGGTGAGAGGAGTGATTCATCTTGCCCTGTCTCTTAAGGTATTTGGAGGCAGTTTGATACAGTGAATAAAAGTTCTAGGCCCTGGATTTGAGCTTTGGCATCATTACTTAACTTGCTATGTAACTCAGCAAGTTACTTTGATTCTCTAGCTTTCATTTTCTTCTATGTTCAGTTAAATGTTAATTGTAGTTGTTCTGTTGTTCATAGTTTTATTCTGATACCATGCTCATTTTTCTTTTTTCAGTACAAGTTCAGGGATCTAACTGTGGAAGAATTAAAGAATGTAAATGTGTTTTTCCCACATTTCAGATATTCTATGGACACCTATGGTAAGAATCATATTCTCCAATTTTTGCTGAATTATTTGAACTATTAATTGTTTGGTCCTAGAGAGCTACAAAATCATAATTTCTCATTTCTCTCCTTTAGCCCCTCATTTTAAATTATACTTTGTGGCTTATAATTTCTGAGGAAATTTAAGTTAATATAATATATATTGTGTTAATTTTCTATTGCTGCTGTAACAAATTACCACAAACTTAGTAGCTTAAAACAGATTTATTTTCTTAAAATCTGTAGGTAAGAAGTCCAACTTGGTCTCTGTAGATTAGAAGTCTGGGTTAAAATTAAGGTGTCAGCAGGTCTGTGTTCCTTTCTGGTAGCTCTGGGGGCAAATCTGTTTCCTTGCCTTTTCCATTTTCTAGAGGTCACCCATATTAATTGGCTAAAGGTCTACTTCCTCCATCTTCAAAGCCAGCAATGTTGCATCTCCCTGACTATTCTTCTGTAGTCAGAACTCCCTCTGACAACAGCTAGGAAAGGTCTTGGCTTTTAAGGATCAAAGTGATTAGATTGGTTCCATCCAGATAATATAGGATAATCTCTCCATCTCAGAGTCCTAAAAAGTCCCTTTTGCAAATAAGGCAACATATTCAAACATTCTAGTGGTTACGGTGTGGACATCTTTGAGGGGCCATTATTATGCCTACCACAAAAATGGTTGGCTCTAAAGTTTTAATAAAATGCTAACAAGTTCTAAATTGTTTTCTGGTTTTGGTTATCTCAAGCACTTAATATGAAGGTCTGGTTATCTAAGAAAGATTTTACTTTATTGTCTTTCAAAAATTTCTTACCAGAACTCACACTTGGAAACACATTTTATATCATGACCCCATATATACATAAGTAAAATACTACACACACTCCGACATTATTTCTTTTATTCCATTCCATTTAAAAACAAATCCTGGTTGAAAATCACTAAATTAATTTCAGGATCCATAAATTAGTCAAAATGCAAAGTTTTGAGAACCTTCTTTATTCAACATGGGTATGTGTTATGATTAAATTATTTCGGTTAAGAAAATGTATCTAGTTCAGATTTATGTGTCAGAAATCTTAAGGAGGTATCAAAATATTTCTTAGAAATAATAATGTAATATGTGGAAGAAATTGTTAGATTCTGGTCTATCTGTGACTGACCTCTTGATCAGCACCTACTTATTGGGTGCTGCAGAGATGCCTGGGCTAGGAGATAATAGTAGCTATTATATTGAATGCCAGATATGCTTCTAAATGTCATCTATGTTATCTTACACATTTTTCATGACCAAATCAGTTAGATGATTATTACCACCTTCATTTTGCAGACAAAGAAACCAAAGTTCAGAGAGTTTAAATAGCTTGCCCAAGATTACACAGCTAGTAAGGGATAGAATTGGGCTTTGTATCCGTGTCTTTCTGGCCACTCGATCAAACATTGCTTGCTCTTATACACTGTCTTTATCATATAGATTTGAAGCTTTATTGTACCAGTTTATTCTTATTCTAATTCCTCCCTTGTCTAGAGAAAGTAAGCTCTAGTGCCATTAAACCCTCAAACTATGGGATTAATTTTGTCAATGTACATTTGATTATTTGAGATGACAGTCATATATCATAATCACTTCTATTTTAGCTTTTTAAGTAATTTGGTTGGACAATGAATTTTTACATTTATAGTTTCTCCACCATGTTTTTAAGTTATTCTGTGTCCCTGAGTAACAATCCCTGCTCCACTCCACTTCCCTTTCAGTTGTTGCTGTGGAGTGGGCCCTTTACCCATTGTTTCCTTTCACTCATATAGTGCAAGAGAAATGTTTGCATTGATACGCACCCTTGGCCTTGAGTTTTCTATCTTAGCCTGGTTTCTTCTTTCCCCTTCCAAGTAGATTATCAAATCTATTAAGAATGTTTCTTTGTCTGCCAAAGTAATCTAATTACTGAGGTATAAGAGGACTACAGTCCAAGGCAGTTTGATGGTTTGAAACTAGAGGTAGTGTTTTTTTTTTCAGCCTTGAGATTAGGACATTGATTCTCTATGAATGTGTCCCACTTATTGATGAGAAGGTTGAATTTTCAGGGATGTGAAGGTTGAAAAAAAGTTAAGAATAATTAGGTTAGGGAAACCAAAGATGATTATCATTCTAAAAGGTTGCTTTAAAATATAAGCTAACATTTTTTTTCTGATTATAAAAGTTATGTGTGTGTGTGTATATATATATATATATATATATAAATAACATTTATGTAAGCAAATGCATATATATTTATATATCATTTTACAAATATTGGTATGTATTGTGAAAAATTTGATTTTTATCCACAATAAAAAAATAAAAAATAAATAAAATATGGTAGATATGATACATTTAAATATTAAAAAAAAAAAAAGTTATGTGGGGAGTGGATGTAGCTCAGTGGTTGAGCACCTGCCTCCCATGTACAGGGTCCAATCCTCAGTTCCTTCTGAAAACAAAACAAAGCAAAAAAAAAGTTACATGATTTCTGAAAGTGATGAAAACTGATTGATTATATGTGACAATTATTTATTAATGTCCCTTCATTTTATAATACTTTATTTCTTATTAAGAGTTTTCATATTATCTCAGTTGATCCTTATGACAACTTTGCGAAGCAGTCTTATTATCTTTATTTATTAATGAGGAAACTGAAGGTTGAAGAGATTAAAATGACTGAAAGTCACATTCCTCTAAGTGGGGAAGGTGGACCAGAGAACTTGGAATTTCAGTATCAAAGTCCTGTGTTCTTTCAACTGTATCCCCTTTGCCATTTAAGAAGACATAAAGTAATTTCCCCTTGTCAAAATATCTATTCCTGGGAAGTGGATGTGGCTCAAGCAATTGGGTTCCCGTCTACCATATAGGAGGTCCAGGGTTCGATTCCCGGGGCCTCCTGGTGAAAGCAAGCTTGCCCGCATGGAGAGCTGGCCCAAGCAGAGAGCTGGTCTATGCGGAGTGCTGGCCCACACAGAGAGCTAGCAAGCAAGGTGACACAACAAAAAGAGACACAGAGGAGAGACAATAAGAGATGCAGCAGACCAGGGAGCTGAGGTGGCACAAGAGATTGAGCCTCTCTCCCACTTCAGAAGTCCCAGGATTGGGTTCCTCGTGCAGCCTAAAGAGAAGACAAGCAGACACAGAAGAACACATAGCAAATGGGCACAGAGAGCAGACAACAAGGCGGGGGGGGGGGCGGGGAATAATTAAATAAATAAATCTTTAAAAATATATATATATTTATTCCTTGGGTATTTAGAGATTGTGTATGTGTGGGTATATGTTTTAATATAGTTCTTTCTACTTCTAATTGTATGTTTTGGAACTTTTCCCCCCACCAGTTTTTAAAGATAGTTCCCAGAAAGACCTGCTGAATTTCACTGGCACTATTCCTGTGATGTTTCAGGGTAAGTGTGGAAGTTGAGAAAATATGGAGGTTTTATAAAACAAGCAGTTCATTTAATATAAGAACTTATATTTGTTTAGTACCATAACATTCTCAAAGTATTTTTACCCTTATATGACCTATACAGAACTTTATTGGGTATGGCAGGATGTCATACCAGTTAAGGAAGACCTATGTTAATATTAACAAACTCAATTCAGTTCAGCGTGTATTTACTGAGTGTTAGCTATGTGACTGCTACTCTACTACGTGCTGAGGTACAGAGGAGAGCAAGACAGACATAGGCCTGGAGAGTTATCTCTGCTTTCCCCTAGCAAACTGCAGGAGTCCCACCTTTATTTCCATTGCATTGATGTTTTATTCTCCTGCTCTCCCTTCCATATGATGTAGTATTATCCTCATTTTTTATAGGTAGAACTGAATCTCAGACTGGTCGAGTTATTTACCTAAGGCCACATAGCTAGTTAATGTCAGGGAATGGAACTTTAAACTTCAATAGGAACATTTTAAAACACAGCGATCATTAAACCTCAAAGAAAACAATACATTTAAAGATGATCCTGACAGGCTAAAATAACTTAGTGTTTGCCCTAAAAAGGAAAAAAAAAATCATTAATTTATCTTATACTTAACTCTTCCCATTTGTCTAGACCTGCTTCTTCCTGTGTTCAACAAGGACTAACCTTTCAGGGATGTATCTTAGGAGGCTCTTATATGTATGTTTTGAAGAATGCTAGGTTTGGTTTCAATACATTTCTCTGAAGTGGTGCCATAAAATCATTCCTTTTTAAAATGCAAATAATTCCAGGAGGGATAACATCCAAAATTACTAATATCCAGTGCTGTGCTTATAGAAAATGCTTGATCAGTATTTGTTGAATGAGTAAGTTAGTTTATATGATTACTGACTGAAGAGTTTAAGGTTAAATGAGTTTACTGGGCATTTAAAAGAGGAGGGCATGCTGAAAAGGGGGTTGGGTACCAAATGGGGCAAGAACAGTGAAGTTTGCTGTCTCTTACAAAGGGGTTGGCATTGTATGATGGGAATACACTGCCCAAAAGACAGCAGGAAGCTGCATTTCTTGAGACTTCATTCAAAATAGATGCTGCTTTATGGTAGACCATTGCATGCACTCCTTAATTTCTTCTCCCTATGAAGGCTTTTTGCTAGAGGTATGCTCATGTTTTGTTCTGCCTCTTTATGTATCACTGTGGCACCTCTTTTGGCATGAGGTAGGTACTCAGAAATGCATAGCAATTCTGTTTGTGGTGAGGCATAGGAGTGTGGCTGGAAATGAAACCAGCTAGCAATGGGCTCTGTGCAGAAATTGAAGAGTGGATTAGGCAGAACAGGCATAATTTGATTTTTCTTTTCCTTCCCTGCTCCTCCCTTGCCAAGCTCTCAGATTCTCTTCTGGCTGCCTAGAGAACTTTTCTCGGATCTGTTCCCCATTATTTGTTTTCTGTATTTATCTTGACTAGATGTTAAAAACAGAGAAAGCTGATTAAGGTCATTCATTCTGAGGCATAAAGGACAATTCTTACCCACTTCAGTGATTTCAAGGCTAGTTGCATATTAAAAAGGGAACTTCGGAATTTAAATGAATTGCTGCTTAGTAGCATTTCAGTTTATAGGACTCTGTGGGAGAGGTAGTGGGAAAGCATAAAGGAGTATCTTAATATCATTGGTAATATGCCCCTTATTGGCAGTCTGCCTTTCCTAGAGTCATGTAGTTATGGCATTGATTTTCCTTCCTTCCTTCCTTCCTTCCTTCCTTCCTTCCTTCCTTCCTTCCTTCCTTCCTTCCTTCCTTCCTTCCTTCC
>JAKSZT010007815.1:30683134-30715504 GCA_026826555.1 Tolypeutes matacus
TCCTTCCTTCCTTCCTTCCTTCCTTCCTTCCTTCCTTCCTTCCTTCCATCCATTCATTTTATTGATGCATATTCATAAAGTATACAATCCATCCAACATGTGGCATTGTTTCTTATGCTGGGGCCTCCCAAGGTAGTCATGGCACCTGCAATATCTTTTTTGCAGTATGATATTATTTGCTTTGGGTTAGAATTATAACTCAGTGTGAATGCACACTGGTTATTTCCTACTGATCAGAAGGTTAGAATGTGTTATTTTTCTCTTCTGTAAAATAGGCTAATAGAACCTATCTTAGAATTGTGAGGAGTAAATAAACTAATTTAAGCAAAGTTCTTGGTGTAGTTCCTTGCATGTAGTAAGTATTCAATAAATGTTAGCTATTATTTGTCTGCCTATATTACTCACTTTTGGTTAACTAGTTTTATTATAATAATAATACATGATCATACTAAAAAAAAATTTAAACAGTAGAGAAGGGATGAGGTTAAGGTTATATCTACCTACCCCCTATTCCTATTCCCCAGATGAAACTTCTGTTAATAGTTCCTTATGTTTACCTGCAGAAATTTTCTAGATTATTTCTTATCCTTCTAAGATTGTGTCATTGTGTGGTCACATCATACACTCTTTTGAGATGTGTATAATCTTAATAATATATCTATGTGAACTTTCTATTTACATTTAGCTTAAATTATATTCTTATGGTATTATTAGTTCAAATCTGAGAACTCTGTACTAGGAGTTCTGACTCTCTTTGGTGATGAGTTACTTTACTTTTACCTGAAAGCTAAGTGGGCAGGGTAAGAGGCAGGGCATTTGCTTTGTAGTGCTATGATTAGATACCTTTATAACCTTAGAGTTAACTATGGACCAATAGTTATACCCATACTTAGACAAAAGCAGAAAAGGAGTATGGTTCTGGGAACCGCTGGCATAAATTCAGTAGTTCCTTTTGCCTTAGACATATCATATAATATACTGATTTTCAGTGCTGGCTGCACATTAGAATTACATGGGGAGCTTTTTAAAAAATACTGTTGTCCAGACCCCATCATGTTGAATCAGAAACTTTGTGGGTGTAGCCTGGATATTAGTATATCAAATGTATCTAGTGGGTAGACAGAGTTGAGGATCATTGTGCTTAGGAGAAAGCAAAATGAAAAACATAGCTTTCAGTGGAAGGAGGAATTCCTTAGTAAAAAAAAAAAAGTATTACAGTGGAAAGAAAACTATATATTATTTATTTTGGCCTATTTCCAAAGTGGCTTTGAGGTGAATTGTAAAAATAGCTAACACTTCCATAGTACTTACCATGACTGGTACTATTCTAAGCATTTTACATACACTAATTTCACCCTCACAATAACCCTATGTGGGTAAGAACATTATTATCCCCATTTTATAGAGGAAGAATTGAGGCATAGAGAATTAACTTGCCTAAAGTCATATAACTAGTAATATGGGATTTGAACTGGAGCTAGACCTGGGATATGAACCTAGGCATTCTTGCTTCCAACCAGCAGTGTTTTTTGTTTTTTTTTTTTAAAGATTTTATTTATTTATTCATTTATCCCCCCCTTGCTGCTTGTGCTCGCTGGGTCAGCTAACCACGCCGTGCGGGCGGGCTTGCCTTCACCAGGAGAACCCGGGGCCTCCCATATGGTAAACGGGAGCCCTACCGATTGAGCCACAGCTGCTTCCCAACCAGCAGTGTTTTTAACTACAGTGAAAGGCATATGCAATGAGACTATGAAAGCAGGAATAAAATCAGGAGATATAATTGAACAACTAACGATTTATCAGATTTCTAGTATAAGGTTAGTCTTCGTACTTATGCTAGGTTTTAGCTTTGGGTTTCCTGTCAACCAAGACAGCCAAGAGATTCTGACTACATGGTTAAAATTGGAAGAATTTTTCTGCTCTAAATGAAAATACTGGAGTGCTCCCAAAAGGAAGATGTGTGGACCATTTGCATCCGAATCTCCTGAAGTTTGTGTGTATGTATGTGTATGAGAGACAGAGAGAGATTGTTTAAAATACAGATTCTTGGGCCTATCCCACACCTACTGTAACTCACTCTCGGAGTGAGTCCCAGGAATCTGCATGTTTTTCAGGTTCTTCAGATAGTTCTGATGTACATTAAAATTAAAGAGCCACTGGACAAGGTGACTTTTAATTTATTTTCAGCTCTGAATGCTTTGTATCTAACCCAGTTTGTGTTACAGTATCTGTAATAATTGAACTCCCTGATGGCAAGTATCAAATTCATCATTGTTCATTCATTTTCATTTTTTGGTTTATTCTTTCTTATTCATATAAGAAACTTTTGAAGCAACCAGCCAATATATTAGGTGCTGTATTTGGTTTTGGGGCTGTAGAAATGCCTAAGATATAATCCTGTCTAGAAGTTTACAATATAATCGGAGAAATAGACCTGTAGAGAAATAATTTCAATGCAGGATAAATACAAAAATAGAGGTATGGGAAGCGGCTGTGGCTCAATCAGTGGGGCTCCCGTTTACCATATGGGAGGCCCCGGGTTCGGTTCCCGGGGCCTCCTGGTGGGGGCGGGCCCGCCCACGTGTCGTGGTTGGCTGACCCAGAGGGCGCCGGCAGCTAGGGGGAGATAAATGAATAAATAAATAAAATCTTTAAAAAAAAAAAAAAATAGAGGTATCCACTACCTTTCAAGGAAGGTACAATAGCTCTGCTTGGGTGGTACAAAGAAGATTTCAAACAAAAGATGCTGTATCCCAAACCCGTGGCAGAGTTGGCCATATAAATATTTATTGAATTGAATTAGATGAGCTGACCGTTGTCATGATTAAATTTTCTCAAAAGTTTCATTGGTGTTCTTGAAAGGGTATTTTACAAATGGGATCCTATCTGCAATGTGAATGTGGGTGAAACGGGAGAAATAGCCCTTGATTTACATAAATCCTTTATATATAAGCTTCACTAGATTACGTGTTTCTTAAAGTGACACCTAGCTATATTGAATGTTTATGCTTCATTATTGTTTGAAGATGTGTTTATTTGTCTCAAATAGGTAATACATATAACATACCAATTCATTTGTGGATTTTGGATTCTCACCCTTTTGCTCCCCCGATTTGCTTCTTGAAGCCAACTGCAAATATGGGAATCTCAGTTGGAAAACATGTGGATGCTCAAGGCAGAATATACTTGCCCTATCTCCAAAACTGGAGCCATGTAAGATCAACTTGGATATTCTTCAAAAAGTTTTCAAATTTCTGAATCTTGATCTTTGATACTGATGGTATAAAGACGTAAAATAGGGCATTTTCTTTCAGTGATATTCTTCATAAGACCTTTAAAAGTAATTTGAGCAGGGAGCTGGTGTAGCTCAGTGGTTGAGTGCTGGCTTTCACATATGAGGTTCTGGGTTCAATTCTTAGCCCCCCCCCCCAAATAAAGGTAATTTGAAATTGAGAGGAAAGTGGAGATTTGAATAATATAGTACCTTAAAGTTAAGGTTTATATAATAATAGACTATTTTAGTTAAGGTAGATCTTCATTTTATAATGCTCTATAATTTTTGAAACATTTACACACATACAACCAAGATTTATTAGAAAATCTCTTTCTCTCTCTGTATATACATATATATATTCTGCTATAGAAAAAAAGTCTTTTTGCTTTAATTTAAACATGACTGTTTATAATCACTATTTTTTAAATCTAATTATTGAGGTATAATATAGCATTACTTTTACTTTCATAAACTTCTGCAAGGAAGAAAACAGAAGCTTTTCCAAACTCCAAGTGAATAAACTTACTATAATAATGATCAGTCAAGGCATGATTTGTGGATAATAACAAGCCTCATGAATAAATTCAGTTCCTTAGAACATACAATGGGTAAACATTTCTAATGACCTGTAAAACAGACTTCAGAGACTCAAGATTAAAGTAATAGGTCATTGTAGAAAAAGTGGATCTCACAGGAAGGCTTCTTGCAAACAAGCTACTCACTTTTTTAAAAAAGATTTTTTATTTATTTGCTTTTATCCATTTTTACCGACCCCCCATTTTTGCTGTTTTTGTGTCCGTTTGTTGGGAAATTCTCTGTGTCTGTTTCCTGCCCTCTCTTCTTATCCTTCTCCTCTTGTCTTCACCGGGATTCGTTCCTAGGAACCTCTGATGCGGGAGAGAGGTGTTCTGCCACCTGTGCCACCTTAGTTCCTGTTTTTTCGGCATGTCTCGTCTTGGCTCTCCCATGTGACACTCTCCTGTTATGTCATCATCTTGCTGCTTGGTTTGGTGGGGCCTGACAGCGCACCCGCTCGCGGGGCCTAGTGGCCCGCACGCCTTCTATAATTTTCTTTATTTTTACTGGGAGGTCCTGGGGATTGAACCCAGGTCCCTCCATATGGGAGACCGACACCCAACCATTTGAGCCACATCTGCTCCCGCTACTCACTTTTATTATGGCAAGAATTATAAATGTTCTTCAACTTTCTCCTTATGTTTACATTAAAGAATAATATCCCAACTACATGCTCTGCATTCTCAAAATCACTTGTGTTAACAACTTCTTCAAAAATTTTCATTAAGTATCCTTCATGCATTTATTCAATACTTACTGAATGCCTGCTGTGTGCCAGGTATTGTGACGTAGCAATGAACAAAAAAGATAAAATTCCCTGGCCTTACAAAACTTAAATTCAGTTGAGAAATGAAAATTTATATATTATGAATTTTACTATAATTCCAATCAATACTGAATGAAGTGATTTTATTTAGAGCTTATGATTTATTTCCATATTACCAGCTGGTAAATATTCACATTTGGCATTTAGAAAGGGTTTTTAAAAATTCTTTGTAAGGTGATTTAATAAGATCACTTAAATCCCATTATTGAACTTTTATTACTTTTTTTTTTTTTTTTTTTTTTTTTTTCTTTTATTACTTTTGAAATGTATTTCTACCCAAGCACCTGAAGTGTCTTGTTTGGGGGGGGAGGGGCAGTAGGCAGGCACGGACACACTTTTAGAATTTATAAGTAGTATTTTCACCAGATTGAGGAGTAAAAAGTACCCTAAATTGTGGCATGAAAGTGTGCTTGTTAATGCTTATAGATCTACTTCCAAATTGATATTGAACACACAATATTAGGTCCCACCTTATTTTGACTCCCAAGAGCTGCTGGCTGATATGTACTATATGCAGCAGCCCTCCCTCTAGCTATAATTTTTCCCCCTCTAGCTACATTTGATTTGCTACATTTTTACAGAGAGAATTTCAGATTGATTCATGTACCAAGTCAAATTATATCCTTAGTTTATAGTACACTATATCATTTCCATTTTCCTAAATTGTGAAGTATACATTCCAAAGTACATCATGTAAATGGATAATTTAAAGGTTATAACACCAACACCCATATACCCACAACTTGCCTTAAGAAATTATCAATACCTTTGAAATCCTCTATGTGTTCATGTCCATTTGTATCTTCTTCCCTGTCTTTCAGAGATAATTACTCCTGCATTTTGTGGACATTGTTTCCTTGCTTTTCTGACGTTTTTACAATATTTATATGTATCCCAAACAATGTTGTTTAGTTTTGCCTTTTTTATGATGCCAGTGTATTTCTTTAAACAAGATTAGAAATGTTAACTATAGTTTTGCAGTGGACTCCTTAGGCTTATAATTTGCATTGTGGCAAAAACATCATTACCAAGATATTTATTTAAATAAACATTTATTAAATAGCAGAATACATAATTTCATTCATCTGAGCAGAGAAGCAGTTAGAAGGAAGTCAATACTGGTTCTCAGAAATTTAGCTTCCTAGAATCATCCAAGTCCTAGAATGCTGATGACAATAGTGTGCACGAAGCTGCTCTTTCCGGTCCTGGGAGCCACCTGTTGTTTGTGTCCTGTCTTTTTATAATTTGCTATTTGATAAAGTACATGAAAGACTATTAGCAGGGATCACTGGGCCATTATTTCCTAGTTATTCCCTATTAAAGATTCTTATGTAACATATATATTTATTTGTAGTTTTTACCTGTATTTGACCTTTATATAAATTGAATCACTGTGTATAATCTTCCATCACATGTTTTGTTTTAACTGAGCATTAAGTTTTAAAAATTCATCCACATTGATGCATATAGCTGTAGATTGTTTTATAAGTTCTCACACTATCTGTGCCATTTTATATTCTGCATTTTTCATCTACCATTATATTGGGAATTTCTCCATGTTAAATAAATATTCTTTAAAAGACATTTTTTTTAATGGTTACCTGTTGACGCATCATAAGGATATTATATAATGTATTTATAAATTGACCTATTAGAACTTTAATGATAAGCATCCTTAAATACAAATCTTTCTGTGTATCTTTAACAATTTCCTAATGATGGATCTCTGGGAATGGAATTATTGGATCAAAGTTTATAAACATTTTTAAGGCTATTCCTATATATTGCCAAATTGACCTCTGAAAAGCTGGAAAAATGTTGTATTTCTACTATCAGTAGGAATCAGTGTATAAGTGTACCTATTTTACAGCCCTCTTACTCTAACAGGAGGTATTAAAACAAAACAAACCTTTTCTTATCTCTATGCATTGACTAAGAAGGATGTAAGCATGCTCTCATTTTTATAAGTAATTAAAATTTTATGCAAGTCTGATTGTATTATATGTACACAGAAAGTTGTAGAACTTAGGACAGGGATGTGTCAGAGTTGACTGAGGATTGGCGTAAAGGAGGGCATTAGAATTAGCAATCTTATTTTATATACATCCCCTAAAAAGTGTGCAATTATGGGTATATTTTACTTTGGTTTTATGGTTTTCTATATTTTTCATATAAGGAAAAAAGAAATATAAAAGGAGAAGACACACAAAAAGTTGTCAACAGTAGAGCTGAGGTGTGGAAACATGGACTCTTTATGAGCTTGTATATCATTTACATTACTTGGTAGTTTAAATAAGATTGCCAGTTAAACATGATGAATGGGACATTATAAAAAAATGCCAGTTGGAAGGAAAAATGATATCTTCATCTTAATTTTCAGTTTTTGGTTACTTGAAAAGTTGAAATAGTTTTTATGTATTTATCAACCATGTTTATTTCTTCTTTTATGAATTGTCTGTTTCTCTTTTAAATCCATTTTTACCTTTTTAAACTGTCCTCACATAATAGTTTGAAATCAGTACCTTGATATGGAATTCATATTTCCTGTTTCCTTTCTCTGGTTTTCTTTGGCATCTCTTTTTATAATTTTATTTGTTTGTTTAATAAATACTCAGAGATAGTCCTGTAATCTGGTTGAGGTTGTGCTTGAGTTCATTTCAGACACTATTGATTTCATTTTGCTATTCTGAGCCTCTTTATTATAAGCTAAAACTACTCTTAAGAAGACATTATGTTATTTAAATTGTCCTATTTAAAGGTACCAGAGTACCTTTAAGTTCTACATGCAGTTGGAATTATAATTATGTCATATAATTATATAGAATTTTGGAGTTGGAAGGAATCTAGAGGTCTTTAAGGCCAAGGATGGCAGACCATTTCCCCAAGAGATTCAGATTGCTGCAGCGGGATTTCAGAATTTTGTTTGAACAGCACAGTGGTTTTGTTTTGCTTTGTTTTATTTTGTTCTTGATTTGAATTTGAATGTCTATAGGCATGTTCTTTCCAATTTGCCACAGTAACCATCTCTTCAAATATTCTTATCCTTGGCAACTTCATACAATGTAATCTGCCTGGTCCTTGAAGGTACTTGAGTTTTCACCCTAATGGCCTCATCCTCTATTGGCCAGACTCTCAATTAAGCACTTTCTAAAATGAGCATACTACTAATTATTCCTAATAATAGTAGTAAACATCTATTTTGCACTCACAGCTTATAGTTTGTATGGTATGCTCACTTGTTTCTCCTACACCATTTGGGATTTATTATTCACATTGTATTTGCTGATGACACTGGAGCTCAGAAGTTAAGAGAATTTCATTAAGGTTGCTCAACTAGTTAAATTAAAAGAAACAATAACAGATTAGGTAATATTTTATCAATGTTGATTTTCTGTTTTGATAATGGTTATGTAGGGGAATGTCTTTTTTTTTTCTTTTTCTTTTAGGAAATGTGCACTAAAGTATTAAGGGGTAAAGGGGCATTATATCTTCAATTTACTCTCAATTGGTTTAGAAAAGTATATATATAGAGAGAGACTAAGAAAGCAAATGTGATAAAATGTTAATATTTGATTAATTTGGGTAAGGAGTTTATGGGAAATCTTTGTACAAATTTTGCAGCTTTTCTCTAAATCTGAAAGTATTTCAAAAGAAAAGTAACAGGGGTTGGGGAGAGAAAGACTTTCCAAACCTAGGTATTCTGCTATTAAAAACATTCATGCTGTTTTCCCACTTTGGGGAGATGTAGATTTAGCATTTTTTCCCTTTATTAATCAGTTACAAGTATTAAAAAAGTTAAAAATATTAAATAATTTTTCAGTTAAAACTGTTAAAATACTTAAAAATATTAAATTATTTGGTAGTTTTTTAAAAATGAGAGCATGATGGAATACTTCCTTTTGGCTAATTCTTTAATAATGTATGTATTAACAAGGTAGTATTTTAGCATAATTTTTACATAACTTTTCCCTTTGTGTGTATTCTGCAGCCTAAATCTGTCATTGTTGGATTAATTAAGGAAATGATTGCCAAGTTTCAAGAGGAACTTCCCATGTATTCTCTGTCATCATCTGATGAGGCACGGCAGGTAGACTTGCTAGCCTATATTGCAAAAATCACTGAAGGTTTGTATTTTTGTCAACCAAATTGCCTTGAGAGTTATGATTTTACATATTTCTCTCTAATATCCTTTATTCTCTGCCACTTGCTTTCTACTCCATCTCCATAAATAAATATGTACATGTCTATGTTAAATCAAAAATTCCTGTACCTCTCTGAGTTGTGTTACTAGACAGTTCCAATGGATATGGTTTTTTAAAATGTAAAAAGTTACTCTTATGGGAGGCGGCTGTGGCTCAATCAGTGGGGCTCCCGTTTGCCATATGGGGGGCCCCGGGTTTGGTTCCCGAGGCCTCCTGGTGGGGGCAGGCCCGCCTGCGCGGCGTGGTTGGCTGTCTCGGCGGGCACAAGCAGCAAGGGGGGATAAATGAATAAATAAATAAAATCTTTAAAAAAAAAAAAAAGTTACTCATATTGACAGATGAAATAATTCTTGTTTTGTTTAAAATCACTTGGCATGTTAATAATCACAAGCCTTTTTTATTATTCATGTGGCTTTTTGGCTCATTTATTATATTAAACTAGAAGATTCTCATTGAAGATGCTTGGAATATTTAGTAAGGTGTTAAACTATTTTTTTTTTTTTCATTGTAGACCAGAGCAGTAAGAACCACAATGTTTTCTAGACATATGAAAATGTTATTTTTTATTTTAAAATATCATCCCTCAGCATCTTTTTGAGTCTTATAACATAATATTTTTTAAACTTTTAGAAAGATATTTTCTTTTTAAAAGGATAGCCTCGGGGGGGGGCGGATGTGGCTCAAATGGTTGGGTGTCCGTCTCCCATATGGAGGGACCTGGGTTCGATTCCCAGGACCTCCCGGTAAAAATGAAAAAAAAAAAAAAAAAAAAAAGGATAGCCTTTATTTAGTAGAATATTTAACAAGAGACTCCAAACTTCAGAACTCAGATTGTATGCTTTTCTTGCATTTATTCATTCATTTGTTTAATGAATATTTTTTGAGTGCCTGCTATAGACTAGTGCCATGTTTTCTGTTTGAGTTATTGAAGCCTGATAAATTTTTAAAAAGATGCTAAAAAGATTTTTGATATTATTTTAAAATTCTTACGGTAATCTACTTTTCTTTCTAGGTGTCTCAGACATAAATTCAAAGAACTGGGCATACCACGAGAATAAAACAGTCAATAAAATTACTGTGGTTGGAGGTGGAGAATTGGGTGTTGCATGCACATTAGCAATTTCGGCAAAGGTATGTAAAGGAGGTGATTTTAAATATATTTATCATAGTGCTGCACTTTAAGGGAGTGTATGTTTGATATACAAGAAATAATGGTGTTTTTTCTTCATTTAAAAATTTTTATTGAAGTTTATCATACATGAACAAACATAAAAAATAAGTGCACAGTAAAAGTTGTGAACTTAGGAAACAAACATGCATAGCATCATACAGGGCTCCCATACATCATCCCACCACCAATACCTTGCATTGTTGTGAAACATGTCACAAATTATGAAAGAACATCCTCAAAGTATTACTACTAATTATAGTCCATATCTTATATTTGGTTTATTTTTTCCCCCAACCTTCCCTATAAATAATGTTTTTATTTTGTCATGTAGGTAAACCTTATATGCTCTAAAATATATTCAGTCAGTTGACAAAAAAAAAAAATCACTGAGAGCTCTCATCAGTGGTGTTGCCTCTTAATTAGTAGTTAGTTGTGAAATAGGCTTTGAAACAGTGACTTGAACAGTGAGCTCATCATCCTAATCCAGGGGAAACCTCAGCTTGACATTCATCTGATTTAGTCACAAATTCTTTTCTGTGTTTTCTGAGTCATGCTGCTTTAATTAAACTCTTATTTATATTAATACTGCTTAAATTTAGCTCTTTTTTGAAGTTAGCATTTTTTTAAAGGATTGACTTTGCTTGTGTGATTACTCCATTTTCTTTTAGGATCATAGTTTCTGGGTTTATATTTTATACCAGTTTGCAATTTGTTTTTCTTTGTCAGGTTTTTTGTGGTTTTTTTTAACTAGATCTTTTCTATATAAATTGTTTACAGAAAGGTTTAAATCCCCTTCTAGAGAGTTTCCGAAGACTGGCCTGCCTCCCTCCAGGGCCCGGTATCATGGCAACAGCATGCCTTGTGTCATTTGAGGGATGTAGCTCAGAATAGAATAGCTGTCTCTCTACATATTTATTTGGTGGCTGGCATTAGTTTTTCTTTTCTTTTAAAATTGGATTGTTTGTCATCTGAACTCTTCCCTTTCCATTTTAATGCTTTTAACTGAAGGTAAGGGTAGGTTCTACTTCAGCAAATAATTAAATTCTTTCCAGGGAGCTAGAAAATTAAAAAAAACTGGCTGCTCAGCTTTCTTTTTGCTAACTTTTGGCATATTATAGGTTCAGTTCCTCTACCCTCCCTCTGAATACACTATTCTCTCTTAATTGGAATTTGAATTGTTTTCAGTTCTTTTGTTACTAAATAAAATGCTTCTATAAACATCACTTTACAAATTGCTTATTTTCTCACCTGAATTATTTTCTTTGAAGTGTCTATAATCTCAAAAACAGTACTAGTGGGTCAGAGGGCATGAATGGTTTTCATGGCACTTAATACATATTGCTAGATTGCTCTTCAGAAAGGCGGAACTAATTTATGCTGCTAATGTGCACATCGACCTTTGACATCTCTAACAATACTTTTATCAATTTTATTTATTTTTGATAAGTATAGGAAGGCACCTTAACATCATGTTCATTTAGCTATTAGAAGAGTCTCACCATCAGCATTTCTTTGCATGTGAATTGTCTGGGCAGAAAATATTTTCCATTTTTCTTTTCTTTCTTTTTTTTTTTTTTTTACTTTTTAAATTAATTAATTAATTAATTTAAAAATTTTTACTGGGAGGTCCCAGGGATCAAACCCAGGTGCTTCCATATGAGAGACGGACGCTCAACCATTTGAGCCACATTTGCCCCTGACCATTTTTCTTTTTAAACATTAATGTTCTAATATAATTGTAAACATTAATATTTTGACAAAATCCAAATAGTACAACAAAAATAGTAGTCATAATAGTAGTAGTAGTGGCAGCAGCAGCAGTGACTAACCTTTACTAAGTACTTAATATATACCAGACAATAGTGTAAACACTTGACTCATTTAATTTTCACAACCCTCTTCCTTAGGTACTATCATTATTGCTATTTTACTTATGAAGAAACCATGGCATAGAGAGATTACCCAATTTGCCCGAAGTCACACTGTTAAAAAATGGCAGAGCCAGGATTTAAATCCAGGCATGTAGTCCTGTATTCTAGACCCTTGCTTCTGTAACAACGTCACCTGTTAGAAATACAGTATCCTGGGTCCCACTCCAGACCTACTGAAGCAAAATCTGAATTTTAGAGCTTGGGAAAACTCTGCTCTAAACCGTTCTGTCATATTACCTGCTTCATTATCATTATCTTTATCATTATCATCATCATCATCATCATTGATGAATCTTAGGTTGTTTGTAGTCTTTTGTTATAATGTATCTTAATGTGAATATCCTTGTACATATTGTATCATTTTACACATGCCCTGTCCTATAGGATAATTCCTATAAATGACATCGATGAATTAAAGATGTTGCATTTTAAAATTTTGATTGAAATTGTCAAATTATTCCCTGTATCAGTTGTACTACTTTACCCTCACATACACAGTCTATGAGAATACCTGCTTTCCCACACTATTGTTATTAAACTTTTGGATCCTTATGTGCCTGATAGATGAAAATGATGTCTTATAATTTTCTTTGCATTTCCCTAATGAGTATAGTTAACAATCTTTTTATGTTTAAGAGCCATTTGGGTTCCTTTCCTGTGAACTGTTTGTCACAGCCTTTGCCCAATATTTTTTTCTTCTAATTTATAGTTTTTTTGTGTATTCAGGAAATTTGTTTTAAGAGGTTTTTCTGTAGACTGCTTTATTTCCAGAATAGTGTTGATTGAGAATAAAGAGTAACATCATTTCCTGAGATGAACATTTCTATTTAGGTATTGGATTCAAGAATTCCAAGTGCCTTCTCTAACCACTATAAACCATAAGTGTTAAAATGAGAGAATAATCAGAGTTGTTAGGCCCTAGGAATGTAAATTCTGAATCTCTGTCTCAGGAAAAGAAAATTTATAAAAACCAAACAGAATACACCCACAATGGACATACTAGCTTGTATGATCATAAAATACTTCCTGAATGATGTGCAAAAAAAAATGTTGATTACCATTAGGAAGTGAAGCTAGGAAGCCAGGGGATAGGAGTGGGAGAGAGACCTTTTACTTTATATCCTCTTTTATCCTGTTTTTGAATATTTAAATTTTGAACCATGTGAATTTTACCTATTTTAAAAGTTTTTTTTAATTGAAAAGAAAACTTCTTTGTATCAGGTCTTATTTTATTAACTACCAGTTAGTTTTTATAAAAATTCTTTACTTGCAGATATCTAAATTAGAAAAATCTAGTGTTTTCTATCATAGTGACAATAAAAAAATTAATAGCTGTGATTGAGAGAGGGCTACTGTATGCCAGCCCTTTGTCACATAATTAATCCTCACAACCACATGAAATAAGTCTGAGTTCATTGACTTGCCCAGAGTTACACACCTAATAAGTGGTATAGCTGTTTATTTTTTTTTACTTTTTTATCTTGAAATAATTTAAAACAAGACAGTTGTAAAAATAGTACAAATCCCTTACAGAGAACTCCAGCATATGCCCCTGAGATACTCAACTCCACCATCTTTTAATGTTTTGCCACATTTATCCTTCCTTCCCTTCCCTTCCTCTCCCCTGCCTTGGCCTTGGCCTTGGCCTTGGCCTTGGCCTTCACCTTCGCTTTGGCCTTGGCCTTGGCCTTGGCCTTTTCTCTTTCCCTTTTCCCTTCCCCTTTCCCCTTCCCTTTTTCCTTTCCTCCCCTCCCCTTCCCTCCCCTCCCCTCCTATCCTGTCCCCTCCCCTCCCTTCCCTTCTCCTCTCTCTATCTAATCTTTTTCTAAATATTTGAGAGTATACATCATGTATACATCATGCTCTGTGAACAATCACTACTTCCATGTAAATTTCCTAAGAACAAGAACACTCACTTATGTAAATGCCTTAAGTATTAGTTATCAAATTCAAGAAATTTAACATTGATATGAAGCTTATAGTCTATGCTGCAATTTTTTCATATGTCCCAGTAATGTCCTTTTGGGCATTTTCTTCTCCATCCAGTTTGGGATCATGTATTACATTTAGTTATTATTGTTTCTTTAATATTTCTCTTTCATTTTTTAAAATTGTGGAAACATACACAACATGAAATTTCCCATCTCAGATACTGCCAAGCTATACAGGTCAGTGGAATTAATCATACAATGTTGTGCTACCCTCACTACCATCCATTACCAGAACTATCCCATCACCGCTAACAGAAACCCTATACCTATTATGCATTAACTCCCCATCCCTCACCCCACCCCTGATAACTTGTACTCTATGTTGTCTCTATGAATTTGCATTTGCATATGCTAGCAATTTTATATAAGTAGAATCATACAATATATGTACCTTTTTTTTGTCTGGCATTTCACTCAACATAATGTCTTCATGATTCATCTGTGTTGTAGATTGTATCAAAACTACATTCTTGGGGAAGCGGCTGTGGTTCAATCAGTGGAGCTCCCGTTTACCATATGGGAGGCCCCGGGTTCGGTTCCCGTGGCCTCCTGGTGGGGGCAGGCCCGCCCGCACGACGTGGTTGGCTGACCCGGCGAGCGCAGGCAGCAAGGGGGAGATAAATGAATAAATAAATAAAATCTTTAAAAAAAAAAAACTACATTCTTGGGAAACGGATGTGGCTCAAGAGGTTCGGCATCCATCTACCATATGGAGAGACCAGGGTTCGATCCCCGGTACCTCCTGGTAAAACAAACAAACAAACAAAAACTACATTCTTGGTGGGGGAGGCCGCGGATTCTGTTTCAAGGCAGCATTGAGCCCGCAGAGTAGACATCGTGAGTAAAGCTCACCCGCCCGAGGTGAAAAAATTTACGGACAAGAAGTTATCACTGAAATTAAATGGTGGCAGACATGTCCAAGGAATATTGCAGGGATTTGATCCCTTTATGAATCTTGTGATAGATGAGTGTGTGGAGATGGCAACTAGTGGGCAACAGAACAATATTCGAATGGTGGTAATACAAGGAAATAGTATCATCATGTTGGAAGCCTTGGAACAGGTATAAATAATGACTTTGTTTGGCAGAGAAATCAATTGCTTCCACGTGTACCCTCTCCAAAGGGCCTGTTTTACTGTGATACAATAATTGGGTCATGTATAGTCTTCATATTAAGTTTTTTGTTAAATAAACTTTTGTAATAGTCAAAAAAAAAAAAAAACTACATTCTTGGGGAGCAGATGTAGCTCATTTGGTGAGGGCCTGCCTCCCATGTACAAGGTCCCGAGTACAATCCCCAGTACCTCCTTAAAACAAAACAAAACAAAACAAACTACATTCTTTTTTAAAAACTTTATTTTGGGGAGGCGGCTGTGGCTCAGTCAGTGGGGCTCCCGTTTGCCGTGTGGGAGGCCCCGGGTTCGGTTCCTGGGGCCTCCTGGTGGGGGCGGGCCCGCCCGCGTAGCGTGGTTGGCTGGCCCAGCGAGCGCAGGCGGCGAGGGGGTGATAGATGAGTGAATAAATAAAATCTTTAAAAAACAAAACAAAACAAAACAAAACTTTATTTTGAAATAATTTCAAACATACAGGACACTTGCAAAAATAGTACAAACCCCATACAGAAAACTGCGACATACCATCTCCCTCAACCCCAGATACCCAGAGCAACCAATTTTGATATTTTGCTGCCTTTGCTCTTCTTTCCTTCCTTCCTCCCTCCCTCCCTCCCTCCCTTCCTTCCTTCCTTCCTCCCCATCCATCTATCTATCTATCATCTATTTTCTGGACATTTGAGAGCAAGTTACATACATTATACAACTTGAAAACATAATTCCATGTACATTTCGTACAAACAAGTATATTCACTTATATAATCACTTTACGTGCAGTTATCAAGTTCAAGAAATTTAACATTGATATAAAGCTTACGTTCTGTATTCCAGTTTTTTCTTATGTCCCAATCATTTCTTCTTTTTCTAAATTTTTTTAGAGAAGTTGGGTTACAGGCGAATCATGCATAAAATCCAGGGTTCCCTTATACTACCCCACCACCAACACCTTGTATTGGTATGAAACACTTGTTACAATTGAAGATAGCACTTTTTTGTAATTGTACTTTTTTTTTTGAACAGTAGTTAACCTTGTTAAAATTGATAAAAGTTTTTAAAAGAGTACTATTGATTAGACACAGCAGAGGCCCCGGGAAGAGACAAGCAGTTCACCTGACAGTTTACAGCTGGCGTTGTGGAGGGAGCAGAGCAGCTGAGCTCGGAGAGGAACAATCCCCGGTAAAGAGACGAGACTTGTCCCAGCCTACGGCTGAGATTGGAAGAAGCTGGAACCACAAAGCCTTGGGAGGAGGAGGACTGAATCCTCGCAGATATCACACACCATCTTGCTCAACACGTGGCAACAGACTGGGAAATTATCAGTTCCCTGCCTAACATAATAAATGACAAATATGGAAGGACGGTCCTGTTGTATTTACTGAACCCCAGAGTCCTTGCACATACAGTTCAAGAAATCATTAAAGTTCTGCAGAAAGGAGATGGAAATCCACACAGCAAGAAAGACACAGAGATCTACCAGCAAGAGCTCTTAGAATCCATTTCCCCAGCCTTGTTAAGCTGCCTGCAAGGACATGCCCAAGAGGTTGTGCTAGATAAGTCAGCCTGTGTGTTGGTGACCCCCATTCTGAGATCTGCCATTGGAGACATTCAGCCTGCCTTGAATGCCATCATCAGAACTGTAGCAGCAGACCTGCATCCTGATGGTAAGGACAGAGAGCTTCATATTGCAAAACATCCTGCAGGACATCTAGTTGTGAAGTGGTTAATAGAACAAAATGAAAAGATGAAAGAAAATGGAAAAGAAGGTTGTTTTGCAAAAACACTCGTAGAGTATGTTGGTATGAAGAACCTGAAGACCTAGGCTATTGTAAATCAAGGTACCATTATTCTTTCTAGTCTTCTCTAGAGGTCTGATGAAGAAGTTGCAAATAAAGTCAAAGCTGGACTGAAAAGCCTCATTCCCACATTAGAAAAAAACAAAAACACCAACAAAGGAATAGAAACTCTACTTGAAAAGCTGAAAGTATAAGTGGAAAACAGTTAAGAACAAGAAGGAATCATTTTTCCTGTTCTGTTCTGTTTTACCAATGTGGGAAAGAAGAATTAGAATCCACCTTTCTGGCAATTTGGTTGCTCTGTATAGTGTTTCCTCTTTGTAAAAGAATCTGTTTATAAACTGGTCTCTTTAAAAAAATTTTTTTAAAGTACTATTGTCCACAGTTTACATTACGTATATTTTTCCCATATACCACCCTATAACTAACACCATGAATTAGTGTCATAGATTTGTTGTAATTCATGAAAGAACATTCTAATACTTGTACTATTAACTCTAGTCCATCATCTACAATAGGGTTCACTGTGTTTTGCAGTCTTTTATTTTATCTTGTAATTTTTATTCTAGTAACATAAATGACCTAAAGTTTCCCCTTTTAACCATATTTAGTTATATAATTCAGTGCTGTTAATTACACTCACAGTAATGTGCTACCATCACCACCATCCATTTCCAAACCTTTACAATCAACCTAAATTCTGTACAAGTTAAGCATTCACTTCCCATTATTTAACCCCAGTCTATCCACTAGTAACCTATATTCTGGATTCTAACTCTATGAGTTGCTTATTATATTTAGTTCATATCTGTGAGATCATTCACTATTTGTTCTTTTGTGTCTAGCTTACTTCACTCAGCCTAATGTCCTCAATGTTCTTCCATGTTGTCACACACATCAGGACTTCATCTTTTTTTGTAGCTAGATCATATTCCATTATATGAATATACCACATTTTGTTTATCCATTCATCTCTTGGTGGTAACTTGTGTTGCTTCCATCTTTTGGCAATTGTGAATAATGTTGCAATGAACATCAGTGTGCAAATGTATCTGTTTGAGTCCCTGCTTTCAGTTCTTCTGGTTATATAACTAGTAGCGGGATTGCCGGGTCATACGGTAATTCTATACCTAGCTTCCTGAGAAACTGCCGAACTGCCTTCCACAAACTGCACCATTTTACATTCCCCACCAGGAATGAGTGTTCCTATTTTTCCATATCTTCTCCAGTGGTATAGAGGATGTAGTTTTCTGGGTTTTGTTTTGTTTTGTTTTAAATAGTAGCCATTCTGGTGGTTGTGAAATTGTATCCTATTGTGGTTTTGGTTTGCATTTCCCTAATAACTAGTGATGTTGAACATCTTTCATGAGCTTTTAAGCCATTTGTATAGCCTCTTTGGAGAAATGTCTATTCAAGTCTTTAGTGCATTTTTCAATTGGGTTGCTTGTCTTTTTATCATTGATAAAAGGATTTCTGTACATATTCTGGATATTAAACCCTTATCGGATATATGGTTTCCAAATATTTTCTCCTGTGGAGTAGGTTCTCTTCACTTTAATGACAAAGTATTTTGATGCACAAAATTTTTAAATTTTGATGAGGTCCCATTTATCTATTTTTTTCTTCCATTGCTTATGCTTTTGGGTGTATAGTCTAAGAAACCATTCACAAGATGCTGAAGATGCTTCCATACATTTTCTTCTAGGAGTTTTATTGTCCTTTTTGTTATATTTAGGTCTTTGATCTATTTTGATTTAATTTTTGCGTAGAGGTCCTCTTTCATTCTTTTGCTTATGGATATCCAGTTCTCTCAGCGCCATTTGTTGAAGAGACTTGTTATTTCCCCATTGAGAGGACTTGGCAGCCCTGTCAAAAATCAATTGGTCATGGAAGTGGGGGTCTTTCTGCATTTTCATTTAGATTCTATTGGTCAAAAAAAATTTTTTTTAATAAAAATAAATAGATTCTATTGGTCAATATATCTATCCTTGTGCCAATACCATGCTGTTTTGAACATTGTAGCTTTGTAATATGCCCTAAAGTCCAGAAGTATGAGTCCTTCTACTTCGTTCTTCTTTTTCAAGATGTTTTGGCTGTTGGGGGACCCTTACCCTTCCAAATAAATTTGATAATTGGTTTTCCCACCCCCACAAATTAGGCTATTGGAATTTTGATTGGGATTACATTGAATCTGTAAATCTTTTGGGTAGAATTGACATCTTAATGATATTTAGTCTTCCAATTCATGAACACAGACTGTCCTTCTATTTATTTAGGTCTTTGATTTCTTTTAGCAATATTTTGTAGTTTTCTGTGTACAAGTCTTTTTCATCCGTGGTTAAATTTATTCTGAGATATGTGATTCTTTTGGCTGCTTTTGTAAGTAGAATTTTTTCTTGATTTCCTCTTCAGATTGCTCATTACTAGTGTATAGAAACATGACTTTTTTTTTTTTTTTTTCCGGGAGGTACTGGGGATTGAACCTGGGACCTCGTACATGGGAAGCAAGTGCTTAACCCTTGCACTACACCCACTCCCAGCATGACTCATTTTTGCGTGTTGATTTTGTACCCCGACACTTGCTGAGTTCATTTATTAGCCCTAGTAGCTTAGTTGTAGATTTTTGGGGGACTTTCTATAATAGGATCATGTTATCTGCAAATAGGGAAACTTTTACTTCTTCCTTTCCAACTTGGAGCCTTTTGTTTCTTTTTCTTGCCTAATTGCTTTGGCTTGAACTTCCAGTACAGTGTTGAATAGCAGTGGTGACAGTGGGCATCCTTGTCTTGTTCCACATTTTAGAGGGAAAGCTTTCACTTTTACATCGTTGAGTATGATGTTAGCTGTGGATTTTTCATTTTTTCTCCTTTGTCATGTTGAGGTAGTTTCCTTCTATTCCTACTTTTCTATGTGTTTTTTATCAAGAAAGGATGTTGAATTTTGCCAAATGACTTTTCTGCATTAATTGAGGTGATCATTTGGGCTTTTTTTCCCCTTCATTTTGTTAATGTGCTGTATTACATAATTGACTTTCTTATGTTGAACCACTCTTGCATATCTGGGGTAAAACTCACTTGATCATGTTGTATATGCTTTTAATGTGCTCTTGGATTTGATTTGCAAGTATTTTTGGGGGGATTTTTGCATCTATGTTCATAAAGGTAGTCTATAATTTTCTTGTAGTATCTTTATTTAGCTCTGGTATTAGGGTGATGTCGGCCTCATAGAATGAGTTGGGTAGTATTCCCTCCTTTTCAGTCTTTTGGAATAGTTTGGGCAATGGTATGAATTCTTTTTTGGAATGATTGGTAGGATTCACCCTGTGAAGCCATCTGGTCCTGGGCTTTTCTTTGTTGGAAGGATTTTGATGACCAATTCGTTATCTTTCCCTGTAATTGGTCTGTTGAGGTCTTCTGTTTCTTCTAAGGTCAGTGTCGGTTGCATGTGTGTTTCTAGAAATTAGTCTATTTCATCTAAGTTGTTGGCATACTGTTATTCATAGTATCCTCTTATGGTCCTTTTTATTTCTGTGGGTTCAGTAGTAATGTCCCCCCTCTCATTTCTGATTTTATTTATTTGTAAATTTTATTGATCTTTTCAAAGGACCAACTTTTGTTTTGTTAATTCTATTGTTTTTTTTCTCAATTTCATTTATTTCTGTGCTAATCTTTGCTAATTCTTTCCTACTGCTTGCTTTGGGTTTTAGTTTGCTGTTCTTTATCTGGTTCCTCCATGTGTGCAATTCAGTCTTTGATTTTAGCTCTTTCTTTTTTAATGTAAGCATTCAGGGCTATACATTTCCCTCTCAGTACTGCCTTCGTTGCATCCCAAGTGTTTTTATATGTTGTGTTCTCCTTTTCATTCATCTCAAGATTTTAACTGATTTCCCTTGCAGTTTCTTCTTTGATCCACTGATTATTTAAGAGTAGGTTATTGAACTTCCATATATTTGTGGGGTTTCCAGTCTCTGCCTGTTATTGATTTCCAGCTTAATTCCATAATGATCAGAGATGTTTTGTGTAATTTCAATCTTTTTAAATTTATTGAGACATGTTTTGTTACTCAACATATGGTCTATCCTGGAGAATGATCCATGTGCACTTGAGAAGAGTGTATGTCCTGCTGTTTTGGGGTGTTCTGTATATGTCTGTTAGGTCTAGTTCATTTATCATATTATTTAAGTTCTTTGTTTCCTTATTGATCTTCAGTCTAGATGTTCTATTTATTGATAAGAGTGGTGTATTGAAGTCTTCAGCTTTCATTGTGGAGGCATCTGCTTCTCCCTTCAGTTTTGCCAGTGTTTACCTCATGTATTTTGAGGCATCATTGTTAGGTGCATAAATATTTATGATTTTTATTTCTTCTTGGTGGATTGGCCCTTTTATTAATATATAGGGACCTTCTTTGTGTCTTATAACAGTTTTGACTTAGTCTATTTTTTCATATATTAATATAGCTATCCTAGTTACTTTTAGTTACTATTTACATGGAATATATTTTTCTAACCTTTCACTTTCAACCTGTTGCAACTTTGGGTCTAAAGTGAGTGTCCTGTAAATAACATATGGTTGGAGCGTGTGTGTTTTTAATCCATTCTGTGTCTTTTAATTAGGGAGTTTAATCTATTAATATTCAGTGTTATTACTGTAAAGGAACTACTTACTCCAGCCATTTTATCGTTTGGTTTTTATATGTCCTATCTTTTTTTTTTTTTTTGTCTTTCTTTTCCTTTATTGTAGCCTCCTTTTCTGTATAGTTGGTCTTCTGTGATGTATATGACTGACCCCTCTCTTACTCTGTTTTTGTATATTTTTAAATAGTTTCTTTGTGGTTACCCTGGGGCTTTCATTATACAACTTACATTTACTACCTACTAATTTAAAAAGATAACAACTTAGCTTCAATAACAAAGATATTTTTTGCTCCCATATTCCTATTTCCTCTCTTTATGTTGTTTTTATCCCACTTTACCGCTTTATAGCTTGTATGTCCATTATTAGGAAATATGCCTTTTTCTTGTTCAACTCTAAAGAATAGAGTTATATATTGAGGATACAGTACTATTGAGCTTTGGCATTTACACTTACTATTAATCTTCACACTACTCCAAGCAACTCTCTACGGTATTTTCCTTTCAATCTGTAGAACTCCCATTAGTAATTCTTGTAGGGCAGGTTATTTGTTGATGAACTCTCTCAGTCACTATCTGTGAATATTTTAAACTCTCCCTCATTTTTTTTTTTTTTTTGTAAACCCCATATAGATTGCTCATCCCCCCCCCCCATTCTGTCTATGTGTTTTGATTGGGAATTCAATCTATTAACATTCAATGTTATTATTGTAAGGGCATTACTTATTTTGTCCATTTTATCCTTTGGCTTTTTGTTTTCATGTCTTACTATTGTCTGTCTTTTTTCAGTTACCCTTACTAATAATCTCCATTTTTATACTCTTCTCCAAGGCTCTCACCCTTGTTTTTTCCTTTCAGACTGTAGCACTCCCTTTAGTATCTCTTGTAAATCTATTCTTTTGGTAACATACTCTCTGTTTTTGTTTGTCTGTAAAGATTTTGAACTCACCCTCATTTTTGAAGGACAGTTTTGCCAGATAAAGAATTCTTGGCTAGAATTCAGTACCTTAAATATATCATACCACTTTCTTCTCACTTTCATAGTTTCTGATGAGAGATCGGCAGTTAGTCTTATTGGCTTTCTCTTGTACATAATACCTTGCTTTTCTCTTGCTGCTTTCAGAATTCTCTCTTTATCTCTGGTATTTGTCTTTCTGAATAGTAGGTGTCTCGGGGTAGGTCTGTTCAGATTTATTCTGTTTGAGGTACGTTGTCCTTCTTCTTTTTTTTTTTTTTATCCATATTCAACTTTATTCTGAATTAACCATCTGTCAAGAGTGCACATCAAGAGAGTAGAAAAAAATAAAGGAGCCCATCAAAAAAGTTCCTGGCAAGTATGAACAAGGACATGATGTTAGGAGCCCCGTTTAGGGAAGGAAATGTTGTCAAGGTCATGAATGCCATTTTTGTCAATGATTCAAACGCTGAAGGTTGGCAGATTCAGGATGAAGCGTTTCTGGAGCTCCTCAAGACATTTCCTAAGAAGCTCCACTGCCCTCTCACATGAGATAGTTGGTGTATAGTATCGGTCCAGGAAACTAAGAGTGAGGAAGGCACCATAGCCATGGGCTGCAAAAGGGGCCTTGGCCAAGGCTGCCAGGTAGTCCATGTAATAGAGTGCTGGACCTTCAGAGCCAGCCAGGAGGAGGTTGACATGATATGGGGTCCGACTCTGAAGACAGTCAGCCAGGTTTCGGCGAGTGAAATTAGCTGCTGCTGTGGGAGACAGTCCATATCCATTTCTCATCTTATAAAGTTGTACATTTTTCTGAATATATTCTGCAAATTGCACAGTGTCTACAGCCTTTCCAACATACAGGAATAAGATTTTTTCACTCATCTTAAACATCTTGTCATGATTGTCCTTCATCTAGACAGTATTGCTGGCAGCCACCCTATCGGAAGCGACCAGGATGTAGTCAGGGCCCTAGATGCCGATGAGGTACTCCATGATGGCAGGAGGGCAGGAGCTGCAGGTTCCACTGAGCGAGGAAGTCGCCGGCTTCTCTGCCTCACACGTTGTCCTTCTTGGATATTAATAATTATGTCTTTCATAAAAGTTGGGAACTTTTTGGTCATTATGTCCTCAAATATTCTTTCTGCCCCGTTTTCCATTCTCTTCCTCTTCTGGGACACCAATAACGTGTGTTTGCACTTTTCACTTTGTCATTCAGTTCCCTGAGACCCTGTTCCACTTTTTCCATTCTTTTCCCTTTCTGTTCTCCTTTCTTTTCAAGTTCAGATGTTCTGTCCTTGATTTCACCAATTTTGGTAGGGCCAGGCACTCAATAATGGGGAATAGATCCACTTCCAGGAGATTGGTACAAGAGACACCTGAAAGTGGTTTTTCTGTTAGCAGTTTCCTGGCTATCCAGCAGATAGCGCTGGCCGGTGAATCTTTCCAGAGGTGACTTTTTCAGCCTCCACTTGTGTAACCGTTGGGGAATTTGATGTAATTATGAATTCCAAAAATATAATTGGATCATGCTTGTAAACTGATCTGTTAATCTGGGCATGATTATGTTAGGATTAGGGCGTTGAGCCCCACCCCTTGGTGGGTGGGGAATTGAATATTAAAGGCAAGGCAAAGGACAGTTGAGGTAGTCTTTTGAGAAGCAGTTTTGATGTTGGAAAGAAGGCCCCAGGAGAAGAGAAGCAAGCCATTTGCCTGATCGTCTACAGCTGACCTTGTGGAGGAAACAGGAGCTAAGCCTGGAGAGAAATGCAACCCCAGGAAGAGAGGAACCCAGAAGCCTGAACCCTGGCAAACGCCGGCAGCTGTCTTGCTCCAACACGTGGCAATGAACATTGGTGAGAGAAGAAACTTAACGCTTTATGGCCTGGTATCTGTGGACTTCTACCCCAAATAAATACCCTTTATAAAGACCAACCCAGTTTTGGTATTTCACATTAGCACCCCTTTGGCTGATTAATACAACTTGTGATTCTCATCTGGCCAGAGCTGAGATTCAAAAGGGCCTCTGCAGGCCAAATTCACTGAAGAGAAACAACTCTCCACCCTCTGTCACACCCTCCTTCTTCCCAAGGAGGAAGATGTCTTTTCCCCTCCCAGTTGGCTGCTGTTCACCTTGAGGGTAGGGGATGGGTGCTGTTCCTGGCCACAGGGGTTAGTAACTCACATTTTTCATTTCAGCTTCTTCATCTCTCTGATCCTTGCCCTCCTGGGGGGTGCACAGGACTCTCCTGATAATGCAGAGCCCCATAGCATGTCCCTTGGACAGCTTTTTGCCCTTCCTCCATTGTTTTTGTGAAAGTTTAGTATTGCCTACCTATTCTGGTGCCATCTTCCTAGAAGTCCCTCATTTTCAAAAAATCAATTTTAATGAAATATATTAATAAACCATACAGTTCATCTAAAGTGTACGGTCAGTGGCATTTGGTATAATCAAAGAGTTGTATATTCATCACTTCAATCAATATTAGAGCATTTTCATTACTCCAAGAAAAAGAAAAGAAGAAAACAACAAAAACCAAATACAAACAAATGAACAAACACACACAAAAATCCCTACCCCTTAGTAGTCAGCTCTCAAACTCTCTATCTGTCCCCTGCCATACATAACTGCTAATCTATCTCTGTAATTTATTTGTATTTATATTTTGCATGGATGGAGTCAAACAATATGTAGTACTTTTTGTCTAGTTTCTTTCACTTAGCATGCTTCCTTTTTTTTTTTTTATTTTACAATTGATGGAAGATTATTAATATATTACTATACACTAATGTCTATGGTTGGTTTGGGTTGTATTTTTGCCCAGATATCACTCTGGTATTAGCCTCTTTTAACAATTGTTCGATTTCAGAGAAAAACATACTTATATACACACAATTAACCATATTCTTTTTTCACAAGAAGGTATGCTATGCTATACAGTCCCATCTTCCATTTCTTAGCTTTCCTTTTAGTGATATACACATGCTTAGACTTTCCTTTCAACCACTATCATACCCATATTTTAGCGCTACTAATTATGAAGCCTATGATGTGCTTTCATGATTTATATTCATTTCCAAACATTTACAAACAGCGTTTTTACCAATTCTGTACAGGTTAAACCTCTGCTTTCCATTCTCTTAACCAGTTCTAGTCTCCAGTGGCTTATATTTTTGCTCTTAACTCCACAAGTTTGCTCATTATATTTAGTTCATAGCAAAATCATATGATTTTGGCAAAAAGTATTTGTCCTTTTGTGCCTGGCTTTCTTCACTCAACATGTCATCCAGGTTCATCCACGTTGTTATATGCTTCATGACTTCGTTTCTTCTTACAGCTAAATAATATTCTATCGTGTGTATGTAATGCGAATTGCTTATCTGTTTGTCAGTTGGTAGACACCTGGGTTGTATCCAACTTCTTGCAATTTTGAATAATGCTGCTGTGGACATCGGTGTGTAGTTGTCTGATCATATACCTGCTCTCAGATCTTTGTATATACCCATTAGTGGTATTGCTGGGTCATATGGCAGATCTATATCTAACTTCCTTAGGAACTGCCAAACAGACTTCCACAGCAGCTGTGCCATTCTATATTTCTACCAACAGTGAATAAACTTTCCTCTCTCTTCACATTCTCTCCAACACTTATAGTTTTCTGGGGTTTTTTGGTTTGTTTTTTTAATAGTGGCCATTCTAGTAAGTGTGAAATGATATCTCGTTGTCGCTTTAATTTGCATTTCCCTAATAGCCAGTGATGTTGAACATTTTTTCATGTGCTTTTTTTTTGCCATTTGTATTTCTCATTTAGAAAAATGTCTATTCAGGTCTTTTACCCATTTTTCAATTAGGTCATCTGTCTTCTTCTTTTTGATTTGTAGGATCTATTTATATATTATGGATATCAGACCCTTTTAGATGTATGATTTCCAAATGTTTTCTCCCATTGAGTAGACTGCATTTTTACCCTTTTCACAAAGTCTTTTGAGGAGCAGATGTGTTGAATTTTGAGGCGGTCCCATTTATCTATTTTTCCTTTTGTTGCTTGTGCCTTGGGTGTAAGGTTTAAGAATCCCCCCACCTACCACAGGATCTTTAAGATGTTTCCTTTATATTATCTTCTCGGAGTTTTATGTTCCTGGCTTTTATGTTTAGATCTTTATCCATTTTGAATTGATTCTTGTATAGGGAGTGAGATAGGGGTCCTCTTTCATTCTTTTGGTTATGGATATCTAGTTCTTCCAGCACCATTTGCTGAAGAGGCTGTTCTGTCCCACAAAAGTGGATTTGATAGGCTCGTCAACAATCAGTTGACAATAGAGGTGTGAGTCTATTTCTAAACTCTCAATTTGATTTCATTGTTCAATGTGTCTATCTTTATGCCAATACCATGCTATTCCCCCCCCCACACACACACACACTTGCTGTCTGTGTCCATTCGCTGGGTGATCTTCTGTGTCTGTTTTCTTGCCTTGTCTTCTCATCTTTCTCCTCCAGGCTTCACCGGGATTCGATCTTCGAGACCTCTGATGTGGGAGAGAGGCACCCTGTCACTTACGCCACCTCAGTTCCTGGTTTCCGGCACGTCTCGCCTTTACTCTCCCCTGTGTCTCTCTTGTTGCATCATCATCTTGCTGCATGGTTCACCATGTGGGTCTGGCTTGCCACGTAGGCCTGGCTCACCTGCTCGCCTTTTTACCAGGAGGCCCCAGGGATCAAACCCGGGTTCTCCCATATGGTAGACGGATGCCCAATCACTTGAGCCACATCCACTTCCCAATACCATGCTTTTTTGACTATTGAAGCTTTATAATACACTTCAAGGTCAGGAAGTCTGAATCCTCTGACTTCATTGTATTTTTTTTAGGATATTTTTGGCTATTCAGGACCCCTTTCTTTTCCAGAAAATAATCTATAAATCAGTTGTATTGAATCTATAAATCAGTTGGTTAAAATTGATATCTTCATGATATTTAGTCTTACAATCCATAAACAGGGAATATGCTTCCTGTTATTTAGGTCTTCTTTGATTTCTTTAGCAGTGTTTTGTAGTTTTCTGAATACAGATCCTTCGCATTTCTGATTAAATTAATTCCTAGATATTTAAATACTTTTGTTGTCATGCTAGTAGGATTTAACTTTAGATTTATACCTGTTGTCTTTTATTACTTTAAAGAGAAACTTGGCATTAGTGTTGACTTTTATGCTAGAAATGAGCTGCTCAAATAGACCAAAAATTCACTCTAGCATCTTTCAGAATAGAAATTTTTACTTCAGAATGAAGATATAAATTCAAGAAAAATAACAAATGTATTGAGTACATTAAGTCATCTTTATTAGTCACTGTCTCATCAAAAGAAACATGAAGTCTGCAACTTCTGAGTTAGATCAGAACTGTCTCAGATCCCAGTTGTCAAGCTTAAAGGATCATATTATTCAAGTTCATCATAACTTCTTTCTTGTGTGCCATCTGTATTCCTATTTTGTTAATTTTCCTTCATAAGTCAGCACATGAGGCCTGTGTGTACTCCTTTAACCCTCAGTTCTGTGTGAGTTTAAATTGAGTAACTGGTCACATACAATGTAATGCTGTTCTTCTTATTGTATTATATAGGGTATTGCGGACAGGCTGGTTCTCCTGGACCTCTCAGAAGGAACTAAAGGAGGGATGATGGATCTTGAGATCTTCAACCTGCCTAATGTGGAAATCAGCAAAGGTCTGGTTATTCTGTTTGGAAGATGTTTGCCTTGATTACTCTTATATTTGAGACCTATAATTTTAACATTGAAAAGAACCCTGAAGATCATCTAGTCCAAGTCTGTAATATTACATATTGGGAAACTAAGGTTCATGTTAGGTAAGTGACTTGCCCAAGATCATACAAAGATTATAATTGGGAAGCGGCTGTGGCTCAATCAGTAGGGCTCCCGTTTACCATATGGGAGGCCCCGGGTTCGGTTCCCGGGGCCTCCTGGTGAAGGCAAGCCCCCCCGCACGGCGTGGTTAGCTGACCCAGTGAGCACAAGCAGCAAGGGGGGGATAAATGAATAAATAAATAAAATTAAAAAAAAAAAAAAAAAAAAAGCCTTCAACTTTAAAAAAAAAAAAAGATTATAATTGATTATATTAACAAGGGTCAAATGAACAAATAATATTCAGGATGATCAAGAAAACTACTTTCTCCTCTCTGACTTATACCTTATGTATAATATAAGTATTATACATAATATAGTATGAATTTGTTTTCTCTGATTGCTTCTTTTCTCATAGTATATTGGTTAAGAGTACTAGTTTACAGTTAGGGAGATGGGGGAGTTGCATCCTAACTTTGCTGCTGAATAGTTCTGACATTTGTCAGGTTATATAATCTCAGTTTTCCTCATCTATAAAGATGGGATAATACCAACCTCTTAGTATATATAACAAAGTGCTAAACCAAGGTTTAAAAGAATAATTCAATTCACATTACCATCACTAAAAATATATTGTTAATAATAAGTTTTAAAAATAAGGAAAAATGCTTTTCATCAATAAATAAAATTGTGACAATTTGAAGTTCTTTTTTGAATCCTCAAAAGTCAAAGATTATGTTCTTAAGCTAATCTGTTCTTTGGGGTGTGTCACCCTTTGATTGCATTGAATACAGTTGGGGGCCTAAATTAATAAGATCAATTTAGGGCCTTTGATTGAATTACGTCAGTGAGGCATGACACAGCTTGAGTCTCCTCCCTCTTGTTGGATCTTATATAAACGGAGAGACACAGAGAGAGAAAGACACACAAGAAAAGGAAACCACCATATTTGATCCTGCCATGTGAGCGTGAGGACTGCAGGAAAACAGTGAAGTCCCGAGAGACTAAGACAGGAAGCCTGGAAAGAGCGAAGCCCCAAGAGTCTGGGACCATGGAGCAGCTCAAGGTTGAGAAGGCGAGCCTGGGCTGAAGACACAAACCCTATGTCTGGTTGCCCACACTGAGCTCCAGGAGGTGGTAGATTTTGGAGGGGAAGGCAGAGATCGGTGGCCATCTTTGCCACGTGGCAGGATGCTAGAATCAACAGTAGCTGACTTTGGTGAGAAAGTACCTCTGATGGTGCCTTGATTTGGACATTTCACAGCCTCAGAACTGTAAGCTTTCACCCCAAATAAATCCTCTTTATAAAAGCCAACCCATTTCTGGTACTTTGTATCAGCAACCCTGTGGTAAACTAAGACAGAAATATAATACTATATATGAATATAAATATACATATTTATGTACATAATTACATACATGTAAATAAATAACATATTTAGGAATATAGGTTGAAAAATATTTTACTCCCAGGGATGTGTGGTCAAAACCTTGACAGAGGGAGTGAGACACTTAAGGGCTACATCCCCCCATAGAAGCTTTGAACAACCAACAAGAACTGGCAGAAACATCTTTCTCAGGTCTCCAGACAACAGTTAAAGACCTGCAGTAACAGCAAATGCCAAATTAAGATGAATCCTGAAGGAAATCACTCACACAGGTCAATCAGCAAAGACAGGGAAAGGTACTTTTTTTTCCTTCTTTTTGTCATCTCCTGGCATACAAGGAAAACTCTGTCATCAAATTAGTTGGTGTGGTGGTTTGAAGCTATTTGGATCCCAGAAAATCATGTTCTTAAAGCTAATCCATTCTTTTTCCTGTTGTTGTCATCTTTATAAACTGATTTATATTTACATTTTATATAAATGGAATCATACAATATGTACTACTTTCTGCCTGGTTTCTTTCACTTAGCATAATGTGGGGTTTTTTTTTTCTTCCTGATATTATATCTTGTAGTATTAACATATATTTGTTCAGTTTCAAAGAAAAACTGTCTTATATATGCAATTTCATCCATATTCATATTTCACATGCAGTTTTCCTGTGCTATACAGTTACATGTTATATTGTTTAGCTATCGTTTATTAATATATATGACCTTAGACTTTCCCTTTAAACCGCTGTCATACGCATATAATAGTGCTGCTAGTTACAAACATTATGTTGTGCTTTCAACTTTTCTATTCATTTCCGAGGACTAACACACATCCTTTTTTACCAATTCTGCACAAGTTAACCCTCAGCTTTCCATTCTCTAATGTCATTTTATTTTCTGGTGACCCATATTCAAGTTATTAACTCCATTAGATTACACAATATTTTTAGTTCATAGTAGCACAGTAACACAGTATTTGTCCTTTTTGTGTCTGGCTTGCTTCACTCAACATAATGTCTTCCAGGTTCATCCATGTTGTCATATGCTTCACAACTTCATTTCTTACAGTTGCATAACATTACATTGTATATATACACGACAGTTTGTTTATCCATTTATCGGTTGATGGACACCTGACTTGTTTCCATCTTTAGACAATTGTGAATAACACCATTATGAACATTAGTGTGCAGATACCTGTTCATGTCACTGCTCTCAGTTCTTCTAGGTATATACCTAGTTGTGGTATTGCCAGGTTACATGGCAAATCTATATTCAACTTCTTTAGGAACTGCCAAACAGTCCTCCACAGTGACTATACCATTCTGCATTCCCACCAACAGTGAATAAGTGTTCCTATCTCTCCACATCCTCCCTAACACTTGTAATTGTCTGTCTCTTTAATAGTGACCATTCTAATAGGTGTGAAATGATACCTCATTGTAGCTTTGATTTGCATTTCCCTAATCACTAATGATGCTGAACATTTTTTCATGTGTTTTTTTCACCATTTGTATTTCTTCTTTGGACAAATGTCTATTCATCTTTTTTGCCCATTTTTAATCAGGTCATTTGTCTTTTTATTTTTGAGTTGTAGCATCTTTTTATGTATCATGGATATTAAGCCCTTATCGGACATGTGATTTCCAAATATTTTCTCCCTTTTCACCCTTTTGACAAAGTCCTTTGAGGTGCAAAAGTGTTTAATTGTGAGCAGGTCCTATTTATCTATTTTTATCTTTTGTTGCTTGTGCTTTGGGTGTAAGATCCAAGAAACCACCACCTACCTCAAGGTTGTATTGGGAAAAAAATATACTGAGTATTGTTCAAACCTAAAAGTGAAATATCATGCAGGAAACTTTGTTAATCAGCAAACCAATGCCTTGCTAGTCAGCACTTTTCATATTTCAGGAGGAATGACGGAAACTAGAACAGTGGACACGTTCGGGGATATTTTGTAACAAATAAGAACAGATAGGGTGCATTCTGGGGCGTGTTGTATTTCTTCCTGAGGAGGCTGGCCACTTCCTCGGGAATTGACACAGTGCTTGCAAGTTGGCATCTGTAGTGTGGAGCTCATTGATTATGAGCTCGATAAAAGGGACAATCCCTGGTCAGGCCAGTTGAAGTCCCACCCTGGGAGAGGGTACTCTGCACAGGTGTTGTCAGTCAAGACTCTCGTTTTGGCTGCTGATTCGAGACTTCCCAGACAAGAGCTAGATGTTGGTGAGTTTGTATGTAAGACTGCTCTATTTTTCTGTCATTTTGTGACTCTGTTCAGTAACTTTTGATTGATTATGTTATTCTTGTTCCTCACTCTAATTGTCATATTGACTTACTAAACTAGATATGCATATAGATATTTATATTGCATCCAATTGGGACTCTGGCCGGAGGTGGGCCAGGTATGTTGGTGTGTCCCCTGGTTTGGTGAGCATATGAATGTGTGTATGCATATCATGAAGGATTATGATGCAGCAGTTGGACCCCTGTTTGTAGACAATCCTTTGCCTATTTTATATTCTCCCAATTACTAACAGTAGTTTAATAAAATAAATATATGTCTATGTATTGCTTTCTTATGCTTGAGTTAATTAAGTCATTCTATCTATCTATTCTATCTATCTATCTATCTATCTATCTATCTATCTATCTATCTATCTATCTATCTATCTAT
>JAKSZT010007815.1:30715514-31031465 GCA_026826555.1 Tolypeutes matacus
TATCTATCTATCTATCTATCTATCTATCTATCTATCTATCTATCTATAGCAAAGCATTAGCAAAGCATTTTATCTAGCAGATGTTTCCCTACATTTTCTTCTAGTAGTTTTATGGTCTTGGCTTTTATATTTAAGTCTTTGATCCATTTTGAGTTGATTCTGGTTTAGGGATTGAGATAGGGGTCCTCTTTCATTCTTTTGGTTATGGATATCCAGTTCTCCCAGCACCATTTATGAAGACTGTTTTGTCCTGTTAACATGGCTTTGGTGGGTTTGTGAAAAACCAGCTGTTGAGGTGAGGGTTTATTTCAGGACTCGCAATTCTATTCCACTGATTGATGTATATGTCTTTATGCCAATACCATGATGTTTTGACCACTGTAGCTTTGTAATATGTTTCAAGGGCGCACAGTGAAATTACTCCCATGTTGCTCTTCTTTTTCAGAATGCTTTTGGCTATTTAGGTGCACTTTCCCTTCCAAATGAATTTGGTAATTGCCTTTTCTTTTCTTTTCTTTTTTTTGCATTTGGTGTATTTTTCCCCAAACCCTCCCAATTTTTTTAAACAAATCAATTTTATTGATACATATTAATAAAACATACAATTTATCCAAAGCATACAATCAGTGGTATGTGGTATGATCACATAGTTGTGCGTTCATCACTTCAATCATTATTAAAGCATTTTCATTATTTCAATGATAATAATCATAATAAACAAAAAATAGACAATCAAACAAGGAAATTCCTCCCCTCTCAATCTCTCTGTTTCCCCTGCTGTACAGGTTAGATTTAATATAATCAATTATAAGAAATATATAGTATAGCAATAAACATTTATAAATGTAAATAGTAATTCTAATATAATAGAAATTAATTATAACATTCTAAATTTTATAATACAATTCTAACTATTAGACATAATAATCACTAAGAATGAATGAAATTATTGGTTTAGTTATTCCATTTAGGCCACAATTCTTTCTGGATAATCAAATTCCTATTTGGGAATTCTTCACATCCTACTGGAATGAATTACAACTGATAACAATTTGCCAACTCATAATTTTATGAGGCAGAAAAACTCATCTTTTTCAACAATAGTCATGCTAAATCATTATTGATCCAGATGGATTATTTTTATTAATGAGTATGCTTAAGAAAGGGTTAAAGAAAAATGAAGAATCCAAAAATAAATCTCTTCTCCAGCCCTCCTCAATTAAAAGCAAGTGTTTAATTTGTATGAAGAAACTTACACAATACTGATCACAGGAACAATTTGCTAGTTGCACTGAATAATTATTGTTCATATACTATAATGTTATTTTACATTTATCTGGTCTGCTCCAGTTTTTTTTTTTTGGGTTACTATTTGCATGGAATAACTTTTTCCACCCTTTCACTTTTAACCTGGTTGTGTCCTTACCTCTGAGGTGGGTCTCTTGTAGACAACATATAGATGGCTCATATTTTTTTATCCATTCTATCAGCCTGTGTCTTTTGATTGGGGAGTTCAATCCATTAGCATTCAGTGTTATTACTGTAAAGGTATTATTTACTTCATCTATTTTGTCCTTTGGTTTTATGTTGTCATATTGTTTCATTCATCTGTCTTCTTATCCTTTAGTTTATCCTTTCTAATAATCTTTATTTCTACACTCTTCTCCAAATCTCTGTTTTTTCCTTTCAGGCTGCAGCACCCCCTTTAGTATCTCTTGCAAATCTGTTCTTTTGGTAACATATTCTATCAGATTTTGTTTCTCTGTGAAGACTTTGAACTCACTCTCATTTTTGAAGGACAGCTTTGCCCGATACAGAATTCTTGGCTTGCAGTTTTTCTCTTTTGGTACCCTTAAATACATCATACCACATTCTTCTCACCTCCTTGTTATCTGATGAGAGGTCAACACTTAATCTTATCTAGTTTCCCTTGTAATATGATGCTTTGCTTTTCTCTTGCTTCTTTCAGAATCCTCTCCTTATCTGTGATATTTAATATTCTGAATAGTAGGTGTCTTGGGGTAGGACTATTCAGATTTATTTTGTTTGGGGTACATTGTCCTTCTTGGATATTGATATTTATGCCCTTCATAAAGTTTGGGAAGTTTTCAGTCATAATTTCCTCAAATATCCTTTCTGCCCCTTTTCCATTCTTTTCTCCTTCTGGGACATCAGTAATGTGAATGTTTGTGCTTTTCACATTGTCATTCAATTCCCTGAGACTCTATTCCATTTTTTCCATTCTCTTATCTTTCTGTTCTCCTGTCTTGTCCAGTTCAGATGTTCTGCCTTTGAAGTCACTAATTCTGTCTTCAAACAATTCAAATCTGCTGTGCTTCTAATGTTTTGTTTTTGTTTTTTGTGTTTTGTTTTCAGTGAGAAGGTGATTTATTGTGAGTGCACAAGTACTGGGAGAATCTTCCAAAAGCCAGTTCAAAGTGAGAATGGGAGCCAGAGTTTTGTTTGTTTCTTTGTTCATTGAATTTTTTTTCAAACTTCATTTTTTTTTTAATATAATAAACTTTTTTTAAAAAGAGGTTTTAGAATACAGAAGAGTTAAATTGAAAATATGAAGGATTCCCATATCCCCCCTTCCTCCCTCACATCATCCCCTATTTTTTAAAATGTAGCAGTACAATTTATTGTGATGTATCTGTAAAATCCACTCATTAAAAAAATGCACAATTTAAAAAGTGGCTCACTTGTGGTGAGGACTAGCCTACCTTCAGTAATAATCTAAAAAGTAAAACCATTGTTGTGACATTTAATGGTACTTTACACATCAACAAATACTGAAGGAGGCAACTACCGTGGTTATAACTTCTTTAAAGCCAAAAACTTAAGCACAAATCAGAATTAAGAGAAACTTCAGAATGTTCACATTTGCATGCATGTTTGGCTGAACTTTCAAAGATTCCACATATAACAAAACTACAATTTTGAATCAAAATGGATATTAAAAACATTTAAGCCTTGTGACAAACTTATTCTACAGAAGCATGGAAAACAGAGTGAATAGTAACAGCAGTATATTTCTAGGAGAGAAAGCAATCATTTATTTCCTTTTTCATAAAACAAAAGTTAATGAGTCAGCATTTTAATAACACTGACCAAGTTATTTACTATTCAAGAATTTGCTTTTCAAGTTGTATCTTTAAAATGTATCCAGCTGGGAAGCAGATTTGGCTTCAGTGATTGGGCTCCTTTCTACCACATGGGAGGCCCTGGAGTCGATTCCTGGGGTCTCCTGGTGAAGGCAAGCTGGCCGGGCATGCTAAGCTGATAGCCTGCGTGGCGCAGAGAGCTAGCGCAACAGGGTGATGCAACAAAGGGAGACAAGCAGACACAGAATGCACAGCAAATGGACACAGTGAGCACAAGCAGCAAGTGGGGTGGGGATAAATAAATAAATAAATCTTTTTAAAAAATGTATCCATCTATACATTTGGATTAAATTAAATTTATACATCAAAAACACTTTGCTCAGAATTCTGATCTTAAGTATAAACCATAACTTATCAAAGCATAGTCTAAATACTATATAATAATGCTACCATTAGATATATATGCTTCGTCTGAAAAACTTACAAACAGGAATTTTGCCCTGTTTCTCCAGAATAAATATCCCTATGTCTAAAACTTTAAGTGATAATCAAAAGAGACAGATTCAAATAATTCATGCTATGTATTTTCCTTCATCGGGATTTGAACAAACAGAGCCATCTGGTGTTGGAGCACCGTCTTCCTTCTCAGTTACAATCTCTACAGTCCCAGAAGCAGACACAATAACAGTGTTGTATTTGTTGAAGGGTCTTCTGTTTCTCAGCAATAGCTGCAGAAACAGAAACAATCTCATCACTTTTCAAAGTCAGTCAGGAATTGACTTTGGTGAGAAATCTGTTACTTCTGCTAATGATTGATTCTTTTTTAATCCTCTGTTCCACTTTCTGCTGCTCCTAGAGTGTTTTTGCCCAAGAAAGGTCTTCTCTCCATATTTCAGGGTTCATTGGATAGATGTGAAGGGTGACTTGAAAACTTCAAATTGCTTCATCTATTTTGTCCTTCGGCTCTCTGTTGTCATATTATTCTATTGTTTGTCTTATCCTTTAGTTTACACTTCCTAATTATCTTCATTTCTATACTCTTCTCCAAATCACTTACCCTTGTTTTTTTTTTCCTTTCAAGCTGCAGCACCCCCTTTAGTATCTCTTGCAAATCTGGTCTTTTGGTAACATATTCTATCAGATTTTGTTTCTCTGTGAAGACTTTGAACTCACTCTCATTTTTGACAGACAGCTTTGCTCGATACAAAATTCTTGGCTGGCACTTTTTCTCTTTCAGTACCTTAAATACATCATACAACTTTCTTCTCTCCTCCATGGTTTCTGATGAGAGGTCTGCACTTAATCTTATCAAGTTTCCCTTGTATGTGATGCTTTGCTTTTCTCTTGCTTCTTTCTTCTCTTTGTCTCTGATATTTGTCATTCTGAGTAGTAGGTGTCTTCAGGGTAGGTCTATTCAGATTTATTCTATTAAGGGTGCCTTGTGTTTCTTGGATATTGATATTTATGTCCTGCTTAAGGGTGGGAAGTTCTCAGTCATTATTTCCTCAAATATTCTTTCTTCCCCTTTTCCATTCTCTCTTCCTTCTGGGACACCAACAATGCAATGTTTGTGGGTTTTGCATTGTCATTCAATTCCCTGACACTCCATTCCATTTTTTCCATTCTCTTATCTTTCTGTTCTCCTGTTTTTTCCAGTTCAGATGTTCTGTCTTTGAAATCACTAATTCTGACTTCAAGCAATTCAAATCTGCTCTTACGGGCCTGTAATGCATTTTTAACCTCATCCATCATGTCTTTCATTCCCATAAGGTCTGTTATTGTTCTTTGCAGGCTTTCAGATTGTTCTTTATGCTCTCCCAGTGTCATCTTAATATCCTTTACTTATTTAGTCATATTTTTTATAAATTCTTTGAAGTGATTTAGGAGAGTTGTGTGATTATCACTGATTGTCTTAAATCCTGTATCTCCTCAAGATATATGGTTTGTTCTTTTGACTGGCCATCTTTTCCTGTTTCCTAGTATAGCTTCTAATTTTTTGCTGATGTCTAGGCATCTGAATAGGTTGGTGTATTTACTCTGATGGCCAATTCCTCCTTCCTGCCTGTTTTTTTGTTTTGTTTTTTTTTTCACAGCTTTTCTTTGATATTTGAAGTTCAACTTATTCTCAGTATTTAAAATTGCCTAGCTTATGTTTTCCAAATTGGGCCAGGGACTCACTGATGGGGCGCAGATTTTCTCCTGGGGGTTGGATACAGAGAGCATGAACAGATTTTGTTCATGCAATTTCCAGACCAGCCAGCAAATGGCACTAGTTAATGTACCTCTCCACTGAGATGTTTAAGTCTCCGCTTTCCTGTGTTCCTGAGTTGAATCTCCACAACACAGGAGATTCAAAGTGGTCTCTGCTGGCCAAATTCACTGAAGAAAAGCACCCTGACCTTCCTTCCCTTTTCCCTTGAAACAGCTGACAGGAAGGAAGATGTCTGTTCCCCTCAGTTGGCTGCAGTAAGCCAGGTGTTTTACCCCAGGTAATATCTTGGGGGTGGGGGAGGGGAGCACTTCCTGGCTGCCATGAGGGCTTGGTAACTCATGTTTGTTATTTCAGCTTCTTTGTCTCTCTGTCCCTCACCCTCCTAGGAGTTGTATAGCACTGTCCTGGACTGCTGACCCCCAAAGCAGTTACTTCGGACAGCTTTAACTTCATTCTCCATTGTTTTTTCAAGAGCATTCAGCTCTGCCTGTTAGTCCATCACCATCTTCCTACAATCGGTAAATGCCTTTTCTATTTCTGTAAAGTAGGTATTGTATTGAATCTATCAATCAGTTTGTGTAGGAGTGATATTGTAGCATTTTGGCATTGTTTATGAATTTCAAAAATAGATATTGAATTATGTTTGTAAACTGGTCTGTTCCTTTGGGCATATTAGATTGTATTGGATTCAGACGTTTCACTCTTACTTGATTAAATTATGATTAAGGCTTTGACTGAACCAGGTCAGTAAGATGTTGAGTCCCCACCCCCTTAGTGGGTGGGGACTCACAGAGAAAACTAAAGGACAGAGGAGTTAGTTGGAATTTTAATGCTAGAGCTCCGGGAAGTAAATACATAGAGAAGCAGATATGTGAGGAAAGAGAGAAGGCTCCATTATACACTGCAGAGGACCTGGGAAGAGAGGTGAGCTGTTCGCCTGAGAGTTTACAGCTGGCCTTGAGGAGAGAGCAGAGCAGCTGAGCCTGGAGAGAAAGGAGCCCCAGGAGAATTATTCCAGCCTACAGCTGATATTTGAAGAAGCTGGCACCACAGAGCCTTAAGAGGAAGAGGAATTCTGAACCCTTGCAGACATTGGCAGCCATCTTTCAACACATGGCAACAGACTTTGGTGAGGGAAGTAACTTAGGCTTTATCCTGTTAACTGTAAGCTTCTATACCCCAAAGAAATACCCTTTATAAAAGCCAACAAATTTCTGGCATTTTGCATCAACACTCCTTTGGCTGACTAATACAGATATATTCATGCTATTTAGTCTTCCAATCCATGAACATGGACTGTCTTTCCATTTTTTTTAGGTTTCCTTGATTTCTTTTAGCTTTTTTTTTTTTTTTTTTTTTTTTTTAGTTTTCTGCATATATATCCTATACAACTTTGGTTAAATTGATTCCTAGGTATTTGATTCTTTTGTTGCTATTGTAAATGGTACTTTTTCCCTTATTTCTTCATCAGATTGTTCAGTACCAATGTGCAAAAACATTACTGAGTTTTGCATGTTGATCTTGAATCCTGCCACTTTGCTGAACTCATTTATTTCTCAAGTAGCTTTGTTAGGCATTTCAGAATTTTCTAAATATAGGATCATGTCATCTGTGAATAGTGAGAGTTTTACTTCCTCTTTCCTATTTGGATGCCTCTTTTTTTTATTTTATTTTTTTGTCTTAATTACTCTAGCTAGAACTTCTAGCACAATGTTGAATAGCAGTGCTGACAGTGGACATCCTTATCTTGTTCCCAGTCTTAGAGGAAAAGCTTTCAACCTTTCCCCATGGAATATGATGTTGGCTGTGGATTTTTCATATATGCACTTTATCATATTGAGAAATTTTCCTTCTATTCCTATCTTTTGAAGTGTTTTTATCAAGAAAGGATGCTTTATTTTGTCAAATGCCTTTTCTACATTGATTGAGATGATCATGTGTTTTTTTTCCTTCAATTTGTTAATGTGGTTTGGCATATTACGTTAATTGATTTTCTTACGTTGAACTGCCCTTGCATACCAGAAGTAAATCCCACTTGGTCTTTTAATATGCTGTTCGATTCTATTTGCAAGTATTTTGTTGAGAATTTTTGCATCTATGTTTATTAGAGAGATGGTTTGTAATTTCTTTTCTTGTAGTGTCTTTATCTGGCTTTGGTATTAGGATAATGTTGGTTTCATAAAATGTGTTGGGTAATTTTCCCTCCTCTTCACGTTTTTAGAAGAGTTTAAACAGGTGTTTAATCATTTTCAAAATGCTTGGTAGAATTCACCTGGGAAGCTTTCTAGTCCCGGACTTTGCTCTGTTGGGAGATTTTTGATGACCGTTTCAATCTCTTTAAATGTGATTCGTTTGTTAAGTTCTTGTATTTCTTGTAGCATCAGTGTAGGTACTTTGTGCATTAATAGGAATTTTTTATTACATCTGGGTTGTCTAGTTTGTTGGCATACAGTTTCTCATAACATACTCTTATGATATTTTTTATTTCTGTGGGTTCAGTCATAACTTCACCCCTTTCATTTCTGATTGTATTTATTTGCATCTTCTCTCTTTTTTTTTCTTTGTTAGTCTAGCCAGGGGTTTGTCAATTTTATTGATCTTCTCAAAAAACCTGTTTTTGGTTTTTGTTGATTTTCTCTATTTTTTTTTTATGTTCTCGATTTCATTTATTTCTGCTCTATTCTTTATTATTTCTTCCCTTCTGCTTGCTTTGAGATTGATTTACTTTTTCTTTTCTAGTTTCTCCAGTTGTTCAGTTACATCTTTGATTTCAGTTCTTTCTTCTTTTTTGATATAAGCGTTTATGGCTATAAATTTCCCTCTCAGCACTGCCTTTGCTGTATCCCATAAGTTTTGATAAGTTGTGTTCACATTTTCTTTCATCTCAATATATTTACTAATTTCACTTAAAATTTCTTCTTTAACCCACTGATTATTTAGGGGTGTGTTGTTCAGCCTCCACACATATGCAAATTTACCTCTTTCCCATCTCTTACTGAATTCCAGTTTCTTTCCATTATGATCTGAGAAGGTGCTTTGTATAATTTCAGTCTTTTTATATTTATTAAGACCTGCCTTGTGACCTAACATGTGAACTATCCTGAAGAAAGCTCCATGAGCACTTGAGAAGAATGTATAACCTGCTGATTTGGGATGCAACGTTCTATATAAATCTGTTCGCTCTGGCTCATTTATCATATTGTTCAAATTCTCTGTTTCCTTGTTGATCTTCTGTCTAGTTGTTCTATCTAATGATGTGAGTGGTGCATTGAAGTCTCCAACTATTATCGTAGAGATGTGTTTCTCCCTTCGGTTTGCCAGAGTTTGCCACATGTATTTTGGGGCACCCTGGTTAGGTGCATAGATATTTATGACTGTCATTTATTACTGGTGGAGTGTCTCTTTTATTAATATATAATGGCCTTCTGTATCTCTTATAACTTTTTTGCATTTAAAGTCTGTTTTGTCTGATAATATTATAGCTACCCCAGCTGTTTTTTGGTTACTGTTTGCATGAAATATTTTTTTTCCAATCTTTCACATTCAACTGTTTGTATCCCTGGGTCAGAGTTTTCTGTAGGCAGCTTATGAATGACTCATGTTATTTTAGTTTTATCCATTCTGTCAGCCTATATCTTTTTTTTTTTTTTTTTTTTTTAAGGAGGTACTGGGGATTTAACCAAGGACCTCGTACATGGGGCACAGATGCTCAAACCACTGAGCTATACCTGCTCCCTAGCTTTTATCTTTTGATTGGGGAGTTTAATTCACTTACGTTCAATGATATTACTGTAAATGCATTATTTACTTCCACCATTTTATTCTTTGATTTTCATGTCATATCTGACTTTCATATGTGTTTTTACTCTTTTGATTATCCTTTCTGCTCTTCTTGTCTTCTATACTCCTCCAAGCCTCTCTCTCCTGTCTTTTTCTTTCAGGCTATACGGCTCCCTTTTTATTTTAATCTGCAGAGGTGGATTCATTTTTATGAACTCGCTTAGTTTCTGTTTGCAAATCTTTTAAACTCACCTTCATATTTGAAGGACAGTTTTGCTGGATAAAGAATTCTTGGCTGGCAGTTTTTCTCTTTCAGTGTCCTAACTGCATCCTACCACTGTCTTCTCGCCTCCATGGTTTCTGATGAGAAATCTGCACTAAGTCTTACTGAGCATTCCTTGTATGTGATGGTTTGCTTCTCCCTCGCTGCTTTTAGAATTTTCTCTTTACCTTTGACACTTGACACTCTAAATAGTATGTGTCTTGGAGTAGGTCTATTCAGATTTATTCTGGTTGGAGTATGCTGTGCTTCTTGGACATGTAAGTTCATTTCTTTTATGAGAGTTGGGAAAATTTCAGCCATTATTTCCTCAGATACTCTTTCTGCCCCTTTTCCCTTCTCTTCTCCTTCTAGAGCTTCCATGACAAGTATGTTGTTGCATTTCGATTTATCATTCAACTCCCTGTCCCCTGTTCAATTTTTTCCATTCTTTTCTCTCTCTGTTATTTTCTCTCTTTAATTTCAGCTGTTCTGTCTTCTGTATCACTTATTCTTTCTTCTATCATTTTGGGTTTGTTGTTGAATGACTTTAATATGTTTTTGAACCCACCTGTCATGTCTTTTATTCCCATGATCTCTGTTACTTTTCTATTCAGGTTTTCAAATTCTTTGTGCTTGCTCAGTGTCTACTTGATGTCTTTTATCTTTTAGCCATATTGTCTTTCAGCTCCTTAATTTCAGTTTGGAAATGTGTGTGATTCTTGTTGATTAGTTATTTCAAATCCTTTGTCTCATCTGGGGCATTGATATATTCCTTTTCTTGGGCCATTTCTTCCATTTTCTTTGTATGGCTTGTAATTATTTGTTGATGTCCAGGCATCTGATTATGATGGTGGGTTTATTCTGATGCTCAATTTCTTTCCCTTTCATAGGGATTTAGTAGCTTTGTGTTACTGCTCTTCTTGATTCTTGGTTCAACATCTTCTTGGTCTTTAGGATTGTCCATGTTAATTGCTCAGATCTAGGCTCTGGGCCCAATATTGGGTTGCAGACCCATTTCCAAGGACCTTGGTAAGGGAGGTTGTAAATGCTAGAAAAATCCTCTCTTCTTTACTTTTGATTTCCTCATGTGCACTTCCTTGGTCTGCCAGCAGATGGACCTCTTTAGCAGCCCTCTCAGTTCAAAGCATGGTTGGAGTATAATTGCTGCAACAGTGACCCCATCAATGTGATAGAGAATCCTACCTGGAGGCTAAAAGCCTTGTAATTCAAACTTTCTCAGAGACAGTTCTCCAACCTCTCCTGGCAGCCTCCTCCCTTTTCCCAGGTAGGAACTAATTCCACTTCCCTCTGTGTCCTCAACAACCAGTCCTGGTCAGTGGAGAGGAAGATGGAGAGGTTTGGATCCCTTTAGTCCTGCTCCGGTTCCCAAGGCAAACAATGGCGCAACCTCTCTTGGCCTGGAAGGGCTCATGTAACAGCAGACCAAATTTGTGGGTCAAAAGCTGTCTGCCTTAGCTTTGTCCCTCTTACTCCCCTTTCCTGAGGAGGTGGATCTCTGGGACCCCCTTTGTCTGTATCCACTGGCCCTGAGGACTGAGAATTCAAAAGTATCTATAGGGTGGGGGAGGATGCCGGTAGTTGCTGCTAAGGATTTCAACTCACAGTTCTGCACTTGCAATTCGTTTCCATTGCCCCTCTCTCTCTTCTGTGCAGTATCCATCTTACCCTGGTGTCCTAAACCCTAGAACATTTTTTTCCAGGCCTTTTCTATGTGTCCTCTAGCTATTTTTCTGGGATAGAAGAGATACCCATGTCTTTTTAGTCTGCCACCTTCCCGGAAAACTGATCCTTTCTTGTGGGTGTAAACCTAGTGTTAAGTAGGGCCTTTTGATTTGGTTACTTTGGTTAAGGGCCTTTTGGTTAGGTTATTTCAGTAAGGCATGGGCCAGGATGGGTCTTAATCCTCTTATTGGAGTCCTTTCTAAGAAAATGAAAATCAGATGAAGAGAAGGAGAAAATCACACAAGCCAGAAGCTGAAAGCAGTGAAACCCAGACGATAAGGGAGAGATCAGCAAACACTGCCACATAACTTGCCATGTGACAGAGGAGACCATGAGTGCCAGCAGCCATTCTTCAGGGAGAAAGCATCACCTCATGATGCCTTGATTTGGACATTTTTCTTAGCTTCAGAACTATAAGGTCATAATCCAATAATTCATCATTGTACAACCCCTACCCATTTCTGGTATATTGCTGTCAGCAGCCCAGCAGGCTAAAACAGTTGGATTAAAGTTTAAGGAACAGATACCACAGAGTCTAAATTTCAGTGATAACTCATTAAAATATCAAAATGGTTTCAACAAAAGGTTACAAAACATACAAAGAAATAGGAAATAATGGCCCAAGCAAAGGAAAAGAGTAAAGTGTTAGACTCTCCCAGGTATGGTATGTTAAAGACAAAGACATTTTTTAAATGGTCTTGAATATGTTCAAAGAGCTAAAGGAAATCAAGAAGAGGACAGATGAACACAAAGAGGACATCAGTGGAGAGAAAGAAATTATGATAAGGTACCAAACAGAGTTGAAGATCACAGTAACAGAATTAAAAATTAGTTTGACAGCCACTGTGGAAGCTAGTTTGGTAGTTCCTCAGAAAGCTAAGTATAGAACTACCATATGACCGAGAAATCCCACTACTAGGTATATACACTAAATAATTGAAAGCAGGGACTCAAACAGATACTTGCACACCGATGTTCATGGTGGTATTCACAGTAGCCAAAAGATGGAAACAACCCAAGTGTCCATCATCCAATGAATGGGTAAATAAAATGTGATATAAACATGCAATGGAATATTGTTCAGTTGTATAAAGGAATGGAGTCCCAATACATGTGACAATATGGATAAACCTTGAAGACATAATGTTGAGTGAAATAAGCCAGACACAAAAGGACAAATATTGTATCATCTCACTGATTTGACATAATTAGAATAGGCAAACTCATACTCAGAGTCTAGACTAAAGGTTACTGGGGTATGGGGTGAGGACAGGTAATGGGAAGTTAAGACTTGTATGGGGTTCCAGTTTGGAATGACAGAAATGTTTTGGTAATGTATTGTGATGGTGGTAGCACAACATTGTGAACATAATTAACAGCACTGAAATATATCTGAATATGATTAATAGGGAAATGTTAGAAAGTATACATTATAACAATAAAATTTTTTTTTAAATCCATGGAAGTACACTACACAGTGACCCCTAAGTTAATCCACGGACTATAGTTAATAGTATAGTTATAAAAATTTGCTATCATCAATTGTAACTAATGTAACACAACAACGTAACTTGTTAATAGCGTGGTATGTGAGAATCTTGTATGCGTGATTGTTTTGTAAACCTACAACTTCTCTAATAAAGGGGCAAAAAGGCATTAGGGTATTTAAAATAGCTTCTTAGAACAACAAAAATTACTTTGAAGGGTTCAACAGCAGATTGGAGCTGGCAGAAGACAGAATCAGTGAACTTGAAGATAAGACAATTGAAATCATTCAGTCTGAGGAACAGAAAGAAGAATGAAGACAACTGAACAGAGCCTAAGGAACCTGTGGGACACCATCACATGTACACATTGTGGGAGTCCCAGAAGGAGAAGAAAGAAGATTCAAGGAAAAAATGGTTCAAAACTTTCCAAATTTAATGAAAGGCATGAATGTACATATCCAAGATGCTCAGTGAACTCCAAATAGGATAAACCCAAATAGACTCATGCTGCAGCATATTCTACTCAGACTTTCAAATACCAAAGATAAAGAGGATTCTGGAAGCTGCAGAGAATAGAAACATGTCACATACAAGGGAACCTCAAGATTAAATGCCAATTTCTCATCAGAAACCATGGCGGCAAGAAGGCAGTGGGATGATATATTTAAAGTACTGAAAGCAAAAACTGCCAACCTAGAATTCTATATATATAAAAACTGTCTTTCAAAAATGATGGTGGAATTAAGACATTCCCAGATAAACATAAACTGAGTTCATCACAACTAGACTGGCCCTGCAAGAGATGGTAAAAAAAGTTCTGCAGGTTGAAAGGAAAGGACAATAGAGAATAGATCAAGACCACATGAAGAAATAAAGATCTCTGGTGAAGGTAATGACATGGGTAAATATTTATGTCAATACTAATGTATTTGGTTTGTAACTTCACTTTTTACTTCCTATAGGATCTAAAAGTCAAGTGTATAAAACGTAATAAGTCAGTGGTTTCTGACTTCTAAAGTATAAATTTGTAATTTGTGATAAGAACTGCATAAAGGAGGAGGAGCAGAAGAGTATAGAAACATAGTTTGTATATATCATTGAAGTTAAGTTGGTATCAAAGCAAATGAGATTGTTATAGATTTAATATGTTACACTTAAGCCCCTTAGTAACTACAAAGACATTATCGGCAAACATGCAAGCTTATAGAGACAAAAATTAGGGTACAGGTTGCCAGGGATGGAGACAGGGGGAATAGGGAGTTAATGCATAATTGGTGTAGGCTTTCTGTTTGAGGAGATGGGAACGTTTTAATGATAGAAGATGGTGAGGATATTGCAATATTGTGAGTGTGATTAATCCCATTGAATAGAATGCTTGAAATCCGGTTTATGTAGTTAATCTTTTCTCATAATTTATTTTTTTTTTTTTTTTTTTAATTTTATTTATTTATCCATTTATCCCCCCCCTGCTGCTTGTGCTCGCTGGGCCAGCCAACCACGCCGTGCGGGCAGGCCCGCCCCCACCAGGAGGCCCCGGGAACCGAACCCGGGGCCTCCCACATGGCAAACGGGAGCCCCACTGATTGAGCCACAGCCGCCTCCCTCTCATAATTTAAAAAAAGAAGAAAGAGTAACTAAAGACAAAGAATTTAATGCAATGCATGATTCTGGATAGGATCCAGCAAGGGAGGAGAAAAGCTCAAAGGGACATTATTGGGACATATGATAAAATTGGAATATAATCTGTTAGTTTTATATCAATATTAAATTGTTTGAATTTGATAACTACTTAAGGTGATTACATAAGTGAATATCCATGTTCTTAGGAAATGTACATAGCAATATTTAGTGTTCAAGGAGTAGGATGTAGGGAGGCGGCTGTGGCTCAATCAGTGGGGCTCCCGTTTGCCATGTGGGAGGCCCCGGGTTCGGTTCCCGGGGCCTCCTGGTGGGGCGGGCCCGCCCGCACGGCGTGGTTGGCTGACCCGGCGAGCACGAGCAGCGGGGGGGGGGGGGGGGAAAAAAAAAATAGAAAAAATCTTTAAAAAGGGAAAAGAAAAAAAAAAAAAAAGGAGTAGGATGTAAACAATCTTCACTCAGGTTTTCAGAAAATGAATTGGATGGATGGAAGGAAGGGAGAGAGGGAGGAAAAGGTAGCAAAAAGTTAAAATTATGAATCTGGGTCTGGGGTGGGTAGAGGTATTGTAGAGTTCTCTGTATAGAGTTTGTATTGTTTTTGTAACTGCCCTGTAAGTTTCAAAATGAAAAGTTAAAAAACAAAACAAATTAACCTTGGGGGTCCATTAAATTAGAGTAAAAACATTTCCTAAAACTTTTCTATCAGGTTATTGCTAAGGGTAGCTTATAATGTGTTATAGTTGATTGGCTTTACATCTTTCCTTAAGCCCCTTGCATGCACTGACTGTCTTTTCCAAATATTGGGATACATGATCTCACAGCCTGAATGTACTCAGAACAATGGGTCAGAAAAGTTGAAATATTGCCCGTAGTTTATAAAAAATTATAGTTGTTCTAGTAAGCCTCTGGATCCTTGTAGGATAGGAGTGCATTTTCATTCTCTGGAAAGAGCATGGTAGTTGTTTTTAATGATCCTTTTTGAGGCCTTATGTAGTTTCCCATTTGGGAGCTGGAAATTCTCTTGTGCCTATCATTTCCAGGTACTGAAGTTCTTAGGGGACCTCTTAACGCTTCTACATCATTTCGGGACACTCTTTAGTACATGAACTCTAGAGGTTGTGAGGCCATTTAGGACCTGAAGAAATTGTTTCTTCCTATGTGTGTCATTTACCATCAACAGCTATTGCTTCAAATAATTGAAAGAGTAGGATCCTTGGAGTGGATGTATAGTGCATGGTGCCTGGCACCTAGCAGGGTCTCAATGATTAGCTTTTGGATGTTGAATGAGTGCACATCATATTGAGACAATTCTCATGTCATTATTTTGGGCTGTACATTTTTGCTAGCACTTTAAGTTAATTACTATTATGACGTAATTTCAAATATTATGTTAACTATGATAATTAACTAACACCTCTTAAATATATTCTATGATACAAAGAAATGCATTAATAATTCTGGGAACTAAAGCTCATTTGGAAATATTAGTAATGCCCCATCATGACAGGCATGGATTATTGTAACTGACTAGTCATCCTCACATTATGCTTTACCTCATTTATGATGGGTATATGTACATAGACTAAATCTGGCAGGATACTAAGAAACTGGTTAAGAGTAGTTACTTTATGGGTAGAAACTGGGAGAACTGGTTCTTCACCTGCTTTTTGCAGTTAATAGTATATTTTGAAGATCTTTTATTAGCAGTACATATAGATCTAAATAGTTTATTTAGTTGACCAGCTTCATAATATTCCATCATATTTATTGACTGTATTTTATTTAACTAGTCCTCTGTTGAAGGACATTTAGGTATTTGGGGCCTGTTGTTTTTTTCTGATAAGTAACACTGCAGAGAACATTGTAATGCAAACATCTTTTGTGCACCTATCTGAGTTTAACTGGTGAGATAAAGTGGAATTACTGGGTCAAAAGGCATGTGTTTTTAGAATTTATATTAATACATTGTCCCCAAAAAGTTACACCAATTTATACTCTCACTAACAGTATGGGAGGTTTCCTTCTCTTCTATTATTCTTTTATTCTATATTAAGCATAGCTATTGGAATAAATGTCCTGTGATATTATTTTGGTCAAATTATTTCCTGGCTGAAAACACTATTAGGTTTATCTCTTATCCCTTATTAATAATAACTGTAGTAGCCTTTTTTTTTTTCAGGAAGTCAATAATATGTTTTTGTTTTTTTGGGTTTTTTTTTTTTTATTCATTTATCCCCCCCTTGCTGCTTGTGCTCGCTGGGTCAGCTAACCACGCCGTGCAGGCGGGCTTGCCTTCACCAGGAGGCCCCGGGAACCGAACCCGGGGCCTCCCATATGGTAAACGGGAGCGCTACTGATTGAGCCACAGCCGCTTCCCGATAATATGTTTTAGATGCCTTACCTATAGTCACACTATGTTACTTCTCTTACTCCATTTTATAGATGAAAGAAATTAAGGCTCAGAGAGATTGTGGCTTCAGTCACACAGTTGTAAGCAGCTGCACTAGGGTTTCAAATACAGGTCTGTTACCAATTTATTATGATTCATTCCAGGAATAGTCAGATGCCTTTACAAGCATTAACGCGTGTTTGTGCACAGGTATCTGTATGTGTGTGCTTGGGAAAAAAGGTGTTCAATAGTTGTAAAGTAAAAAAAGTTGTTCTTGATATAATAGAGCAAAGTAAAAATTGCTCTAAAGCCAGTGGTTCTTTATTATTATTATTATTATTATTATTATTATTATTATTATTATTAATTGTGGTACCATAAATACAACATAAAATTTCCCATCTTAACCACTTTCAAGCATACAATTCGGTGGGATTGATTGCATTCACATTATTTTTCTTCTATCACCACTATCCATTACCAAAAGTTTCCCACTACCCAAGCAGAAACCCTTCATCCATTAGCATTAATTCCCCATTCTCCTTCTGCCCCATCCCTAGTAACCTGTAACTACTTTATCTCAATGAATTTGCATATTCTAGTTATTTCATATAAGTCCTGTCCTTCTGTGTCTGGCTTATTTCACTCAATATGATCTCTTTAAGGTTCATCCCTATTGTAGCTTTTAGCATGTATCGGGACTTCATTCCTTTTTACGGCTGAATACTACTCCATTGTATTCAATGTATATACCACATTTGTTTATCATTAATCTGTTGATGGACACTTGGTTTGTTTCTACCTTTTGGTTATTGTGAATAATACTGCTATGAACATTGGTATACAAATATCTGTCTGAGTCCTGTGTCTCTGCTTTCATTTCTTTTGGGTATATACCAAGACGTTGGGTCTTGTGGTTCAGCTTTCTGAGGAACTATCAAACTCATTTCCACAGTTGCTGCACCAGCTTATACAACCACTAACAATGTATAATTTCTCCACATCCTTGCCAACACTTGTTATTTTCTATTGTTAGTTTATTTTTTAAATAATAGCTATCCTAGTGGGTATGAAGAGGTATCTCATTGAGATTTTGATTTGTATTTCCCTGATGACCAATGATGTTGAGCATCTTTTTGAGTACTTATTGGCCATTTGTATATCTTTGGAGAAATATCTATTCAAGCCTTTTGCCCATTTTTTAATTGGGTTGTCTTTTTAGTAGTTCTTTATCTATTTTGAATATTAAAACCTTGTCAGATATATGTTTATGTTCTTGATCCATTTAGAGTTAATTTTTGTATGTGGTATGAGGTAGCATTTCAATTATTTTCTTTTTTATGTGGATATCCAGTTTCTGTACCACCATTTGTTGAAGAGACTATTCTTTCCCCATTGAGTGGACCTGGTACTCTTATCAAAAATCCATTAGTGGGGGAAGCGGATGTGGCTCAATTGGTTGGGCTCCCGTTTACCATATGGAGGCTCTGAGTTCGATTCCCGGGGCCTCCTGGTGAAGGCAAGCAGGCCTATGCGGTGTGGTGAGCTGATGGCCTGCGCAGCATGGTGAGCTGATGGCCCATGTGGTGCGGTGAGCTGGCACAGCAAGATGACCCAACAAAAGGGAGACAAGCAGACACAGAGAAACGCAAAGCAAAAAGACACAGTGAGCACAAGCAGCAAGGGAGGAATAAATAAATAAAATAAAAATAAATCTTTAAAAAAAAAAAAAAAATCCATTAGTGGGAGCAGTGTAACTCAGTGGTTTGAGTGCCTGCTTCCCATGTACAAGGTCCTGGGTTCAATCCCTGGTATCTCCTAAAACAACAAAAAAAAAAACAACCATAATCTTTGGGGAATGGATTTAGCTTGATGGTTGAGCACCTGCCTCCCACGTATGAGGTCCCAGGTTCAATCCTTGGTACCTCCTTTAAAAAAAAAAAAAAAAATCGGTTGGCCATAGATGTATGGGAATTTCTGAACTCTCAATTCTATTCCATTGTTCTATAAATCTGTTCTTATGCCAGTACCACACTATTTTGATTATGCTGTTTGGAAATAAGTTTTGAAATTGGGAAGTGTGAGTTCTCCAATATTGTTCTTCTTTTCGAGATGTTTTTTGGCTATTCAGGGCCCTTTGCCCTTCCATATAATTTTGATTATTGGCTTTTCCATTTCTTCAGATTTGGATTGGGATTGTGTTAAATCTATATATGATTTTGGGTAGAATTGACAATGATATTTAGTCTATCAATCTATGAACATGAGATATCTTTCCATTTATTTAGATTTTCTTTAATTTCTTTGATCAATAATATGTTGTTTTCCATGTACGAGTCCTTTACATCCTTGGTTAAATTTATTTCTAGATGTTTTATTTTTTTAATTCCTATTGTAAATTGAATTTTTTTCTTGATTTCCTTTTTGAATTGATCATTGCTGGTATAGAAACACTACTGATTTTTGTATATTAATCTTGTATTCTTCTGCTTTGCTCTAGTAGCTTTCTTGTAGATTTTTCAGAATTTTCTCAATATAGGATCATGTATTCTACAGATAGGGATTGTTTTACTTCTTCCTTTCCATTCTGTATGCCTTTTATTTCTTTTTCTTGCCTAGTTTCTCTGTCTAGAACTTCCAGTACGATGTTGAATAGCAGTGATGACAGTGAGCATCCTTTTCTTGTTCCCGAAAGCTTTCAGCCTTTCCCCATTGAGTACGCTGTTGGCTGTGGGTTTTTCATATATGCCCTTTATCATATTGAGAAATTGTCCTTCTATTCCTGTCTTTCAAAGTGTTTTTATCCAAGAAAGGATGTTGGATTTTGTTGAACAACTTTTCTGCATCAATCAAGATGATCATGTGTTTTTTTCCCTTCAATTTGTTTATGTGGTTTGGTGTATTATGTTAATTGATTGTCTTATGTTGAACCACCCTTGCATACCAGCAATAAATCCTGCTTGGTCATGATGTATAATTTTGATATGCTGTTGGATTCTATTTGCAAGTATTTTGTTGAAAATTTTTGCATTGACCTTCATTAGAGAGATTGGTCTGTAATTTTCATTTCTTGTATCTTTATCTGGCTTTCGTATTAGGGTGATATTGATTTCATAAAATGTGTTGGTGAGGAAGCGGATATGGCTCAAGCAGTTGGGAGCCTGCCTACCACATGAGTGGTCCCAGGTTCAGTTCCCAGTGCCTCCTAAAGAAGATGAACGAGACAGTGAGCTGATGCGATGGGCTGGTGCAGCAAGCTGACAAGATGACACAACAAGGAAACACAATGAGAGGCACAAACTAGCAGGGAGCAGATGTGGCTCAAGCGATTGCACCCACATTAGAGGTCCTGGGTTCAGTTCCCAGTGCCTCCTAAAAAGAAGACAGACAGACACGGAGAGCAGACAGCGAGCGCAAACAAGGAGGGAGAGGGGAGAAATAAATAAAATCTTTTTTTTTTCTAAATGTGTTATTTTCCCTCCTCTTCAATTTTTTGGAAGAGTTAAAACAGCATTGGTGTTAATTCTTCTTGAAATGCTTGGTAGAATTTGCCTGTGAAGCTATCTGGTCCTGGATTTTTCTCTGTAGAGAGATTTTTGATGACTGTTTAAATCTCTTTAAATGTGATTGGTTTGTTGCATTCTTGTACGTCTTGTAGAGTCGATGTAGGCTGTATGTGCATCTTCAGGAATTTGTCCATTTCATCTAGGTTGACTAATATGTTGGCATACAGTTTCTCATAACATCCTCTTATGACCCTTTTTAATTCCTGTGGGGTCAGTTATAACTTCTCCCTTTCATTTCTGATCTTATTTATTTGCATCTTCTCTCTTTTTCTTCTTTGTTAGTCTAGCTAAGGGTTTATCAATTTTATTGATCTTCTCAAAGAACCAGCTTTTTGGTTTTGTTGATTTTCTTTGTTGTTTTTTCTTGTTGTTCTCAATTTCATTTATTTCTGCTCTAATCTTTATTATTTCTTTCCTTCTGCTTACTTTGGGATTGGTTTGCTGTACTTTTTCTAGTTTCTTCAAGTGTGCAGTTCAGTCTTTGATTTTAACTCTTTGTTTTTAATATTGACATTTAGGGCTACAAATTTCCCTCTCAGCACTGCCTTTGCCTGTATCCCCTATGTTTTGATAAGTTGTGTTCTCATTTTCATTTGTTTCAATGTATTTACTAATTTCTCTTACAATTTCTTCTTGTACCCACAGATTTTTTAGTAGTGTGTTGTTTAGCTGCCACACATTTGCAATTTTTCACCTTTCCTGTCACTTATTGATTTCCAGTTTCATTCTATTATGATCAGAGAACGGGCTTTGTATAATTTCAGTCTTTTTATGTTTATTGAGATCTGCCTTGTGACCTAACATGTGGTCTATCCTGGAGAAAGATCCATGAGCACTTGAGAAGAATGTATAACCCACTGATAAGGGATGCAACATTCTGTATATGTCTGTTTGATCTAGCTCGTTTATCATATTGTTCAAGTTCTCTGTTTCCTGTTGATCTTTTGTCTAGTTGTTCTATCTAATGATGTGAGTGGTGTGTTGAAGTTTCCAACTATTTTTGTAGAGATGTCTGTTTCTCCCTTCTGTTTTGCCAGAGTTTGCCGCATGTATTTTGGGCACCCTGGTTAGTTGCATAGATAGATATTCATGACTGTTATTTCTTCCTAGTGGATTGTCCCTTTTATTAATATTTAATGGCCTTCTGTATCTCATAACTTTTTTGCACTTCAAGTTTTTTTGCCCAATATTAGTATAGCTACTGCTGTTCTTTTTTGGTTACTGTTTGCTTTACTGTTACTTTGAGCATATTTGTATCCCTGGGTCTAAGGTGAGTCTCTTATAGGCAACATATGGATGGCTCATTTTTTTTTTTAATCCATTCTGTCAGCCTAAATCTTTTGATTGGGGAGTTCAATCCATTCACATTCAGTGATATTACTGTAAATGCATTATTTACTTCCACCATTTTATTCTTTTTTCTTTCATATGTCACATCTTATTTTAATCTGTCTTTTTACTCTTTTGGCTATCATTTTTGCTAATCTTGCCTCTACACTCTCCTCCAAGCCTCTCTCTCCTGTCTTTTTCTTTCAGGCTATAAGGCTCACTTTAATACTTCCTGCAAATGCAGATTCTTTTTTAAGAACTCTCTTAATTTCTGTTTATCTGTGAATATTTTAAACTCAACTTCATATTTAAAGGACAGTTTTGCCAGATAAAGAATTCTTGACTGGAAGTTTTTCTCTTTCAGTATCCTAATGATATCATACAACTGTCTTCATCCCCTTATGGTCCCTTCCTCACCCCCACCCCACCCCAAGGACATTTTATTTAGCACTCAAAATCTCCTTTACATTCATCACTGTTGAGCAGCAAGACCATTTACCTTCCTGCCCATCCTATTTTAACTCAAGTTACAGTCAGTTTTATTGCCTCCATGATTTCTGGTGAGAAATCTGCACCAATTCTTACTGGGCATTCCTTGTATATGATGGTTTGCTTCTCCCTCACTGCTTCTAGAATTTTCTCTTTACCTTTGACATTTGACATTCTGAATAGTATATGTCTTGGAGTAGTTCTATTCAGATTTATTCTGATTAGGGTATGCTATGCTTCTTGGACATGTAAGTTCATTTCTTTTGTGAAAATTTCTTTTGGGAAATTTTCAGCCATTATTCCCTCAAATATTCTTTCTGCCCCCTTTCCTTTCTCTTCTTCTGGAACTCCCATGACACATATATTGTTGTGCTTTGTATAATCATTCAACCCCCTGAGCCTCTGCTCAAGTTTTTCCATTCTTTTCTCTCTCTGTTCTTCTCTCTCCTCGATTTCAGCTGTTTTGTCTTCTGCATCACTTATTCTTTCTTCTGTCATTTCAAGTCCTCTATTGTATGCCTCTATGTTTTTTTTTTTGTTTTTTTTTTTTAAGATTTTATCTATCTATTCATTTATCCCCCCCTGCTGCCCACGCTCGCCAGGCTAGCCAACCACACCGTGCGGGCGGGCTTTGCCCTCACCAAGAGGCCCCGGGAACCGAACCCGGGGCCTCCCACATGGCAAACGGGAGCCCCACTGATTGAGCCACAGCCGCTTCCCTTTAATGTGTTTTTGAACTCACCTATTATATCTATCCTTCCCGTAAGCTCTGTTATTTTTCTCTTCAGATTTTCAAATTCTTCTTTGTGCTTGCCCTGTGCCTTCTTGATGTTCTCTATATCTCCGTAGCCATATTGTCTTTCAACTCATTAATTTGATTTTGAAGATTTATATGAACTTCATTGGTTAGTTGTCGCAAACCCTATGTCTCTGGGGCTTTGATATATTCTTTTGCTTGGCCATTTCCATTTTCTTTGTATGGCTTGTAATTTTTTGCTGATGTCTAGCATCTGACTATGACGGTGAGTTTATTCTGATGCTCAGTTTCTCTCTCATAGGGATTTAGTACCTGGAGGCTGAGTGTTGCTGCTGTTCTTTGATTCTAGGTTCAACCTTTTCTAGGTCTTTAGGATTGTCTATTTCTGAGTAAATCTCTTTACTACTAAAATAAAACTTGTTTGTTGAGATTTTCTGTTTCTTCTTGAGTCAATGTCAGTAGTTTGTTGTTGCTAAGAATTTGTCCATTTCATCTAGGTTATCTAATCTATTGGCATACAGTTGTTCATAGTTATCCTTTTATAGTCCTTTTTATTTCAGTGAGGTCAGTAGTAATGGCCACCTTTTAATTTCTATTTTTGTTATTTGTATCCTCTCTCTTTTTTTCTTTGTCAGTCTAGGAAAGGTTCATCAGTTTTATTGATATTTTCAAGGAACCAACTTTTGGTTTTCTTGATTTCTCTCTATTGGTTTTTTTGTCGTTGTTGTTCTCTGCTCTAATCTTTGTTCTTTCCTTCCTTCTACTCACTTTGGGTTTAGTTTCCTCTTCCCTCTCTAGTTCTTCCACTTTTGGAGTTACCTCTCTAATTTGAAGTCTTTCTTCTTTTTTAATTTAGGCATTTAGAGCTGTACAGTTCCCTCACAGCATTGTGTTCACTGCATCCCATAAGTTTTGGAATGTTGTATTTTCATTTTCACTCACCTCAAGATATTTCCTAATTTTGCTTCTGATTTCCTCTTTAAGCCATTGGTTGTTTAAGAGCATGTTGTTTAATTTCCATGTATTTGTTGATTTTCCATTTCTTCCTCTGTTATGGGTTTGTAGCTTGATTCCGTTGTGGTTGGATAATATACATTGTATAATTTCATTATTTTTGAATTTATTGAGACTTGTTTTGTGACTCACCATGTGGTCTGTCCTAGAGAATGATCCATATGCACTTGAGAAGAATGTGTATACTGCTGTTTTGGGGTACAATGTCTGTTAAGGATGGTTTATTTATCTTATTCATGTTCTCTGTTTCCTTATTAATCTGTCTAGATTTTCTATCCATTGATGAAAGTTATATATTGAAGGTTCCCACTATTTATGCAAAAATGTCTCCCTTCAGTTTTGCCAGTGTTTGCCTCATGTATTTTTAGGCACTGTGGTAAGGTACATAAATACTTATAATTCTTATTTCTTCTTAGTGGGTTGAACCTTTATTAATATACAGTGAGTGTCCTTCTTTGTCTCTTGTAATAGCTTTTGACTGAAAGTCTATTTCGCCTGATATCAGTGTAGCTACTCCTCTCTTTTGGTTACTGTTTGCTTGGAGTATCTTTTTCCATCCTTTCACTTTCAACATATTTGTGTTTTGGGGGTCTAAGGTAAGTGTCTTTTAAAGAACATATGGTTGGATTATGCTTTTTTAAAAATCTATTCTGTCAATCTGTGTGTTTTAGTTGGAGAGTTTAATGCATTAACATTCAGTGTTATTATACTGTAAAGGCAAGATGTACTTCAGTCATTTTGTCTTTTTTGATATCCCTTATATCTTTTTGTTTCCCTTTTTATTGTAGCCTCTTTTGTTTATAATTGATCTTTTGTGATGTATCTGATTGACCCCTTTCTCATTTCCTCACTTTTAAGGAACTTTAGGACTCCTAGGCTCACAGTTTAAAAATCATTATTATAACTGATTATAGGTTCATTTTGCCTATTACATATTTACTTATTATGCCCTACAAAAATGTGAATTACATTTTTAAAAACTTAAGTATTTGTTTGTAGATTCTGGATCCTATAATTTATTTTATCTTTATAGCTACCTTTCCCGCTTGGGCTACACTCTGGCTCTTAACCCTCTTTCTAGAGGCAAACCTCAGCCACTTCTGAGCTGTATAGTTCCTATGGAGATAGGCTAAATCTTGGGTCAAGTGTGCCTAACAGTGAGTGCTCTACTTATAAGAAAAACCCTTATGTCATGAACTAGAACTTGATTAAAACCTATATCTTGAACCTCAGACTCTTTCTTTTTATTCATTAGATTTGTCTGCCTCTGCTCATTCCAAGGTGGTGATCCTCACAGTCAACTCTTTGGGTAATTCTCAATCTTACCTTGATGTGGTGCAGAGCAACGTAGATATGTTCAGAGCCCTTGTTCCAGCTTTGGGACATTATAGTCAACACAGTGTCCTGCTTGTTGCATCTCAGCCAGGTAAAACTCTTTATTTTAAATTAATTGGATGGTCCAGTGTGTTAGTAGAATTCCCATTACCAATAAGTCATAAAAATTCAGGTTATAAAGGGACAGCTAGGCATTATTCAGTTAAATTGCTCTTCTAAAGAACAATAGAGTATTTCCATATCCTGGCAACTAATTACCTCTTAGGACTGGCATTAATAGGAAGGTTACAACTTACAGTTTTTTATGTAATGTGGCATTATGTTCCAGATTGTCAGTCCAGGAGAAAAATACATTGGTTTATGAGAAAGATCTTTTGTTAACTCTGAAATATCATAAAATGTTAGAGAGTATGCAAGAGTGCATTTTTTTTTTTTTTTAGCATTTTGTATATTGCTTCAGAACTGTTTTACTTAAAGAAGAAATATTTTCAAAGAGTTCGGTGGTACTGGATCCAAATTGGTGAGCATATTTTTAATGTACCCAGTATAGGGAAATGGTATGCATTTTACTTTTTTTTTTTTTTTTTTTTAATAGTAATTGGTTAAGAGATACTAGTCTCTTCAATTCCTAACACCCTTTTAGCATGTAAGAAAAAAAAATAGACCCGTCTTTAGTAGCCACCCCCTCTTCCTTTAACATATATACCCTGCCTCTTCAATAAACTTTTGCAGCTTGATCAGAAAAAAAAAAAAAATAGTTGTGTTTTTTTTTATAGTGTTATATTGCATAGTAGTATATCAATCAATATTTTCATTTAAAGATAGAAACTTATCTTGCTAAGATAGATATAAAAGAGAACTGTATAAATGAAAAGAAATTTTATTCTCTGGTCATCTGTATCCTCTTTTCATCCTTTCATCTTTCTTGCTTAACTATTCTTGGACTTTATTTTTCACTAAACAATTTATATTTAGCAACAAAGTTATGTAAAGTCATGTTGAAACCTGGTTAGTGTTTTTTATATCTTATACCTTTTAGTGCATATAGAACCGAAGAAGAGAATATATAGAAGTTCTAAGATACTGTAATTTTTAAAATAGTGAAAATGTTGTTTGTGAGCTATCTTGAAGTATATAAAAAATAACCTTTACACTTTCAACTTGTATGCAATATTTAGTGGAAATCATGACCTATGTTACATGGAAACTGAGTACATTTCCTGAAAATCGAGTGATTGGAATTGGATGTAATCTGGATTCACAGAGATTACAGTATATTATTACAAATGTTTTGAAAACACAGACTTCAGGAAAAGAAGTATGGGTTATTGGTGAGCAAGGAGAAGACAAAGGTAAGATATGCATTTTTATTAGTTTATATTGATAACGTAAATCACCAGTGGTCATGGCATTTAGATATATCTGGGGAGTCCAGAGTTGTGGAGCTTGGCTGGTTTCTGTTCCACATTGAGTGCTTTTTATATAAAAACTCTTCAAAATGTCATTCTCACTGTATTTACTTTTCTGTAAGTTTAAGATTAGGCAAGTTACTTTTTAAAATTTGTACTTCTCTGTGTTTTCTAGTTTTCCATTATGGATATGTAGTATTTGAATAATTTTTAAGAAAATTATTTTAATAAAATATAACAATATTTTAAAGCTGTATATGTCTTCACTGGCTACCTAGAAAGTTCAGTAGTAGAAAGAGTTAGGCTATAGAATAAATCCATACAAAATCTGACAATATAATTGAGCAGAAACACTTTTTAGGCTCCAAATGCTCCGTGTCACTAAACAGTAATCAAAGGACCCTAGAAAAATGGTAGGAAATAAGAACATAGTGCAGATGTATTAGAGAAAGAACTGTCTAGGGATTCAGACAAATCCAAGACCCTAAATTTTACTCACTACCACTGTTCAAGATCTGACCCGTTTTGATCTCGTTTGTTAGACTTATTACAAATCATTCCGTTAGTTTGCTCCTTCCTCTCTAGTCTACCCTGTATATGAGCTTAGATTAATAAATATTAGCCAAAACTTACTAGTATTTATAGTATGTTTTCACATATTAACTCAGTTTTCCTAAAACTTATTCCTTTTTTCAAATATTTTCACTGACTTCCTCTGACCAAACCAGTAAATCCTTAATTTAGCATTCAGAGCACCTCAAAATATAGCCATAATCTTCCTTCCCAACTGTGGTTATGGATGTAGCCATGGAAGGACTCAAGGGCTCATCTATTACCTTTTGTTTTAGGGAGCCAGTTAAGGATACAAGAATGGTAAGAGTGACCTGCCTAGGAGCCTACAGCTTTTAGGATTAAAGAAGGATTAGAACCAGGTCTTGTGCCTCCCAGCCCCACTCCACAGCTTTGCTGCAGCCACAGGGTCCCTTTGCCCCCCTACATTTACCTCCCCTATAATCTACCCCACCTCCTACATCAGCATATTCAAATCTCATCCTTCAGTGTCTAGGTTAAGTCCTCCATACAATACACTATGAAGCTTTCCCTCCTCACATCACTCCACAATGATTTCTTCACTCCTTTGAATTAAAAGTAATTCCTCCCTATAAGGTAATTAACCGCATTCTGTCTCATATGTCTTCTTCTCTTGCACTGTTGTTTGTTCTTATCCAGTTTGATTGATTATGTGTGTGTGTGTACCTTCTCCTTTGAAAGTGTAAATTATTAACCTGTTGTTTTTAGTTGAAAAAGTAATACATGAACATTGCAAAACAAGTAGTACAAAAAAATGCAGGGAAAACTAAGACTTCTTTTATGCTAGATCCCAGTTCCTTTCCCTCGAGGCAAACAGTTCCCAGTTTCTTGTCTAGCCTTCCAGAAATAATCTGTACAAAGACAAGCACATATATGAAATACACATAATATTTCATTCTCAACCTTGCCCTTTTACTTATCAATATGACTTGGAAATGATTGCATAATGACATGTATAGATCTTATTCATTCTTTTTAACTACTTGATATACCATAATTTATTTAATCCGTACCCTTAATAAATTACAATTTTTGAGGAATATACTACATATAGTTGATGTATAATAAATACTGAATAAGAACATTCCAAAATATGGTTATTTTAGTTTCTCAAATATTAAAGAAAAATAAAGGATACCTTGATAAATATATCCCCTACCCCAACTCTGGGTAAAGGAAGAAAGCAATTTAAAAGAATTTAATTGTGAGCTTTCAAACAGAAGCGGTTTTAAACCTACCAAAAAAAGTTCATGTTTGATTAAACACAGTTTTATCCCAAGTGTAGGAATTTACTTTTATTTAGACACGATTATTGAGCACCTGCTTTGCCTCAGGCACTGTGCTGGCTGCTTTTGGAGCTATATAGATGTATAAGAACTAGTACCTGTTTTCAGGAAGCTTAGAGTCTAATAAGAAATGACTATAATAGCAGGCAGTACTGACTTCCTATGGGAGAGGTCCAAGGGAAGTAGGGTGTAAGCAAAGAAAGGGATATGGTAATTGTGTCTTGAGCTATCAAATAGGAATTAGAAATAGAGGAATGTAAGGAAGCGGCTGTGGCTCAATCAGTAGGGCTCCCGTTTACCATATGGGAGGCCCCGGGTTCTCCTGGTGAAGGCAAGCCCGCCCGCACGGCGTGGTTAGCTGACCCAGCGAGCACAAGCAGCAAGGGGGGGAATAAATGAATAAATAAATAAAATCTTTAAAAAAAATAAAAAAAAAAAAGAAATAGAGGAATGTAGGTGCATTTGAATTAGAATTACTTAAATATAGTGTTATGTAATATTTGACACATATACAAGAATACATATAATGTATGTAAGTTTTAAAGTATAATAGAATAAGCCCTCATGAATCCACATTCAATTTAAGACTTATAACACTATTGATACCTTTGTGCTTCTCCCCAACACATCTTTGTCTCCTGTCCAGAAGTAACCACTCTCAAATCTTTTTATCCTGTCTGCTACTCTTGTTTCAAAGACTGTTTTATCATTGGACAGGTAGGCTTAATTTGGCCCTGGAGCCAGAAATGGATTTGAGGCTCCCTCTGCTGGTTTCATAAGTAGACACCAATACTCTGAGCTCTCCACTTTTTTCAGCCACAATCAATCACTGGTTCTGCTATTTGTGTAACACCACTATACTAATAATTGTAATTACTTCTTATTGAGTGCCTACTATGTGTCAAGCTCTGTATTAAGTGCTTTGTATATCTCATTTAAATTTTACAAACACCCTGTGAAGGAAATGGTGGTTTTCCCAATTTATAGGTGAGGAAACTGAAGACTTAATGAGTTAAGTAATTTGCCCAAAGTCATACATCTAGTAAGGGCAGAACAAAGATTTGAATCCTGGTCTGTCTGACTCCAAAGCTGTGTTCTTTCTTGCTGTGATCTAATTTGATATTTTGAGGCATTTCGCATGGTGTCTGGCAAAGAGTAAACACTCTGTAAATGATAGCTTTTGTAACAGTGAAGCAAAATGGTGATGAGTAGAAAATTGGCAAAACAACATGTAAAACTGTACTTTGAAGTAGAACATTAGGATTTGAAAACGAAGTTACAAGGTTAGCAGTGTATAAGTGAAAAAATTATTCTCATCAAGTGTTTCAGAGAAAAATGACAGCTGCAATCTGAGAATTGGAATCAAATGACATGTAAGACCCTTTAGGATATGTTTCCTGCTTCCCTCCTCAGCTTCATCTTATACCATTATGCCTTGCATGCTATGCTAGTCAGATGGTTAACTTGCAGTTTCCTGAATGGTTCATGCACTCTCATGCCTCCTTGCCTTTGTACCTGCTGCTTCCTCTCTTTGAACCCTCATTCACTTGGCTAACTCCTGCTCACCTTTCAAGATTGGGCTTGAGCACCAGCTCTCCCATGAAGCCTTCCCTAATCCTTCAGGTTACATAAGTGCGTATAAGTGCATTATAACTCTTATCATACTGTGTTATAATTGTGTATTTACAAGTCAATTTGCCCCATCAGCTTGTAAGTTCTCTAAGCTTGAATGGCCTATAGTAGGCCTCAGTAAATGTGTTGTGAAATAAACAAATGCTCCTGACATCCCTTTGTTGTGACCAAGCTCATTCATAACATGTTGCCTCAAATTAGATGGTCAGAGCATATGCTTTGGATCTGCTATTACTCTGTGATATTGAAATCATATATAAACTGAAGATAACCCTTTCAAACAGTATTTTAGGAATCCTTTCAAATGGTATTTTAGGAATCTAAGGACTGGACTTCAGAACAAAGTGTTAGATCATCTGTTTTGGCCATCAATCTTACCTGGGGTTTTGTATATAAAGGGAAAAAATATGCCAAAGTCATTTTCCATTAAACTTTGGGGGGCCAGAGGATTACTGTTCTTGAAGAGTGGGGCCAATTAGGTAGTATATTTGAAAGTGATTGATTAGGTAGTGTATTTGAAAGGGCTACTTAAACTGGGATGTATATACACTTAGAAAGTTTGAAGAACTGGACAGGAGGCAAACGAAACTGAAATAATTAAATCTGTCTAAACTTATTTAAAACTTTATGACTGTCACAAGAAAATTTAAACACAGTGTAGGTTTCTTCTCTCTGAACATTCTTTTGTCATGGCTTTCAGAAGTCAAAACTCAGAGAAGAAAGATAATGTCATATATACATATAAATCAAATGGCAGTATTACTCATAATTAATTTTTATTTGTTCTTTGTGAGTCTTTTCTTATACTCACCTTGCCACACTTACTCATATTTCCAAGGTCTGCACATGCTATTTCATGTAAATAGCAGGCTTTCCTCCCTGCCCCAATTTTTTATTTATTGTGACTATATTAAAATGTACCAAAATTTTTAAGAAAACAATTATCCTTGTTTTAGTTTCCTCATTACTAAAGCAAATACCATGTTTTTGGCTTATGGTCTTGAGGCTAGAAGAAGTCCACATCAGTGTGGCATCAAGGCAATGATGTCCTTTGTTGCTAACCCTACCACTAAGTGGCCTAAAATTAGTGACCTAATTTTGAAAGTGATTTAGAATACTTGTATCGTGAATATATGATATTTTTCTATATCTGGTTGTATTTTATTTGCCTATCCAAATACAGATTTGTCCAACGAATGTTTTTACACAGATAAGAAACATGATTTTTGGAAAAGTTTCAGAACATTATTGGCAATTCCAATATTATATTCAAGTATGGTATAAATATCCAGTTCATGCACACAGCTTTAAATTTTTGAATTGTATTTATAAATGGTGTGGTGAGAGGAAATGGGTAACCCAGGATATACTCTTAGAAAATAGGACCCCGCCTCTCCAATAACTGTGGAATTCTAGCCCAAAATAGAAAGTAACCAATGTATTCCTTACCTGGTAAAAGAAATTAGTTTCATTGTGGTTCAAAGAGCAGGAAATACCAAGTGCTTGCAACATTTGGAAACCTATTATACAGAGTCTGCTGAGGAAAGAAAGCTTTCTATATGAACAGTAAAACCACCCTTGTAGAACTGATATTGATGAGGCTGCTAGTAGACTTTGGGGATTGTAGCTCAGAGTCTTCTCATCCCTGGCAGTCAGTGCAGCACATTTGGTGCCATCAGTGGAAAAACGTGACTGTTGCTAGAAGCGGGGAAACTGTTATGAAAAGTTTAATACAGGTAACCTTTGACCGCAAAAGATCATTTATAGGAGCCCGTGTAGCTCAGTGGTTGAGCAGCTGCTTCACATGTACAAGGTCCCAGGTTCAATTCCTCATACCTCCTGAAAAAAAAAAAAAAAGATCATTTATCACATCTTAATCCTAAGAGGATCATTAGCAAAATATAATTATTTTTTCACTTAATTTTTAGTGTCCACATGGGGTGCCCAAGAAGAAGTGGTGAGTCATAACTCCCAGGTGCAGCTGTCCAACAGGTAACACTGAGGACAAATTTGCATTTATCCAAGTAAAATCATTTACTTAATAGCTAACGTAACAGCTATTTACATGGTAGGTACCTACCAGGTGAATGCAAACAAAACTAGCTAGTATGGGTAAATCCAAAAGTATAAGTGAGCAATGTTGTGTATTTGATTTCTTATCTGAAGAGTGTTTTGCATGCTTTATTTCAGATACATATTTATAGGGTAGAGCAGGTTCCTTATTTATAAACTGTGATTTCCTGCTCCTTTATCTAATTATCTGAGGATATTAAGAATTTGTTTTACTGTAGAAGATAATTTGCCATTTTGTCGTTTTAAAAATGAATATGGGGAGCAGATGTGGCTCAAGCGGTTGAGCACCTGCTTCCCACACAGGAGGTCCCAGGCTCAGTTCCTGATGCCTCCTAAGGACAGAAAAACAAGTGACAAGCAAATAAACCAAAGAACCAACTCAGGGGAGCTGATGTGGTTCAGTGGTTGAGCGCTGGCTTCCCACATACGAGGGCCTGGGTTCAATCCCTGGTCCCAGAACCTCAAAAAAAAAAAAAAAAAGAGGGTATGTATTTATCAATCAGAAATACTTTTGGAAATTACTCTAATGTGAATGAATAAGCCATATTATATGTTCAGGCAAAAACAAAGTATAATAGTGCACAGATCCATATATTTTTTGCCTTTATTCTGAGGTCTTTTAGGGGTTTGTGCCCCATAGGTTGGATATTGCACACTATATATTTTCATGCCATTTGTTCTTTCACCATCATGTAATAACATACTTTCCAGTAGTCTGAGTGATGGGGATTCTTAGCTCTTTAAATCTATACATTGATAGTTATTAGAATATAACTGGAGAGAATGTTCTCTTTCTTATTGAGAGTAATGTGTGGTATAATTCATTATACTGATTCTCTATGAAATTCTGCATTTATTGTTTTTAAAAGGAAGAAATTCACACATTTTTGCTTAATTTATATCTTTTTAATTATTTTACAAACAGAATGTATGCTTACAAAACTGCAGTACTGCAGATATCTATAAAGTAGAACATGAAAAGCTGGGGTAATCCTATCCTCCAGAGACTCTTAACATAACTGTGTAGTAACCACTTGTCCAAAAATATTTTTTTGTTGCTTCTACAAACATCATTATTTTTGTTATTTTTTATAATAATAGGTTAATGCTATTCATACTATCTTGAAATTTGCCTTGTTCCTTGATGATAAATTAAAACATATGATCATTCCATACTGTACATATAAATTTACCCTATTCTTCTCAACAGCTATATGGCATTACCTTTGGTATGATTTATTTAACCAGTCCCCTTCTGATGCCTTGATTCTAAAGTTTTGCTGTCTCAAACAAGGCTGTAGCAAACATGCTTGTATTTATATCTTTGCACACTTAAGCATATTGCTGTAGGATAAATTCCTAGAATTTCTAGATCAAAGTTTGCCAAATCTCCTTCCTAAATATCACTCACTTTACACTCAATAGCAGTTATGGGAATGCCTATTTAGCCATAGCTTTGCTAAAATTACTTATTAGTCTTTTAAATCTTTGCCAATTTTGATAGGCAAAACTGAAATTTATTGTTTGATTCACATTTTGTTGAAATTAGTCGTGGTGAGCATCTTTTTTGCATTATTAGCTCATTTGTATTTTCTGTGAACTGCTTATCTGGAATTTTAGGCTTACATAATCATTAAATTATCTATAGACTGTCCTAGCAATTGCTGTATTTCTGTGCCACAAATATATCTAATTAATACCTTAAACAAAATGTAAAACTAAATGTGCATATGTTGTGTATTTACGAGTTGTGTTTTTTGTTTTGTTTCTTTGTAAACCAGAGCCATGGAACTGTTAAGGGTCAAAGGTCAAAGATCATGGTCTGTTGGACTATCAGTAGCTGACCTGGCTGACAGTATTATAAACAATAAAAAGAAAGTGCATTCTGTATCAGTTTTAGCTAAGGTAATTGCTATACTAATTTTCTCATCATATTTTTAAACTTTCATATTATTAATATAAAAACAGCAAAATTGAAGACACGTAGATTACACTGTAATCTATGTGTCTTCAATGTCACCAGCCTTTAGAGTAACATATGGGAGGAGGCAGTATAGTTTAAGTCTTGTCCTGCTTGGCTACAGAAAGTCCGGACTTCTACCAGGTTGCTCCCCTATCCCGTACCTGTGTAATTTTGGGGAATCCCCAAGAAATGCTTATATACTCCATAAACAACTTCTGGTTGTCATTTGCCACCTCAGCCGGCCAAGTCACCCCAGAGTGATGTGCCAGCTGGTCTTAGCTGGACATTAGTCTGTTTCTCCAGTTTACAGTTTGTCCTTTATCACTTAACCCCAAGTATAATCTCCCTGAAGCATGACTAAGATGAGCCATAAATGCTAACAAAATTTCTTAAAAATTTAGGAATACCAGGAGAGAAATACAACACAGAAAGGAAGACTTAAAACAGTTTTTTGCACCCAGAGCCCATGCTATCTATGCCTCTCCCTAGGAAATCCACTCTAACCTCTCTTCTTAGCCCCCAACCTGCTACCCCTATTGTAAGGGGCTAGCTTACCTCCCCACAAAGAGGGTGTCTCTGACCAGGTCTCTCCTATCTCTCAAAAAATTTCTGAAACAGTAATTTAAATTTAGAAAAGAAATAAAACATTTTTCAAAAGTTCAACTTGCATCATTTTGTACTGGGACTAGAAGACTGGTGTGTTTTTTTTGGCAGATTCAGCTCTACTGTAATATTTATTTTTTTCATTTCAGGGATATTATGATATAAATAATGAAGTGTTTTTAAGTTTGCCTTGTATCCTTGGAACCAGTGGGGTATTTGAAGTCATTAAAACTACACTGAAAGAAGATACAGTGACTGAGAAACTCCAAAGCAGCGCATCATCAATCCATAGTCTCCAACAACAGTTAAAACTTTGATTCCAAAGTGCAGGGTTACCTAAAAAGGAAGGTTATTTAATTTTGCCAATGAATATAGGGTTGAGAATTTCTGTATCTTATTACTTATCCTTACAAACTGCTTGGTTAAGGTAGATGGTTAGCTATGTAATTTGAATTTTTTGGAAGTTATATAAGGAGAGAAAAAAATCTAATTTTCTTTGGTGTTCTTGTCATATCTATACGTTTCTTTAAATCTACAGCAGTGATAAACATTCATCTAAAATGTGCACTATTTTAAATTGTGTATCCTAAACTAAAAGCATGTTCAGTGCTCTGGGCATATTTATAAAGTAATACATTTTTAAAAGAAAATTATTCTTTGACTTTACTATAAACATTTTAATTTAAAGGCCCAGTATGGATTTTCATAATCTGTGCTAGGTGAACATTCAAAGAATCCACATTTTAAGGTATGGGATTAAAGTTTCTTCCTCAAAATATAATATAAAAGTAATGATAAAACATTTTATTTTCCTTCTCTACTTCAAAAAGTGGAAAAGAATTTTACATGCAGTTTAAAATAGTGAAAGAGAAAGTATAATTTTTAAATATCTGAAAACAAGACATACTTTAATCTGTCATTTCTGAAATTTTCTATAACCTCTTCTGGGGTATATAAGACCTCCAATATCTCATAAACTAACAGTGATATTAGTAAAACTAGAGATATGGGTGTTTTAAATGGAAATAGATATGATTCAAAGCTAAGCAGTTTACTTTATATGAGACTTTCATAAAAATCACTGGTCTTAAGGGGGAGAGATTGAATGGATGGTTTTGAGTAAATCCTTTAACCACTCCTGAAGAAATTAGAGTACATATGCTTTGGTGGTAAGTCAGTAGCAATATCTTCATAAGTGAAAGGTAACATATTCTTACTATTATGACACATAACTAATAACATCTAATATCAGTACTACTTATTTATTAGGCAGTGTGATTATTTTATTGAATCCTCACAACAATGCAATGAGTCTGGGAGTATTATCATCACCATTTTATAGAGGGAGAAATTGAGATTTAGTTGTCAGGCTTTCATAGTTATTAAGCACATCTGCTATTTTTTCAAGGGGAAAAGGCCTAATAGCCAAAATAGTCATCAGCTTTAGGGTACTAAAGCTGGGCTTCTGTATACTATGGAAGGATTGCTTCCATTCTCATGTAGGAGCCTATTTTTTTATAATGTAATTTTTAGGAAGATTGGTTCCCTGGCTTGCCAGATCTGTTCTCAGCAAATAGCAGCTGAGGTGGGGTGCAGTGAATGCACTGAGGTAGGCATTTATTTATTTAGTTATGCAGCTAGTATTGAGAGCCTACTATACACCGGCACTGCACATGCAATGGTGAGCAAACCTGGACAAGCCCTTATGGTGCTTAACAGTCTAGTATGGGAGACACAGTAATCACAGAATTTCGCAAATAAATTTACAGCTGCAAATGTAATAAATATTGCAAATAAGTCCAAGATGCTTTGCAAGTATATAATAGGGGAGTCCAAACAGAGGTTAGAGAAACAGGATCCTGATGGCTTATAAAGGCAGACATTTCCTAGATAGGGTGGGAACAGTTAAACTAATGCCAATTTAATATCATAATGGATGTTTATAATGATGAGCTTATGTCATAAAGAAAAGGTTATATTCAGTATCACATGTTTAAAGAAGTAGCCAGAAATAGCAGCTATGTACAGCAGGGGAAACAGAGTTTGAGAGGTGAAGAATTTTCTTCTTTGTCTGTTTTTTGTTTGTTATTATTGTTATTGAAATAATGAAAATGCTCTAATAACGATTGAAGTGATGAATGCACAACTGTGTGATTATACCAAATACCATTAATTGTATACTTTGGATGAATTGTATGCTTTATTAATATGTATCAATAAAATTGATTTTGTTAAAAAAAAAAAAAGAAAGAAAGAAAGAGAAGTATTTAATATACTTGGAAAGATTTCCACCAGAATTGACCAAGATAAAAATATTGGACATTTGAAGAAATAAGCATTAGTTATATATAATTTCACTACAGAGGCAGATCATTTTGGTGTTACTCTAACAATGTATCCTTTTGGATGAAAGAGGAAAGTAAAACTGGACAGCCATTTCTTGTGTTTCTTAAAGTAGCCATTTCTACTACCTGATGATGCTCTTGAACAATAATCTACCCACAGGTATTATATAACAGGTAAATTACCTAGAGTTCACTAAATTAATTATAAGAACAACACATCAATACAACATCTATTGAGCACCTACTGTTGTTCCAAATACTATGTTAGAATCTGAGTGCTCAAAGTTGAGTAATATACAGTCTTTGCCCCCCAGAAGCCCACAAAATGTAAGTACAGTTGATCGTCATGATTCATGGATTCCATGTTTGCAAATTCGTCTTCTTGCTAAAATTTATTTGTAACTCCCATATCAATACCGGTGGCACATTCACCATGATTCAGTCATGGGCAGAGTGGAGAAAAATCTGAGTCTTTGGACATGCATATTCCCAGCCAAGGTTAAACAAGGCAATGCTCTGCCTTCTTGTTTTAGCTTTCTTACTATCAACAGTTGTCCTTTTTGTAATATATTTAGTGCCACATTTTCCACATTTTTCTGAGTTTTTTGTTGGTGATTTTGCTGTTTAGAATTGCTCCCAAGCATAGCACTGAAGTGCTTTCTAGTGTTCCTAAGTGCAAGAAAACTGTGAAGTAACTTACAGAGGAAAAAAAATGTGTTAGATAAGACTTGTTGAGGCATGAGTTATAGTGCTGTTGGCTGTGATTTCAATGTTAATAAATCAACAAGATATATTAAATAAAGTGTCTTTAAACAGAAATAAAATTAAATAAAGTTATATATTGGCCAGTTGACAAAAATGTTGTGACCAGAGGTTCATGGGAAACCAACGCTGTATTTCCCCTGGGAGCAATGGTTTGGTATTTATTAATTCCAGTTTTTTTTTTAATGTTTTTTGTTTTAATATGTTTTTTATGTTAATTCAGCTTTGTGGCAACTTTATAGAGTGTAAGTACTGTGAACGAGAATCAGCTGTAATTCTCCATACCAGATATTTCCTTGAGTGTTGAATATTAGCAATCATGTTGTAAGTTGCAGAAGCAGTAGTATCACCACCACCATCCTGCTAAGATTTGGTGATAATTTGGCATTCATAAAGCTGCTATTAACTTTTGTTTTTTCAAATTTTCCAAAATCATGTGGATACCTCGTTATGATTTTTAGTGGGGATTGGATTAAAATGCTTTGATATTTGTGACAGCTTGAATTTTTTGAATCCCAAAAAGTAAGATTGTTTTAAATTAATCCATTCTTATGGATGTGAGATCCATTTGACTGGATTACACCAGTGGGGTATCATTTACATTGAGTCCCCACCCTTTTGTTGGTTCTAATATAAAGGGAGACTGAAACAGACAGAGGAAAAGAGAGCTGGCATATTTGATTCTGCAATGTGAGAGATAGGACTGCAGGAAAACAGAAGCACCAGAGAGGCTCATAGAGGCTTGGCCCACAGAGCAGCTCAAGAGGCTATGACAAGCCGGGAGGGGAAGGCTAAGACTTCAGCAGAGATCGGCAGCCATCTTGCTTTGCCGCATGCTGAGACAACAGAATCAACAGTAGCTGATTTTAGTGAGAAAGCACATTTTATGGTGTCCTAATTTGGACATTTCACAGCCTTGGAACTGTAAGCGTTTACCCCAAATAAATTCTCTTTATAAAAGCTAACACATTTCTGGTACTTTGCACCGGCAGCCCTTTGGCAAACTGAAACAATATTATAGAAGGTAAATTTATTTTCCTATTTGAATTTTCCTTAAATTTGAAGGTTAGAGAATATAATAAAGTTTGAATTTAAAATCACCAGGGTGGCGCCTAATTTCTTAAGTGGAAGGAAATTTATTCAGATGGAGAAAATTCTTTCATATAATTACTGATACAGTACCCGGGATATTATATTTAGTTATTTCATTTGAAGTGGCTTCAATGTAAAATTAAGAGAAGATTTCTTCGTCCCCGCCCCTGCCAAGTTGTTTTGCGCTCGCTGTCTGCTCTGTGTGCTCTTCAGTGTCTGCTTTTCTTCTCTTTAGGTGACACCAGGAACCGACCCTGGGACCTTTCGGAGTGGGAGAGAGGCGCTCAATCTCTCGTGCCACCTCAGCTCCCTGGTCTGCTGCATCTCTTATTGTCTCTCCTGTGTCTTTTTGTTGCGTCATCTTGCTGCACCAGCTCTCTGTGCTGGCCAGCACTCTTCGTGGGCCAGCTCACCACGCGAGCCAGCTTGCCTTTCACCAGGAGGCCCTGGGAATCCTATATGGTAGATGGGAGCCCAGTTGCTTGAGCCACATCCTTTTCCCAAGAGACTGGGTTTTATAAGTTGCTTTCAAACTTTAAAAAATGATTTTTTAGCAAGAAAACTTTTTAAACGATATACTACATGTATATTTTCCCAGCCCCAATTCATAAATGCAGGTAATCCTGAGTAAGTTGTGGTTTTAAGAACAGTTTGAGGGGTCGGATGTGGCTCAACTGGTTGGGCGTCCGTCTCCCATATGGAGGGACCCGGGTTCGATCCCCGGGACCTCCCAGTAAAAAAAAAAAAAAAAAAAAAGAACAGTTTGAAAACCACATTGCTTTTAAGGACATAAAGCAGCAGATGAAATGGACGAATAGGAAGATTCACCTATAATTTGGCTTGAAGATGTATGCTAACCCAACTATTGGGGAAGCCTTTATTTTGTGGGTGTACTGGCAACAATTTATAATAATGCTTCCACATGCTTTCAGTTTGTCGCCTTTGTTATCTGACCTTCACTTAGATGACAACTTAGATGGGATCACTACAGTGAAGACAACACTACAGCCTTGTCCTCATTAGCACTATGCTAAAATCACCCAAACTATCATACTTAATATCATAAACCTCAAGCTTTACAAAGTGGGAAAAAACTGACTGATATGGAATAACTAAAAATAAGTAACCATGAACTTTTATGAGTAATAGAAATTCAATTGATATCAAGTACCTACTCGTGCAATGTACACGGTAATGAGGATCTGAAGATGAGCCTACTCTCAAGGACTTGGACTTTGACAGTGGACAGGCTAGTCAACAAATAATTATAGTGTAAGATAGACTGCAATGGTACTATGATGTATGTGTGGGCACAAAGATGTTCTGATTTAGGGGAAAGGCTTCCGGAGAAGCAATTGTCTGTCTTTCTGTGAAACGAGGCAACTTGTCCTTGGGAGTGTAGTATGAAGGGCTTTTTTTTTTTTTAATTACCTGATATATCAGAGATCCCCAGCATCATCTAAGTGAAGTGTCTCATCTTGAGTTGGGAAAAACTGGAGTGTCCTTGCCTACCATTATCACAAGGCAAGTCAGTAACAGAAAACAGAAGAGTTCTCTGATCTCCCAGTCCTGTGCCCTACCACTTGAATCAGTTACTAAGGTTCATTCGCTAGCCCTTCGTAATACTCCCCCTTCCTGTACTTGCTTCCTTAATCTAAGGAATTACCTGCCAATCGAACCCAGGCCGCAGTTTGGCACATTAGAGGTAGTGTGGTCGGAACGCACTGCACCACCCGCCCAATTTGGGAACCAGGTCCCCTCCTCTGCAGAACGGCAGCCTCGGAAGTGACGTACAGGAAGCGGAAGAACTGTCGGGGTTGTCGACTTCCTGTTGCTAGAGGCAGGGGGGGTGGGGGGCTAGCTAGCCGGTGTGGGCTTGTGTGGGGCGGCCTGGGGCAGCCCCGGAGCGGCTGAGCCTCTCCCTGCGGAGACGGGAGACCTGAGGCGGCTGCCATGGCGGTGTCGGAGAGCCAGCTCAAGAAAATGGTGTCCAAGGTGAGGCAGCGACGCGCTCGCTACCCGGCGCGCACCCTCTGTTCCCTTCCCTACCTGTTCCGGCCCGGCCCCAGTCGGCCGGGCGGGCCGGAAAACCCTTTGCGGTCCTCAGCCGCCTTTGGGGACCCCATCCCGGAGGTTCCTGTCGCCGTGCGCCGGTAGCCCCGATCCGGGGGCGGGAAGGTGGGGGACGACAGTCGACAAAGGCGCGGAGCCGAGACTGCCTGCCACCTGCCGCCCACCCTCACCTCTTCGGGAGAGTTTGGAGCTGTCTGTGGAGCACTATAGTTTTCGTTTTAGTTTTTATGAACACAGAGAGGGGATCATACTTGGTGAGGTTATCCTCCTCCACTCCTGCTCTCTGGATCTAGATATTCGTCAATCCTTGCGCTTCTCTCCCTAGACCCCGAGATTGTGGCCTTTTCAGTTTTGTACTCCCCACACAGCTCAATACTCGACCCGCGGAAATTCAGTAACTATTGATTGAATTGACTCAACTATAAGTAAAAACTTCCAGAGAAGTCAAAATGCCAGTACCTCATTACCCCTGATAAAATAAGTCGAATTCCATCACCATTTCAGGGGCTCTGATTTGCTAAGAGTAACTACAACTAATTGCATGCTTTTTATAACGCGTATTTAATTGCTGTGCGCTTAATTTACGATCTTCACAGTTAAAAATTGTGGGTTTTTTGTCTTTGTTTTTGTTTTTCATTTTTTAAAGAAGCAGATGAGCATATTGTATAAATTTATTTTTAAGATTACTTCAGACGTGGCGCCTGTGAACCATTCCCTTCACAGTGGAATGGTTTGGGTTTTTTATTTACCATAGCTAATAGGCATAAGATACTCGTGAATTCGTTGAGAGTTAATTCTTTAGTTCAGCGGGTTAGCTTTGAATACTTTTGTTAAAACAAGAATGCTAGAAATTGAAGTCGTTTAAGCAGTTTTCAACTTTTATAATAAAAACACACTATTAGGAATAAAACTTATTTCTTTGAAAAATAGACTTTTATTCTGCCCCCCGCCCCAATAAAATAGGCCCCATAGCCTTTGGCTAAAGAGCATCGAAAGGGAAAGAGATAGTCTTAAATAAGCATCTCTTGATTATCTAGTCGTATCTTCTAGGCTTCTTATCTTTTGATAGATTAGTAATCTTTAATTGTAGAGAAGATTTGGAGAACTTTAGAAGACCTCCAGTTTTTCTACTAGTACAAATAAAGCTCTATGCATCTTTGCTTGTTTGTGGTGGTGTTTCTTTAGAATAGATTTCTAGAAATGGAATTGTTAAGTCAAAAGATAGGCATATTTGTAGTTTAGATTAGGTACTGCGAAATTGCCCCCTAGGAGGTTGTAGCAATTTAGACAATATGAAATAATTGACTGTAAAGTGTTTATAAAGATTAAGTTCCTTTACCATAAACTTACTTTCATTATGATGGTTCAGTTTCAAAACAAGCATTTATTGCACCTACATCTGTCTTCAGCAGTGCTTCACCAAAAAAATTTTTAAGGAAAGAAAATAAAATGACTTTTATCCCTGAGTTATAATAATCTAAGATAGTGTCTTCAACCTTTTCTCCTCCTCAACTACCAATAAATTTTTTTAAAAACTTAGTGCCTCCCCCACATAATTTTATCCTATCGTAATGGTGTGTTTTTATGCTTGGAAATATTTTATTGCCTATCCCTCCTTCCAATGACACTTCTCTGTCACAAAAATATGCATATAACTTGAACTAAAACTTTAAAAAACTATTCATAACCCTAAGATTCTAAGTGTTAAAAATTTTCTCCTTAGGGAAGCGGCTGTGGCTCAATCAGTAGGGCTCCCGTTTACCATATGGGAGGCCCTGGGTTCGGTTCCCGGGGCCTCCTGGTGAAGGCGGGCCCAGCGAGCACAAGCAGCAGGGGGGGGGATAAATGAATAAATAAATAAAATCTTAAAAAAAAAAAAAAAATTTTCTCCTTCAATACCTTATTGTTAAAATTGATAATATACAGCTGATGAAAAAAATAACATATATGCAATTTTTGGCATTAATGTAAAAGTGTTCAGACATATTTTTCTCAATAAGATGATGGTACTTTTTTCGTCTTTCGATTAGTTTCTTTATTTGTTGATAAATATTGCCTTTTTTTTGGAATGACATAGGCTCAGCATCATTTTCACTCCTATTATTTTTATATACCTACATACTGAGAAACCTTTTTTTTTTTTTTTTAAAGATTTTATTTATTTATTCATTTATCCCCCCCTTGCTGCTTGTGCTCACCGGGTCAGCCAACCACGCCGCGTGGGCGGGCCTGCCCCCACCAGGAGGCCCCGGGAACCGAACCCGGGGCCTCCCACATGGCAAACGGGAGCCCTACTGATTGAGCCACAGCCGCTTCCCTGAGAAACCTTGTTCACATAAATAATGGGGCTAGATGAGAATGGAAGAAGTTTTGTTAGAAGATTGCCATCCAATTCTTTGACTTCGTTAGAGCTGTATGCCCAAAATCATATGGAGAGTTATCATAAAAAAATAGTTTTTAATGATCTATTAACTGACAACTCATTAGATCCTCCTTCAGTATTGTAGAAAGCAAAGACTTGGAAATGTCCAAACATGTAAAAAAGGTAATAATAATAACTCGCTTTCTCAACATCTCCTTGATCAGCATCTGGGAGCAGTGTACAGCATTAAGATTCTGGAGGCGTGGAAGAAAGGCAATTACAAAGGAGGACGTAGGAAAAGGAGATATTTTAGGGGAATACATCATCAACATTTGGAAGTTGAAGATCTGGAAATGGCCTTAAGACTGTCCTTGCTTGCCTACCCCTTGGAAAGTCTTTGTGGATCACAGTTTTAGATGACAGCATCACTCTTTTCTCATCAATTATCAAATTTTGTTTTAAAATATCTGATTAGAGAAAAATCCCAGTTTAACAGAATTTGAAAAGCTGATTTTTAAAGATTACTTCTTGCTTCTGCATTTTGCAAGAACTTGCCCATCTGATTAAGTCTTCCACAAAATTAAGAGATGTGGAGTAGAAGGATGAGCAAAAGGGAGAAGAGTACATATGATACAGAGTTGTAGGTTGTCGTCATTTTTGTCATAAATTTTACCCAAGAGAATTTCTATTTCTTAATGATACTTATTTTATTTTATTTTATTTTTTTTTTTTTACCGGGAGGTCCCGGGGATCGAACCCGGGTCCTTCCATATGGGAGACAGATGCCCAACCAGTTGAGCTACATCCGACCCCCATGATACTTATTTTATTTTATTTATTTATTTATTTATTTTTTACTTATTTTAAAAGAAAGTAAAAAATAGTTTAACTTTGTCAAGTAGATTTATATCAGTAAAGAACATTTTCACTTGGGATTCCAGCCTTTCTCTTATCTTGTTTAATTCCAGTTAGGATCTTGCACTTTAGTGCGTTAGTAGAGTGCAGTTGTTGCTAAACTTTTTTGATCTTATACATTAGTTTAAAAAAAAAGTATGGAGCACCCCTGAATGTATGTACATTCATTTATAAATTATGCATGCCCTATTGTATGAACTTATTGCATACATTAAGAAGCACAAAATAGAAATTATAAAAAGGGTAAAATAAAGAAGAAATAGCCTTTTTTTTTTTTTTTTTTTTTTTAATATAAAGAGATTTATTTTAAGGAATTGGCTCACACAGTTGTGGGGGCTAGCAAGTCTAAAATCTGCAGGGTAAGCCAGCAGACTGGAAATTCCAGTAACAGTGATGTTGCAGTCGAGGTAAAATTTCTTAGCACAAACCAGCAGGCTGGAAGGAGGTTGGAAACTCATAGAGGAACAACAGTGTAGTCTTAGGGCAAAATTTCTTCTGGGAACCAAGTTCTTGCTCTTAAAGCCCTTCAGTGGATTGGCTGAGGCCCACCCACATTATCAAGAGTAATTGCCTTTACTTTCAACTGACTATAGATGCTGATCATATCTGCAAAGTACTTTCACCGAATCATCTAGGTAGTGTTTGTCGAAACAACTGGACTCCATAATCTAGCCAAATTAACAAGTAAAATTAACACATAACCATTGAAACAAAGTTTCAATCATGGTAATATGATACTTTAGACTCACAGGACAAGACATGATCTCTTCTGCTATAATACCTGTATTAATATTCTATTTCTGTGTATCAGATTACCATAAACATTGGGTAAAAAAAAAAAAGCACAATTATTATCCTCACAAGAAATAGTCCTTTTAAATATCTTGCTAATCTTGGTGGCTCCATATTATCATTAATAGTGCATGGTTTATACTAAGGCTTAAGATTTATGAAAGTGTATGTAAAACCATATTCCAAATCTTGATCATTTCAAATGCTTTTGCCTTTCCTTTTTTTTTTTTTTTTTTTTTAAAGATTTTATTTATTTATTCGTTTATCCCCCCCTTGCTGCTTGTGCTCGCTGGGTCAGCTAACCACGCCGTGCGGGCGGGCTTGCCTTCACCAGGAGGCCCCGGGAACCAAACCCAGGGCCTCCCATATGGTAAACGGGAGCCCTACTGATTGAGCCACAGCCGCTTCCCTTGCCTTTCTTGTTAGATCTAATAAGGTGACATTTTTTTTTAACCTCTTAATATGTCCAACAAAGAATGTCTACCAAGAGTAGAAGTTTCAGCTTTTTTTTTTCCCTCTGTTTTCTAGTGCTTGTATTTTTAGTATTATGTGTGATTTCTTTGCCTTGGCCTTTTTTTTTTGAAGATTAGTTAAAACTAGATAACCTAATCTGTAAAATTTTTAGATTAAAAGCCTAAGTAGAGGGGGTGCAGATGTGCTCAAATGGTTGGGCCTCTGTCTCCCATATGGAGGGACCTGGGTTCGATCCCTGGTACTCTGGGCCACCTGCCTTGACTTATGTTATTTTATATGTTATTACAGATAAATTAGATAAATTTTTCCTTTGGGCATTATTTTAGCTCCCAAGTTAAACATAACATTTTTAGTTAACACCCTTCCCTGTCATCATTTTGGCAATTAACAGGTATGTTTATATTGTGTTAGTCCCTCTTGCTTTACCCAAAATCTGTTCAAACGGTCATTTTCAGCAAACATTTAGAAATTCGAGTTTTCCCATGGCATTATAAAACCATCTCTGCCATCCTTATCAACCTTTTTGCAGGCTGTTATTCACTGCACTCAGAAAATGCTACATCAAAATAAAATCATAAGTCCACACTGTACTGTTTATTATTTAATAAATATATCACACCCACACAAACACGTCCCCACAAGAATAATGTTTTTAAATGCATAAAATAAAATTAAAAAGGAAATCAGTTACATATATTGAAATACAGTTACTAAAATAAAAAAATATAATACTATACATATGTGCTTCTTTTTTAACACAGTAAATAATCAATACATCAAAAATATAGGAAAGGTAAAGTTAAATTTTATTTTTTAAAGACATGTCAGTGTGCACACTGTTGCGGTTATCTTGAATAAGAACATTAAACTGTGGGGTAGTGTTTGACAAGGCAACATGCATATCATGTTGGATATCTAATCGAATTGATATTTTTCAATTCAAGCTCATGGACCACCTGAAATCTTTCCACAGACCCCTTGGGGGTCCATGGACCCCTGGTTAAGAACCCCTGGGTTAGAAGATGAGAAAGAACCAGCAAAGGAACTAAGAAGGTGCTAGGAAGAAAACAAGTGGTGTTCTGGAAATCAAGTGAAGAATGGTTTTGAAGAGGAAGGAATCAACTTGGCCAAATGCTACTGATCAATGAAAGCTAAGAATTGGTCATTGTGTATAACCATGTATCAGTTATTGGTGACCTTGACAAGCAATTTCACTGAAGTGGTGAGAGTGAAAGCCTGATTGGAGTGGGTTTAAAGACAATCTAGGCATTGAGCATCAATGGTTGCTAACATCACAGAGAGAAACCCAGATATCATGTGCTCCCTGATCAGTGAAATAATCTTGCCAACTAATCATCTGTGAAAAAATCTTGCAAAAAATAAAGAGAAAGAAAAGAGAAAAAGAGTAAAAGAAAGAAAAAGATCATGAATATGATCATAGCCTCTAGATCCAACATTAATTCCCAGGAAATACAAAGGTCAGAGGAACATATTAAATTACACCAAAAGGATGCAATTAGCAAAACCCACAACATGCAAACTCTATAGGACAAATGAACTGATTTCTTCAACAAATAAATTTCAAGGGGTAAAAATAGAGATGGGCCCCATCAACTACTGAGTATATAAATCAAATGTGATATAGCTATATAGTAGAATATTTTCAGCCATAAAAAGGAATGAATTACTGGTACATGCTATAACATGAATGAATCTTAAAAACATTATGCTAAGTGAAAGAAGCTAGTAACAACAGCAACAACAATTTAAAAAAAACACAGATTGTATGATTACATTTATATGAAATGTACAGAATAGGCAAATCTACAGAAACTGCATATTAATGGTTGCCTAGAGCTGGGGAGAATGGAGAAGATGGAGAGTGAATGCTAAAGGATATGGGGATTCTTTTTGGGGTGATGAAAATGTTCTAAAATAATCAATTTTAGAACAGTGATGGATATACAATTCTGTGAATATTCCAAGACCCATTGAATTGTACAATTTAAATGTGCAAATTATGTAATGTGTGACTTATATCTCAATAAAACTGTTACCAAAAAAAGATGGGAGAGAGAATCTATAAATTAAAGGAGACTTAAAATTCATTTTAACAAATTGCAGTGTGTAGACTTTGGATCCTTAGACAAACAATTAAAAAATGTGACATGACACTGGATAATTGATGACATTAAGGAAGTATTGATTTTTATTAGGTGTGATAATAGTATTATTTTTTCAGGTTCTTATCTTTTAAAGATATATGCTGAAATATCTGGATCATAGGACACGATGTTAGGGTTTGCGTCACAGTAATAAGGAGGAAAGAGTGTATGTGATTATAGATAAATAATATTGGCTATGACTTGATTATTATTGAAGCTGAGGGGTGGATGGAGGGTGGGGAGCATTCATTATACAATTCTGCTTACTTTTGAATATGTTTGAAATTTCCATAATATAGTTTTAAAAAGAGATAGAAATAGATCAATGAAAGACAGCAAGGTAGCTCCTTGCATTTTTTGCTATACAGGGGAACTGAGAAGTGTGGTGGTGGCTTGAGGGGGAAGGCGGTCAGGAGGGCACTTGTTTGTTTGAATAAGATGGGAGAAATAATATGTTTATATGCTAATAGGACTGATCCCATAAGGATAGAAATTCGGTGCTGTAAGACAGAGTGGGGCAAGAAATACTTGAGATGCCTTTAAATAAGTCTCCTGGACTTATTCCCTAATATTTCTTGTATTTTTTCCTGTATTATCAATCATTTTGTCTTTCTGTGTTGGTCTCTGAGAGTTTTTTGTTTGTTTGTTTGTTTCACTTTATATTCTAATGCTTCTATTTAATGTTTTGTTTCAGCTCTCCATTTTCTTATATCCAAGATTTCTTTATTGTTCTGAGTGTTCTTGTTTTATAAGACAATATTGTTTCTTCCTTCTTGAGGTTATTAATTTTAATTATTTTTGAAGTTTTCTTCTGCTCTTTGGATTATCTGTCACTTCTGAGTTCCTTCGTTTCTGCTTGTTTTGGTCTCTAAGAGAGAAGCCCTAAAAGTTGATTGAAAGCTTTGTGTGCATGAGTGGAGCTTGTCAACTGATGAGCTTCAAATGCATGGTGATCAGATAGGGGTCCCTAATCTCCTGGTCCTCTAATCTCCTGCTGGGTGTGTGTAAACCAGGTTATTACTTTTTTGGGAGTAGAGTGGTTCAAGGCGGAGATGTGAAAATACAAGACAGCAAATGATAAATTCTAAAATAATTGGTATTGACAATAAATGCTAGAATTTAGAGGAAAGGGAGAGATCATTATGGGCCAAAGGGAAGTCTGGAAAAGGATTTATTAGGAAGAGGGAGATGTAAACTAAATATTTGAGAATAATGCTTGATTTAGTGGAGGGCCTATTCAGTTAGACAGTAGAGCTAGAATGAAGACGAGTAACTTTAATATAGGGCTCAGTAGGTGGCAGGAGAGAAAGTTATGGAAGTTCTTTGGGACTCAGGTCCAAATGTTAATGATTGGTGAAAACAATTGAACTTTTAAAAAGAAGAATATAATATGAAAAAATTGGAATATAGACTGTAAGCTTTATATCAGTGTTAAATTTTTTGAGCTTGGTATAACTGTACTTAAGGTGGTTACATAAGTGAATTCTTAGGAAATATACATAGAAGTAGTAAGTGTTCAAGGAGCATGATATATACAGCCTACTCACACATGTTTAGAAAATAGACTGATAGGAAGAAAAGGAGGGAGAGAGGCAGGGAGGGCACATGTGGCAAAATATTAAGAGTTGATGATAATCTGGGTACCTGGAGGGGAGGGGTAGGTTGGAGTTCTCTGTATGGGTTTTGTATTATTTTTGCAACTGTCCTGTAAGTTTCAAATTATTTCAAAATAATTTTTTTTTAAAAAAAAAAAGAGTGCTATGAAGAAAACAAGATTTTAAAGAAAATTAATCTGGCAGTAAAATATGTGTAATTTTTTTCAGCTAAATTCTTATGTGATTTTGCTTTTCAGTACAAATACAGAGACCTAACTGTACGTGAAACTGTCAATGTTATTACGCTGTACAAAGATCTCAAACCTGTATTGGATTCTTATGGTGAGTTTTTATGTAATAAAAATATCAATTGCTATACTTTGAATTTACAGTTTTTGCTAAAGCTGGGGGTTTCCATTTTTTCTTTTTAAGTTTATTAGTTTACAATTACAGGACTGAACATCCTCCTAATGAGAGTTTAGAGGAAATTACAAGTTCTAATAATAACATATATTTGTTCAGTTGTTTCTAAAATTACTGTAGGGGAGCCGATATAGCTCGGTGGTTGAGCACCTGCTTCCCATGTATGAGGTTCTGGGTTCAATACCCGGTACCTCCTAATAGATACATAGATAGAAAGAAAGAGACAGAGAGGGAGAGGGAGAGGGAGAGGGAGAATGTTGCTTGAAAAAGTTCTGTGGTTAAGTTTGAACAATTCTGAATTAAAATAAAATAGGTTTCTTTGCAGCAGGATTTCTCAGATTCTATAATATACTAATGGTTGTGCATCACCGGGAGGGGAGAGAAGAGAGTATATATTGTACAGTGTATCCTGGAATTATTTAACTATTGATGCCTTTTCTCCCCAGAGCATCTCAATATTCTCAGGAACACATTTTGTGAAGCTATACTCTGAAGTATCCCTTTCATTTTATAGATGAAGAAAACATTTTCTAATATGGTCCTTAATTCTCTAGGGTAGGTAGGTAGCAATTTGTGTCCAGTTTTTATTTGACACAAAATAAAGTTGGAATTTAAATAAGAAATGGCAATACCTAAAGTTGCTGTTTTTGTTTGTTGATTTTTTTTAATAGTCTTTCGTGTTCCCACCATGCCTAACATAATCCCTCTACCTCTCTTTCCTTGAAAATATCTAATGTGCCCAACCTAAGGGAAAATCCTTGCTGCCTCCTGACCAGTAGGAGACCCTTGGCACTGAGGGCAAGGAACTGAATTTGGTAGCTGAATCTGAGGCTCTAAACTCCACCCACTTCTAAGGCTTTCAAAACATTAAGAGTCTGATGAAGAGAGGTGAGAGGCAATAGTGGGACAATCAAATCTGCATTTCCTGAACAACAGACACATGAAACAGAAGTCCTCCCAAACCTAGGGCATGATTCCCCGTTATTTCAACCTGTCTTATACCCATCCACATTGTTAAATTAGAATAAGGTATTATGCTGTAGTATGGTATGTAGATTTCAGAGAAAAACTCCTATTACCAAAATTAGAGTTAATGAAAAAATTGCTTATTGAGAAAAAAAAAGTGATAAGGGCTAGAACTTCACTAAGTGTGTGTTTTTACAATGTGCTAAAAGAATAAATGTGTTGACCAAAACTGACAAAGACTCCCAACATCATTGAACAAGTCTTGTCTAGCTTATATAACTAGACCAAGTCTAAACCATTATCAAAATCTGTTAGGGTAAAGAAAGCTGCAAATTAAAATAAGATTTTTTTTTTTTTTTTAATCACAAAATCAGGATAGAATTAGAGTACAATTTACAATTATTAGGAGTAACTAAAATAACTGAAGCCAACAGTGCAGTGCTATCTTCTGTGCTGCCTATTACAACTTTTTCTCTATGTGATACAGTGTTAATACCAAATCATTGTTATAAATAATCCATGTAATACAAATTATGCATCCTAACTCATCAATCAATTATAGATAGAAAAATGATATAAGAAATGCTTGTGTTAAAAGAAGATGTCTATATTTAATTGTGAAAACTTTTTTTGTTTGTCTTTAATACTGTGGCTTGAGACTACATTGGGATTGAGAATGACAGTGAGTAAGAATAAAGGTTTGGCGAACCTAAAATAAAATATTAGGTTAACATTTAGTATCATTTGATAGTGATTTTTGAATAATTTTATAATCCTGTTAGTTGGGGGCCCAGAGCTCATAAATACTGGAAAAGTAGCACTCACATCCATTTTTCCAAGTAACTCAAAGCATCTTTTCTTTACTTGTTCAAAAGCTGATCCTATTGAGTGAATCAACAAAGGATACTTTGTTATTGGACAAATAAGTTATCCCTTTTCAAGGATGATAATGAATTTTAACCAGTGCTTCTGAAGGAATAACTTATAGAGGAGTGTGTTTGAAAATGCTCATGATTAAATTGATGTTTTTTTCTTTCAGTTTTTAATGATGGTAGTTCCAGGGAGCTAATGAACCTCACTGGAACAATTCCTGTGCCTTATAGAGGTAAATGTCTTAATGTCATTTATGTTTCCATTATAGATGCATTTTGTTTTACACAGTAATATTTTTTTTTTTTTTTTTTACCGGGAGGTCCCGGGGATCGAACCCAGGTCCCTCCATGTGGGAGACGGACGCCCAACCAGTTGAGCCATATCCGCCCCCAACACAGTAATATTTTGCCAAGGCGTTATAAATAAATTAAACCTACTTTTTCATGGCTTTCACGATGACCTAGAGATTTTAACTTCTAGTTTATCCTCATTTGGTAGCAGCACCTAACATTGACAGCTTTTTTTCCCTTCCTTACCAAAATGTATAAACAAATAAATGCCTGAGTACAGTGGAGGAGTTTGATATTTCATAGAATTGGAGGAACCTTATAAGTCTCCTAGTTCAGCCTCCTACCCCATTCAGACTTTTACAACATTGGAAAGTTGTTATAGAAGCTTGAAAGTCAAGACATTGTTAGGTTTGAGTTTTTGCTCTGTTTACTAGTTTTGTGACCGTGGTCTTCTGTAACATTTGAATAATAATAGCTAACTCAGAGGAAATGAGAATTCATTGAGATAATGTGTAAAGGGCTGGTATATAATAGGCAGACAAAAATAAGTAGTTATTATTTATGGTTGTAGTGATGGTAATGATGATGATGAATAATTATCTCATGTTAGCCCATCATCCAACTTCTGCTATGATAAGGGAGCATTCAGTTTCATGGGAGACTTCTGTTTTTAGAAGCTCTGTTCACTAGATAATTCTTTCTTGTGATCAGGTAAGACCTGTGTTCTTGTTATTTCTTATCCATTGATTTTCACATATACCTGCTAAGCATGAGACATAGGGATAGGGGCTTTGGATACAAAGGTGAATAAAGGATGCACTTCCTCTGGAAGAACTTACATTAGTAGGGGAGGCAGAGGGAATCAGTAGATAGTTACAATATTCTGTAACTGCTATAGTCTGATAACATATAAAGGTACTATGAAATTACAAAGGAGAAAAAGGCCACATGGGAAGATCACAGACGAAATGACTTTTAAGCTTGGTATTAAAAGATGAGTTAGCCATTCATAAGAGAATGAACATTCCAGGCAGAGGGAAAAAAACACTTATTGAGCATCAGCATTGATAAAGAAAGTATAAATTAAGGGAGGACTGAGTGAAAATCCCAGATTATTGACTTTGCTCTCAGAAAATAAACTCCGGTGAGGGAACTAGGTATATGTGGAGGGACAGGAAGCTCTAGGAGATAAAATTAAACACATTTATTATGTATCCCCTTAATTTTATCTAAACTAAACTTTCTCAGTTTCCTTATTCATTCCTCGTATGGCATAGTTCCCTAAACTAAGTAACTCGGGAATTCTTCATTTTCACAAAGCAAAGAATACTGGGTAGTGAGAATAATCTTATGTTTAATGTATTAGGATATACTCTATTGGGACTTTGTTATTTTCATTTTAGAAGTATTTAAGGAAAAGAATCCAAATTTCCTCAACTTTACTTGGGAAAGGGACATTAGAAGGGAGGAAGACCATGGATTAAAGTGTCATATCAGAAAGTGATCAGGAGTGGATGTGGTTCAAGCAGCTGAGTACCCACCTCCCATATGGGAGGTCCCGGGTTTGGTTCCCAGTGCCTCCTAAAGAAAACAGAAACAAACAATCAGCAAAACAAACAATAAAACCAACTCAGAGAAGCCGATGTGGCCCAGTGGTTCAGTGCCAGCTTCTGACTTATAAGGTCCCAGGTTCAGTCCCCAGCCCTGGTACCTCAAAAAAAAAAAAAACAAAACAAAGCAAAACAAAAAGAATGTGATCTAATAAGCAAGACTTTCAATTCCCTTGCCAAAAGCCAACCTATAAGACCCAATCCAACTGTCAAACAGTACATACACATAAGATGTCTACGTACTTATATGTAATGAAACTGTTTCTAAAAAAGGAAAATATATCTGAATTATGTTAAGTGGTTTAAATGGTTATTTGGGGAATTGACTTTGAACATAGTAAGAAAAGGCCATTATTTATATTCAGTATGTTAATTCTTTTGGAGGCTTTGAAATGCTGTTCTCTTTGAATATAGTCAGATTTCTTAACTGAGAGATATTCTGTTAACACAGCATTGATTCTTGCACCACATCATTGGTTCTGAATAATGACCTTTGAAAATGCCTTATGCATTGGTCATTCTGTGGCCACCAGTCAACATCTGTTTCACAATTGGATTGGGTCTTACAGGCTGGCTTTTGGCAATGGAATTGTAAGTCTTGCTTACACTTTCTGGTATGGTACCTTAATCCATGGTCTCCCTCCCCTCTATATTCTTTCCCAGCTAACCTTACTAACCAAAATGACAAGAGTCAAATATTACAGAAGGGATTGGCAGGAGTGGATATGGCTCAAGCAGTTGAGTGCCTGCCTCCCACATGGGAGGTCTGGGTTCAGTTCCCAGTGCCTCCTGGAAAAAAAAACAACAAACAACAAGCAAAACAAACAAAAAAACCAACTCAGGGAAGCCGATGTGGCTCAGTGGTTGAGTGCCGGCTTCCCATGTACAAGGTCCCGGGTTCAATCCCCAGCCCTAGTACCTAAAAAAATTTTTTTTTAATTAAAAAGAATGGATTGGGTCTAAAGGTAATTTGTAAAGATGTTTTTATAGCTGCAAGCAGACACTGGCAGAGTAGTGATCAATTAGCTCCTGAATCGTGCTGATCTATTTTACAAACTGAAAATTTGAGAAACTGATCTCAAATAGAACTTTGAAACAGGAGAATATAATTCCCTAAAATATTTATGGTGATTTTTTTTTTTTTTTTTTTTTTAAGTATAGCTTAGTGATAGCTCTCTCTTAACTATTAAGCTATTACTGAAAAATAATAAAAATAGAGTAACTGAAGTTTCTCTTTCTCTCCCAGGTAATACATACAATATTCCAATATGCCTGTGGTTGTTGGACACATACCCATATAATCCCCCTATCTGTTTTGTTAAGCCTACTAGTTCAATGACTATTAAAACAGGAAAGCATGTTGATGCAAATGGGAAGATATATCTTCCTTATCTACATGAATGGAAACATGTAAGTATTAACAGTGCTCTATTTATTGGTTGTATTTTATATATTTTAATCACTAGCATCTGCTTTTTATAGACACTCGAGAAGGATTCCAAGATAGGTGAGTTCAGATAAGGGACCGATCACTGAGCTGAGGGTAATCAGAAAGGCTCTCTAAAAGAAATAGATCATATATTTGTGTAGAGCTTTGTAATTTACATAATATTCATATTCACTATTTACTTGAGCGAACCTTTATTAATAGATGGAATTCACATAAGTGGGACCTGAATTTTTAAAAAAAATCATAACTGGTGGGATATATTTGTGGAGCTGTTCAAATCTCATTACTCAAAGGAGTCCTACCAAGAAATAATAGTAGTAGGAAACTTTCTGGCTCTGATGGTATAGTTTGTGGTAGACCAGTGTTCCTACCAAAAAATATCTAGATAATCCAGATAAGATATAAACAACACTTATTGGAAGACTTTGGAGAGCTGTTGAGGCAATCAGGATTTGAAGGGCCAAGAACCTGTAGAGAAGGGAACTGCAGACTGATAAGCCAAAATTCTGCCAATATCTTTTCCTCTAGGGGTATTTACTGATTCTTGGTGCAGGGTGAGAGGCTGAGAATCTGGGCAGAGGACCTTAGCTAAGATGCAGAGAAGCTTGCAGAGTTTCTAGCAACCAAACAGGGCTGAAAAGACAAAAGTTGCTATTCTGTCTGCCAAGACAACCAGGACTTAAGGAGCCAAGATTTGGGAGAAAAGGGAGCCACAGAGAAATGAGCCAGATACTCTTGAGTTTTCTCCTAAAGAGATTTGCTTGCTGAATCCTTAAACTTCAAGGACAAGAGACTTAAAAAGCTAAACAGAAAGCCTCTGAAAAACACAACCAAACTTTTAGCAGTCTCCTGTTGAGGGGGCAGTTGGAATTTAGGACTTCAGTGAGAAGGAGGGGTGCAAGGAAACATCCCAGACCCTTGGTTGATACCACTTGAGGAAAATACCCTGGGAGTGGAAACTTAGAGGTAGAATAAGGCTTACAAAAACCAACCTTGAACCACCTCAGTCCTTTATTATGTTTCGGTATCCTCACTGTTTCTGTCCACCACAGGATAGGTGAATTCTTGCTAAAGGAAGATAACATAGAGCCTTTATAATCGTTTTATGAACAGTGTCCAGCATGCAATTAAATATTAAGTATACCAAGAAAGAGGACCAAGAGAAAATAAGACAATGGAAAGAGATACACACACTCCCCCAGATGACTCAGTTATCACACACAGACTTGAAAATAGTTGTGATTGATATATTCAAGAAAATAGATAAAATAGAGAATAGTATTAAAAAGGAACCAAGTAGAAATCTCAAGAACTGAAAAATATAATAGAAATTAAAAACTTAATAGATGTGTTCAGTAGCAGATTAGGCTTAGCAGAATAGAATAATAATGAACTGATAGATGAGTACTTTATATATATTTTAATGCTATTGACCTAGAAATAAACTCAACGAAAGTCCTTTATGGAGAAAATTTTAAACTTTATTAAAAGATAGTAAAGAAGACCTCAAAGGAGAGAGAACCTTATTCATGGATTAGAAGACCCAGTATTATAAAAATGTTGATTCTCTACAAACTGATCTCTATCTTAATATAATTTTTGTTTATTTGTGTATTTGTTTTGTGAACTTGATAGGCTGAATCTAAATTTTATCTGGAAATGGAAAAGATGGAGGATAAGTCAAGGCACTCTCCAAGAAGAATAAAGTATAGAGTCTTGCCCCAAGGATAACAAAATTTATTTTAAACTAATAATTAAGAACAGTGTAGAATTGTCACAGAAATAGACAAATGGACAGGCGAAACATAACACAGAAAAAGATCCACTATGTATGAACACTTCATATGTAACAGTAGTTTTATAGCAGTTCAGTGTGGGTAAGATTAGCTTTTCAACAACAGTGTTTGGAAAGTTGGATCCCTACTTGTAGAATATGTAAAAACTTCAGGTAGATTGTAGAAGACAAAAAGTAGAAGATGATATAGGAGACTATTTGTCATTTTGCAATAGATGAGGATTTTTTTTTTTTTTTTTTTTTTTTTTAAGATTTTATTTATTTATTCATTTATCCCCCCCTTGCCGCTTGTGCTCGCTGGGTCAGCCAACCACGCCGTGCGGGCGGGCCCGCCTTCACCAGGAGGCCCTGGGAACCGAACCCGGGGCCTCCCATATGGTAAACGGGAGCCCTACTGATTGAGCCACAGCCGCTTCCCTAGATGAGGATTTTTTAAACAAAATCACATAAAGCGTTACTCTAAAGGAAAAGACTGATAAAATTTACCTTGAATTTATATTGTTCATAAAAGACACATTCAAGGGGAGTAGATATAGTTCAAGTAGTTGAGTGCCTATTTCCCACATACGAGGTCCCCAGTACCTCCTAAAAACAAAAACAAAACAAACAAGCAAAGAAATGAAAAAACCAACTTGGGGGAGCCAGTGTAGACCAGTGGTTGAGTACCAGCTTCCCACATACGAGGTCCAGGGTACAGTCCCTGACCCTAGTACCTCAAAAAAAAAGACACATTCAAATATGAAAAGACTTAACCACAAACTGGCAGAGTATATTTGTAATACTTATAGTCCATTAGCATAATATCCAGAATATATAAATAACTTTTGTGACTCATTAAGAGAAAAAAAAAAACAGTATAAAAATAGGTGAAAGACTTGAAAAATTACTTGTGGTGGGAGTAAAACTGATACAACCATTTTGGAAACCAGTTTGGCATTACCTAGTAAAGTTGTAAGTGCATACTCCCTATGACCTAGCAGTTCCACTTCTTGGTATATATACTAAGGCAGGATTTCTCAACGTCAATTCTAATGACATTGTGAGTTGGTTAATTCCTTATTGTGGGAGAGCAGTCCTGTCCATTGTAGGATGTTTAGCATCTCTGGCTTATAGCCATTAGATGCCAGTAGCATGTGCACACATGCATGCACACACACACGATTGTTACAACCAAAAATGTTTCCAGGCATTTTCAAATATCTCCCTAGGAGGCAAAAATACCACCACACTAGAGTAATTAACCCTTGCACATGTATACTAAAAAACTTAACAAGAATGTTCATAGCAGCATAGATTAATAACCAAAGATTGGAAACAACCCAGATGACCATCAACAATAGAAAAATGGATAAATAAGTTGTATATTAATTCATGGAACACCAGCAGCAATGAAAATGAATTTGTTATTATAGCTATACTCTTGAAGAAGAAATAAACATTGCTAAACAAACAAAATAAGTCACAAAATAATATAGAGTTTGATTCTGTTTATATAAAGTTCAAAACAGGCAAAACCAGCATTATACTGTTTGGTAAATCATTCAGAGGGAGTATACTTAAAGTAAAGCGAAAGAATGAATATCCACTAAGTCAGAAGAACAGTTACCTCTCAAGTAGGTGGAGAAGATCAATCAGAGGGAAACCTGAGGCACCTCAAAGTTACTGTCAATTTTCTGTTTCTTAACTTGGGTGATAGCTTTACAGGTATTTTCTTTATTGTTACTTTTTAAACTGTACGTATGTCTTTATACATTTCTGTATATATGACGTATTTCATAAATCCTACAAAAAAGAAATGGTGGCTAAGCTTAGTATGGTAGATGAGGTTATACAGTAGAAGATCTTGAACGGCAGCTCAGGACTTTGTCCTTCAGTAGCAGTTGGGAGTTGCTTTATATTTTTAAACAAGAGTAATATATTACAAGCAGTGATTATTCGGCATAAACATATATTAGCTAAGGTAATGCTAGCTGCTCTAAAAAATAAACCCCAACATGTTAGAGGCTTAACACTGTACAAGTTTATTTCTTGCCCATATAATAATCCTATGTGAGTATTCCTCCTTGGCAGGCATCTCTTCTCCACTTAGTCCTTTAGAGACCCAGGCACTTTCAAATTTGTGTTATAACCATTTCCCAGGACTTCAGAGTCCTCTGTATCAAGGAAGAAGGGGAAAGAGAGAGTGGTAAAGGAACTTTTTATTCTCTTTAGTCTGGAAGTTAAACCCATCACTTCTGCTTATGTTCCATTGGTAAGAACTAGTCTCAAGGAGGGCTGGAAAATGTAGTCCCTGCCTAAACAGCTAATTCTCAGCAGCAACTCTCTTATGAAATTGGGAGCATGAACTTTTAGAGAAAACCATCAGTCAAGATAGATAAATAAAACTGGAAGTCACTTAGGCTCTTGCAGTTATAAGGCATGACTGTGGCTGCTTGCCTTTATCTTGATCCTACTGCTTAAATTGCTTATTAATCTTAATCCCAAATATCTCTCATATACTACTTTGAATGTAAATTCTGACCTTTTATTGCTTGCTAGAAAAGCAAACAAGTAAAAAGAGAAAGAAGAGAGAGGAATTTTACTTTTTCATTTTGCAGGGTTTTAAATGGGAAAGCAATTCTTGAAAACATGATGCTAAGTGAAAGAAGCCAGACATAAAAGGCCACATATTGTATGCTTCCATTTATATGAAATGTCCAGAATAGGCCAATCTATAGAGACAGAAAGTAGATTAGCAATTGACAAGGACTGGGGAGAGTGGGAAATGAGAGACTACACATGGGTATGGAATTTCTTTTTAGGGTGATGGCAATAATCTGGAATTAAATTGTGGTAATGGTTGCACAATTTTGTGAATATACTAAAAGCTATTGAACCATCTATTTTTAAAGGTTGAATGTCATGGTATGTGACTTGTATCTCATTTTTTAAAAATGCTTGAGATTATGATTTAGTTTGGGAGTTTTGTTGGTGAACTAAAAAAATTCAATAAGAGGTAACAGTATGTGGTCTCAGGGGCTGTGCCCCCATTAGTCACTACCCCCAGTCCACACCCTGGATGCTGTCCAGTTCTTATACATGTTTACCCCCCATTCCCAGCATATAAATCCACAGGCAAACATAAGAAAGATATTGGAGTACTAGAATCACTACATTCTCATAGGAAGCCTTGGGAAATGGCATTTGTCATCTTCTGTAAGTTGGGACAAAATTGAACAAATAAGATGAGTTTGGTGCTTTGGAAAGGTGAAAACTGCTAGTGAAGTAGCAGTAAGAAGTAAGAGAAGTTGAGGCCATTACAGAAGATCAGGTCTTACCTCTTTTTAGGAAGATTGATTGGCTAATCAAGATAATTAAGTAATTCTTCAGAACCTGGTGAACTCATGAATGAAGAAGCATATTATATATATATATAATGTATTAACAAGTGAAAATGGAGTCATCAAAGAAGCCAGTTTGAACATTGTCTAGCATAGTTTATCTTAAATTAGTAGTTGATAGATATTTGAAATAGAAAATCAAGCAACCCTATCAGAAAACATATATTCTGTTTGTAACTATGCTATTGGAGAGAGAGATCCTTTAACAATTTTATCTTTCTAAACAACCTAGTGATTTCTAAGCTAGAGTCTACCTATAATGTTCAGAATACATAATACTATCTTTAATAAAAATTATAAGAAGGCGTATTTCTAAGGTAACATTGTTATTTATTTAAGGCCTTAAATAATAGCTTACAGCCATACTTGAATTTGTACCGGTATACTTCACTTGTCCATTGGAAATAAAGTAAGCTTTGGTTAGCTGCATAGAGTCAAATGAAGAATAATACTATCTGAATTTTGCAATATATTACTTTGGCTAGTACTGTTTTTGTATACGTGAAGCAATATCCTTACCACAACTAAATAATTTAATAATGATAAACAACCTGACTTCTCTATTAAAATTAATTAATCAAGTGGAATTTTCATGATTGGGACCCTACAAAGAAAATTATCAAGTCAAGTTGAAAACTGATGAAAAATGGCCAAACTTTTCCCTTTTTGCAGAAAAGTAGATCTACAGCTAACTTGAGTTGTTTTCCTTTTTAGCCACAGTCAGACTTGTTGGGGCTTATTCAAGTTATGATTGTGGTGTTTGGAGATGAACCTCCAGTCTTCTCTCGTCCTACTATTTCAGCATCCTACCCACCATACCCAGCAACAGGGCCACCAAATAGTAAGTACAGTTGAAATTCAATTTTAAAACTCATATAAATAAAAGAGAATAGAAAGCCCGTATAAACAATTTTTAATGACTTCACTTTTCTTTTTAGCTTTTCAAGTTAGTGGATTTTTTGGAGGTATTCTGAGGCCTCACATCTGCATGTACAGATTCCCACCAAAGCCTAGTATTTGGGCTTCCATTTGTGGGTAGAAAACTTTAAGGATGGGTGTGCTGGATTCCAAAATGGAGGAGAAAGAAAGCTGTAATAGAGCAAGAATTTTTTTTTTTTTTTTTTTTTTTTAATTATACATGCGATGGAATAACCTTATTCGATCAACTTAGTGGCATATATATCAATTGAAAGATAGTCTGACCTCTTTCTCTTTGTAATTATAGCATCAATGTTGTAGATAAGAATCAATTTTTAAATCATTTGCATTCTGCTATTCTGGGTATATACAATTGGACATGTAGCTTTCAGCTTTCTTCTCTTTATTACAGCCAATTCATGGTTTTTCACTTGTGGATGTGGGAGTAGGGGGTGGGGCGTGGAAACAGTACCAGTGCTCCCCTAATTGGTACACATTATCTCCATTTTTTAAATAATTCTTACTGATACTTTAAAATCACCCTGAACTTATTCCCTAGATCTCTGGTTTAATTGTGTTTTGAGCTGTGGATTTTTTATTTTTTGTGGTTTATTTTGTAAATTTTGTTTAAGGTTATAATTAACCAAATTTCTCTCTCTTAAGCCAAATTTTGTGAGCTTTTATGTTTCTCTAACTGAAATTATCTTGTTCTTTTTTCCTTTTTTAGGAGGTACTGGGGATTGAACCCAGGACCTCATACTGAGAAGCAGGTGCTCAACCACTTGAGCTACAACCGCTCACATCCTGTTCTTTTTCAATTCATTCTTTTTTTTTTTTTTTTAATTGTGCATAAAAATCAACATTTTCACAATACATACCAACATTTGCAAAATGATATATAAATATATATGCATGTATGTGCATTTGCTTACAAAAATGTTATTTATATATATATATATAAAATAAATATATTTTAAGAGGTGCTTAGATTACCCAAAATATTACACAGAACCCACTGGGATTCCCATGTTACCCACCTCCCACACCTCCCACCACATCCCACACAAACATCTCCCACAAGTGTGGCCCACCACCCTCAATGGACTTACACATCCTGGGGCCTTGCCACCAACCATAGACCACAGTTCACACCGTAGACCACACTCTCTCCCACACAGTTCTGAATGGTGTGTGCTGATTTAAAATGGCCTACATCCGTTGCCACAACGGTACTCAGGACAACCTCCAAATCCCAAAGAAACCCCTGTATTTCAACTGCTCGTCCCCTCCCTGTCCCAAAAGTGTCAAGTGGCCACCGGCTCCACCTCATTGTTATAATTTCTTCCATTGCTAGAATCACCATATGTGAACAACAGAATACCATCAAGTCCACTCTAGTCCATAGTTCTTCCCCTAATCCTGAAGGGACTGGGATGGTGATGTCCACTCCACCTCCAAGTGAGAGAGGGCTTATATCCCATGGATATGGTGGGTGGGATGATCCTGCCTGCAGATGCAGGCCCTCTCCATTCCCTGGGATGGCCATTGCCCATCGTTGTCTCCTCGCCAGGTGACTTGGATGAGTCCATTGAGCTGTAGGGTAGGAGTTGCAGCTCCACCGAGATTCCATGCACACCTGGCACATAGGTAGGCCAAAGGCTCCAGTCTCTGGAAGTATACCTAAAAACTTCAGCATCACATATAGGTTTGAATAGAAGGGACTGATGAACCATGTGCAGGGAGGACTTATTTGAGTCCAATTCTGTCACTCTCAGGAGCACAGATTCCAAAATAGAGCCCACTGATAAGGCATCAGTCTCTGGGTCTATCCCCACTTATATAGGACCTGGGTGTCTCCAGAGCTCTCAGGAGCCCCTCTGTGTGGGGTGATAGGCACTTAGATGTTTTATGAGCTTCTACTGAGGTGTGCGTAAGAGTTACCTCTGGGATGACCTCCCGACTCTCTTTGAAGTCTCAAGTCTCAATTCATTCTATCTTGAGGAACGTTTTGATTCACAAAAGAAGGGACATTTTGAACCCATTTTCCTTTCCTTTCCTTCCCAGAATAAGCTTGCTTTTAGGATTTAGCAGCTCTTTTAATAGAGATTCTGGTGGTTCTTTTGGACAAGAAATTTTTTTCGTCTTATTTAGTTTTCTTATCTCTATTACCTGAAATGAGAGACTCTTACTCATTTAAGTGTTGAAATATCAAATATTTCCTAGTCTTACCATTCATGTTTTGCTCAGATACTATAGCCAGTGACCATATAAGATAAAGATAACCTTTTCAGAAATTTAGGTTGTCTCCTAAATAACTTTTTTCCCCTACATTTCTTCCAGTATTATATTGACAGTGCAGCATTCCAGAGAGAGCTCACACTATCGTCACTACTGCAGTCCAACTTTGCATTCACTCACTGTAAGCCACAGTAGACACTAGAGCTAATTTAAGTCCCAGTTTCTGAAAAACTCATTTATTAACCATAATTGCCCACCCATTCCACTTTTAGTAAATTTTATATTTAGATAACATACATTATTATTAGGTATGACTATAAAGAAGTGAAGGACTGAATTCCATTCTCCCAACCACAAATTAAGAAATTGTACACTTCCATTATTATCATTTCTCAAAACAGTCTTCTCTTTTAAGATGACTTTTGAACTAATTATGAGTCATATTAAAAAACTGTGTTGTGGTCAAACTTTATTTTTTAAACAATAGTAATAGTCAACATATGTGTGCTAAGCACTTCATGTATATTCTCCTTTAAGCTTCACAGTAACCCCACATGTTATATGTATTATTATCCTTTTTTATTCTGGCTTTTAAATTATTTGGCTCTATTATTGCTTTCTTGCCAGTCTTGGATCCAAATGACATTTGTTTCCCAAAATTAAAATTAAAGGGTTTGGTTGAATTATTAGCTTTCTAGAACCTAAGAGTTTGGGGGGTGGTAAAGGAAAATTACTTATAATTATGAGGAAATTGCCATAACTACAAGGTGGTGGTTTGTGTGAGAGAGAAACTAGCATGGGAAAGGAGGTGGTGGTAATTGACTAAGTATTTTGCTAACACTTAATAGTGACCTCATCTTTTCATACAGTTGTTAGAATCAACTGTCCTTTGTGTCTGGAAGGAACAGTTGTTTTTGTTTTGTTTTGTTTTTTAATGGAATCCAACAAAGTTTCTCCTTTCTAAAATAGCATTGAACATCACCCTAGTTTCATTATGCTTAAGAAAAATTTACTTATGGCATCTATAGTATTCATAGTATTCATCCTAACCAGAAGACTGTGAACACTGGTAATTGGAGATGTATGCTCTCCAGCTCTGGTAAGGGCTTCTAAGGTCCTTCTTGGTCTGAGCTCAGAACACTTCTCCGACCCCCTTTCATTCTGTGCTCTAGAAGCTTATACTTTGAAAACTCCACCTCTCTTGTCTTCAAGCCTTCATATACCATTCCTTCTACCTAGATCACTTTTGTTCACTCCCACTCTCTAGGTTTGGATTAGATGCCTCTCCTGTAAGATCCTATATATATTATTATATTTCCCATAACACTTACTGCTTTGTATTATTATTCCTTGCTTGTTTATCAATTCCACCAGACTCTAAGCAACATGAGGCCAGAAATTATTTCTATTTTTTTTTCTTCTAATCCTCTGTGCATGCCACATAGTAGGCACTAAACTATTTATTGAATTAATAACATCATTGTATTCAGTGAGAAAAGCCCTACTAAGGAAAAATCAATTCTCAGAACAAGGCCAAAATTAACTTCTCCTTTTCTTCTTCTATGTAGATCAGCCTTTTGGCACCACTGACAATACTTCTATGCCATTAGTGTTCTTTTTAAAGATAAATAAAGCAGTCTTTAAGCTTGCTGGTCTTAACATAATGTTTATAGAATATTTCCAAGCTTTTATATTTTTTTTAGCTTTTAAAGTCCTTTATTGTAAAATTGTAAAATAAATAGAAAAATAGATTGAAAGAAATTACAAATTTTGAAAGAGAGTGCAAGGCCAGGTTAGATTTAATATAATCAATTATAAAAAATAGACAGCATAGCAACAAACATTTATATATGTAAATAATATTTCTAATATAATAGAAATTAATTATAACATAATCCTAATTTTTATATTACAGCTCTTAACAATTGGACATAATGATCTCTAAGAAAGAAATTATTGGTTTAGTTATTTAATTTCCATTTAGGCCACAATTCTTTCCAGATAATCAAATTCCTATTTGAGAATTCTTCACGTCTTATTGGAATGAATTACAGCAGAGAACAATTTGCCAACTTATAATTTTATGATGCGGAAAAATTCAAAATCTTGTTCAACAGTAGCCATGCAAAATCATTATTGATCCAGATAGGTTATTTTAATTAAAGAGTATGAATAAGAAAAGGTTAAAGAAAAATGAAGTGTCCAAAAATATTTCTCTGCTCCAGACCTCCTCAATTAAAAACAAGTGTTTATTTTGTATGAAGAAAATTACAGAATACTGATCAGAGGAACAATTTGCCAATTGCACTAATTATTGTTCATATACTATATTATTGTTGTTTTACATTTATCTTTTTTGGTTACTATTTGCATGGAATAACTTTTTCCACCCTTTCACTTTTAACCTGGTTGTGTCCTTACATCTGAGATGGGTCTCTTGTAAACAATGTATAGATGGCTTATGTATTTTTTTCCATTCTATCAGTCTATGTCTTTGATTGAGAAGTTCAGTATTAACATTATAAAGGCACGACTTACTTCATCCATTCATTTTGTCCTTCGGTTATCTGTTGTCATATCGTTCTATTGTCTGTCTTCTTATCGTTTAGTATACTCTTTCTAATAATCTCTGTTTCTAAATTCTCTAACTCTCTTGCCCTTGTTTTTTCCTTTCAGGATGCAGCATCCCCTTTATTATCTCTTGCAAATCTGGTCTTTTGGTAACATAGTCTATCGGTTTTTGTTTGTCTGTGAAGACTTTGAACTCACCCTCAATTTTGAAGTTTTTTTTGTTTGGTTTGGTTTGGTTTGGTTTGTTTAATTTATTTATCCCCCCTTGCTGCTTGTGCTCACTGTATCCATCTGCTTTGCATTCCTCTGTGTCTGCTTGTCTCCCTTTGTTGCATCAGCTCACCACTCTGGGCCATCAACTCACCACACCGCACCAGCCGGCCTGCCTTCACCAGGAGACCCCCAGAATCGAACCCTGGGCTGCCCATATGGTAAATGGGAGCCCAACCAATTGAGCCACAGCAGTTTTTCTTGGCTGGCAGTTTTTCTCTTTCAGTACCTTAAATACATCATACCACTTTCTTCTCTCCTCCATGGTTTCTGATGAGAGGTCTGCATTTAATCTTATCGAGTTTCCCTTGTATGTGATGCTTTGCTTTTCTCTTGCCACTTTCAGCATCCTTTCTTTATCTCAGATATTTGTCATTCTGAATAGTAGGTGTCTTGGGGTAAGTCTGTTTGGATGTATTCTGTTTGGGGTGCATTGTCCTTCTTGGATATTGATATTTATGTCCTTCATAAGGGTTGGGAAGTTCTCAGTCATTATTTCCTCAAATAGTCTTCCTGCCCCTTTTCCATTCTCTTCTCCTTCTGGGATACCAATAATGTGGATGTTTGTGCATTTTGCATTGTCATTCAATTCCCTGAGACTCTGTTCCATTTTTTCCATTCTCTTCTCTTTCTGTTCTCCTGTCTTTTCCAGTTCAGATGTTCTGTCTTTGAAATCACTAATTTTGTCTTCAAGCAAATTAAATCTGCTCTTATGTGCCTCATGTGTTTTTTTTGTTTTTTGTTTTTTTTTTGTTTTGTTTTGTTTTTTTAATTTATTTATTCATTTATCCCCCCCCTGCTGCCTGTGCTCACCGGGCCAGCCAACCACGCCGCGCGGGCGGGCTTTGCCCTCACCAGGAGGCCCCGGGAACCGAACCCGGGGCCTCCCATATGGTAAACGGGAGCCCCACTGATCGAGCCACAGCCGCTTCCCCCTCATGTGTTTTTAATCTCATCTGTCATGTCTTTCATTCCCAGGTCTGTTACTTTTCTTCGCAGGCTTTCAAATTTTCTTCATGCTCTCCCAGTGTCTCCTTAATATCCTTTTATTTCTTTAGTTGTATTTTCTATAAATTCTTTGAAGTGATTTAGGAGAGTTGTGTATCACTGTTCAAATGGCTTAAATCCTGTAACTCTTCAAGATATTTGGTTTGTTCTTTTGGCTGGGGTATCCCTTCCTGTTTCCTAGTATGCCTTGTAATTTTTTGCTGATGACTAAATATCTGAATATGTTGGCGAATTTAGTCTGATGGCCAATTTCTCTCTCTTGCCCCCTTTTTTTTTTTTTTTTTTTTTTTAATAGCAGCTCTTTGATATTTAGTTCAACTTATTCTCAGTCCTCAAAGTTGCCCAGCTTACGTTTTCCATATCGGGCCAGGGACTTACTAGTGGGGCACAGATTTTCTCCCAAGGTTTGGATACAGAGAGCATCAACAGTTTTTGTCCATGCAATTTCCAGTCCTGCCAGCAGATGGCACTAGTCAGTGCACCTTTCCATGGAGGTGTTTCAATCTGGGCTTTCCTGTGTTTCTGTGCTGAATCTCAGATCGGAGATTCAAAGAGGTCTCTGCTGGCCGAAATCACTGAAGAAAAGCACCCCAACCTCCCCTCCCTTTTCCCTTGAAACAGCTGACAGGGAGAAAGATGTCTCTTCCCCTCTTAGTCAGCTGCAGTGAGCCAGGGGTTTTACCCCAGCTTAATATTTTTGGGGTGGGGTAGGGGAGCCCTTCCCAGCCACCACGGGGGCTTGGTAACTCACATTTGTCACTTTGGCTTCTTCGTCTCTCTGTCCCTCATCCTCCTGGGGGCTGTGTAGCACGGTCCTGGTCTGCTGACCCGCAAAGCAGGTCCCTTGGACAGCTTTTGGTTCTTTCTTCATTGTTTTTGTGAGAGCATTCAGCTTTGCTTGTTAGTCCGTCACCATCTTCCCATAATCCTCCAAGCTTTTTTTTTTTTTTTTAGATTTATTTATTTATTGCACCCCCCACCCCCACCCCCTTGTTGTTTGCGCTCACCATCTGCTCTCTCTGTCTGGCCATCTTCTCTTTAGGAGGCTCCTGGGACCTCCCATGTTGGACAGAGGCGCTCAGTTGCTTGAGCCACCTCAGCTCCCTGCTTTGTTGTGTCTCTCATTGTCTTTTTTTCTCTGTGTCTCCTTGTTGCATCATCTTGTTGCATCAGCTCACCACACCTGCCTGTCACACTGGCTCACTGTCTTGCTCGTCTTCTCCAGAAGGCACTGGGAACCGAACCCAGGACCTCCCATATAGTAGGTGGGAGCTCAATTGCTTGAGCCACATCTGCTTCCCCAAGTGTTTATTTTTAACAGTCTGGCTGAATATAAGTATTTTATAGGACTTCTCTTCAAATAGTAACCTGAAGTCTTGAAATCTCAATCAAGCCAACATAAATAAGCAATGCTAATTGGTCAGCATAGTCTTAAAAGCAATATCAAAAAAGTTCTTAATTATAATAAACATCACTTTCTGAGAAGCTGACCTTGTACCAGAGGAGGGCAGAATTACCTTGCTCTAAATTCCAAATTGAACCAGTTCCCATCTCAAGTTAAAACACCTTAAGGGCTTATAGAACTGATCAGGTTGACCTGTTTGCCAGTTATTGCTTGTTGATATTGTCATGAGTGTTGTTGTAACTCATGGGAATTCTGTGATTTGAAAAATATTTACTGGTTGAAGTAAAGAGCTAATGTGGGTAGAGTGTTTTGTTTTGTTTTATTGCTGAGATTCTAATTCTTTAGCTATATGAAATCTTGTTGTGTTTTGACAGTGATTTATACCTTATTTGATAGCCTATATACTCAGGATTATGTGTGTTATTAAAAAGTATTAAAAATTGTTTTTAGCTTCCTACATGCCAGGTATGCCAAGTGGAATCAATCCATACCCATCTGGATATACTCCCAATCCCAGGTAATGAGAAATTATCTTTTAAATAATTGTCTCGGAAATTCTACTATCAGTTATGTCTAGCATCAAAATAATGGTTGTTGGCTAGGGAATTAAAATAAATTTAGTTGCAATTTAATGAAAGGTAAAATTCAGTTTATTTGTGGAATTGTGTGGTATTATACACAGTTCAAAAGGAGTTTTTTTCCAGCCTAAAGAAGTGTAGCATCTGCTTTATTTACAGAGAGGAAAGGGGTGGGATAGTGATGATGATCTTAATTGATTTTGGACCTTGAAATCCTTGCTACTTCCCTTTTACTTGGTATATCCAGTGTAGATAACTGAGAGATTAGTAGAATATTAGTTATAATAAATTCAGCCAAGGAGAAAAATATTTTAATATCTTATTTTTTTTTTAATATGGATTTTTGGAAATTATAGGGAAACAATTTATTTATTTATTTATTTTTTATTTTTTTTTTTAACCGGGAGGTCCCGGGGATCGAACCTGGGTCCCTCCATATGGGAGACGGACGCCCAACCAGTTGAGCCACATCCAACCCCTATAGGGAAACAATTAATGGTTCATGTGATGGGGTCTTGTCCCCATGATGTTTATTCATTCAGTTCATAAGCTACATGTACTACCAATCTTTAATCTGTTTTTAAATGTATACTTGTTCCAGTGGTTATATAGGAGTGCTTTCCAAAGGTAGTCTTTGAGCTAACTTAAAATGCAAGACTGACATACACTAGTGCCTGGATGAGATGTTCACCACGCTCAACAATTAACAAGAAATTTTAAACTCTACTAACACTTCTTAACTTGATATTAAATGCAACCAACTTTCCTGACCACCTACCATAACTAAATACTGTATATCTATGGCATATATATTTAGGATTTTTTAAGTTAAATTTAGCAAACATGTTTCATTTATGGGCCTTTCTTAATTCCAAGGACCAGCCTTATAAGATAGTGAGCAGCCTGTCGCTTTAGATATGTAAGTAGATGCTAGTCTGTCGGACAATAAAGAAAGATTCCTATGATAGTAATTTATAAGCAGGCTATATGTTTTAGATTTCTTGAGGCCCTAAATTTTCTGATTAAATTCTAGAAATGGAATCTTGTCTGAAGCCTCGAAATTGCAAGCCTTGATAATTAACAGTTGCTAGTAAAAAGAAACTTTGAAAGTAGGTATTTGAGGCACAATAAGGAAATGGACTTCTGAATAATAAAGCTATTTAAGAGAAACTAATAGATAAAAATGAAGGCTGAAATATTAATAAACATGTGAATCATATTCATGTGACTTAGGTAACCATAGAAGTATCCTTTGTGAGATTTTTTGTAAGAAATTTCTTTTTAAAGAAGCTGTTTTTTTAAAAAATTGAATGGAATATAACCTTTAATTTTAAAATATTGCATACTCATGACTTGTTAAGGGTAACTATTCAAATTGTCATCCATATCTTTTTTCTGTATATAAAAGGTCTTTTTCGAAAAGCCTCAGACCTTTTTCTCTTCTCCCTTCATCCTAAATGAGAATTAATAAACCAGTGACTCTAGAAGATTCTTTATCTTACAGCAATGAATATGAGAGTCTTGACTCTGACTGTGGAAAGTTGGACAAGACAGATCTCTAAGGTCTCTTCCATATCTTAAGATCTTTTGAGAGTTTTATGTAGCAATTATAGCCTGCGTACAGGGAACTAAAAGAAATGGTATGAGTACTCGAAATAGAAAGCATGTATTGAGGTTATTAGGAAACAGTTCCCTGATATCGAAAAAGACAAAATGGTAAGTGCAGTAAGAAATAAAGCTTCAAAAGAGAGGTCACATCTGGTTGGAGGTAGGAGCTCAAAGACAACTTCATGAATGAAAGAATTGGTTTTTTGAGGATGATCTTAAGGAAGAAAATTAGATATTTGAAGGTAGAGGGAGCAGCAAGAATCATAATATTTTGTAACTGGGAGGAAACTTACTGTCAAGTCCAGTCTGCTCATTTTATGTGAGCAAAAGTATGGAAGCCAAAAGAAAAAACTCAGGAAAGAAAAGGGTATCACCCTAGTATGGCTGAAGAATGTAGGATTTTGAGTAGGGGAACTGAAAAGAATGAATGTGCAATTTTCATAGGTATTTCAGAGCTCCCAAAATCTTGATCTCCTCTAACTGGTATAATTTTCCACTACACATTTCCTCAGCTATTATTTACCACTTATTTCCTTTGTCCTTCTATCAAGATTTTTTACAGGGATCATGCCCTATTTTGATTATTAGCATTTTGAGGGAGACATGAATTCCTATCTTAGCTCCTACCTCAAGGACTTAGAAACAATGCCTAGAATATAATAAATAGTAAACTTTGAAGGGGTACCTAATAAAAAAGAAAAAGAGTGTAGGAAAATTCTTCTTAAAAACTCTTAAGTCAAAAGGGCATTTAAATTTTTTGAAAAATAGATCTGCTACATAGGGCAAATGGTTTAATAATATACAATATTACTCAATTTTGTTTTTTTTACTCAAGAAAATTGTTAACCCTGAACATGAACAAAGAAAGAAATGGAATTCTCTGAAGTTCATACCTCTACACCTAGAAGAGTTTTATCGTAACTTATTAAAAGCTCAGCATATGATAACAGATTGTCTTTGAAACAGTACACAAAATAGGAGGAACTCAAGAAAAAATATTGGACAAATTTTTCCAAGGTTTCAAAAAGGCAGTTCAAAAATTTCAGTAATACTGACATTGTTTCCTTGCAACATTTCTAGCATGGGTTACTAAAGCGACTAGAAAGGAAAGTAACATTTAGTAGCCTCCAGCTTAGGTCCACTAACAGCAAAAGCACTTTTTCCCTTTTTGATTTCGCTTTTAGAGTCATAAACCAGAAATTACCATGATTATAATGAATAACCATGGCAAGTCATCTATAAAAATCTTTCATGATATTGTTGGAGACAAGTTATAAAAGGTAAGCTAGTAGTACAAATAGGGGAATCTTTGAACAACCATACTGAAAAAGGATTATTGACTTGTGAATTCAGAAAGAGTGCTACAGGGCTCTGGGCCAGCTCTTTTTGCTTGTTGTTTTTGCTTTTTTTGTTTGTTTGTTTTTTCAGGAGGCACTGGGACCCGAACCCAGGACCTCCCATGCCAAAGCCTTCCAGGACCTCCCATGCTGGCGTTCAGCCCCTTAAGCCACATCTGCTCCCATGGGGGGCTGGCTCTTTTAAATCAGTAATTTCAATGGCATACTGAGCCGAATTTCAAATGTTATTGTGGTGGTTTGAAGCTGTATGTTCCCCAGAAAAACATGTTCTTAAAGTGGGTGTAAACCCATTTTAAGTAGGAACTTTTGATGAGGCTACTTCACTTAAGGTGTGACTCACCTCATTCAGGATGGGTCTTAATCTTATTCCTGGAATCCTTTATAAATGGAATGAATAGAGAGAGAAAGCCATGGAAGCAAGAAGCTGAAACCAGTGAAACCTGAAAGAGAAGGGAGAGACCAGCAGATGCTGCCATATGCCTTGCTATGTGGCAGAGGAACCAAGAATTGCCAGCAGCTGGTCTTCAGGAAGAAAGCATCGCCTTGATGATACCTTGATTTGGACATTTTCTTGGCTCAAAACTTGTAAGCTAATAAATTCCCATTGTTCAAGCTGACCCATTTCACAGTATCTGTTCTACGCAGCCTAATAAACTAAAACAGTTACACATCTGACAATTGTAGCTAACAGAAGTAATCAGATTTATTGTCCGAGAGAAGATTGTGGGAGAATGGCAGAGTACTAAACTCCAGGAATCAGTCCCATTACCAGAATAACTATTAAACATGTAGGAACTGTCTAAAACTGCTATTTTGAAGACCCAGAATCTATAGAACACTGCAGCAGGAGGAAAAGGCTGGTAAATTGCAGTAAATACTGGTGAATTGCGTTCTACACACAGCGGCTACCGTCATTCATCCCCCAGTCCCATGGCAGGCAGCAGTGAGGCCCCCCCAATCCCTAGCCCCTGGCAGAACTTGCTGATGCCAGGGTGGTATATAAAGGCCTAGTTAGTATAAGTGACACGGGAATGTGTGACCACTGATCATTGCTTTTGAATAACTACTTCAAATCACTGGGGGCCTGGCTCTGAATGCGGTCATTGTTCCAACCCTCCCCACACAAAAGCAGCAGAGGAAACTTAAAGGCAGTATCCTTGCTCAAAATTACAAAAACAAGTTAAAGGCTGCATTTACTGAGCAGGTGACAAAATCAAGAAAACACAGCTTGAAAGAGCCATAGAAGAAATGCCCTCCCCAGGGTAGTTGGAGCCCTTATGGGTCCCTGGCCTTATTCTAGCAAAAAGACTGACTTGGGAAGCTCTTTTCTGGCATGTCCCCTCTCCCGAGAATTTGCCCTCCAGGCAAAAGCACCTTAAGATATCAAAAGCAGTGTGAGAAACCGTTACCTTGGGTGGACTTGGACAAAGGCAAGTCCAATATACAATATACATGCCAATATACATGTTATGAGAGTCCCAGAGGGAGAGAAAAGTGAGAAAGGGGCAGAAGGAATACTCAAAGAAATAATGACAGGAAGCTTCCCAAACTTGGTAAAAGACATGAATATGCACATTGAGGAAGTCCATTGAACACCAAACAAGATAAACTTGAAGAGAAATCACCCAGACATGTGGTAGTCAAACTGTTGAATGCAAAGGACAAGGAGAGAGTTCTGAAAGCTGCAAGAGAAAAGCACCATGTTATGTACAAGGGAGTCCCAATGAGACTGAGTGCCCATTTCTCTTCAGGAACCATGTAGGCACTGTACAACACAGTGACCCATATTGTAAACAATGGACTAAAGTTAATAGTACAATTATAAAAATCTTCTCTCATGAATTGTATGTATGTACTACACTAAAGCAGGTTGTTAATAATAGGGTAGTATTGGAAACTCTATTTTATACATGATTTTTCTGTAAACCTACAATTTCTCTAATTAAAAAAAAAAGATATTTTGTCTAATATGTAGCTAGTAATCATCCTGTTAGTACTTTTCTTCTCTGAGTAATACTAACAGCTTCGTAAGTATTCAGAGGAAAGTGATTTAGATCTGAAAATCATGTCATGTAAAGAACTAAGAATATTTAACCTAAAGAAGAGAAGATAAAGGGGAAAGTGTTTAAAAGACTTCAAAAATTCAAGCGCTTATTCTACGATCTTCCAGAATGCAAATTTCAGACCATTAGTTAGAATTTATATCAGTATGATGATCGGTGTTCAAGAGAGAAGGATGACCATTTTTCAGGAATATTGTAAATGATATTTACAGACATTGTTGCATAGGATGTAGGAGCAGAATACTACTAAGGAAAGTTTCTTCCAACTCTGATATGAATACATGAATGACACAAACTATCCATAAAGTGAGAACAAATTTGAAAAACCAGTTGTAAGGGTGTTTTGAGATCAGTATTTGCAAAGGTTACCAGTGATCCACAGGTAAAAATTAAATAGTATGATTTTCCTAAAGACCAGGAAATCAGAAGAGAAAAGTTCTCTTACTGAACTTTTTCCTTCCAGTTCTGATACTATTGGACTACCCTTAGAAATATTCTCATTGCTTTCTGGTGCTGTGAAGGTGACCCTCAGATAACCCAGGCCAAACAAGAGTATGTTAACCATTTACTGTAAGAGTAAATCCATTGTCATTAATGGAATTCCATGTAACTTTACTTAAATAGTCATCTGTAGGTATAAAACTAAATTTACTAAGAACTAAAACAATGTTTCAAGCCTTAGCTTCCTGAATAGAGTTCTTAAAGATACCATAATGTTGAGTCATATAAACAGTTTTTTGTTCATTTCTGTAGTGGTTACCCAGGCTGTCCTTACCCACCTGGTGGTCAGTATCCTGCCACAACAAGTTCCCAGTACCCTTCCCAGCCTCCTGTGACCACTGTTGGTAAGTAACCTGGAAAATTTGTATTTTTTCACTTAGGGAAAGTGAAAGTCTCCTGTTGTAAAAAGTGCATCTCAATTTTACATTTGCAATGTTAGAATATTCTTCCTTCTTAAAAGAAAAGCTCTACAGGTGAGTAAGCTATAGTCTAAAACTTAATGTAAGTGATTTATCATCATATAAATAAGCCTTCTACCAGGGCGTAAAAATAAATGTAGTGGGGAGCGGATGTAGCTCAGTGTAAGTAGTGGTTGAGCACTTGCTTCCCATGTACGAGGTCTTGCATTTGATCCCCGGTACCTCCTAAAAATGAAACAAAAACAAAAAATTGTCATTGAGGAGCGGATGTAGCTCCATGTTTGAGAGCCTGCTTCCCATGTGTGAGGTCCTAGCTTCAATCCCGAGTACCTCCTAAAAAAAAATAAAATTAAAATACATAGTCATTCACTAGGCTGGTTATATTTAAAAAGAGATGAGCATCTTTAGAAGAAGGAAGCACTGTGAGTTAATATGAGTGGATCAAGTAAGAATTATTGCAGACCAATAATTCTTGCTTTTTTATGTATCTTAATAGAATTGCCTAAACATAATTTTCTTCAGCTAAGAACATTAAAGCAGTAAAAGGACTTCTACAGGCATCCAGCCCCACATATACTTACGTGCCAGCACCTGCCGGCAAGATATAATAACATAAAAATCATTTTAACTATTTTTAAGTGAACAACTCTGTGACATTAAGTACATTGACAATATGATATAACTTACACCACTTCTGTTTTCAGAACATTTTCATCCCAAACAGAAACTCATACCTATTAAGCAGTAAACTCCCCATTCTGCCCTCCCCCTCCTATTATTCTAACTCTTTCATATTGTAAAAGTCCTTTGGTGTCTGGCTTATTTCACTCAACATGATGTCTTCAAGGTTCGTATCAGGACTTCATTTCTTTTTATGGCTGAATAATATTCCATTGTATGGAGGTACCACATTTTGTTTTACCACCCATCTGTTGACGGACACTTGGATTACTTCCACTTTTTGACTATTGTGAATAATGCTGCTATGAACATTGTTTAGAGATATGATTTCAAGTACCTACTTTCAGTTCTTTTGGGTATATACCAAGAAGTGGGATTGCCAATTAATAAGGAAATTCTATGTTAAACTTTCTAAGGAACCATCAATTTCATTTCTACAGTTGCTGCAACACCTTATATTCCCACCATCAGTGAATGAGAGTTCCACTCTCTCCACATCCTCACCAACAGTTACTTTCTGTTTTTTAAATAATAGTCATCCTAGTGGGTGTGAAGTGGTATCTCATTGTAGTTGTGATTTTCTTTTCTCTAGTGGCTAATGATATTCTGTATCTTTTCATATGCTTATTGGCCATTTGTATAGTTTCTTTAGAGAAATGTCTATTCAAATCCTCTGCCCATTTTTTTTTCAGAGTTGAAAAATAAGACTTTATTTTACTAAATTCCAAACTTTTATTCTTATTAACAGGTAAGGAGCTAAAACACATCATGCTTTCTTCAGAATTTAAGACTTTGTTTTCCTCTCCAATTTAAGGTAAAACTATAGTATAGTCTAGATCAGGTTCTTCTGCAAAATTATACATCTCAAGAATTTTCCATTCCACTTTATACTTTTCTATATTTTTCATTTTTTCTAAAATGCATAATTTATCAATGAGGATTAAGTTAGACTATAACAGTGATTTTAAAAAGATGGAAGTTTATTCTTCTCTCATGTAAAAGAGGGCCAAAGATAGGCAGCTGCAATGGCCTTTCTGCCTCAGCAGTGGACATTCATGCTCACAGGACCCAGTGAGCCTTGTGGGACCTAACCTGGCACTATGCTCACTTAACATTGCAGGATACAGAACAGGAAACACAGCATGGCAGCATGAGGCATGTTTTCAGAGGAAGATATCTTTTCTCTGGCCTTTCACGTGTTACCTCAAGTGTAAGAGAACAAGATGGCTTGAGTGGGTACAGAAGCCACTCTGGCTTAGAAGCTTCATGTTTTGTAAGAACCATAATCTCTTGAAACAGCTCATGTGCATAGCTTCCAGGGGTCTTTGCAATAAGGAACACTGCACTTAGGGAAACCCAAAGCCTATTCTTTTCAAAGATCATTTATGGTAGTTATCATAGTCTTCCCAGTCAAGGTACAGTTTGCTAATAAGGTATCGTTTTTAATCATACACAATATTGCCTGGCATCACAGCTGACATTCCATAATTATCTTGTCTAGTAGGCTTTCAGAGAAATAGTGCTAAAAGTTTGTTTTGTTTTGTTTTGTTTTGTTTTGTTTGGGAGGTACCTGGGATTGAACCCAACCCTTAGTGCTCAACCACTAAGCTACATCTGCTCTCCAATGAGAGTTGTTTTTGTTGTTGTTTTCCCTGTTTGGTTTGTTTGTTTGTTTTTAGGAGATACCAGGGATCGACCTGGACCCTCATACATGGGGAGCAGGCACTCAATCACTTAAGCTACATCCACTCCCCATAAAAGGTCAATTTACCAAGGAGATAGAGAAAGGATTTTGTTAACCCTTTACTCATAGCAGTCCAGGACCTATATGGCAGTGTCATAATATCAGGATCCAATCTTCTTTCTTTTTACTCTACTGTTTACAGCTTCTGTTTCCAAGGTTACTTTATGGTCCAAGAAGCCTACTAGTGCTCTAGTCGTCTCATCCACATTCCATGTTTGCAGCAGGAAGAAATACATGAGCTTGTCCCCTTCCCTTTACACCTTAAAGTATAAGGAAACTTCCCAGAAGCATCACTCAACACTTCTAATTCCATTCACTGGCCAGAACTTAATCATATGGCAACATGTATTTGCAAGAAAGCTTAGTAACCTCCGATTTAAAGGACTCAGAGAACAGTCTAGTCTCTATGCTTGTTTAAACTGTTTTTGTTTTTAATTCAGTTCATGTCTAGTCCTGAATGAATCTGCTATATTAAGCTTTGCTATAACTGGAAAGGTCTATAGTCAATAAAAATGATATGATATATAAATAATTTAAAGAAACAGAGCAGATTATTTATATGAAAACTCTAAAAAATTCATGACTAGTTATTAGGAGAAACATTTCATCTAGGAGTGGCCTCTAAAGCAGCATCTTGAGTTTTCATCAAAACAGGAACTTCTGTCTCAGAAAGGATATCAATAAGAGGACCAGAATCCTTTATTTCCAAGTGCAGTGGCAATGATTTCCCCAGTTCATATTCAGGTTTGAGTTGTCTTTCATTTGAATCGCTTGCTCTTCCAACTCCAAAGGTTAATCTGGGGCCAGAGCTACAACTTCTTTATCTTCCTTTTCATGTAGAAAGCTGCAAATCATGTTGGGTCTATAGGAGAAATCACTGTCTTTGATTTGCAGCCTCTTCACACCACCTATGTTTTCTTCTCCTTCCTTCCTTTTCTGTTAGAAGAGTTCTTGTCATACTGAGCTTCCTCATTGTATGGCATTTATATTTTAGCACTGTTTTATTAATTGCTTTCTGCATGCATATGTTCCACATTTTCTTCAAATATAACACAAGTCCCAAGAATGTCTTCCTACTTCCTGGCAAAGACATAACTGTCCACTTGCAGAATGGGCGTCAGTGTCAATTCCCCAAATATTGCGTTTATTTTCACATTTTGGTAGAAAGTCTGAGTCACTAATTCCTGACAGTTCCACCAGAACCAACTGCTCCTGGTAGAAGAAAGAGGGGTTAACATGCTAGCATTTGGTGTGGGGGAAGAGGCAATTGACTAGAGAAGCCAAAAATCCCCATTACAATCATCCTATCTTTGTGAAAACTGGATCATATTTGCAAAAGAAGAAGCAAGCAATCCCACCTAAGGTAACTTCTCCCTAAGGTACTTTCCCATTCTAATGTGTGGCAAATGGGCCTGAGGCCAGATAAGAAGCCAGGGAAGTACCCACCTACCTATTTCTTAATTGGGTTTTTGTCTTTTTGTTGTTGTGTTGTAGCATTTCTTTATATGAGTAGCATTTCTTTATATGAGTTGTAGCTTTTCTTAATATGATGTTAAATCCAATGGTCATTTACCATTCTAATCTTACTTGACCTATCAGCAGTTGATTACTTCTTCCTCCTTGATACACTTTTCTATCTCATTTTCCAAAACACCACATTCACCTGGTTTTTCTCCTATCTTACTGGTCATTCATGCTCAGTCTCCTTTGCAGGTCCCTTGTCTTCTCCTAAATTTCATCATGTTGGAGTACCCTTGGCTTAGTCCTTGGCCCTCTCTTTACTCAGTTCCCTGATGATCTCTACTACCTGATAGCTTTAAATACTGTCTCTATGCCCACAGTTCACAGATTGATGTTTTGTTTTGTTGTTTTATATGTGACACCTGTGTTTTATGCATGATAGTTCTGTAAACCCACAACATCTCTAAAGTAAATGAGCCAACAAAAAAGAGAGTCCCACTTTAACATGAATGAATCTGACCAGTGGAATGCTGGGTAAAAGAAGTCAGATGCAAAAGAGCTCCTAAGTTATTCCATTTTTCTGAAGTTCAATGACAGCAAAACTAATCAGTGATGACAAGACAAAATAGTTGTTCCTTCTGGGGAGATAAAGAAATCTTATGAAAGCACACATTTAAAAAAAAGTATTGTGTTAGCATATATATATATATATACACACACACAACATAACGTTTCCTATTTTAAGCACTTTCAAGTACATGTAAACAATTCAAGGGTGTTCATTACATTCACAATGTTGTGCTGCCATCACAATCATCTATTCCCAAAACATTTCCATCACCCCAAACATAAATTCTGCACCCATGAAGCCTTTTTGGCTTCAAACCACACCCAGAGCATTCCAACTAGCTCTCTGTTTCTTCTGGACCCCACAATCTGGCAGCAAAATTTAGACCACAGTGAAAGTTATCAGTGAGTGTTGGGAGGAGGTGAATAAGGTGTGTAGTCTCCCCCACCATTAATATTTCCTAAGTAATTCAATAAAATTTCATCAAATTTTGCTGACAGGCTGCCATGAGCAGAAGCCAGTTCTAGGAACTGGAGAGAAGGGAAGGCAGGGCAGAGACTATTTCTCTGTCCTTAAGAAGCATCATTTGGAGTTTGCTGGACTTCACAGACTATGTTGATGTTTGGGGATTTTCCAAGCAGGTGATATACTTGTCTCTGGCCAGTAGACAGGTGGCCTGAAATCCTTATCTGTGGCAGGCCACAGATTGATGTTTGTAGCCTGCACTTGTGTCCTGAACTCCATAAACAGCTTCTTGAACTCCATTTAGAGCTACTCTGTACTCAGACTGTTGGAGCCATCCTTAATACTTCATCAGGAAATTGTATTATCTTTATCTTCAAAATATATCTAGAACCTGACCATGGCCAGTGAGATACAAGCTGCCTTTGTCATCTCATCTAAATTACTTCAGAAATCTAAAAGATCTCTCTGCCTTTGTCCTTGGCCCCTTATATCTCTGTTTTCAAAACAGCAACCTGAATGATCCTGTTAAAATGTAAACAATGTCACTTCTCTGCTCAAAACCTTTTTTCTGTTTACTCTCAAATTCTTAAGCCTAGAAGGGCCTGTGTGATCTCTCCCCTTCTCCTTTCTGTCCCTTTACTTCTCTGACCTCATTTCCTACTGCTCTTCTCCTGTCATAAGACTTGTCCACTGTTTATTTCCTTTGCATGGAGCAGCCAGACCTACCCTGACCAATATACCAACCCCTACACACACACACACACACACACTCTCTCTCTCTCTCTCTCTCTCTCTCTCTCTCTCTCTCTCTCTCTCCCCCTACCCCCCCCCCAATCCCCAGAACCCAGAACAGTGCTTGGTATATAGAAGTTCATCATTTAAGTATTTTGTTAGAGGCTTAATGAATTTAGAATCTTAGGAAATTTATTTTGCCTTACATTTACTGATAACTTGTAACCATGCTGAGATCTGATGTATATGTCTGCACTGTTTATTTCTGCTGTTTTGATCATTGATACACCAATCAATGTATTGAGGTTCTAGTAGCCAGATTTTGATTTATCAAAATGTGCTCTTGTCTTTACTTTAAGGCAGCTCATTTTCTAGCATAGAATGATTTGAGTTAGGGACTTAATGATGGGAGGTCTTTAATCCACAAGCACACTAAATCTTGGCAAGCCCTCCTTTTTGGTGTAGACATCATCAATAAAATAGGAATAGTACTACTTGTAATTTTGCTTCTCATTGTGTTGCTAGTATAATCCTTTTGATTTGTAGAGAACCTTAGTTTATAAAGCTCTTTTATGTGTTTAGCTCATTTCAGTACAATATGTATGAAGCATTTTATATGTTAGATGATTTCCATATATGCCAAAAATCGGGATATAGGGAAATAAGATCTAATGTTTATATGGAGTTTTTCAAGAGTACTTTCTTAGAAGAAATTATCATTTTATGATAATCCAGGGTATCTTTTAATGTACATTGTTTTTCTGTCCTTTGTTGCTTGATTTTTTTCATTGTTTCAGTGGCGCATTGGCAAATTCCTCTTGAACTTGAAAATTGTAATAAAGGAAAGCAGAAACGTAAATGTATCATTTGAATATTGAGAGTTCACAAGCAGTCAACATTTTCTCAATATTGTATATCAAGGGTCAGGATTTGTGTCATTATTGTCTGTGTTACTGCGGCCATGACTTGAATGAATGTGGTTATTTATACTTGTACTTTTTGGAACTTGGTAGTTTCACTTATAGGTTTTAAATTTATGGTGTAAAGCTAACACCTGATTAAATGCACTATTAATCAACTTAATGTCTTTTCATTATTGATGTGGCTACCTGTGCAAGTGTTGGTTTCAACCATTTCAACAATATGGAAGTAAAAGAAACATCTAAAAATGAAGTTTTAAAAATTGCATTCTTTAAAATAGCAACGTCTTCTGAAACAGTAGCGAAGAGCTTGAAGATGGATTTAGATCTGGGGACTTAAAGCACCTCTGACTCCTTTCATTGTAGGTTTTATACAACAACGTTTAATAAGAATATCAGAAAATTCCTTTTGACATTTTATTTTATAGCTTTTCTATTATCTGGGCAGGCAACTTCCTGCCTAAACTGACTTAAAACCAGCTCTTCATTAGATTGGAGCTCACAGAGGGCCTTGACTAAGCAGTGAAGGCAGCTTTGAATAATGAAAAACGTGTTGCAGGTGGTCTCTGGTGAGTCTCCATCAGGTCTGGGCAATTATGGTGACATATTACTAAACTTGTTTTATTATTTAGGGGAAGCAAAATTCGCGATCTGTAACTTAAATTTTTCCCAAAGTTCATTGTAAGACTAGGTGTGTTTTTTGGATATCATCTTTGCAAGTGACTATCAAATACATTTTCCAGTGGAAGACCAATGGGAAAAGATGTGGAACTTGGATAACTTTCCTTAAATTTTCTGTCCGTTGCAGGTGTCATTTACCAGCAAAGGAAGGCATTATTTACCAGCGAAGGAAGGTAGTAGACTTTTCTTGATATCTAAAGAAAAAACTTAAATTTTAAAACACTTAAAAATTTAAATTCCTATTTCTCCAGATTAAATTATATGTTTCTTAAGAGTGAAACACTTTTGTTAGGACTGGACATATAACTTTCACTATGTTGGCATTGCCAAACTATAAGAGAACTTGAATTTAAACTTTAAGGTTTAAACTACTAAACCACCCATCAAGTTATAGAAAATAAGTTTAGGAAACAACATTAATATTTGTTTATATTCTCTTAATAGTAAATGTCAGAAGAAAGCAGAAGCGGGTATGGCTATATGGTCATTTTTTATATTTTCTGGGCTGAAAAATGGGCATTCAAGAGAAGCTTTGATTCCCAGCGGGGCATTCCCATAGAGGATGCTGAACTCCACTGGATAGGAAAGAGTGGCATGCTATGGGATCAGTTGGTTCCCACATTGATTCATAAATGCACAGTGCCTTCTGCCAGATGCTAATGTGTTGGTAGTTCACCTAGTGGCAGTGATTTGGCAGTAATGAAGTTTTGGGATATTATAATCTGAATTAAGAAAGATTTAAGTTTTGTGGGTTTTTTTGTCTTTCGATTTTTGGGCTTTTTTGTTTTGTGGTTTTTTTTGAAAGACTTAAGATTTATCAAGCAAATGTTGAAGAATGTTACTGTGGTGTGGTCCTTTGTGGTACCTAGAAAAGTGTGGTGTCACTCAATGAAACCTCCACAAGAAAACAAATATGTGAAGAAAGTCAGTGGACTGATTAACTCCTTTATGAAGTTCATCAGAGGATATACTATCAGCCATACTTCTCTTGTGCCAGACTTTCCGGGTTAAAAGGACTTGATGGGTCCTTTTATCAGAGTGTGGTATAGATGTCTTCAACCTCGATTTACTTAGTGTTTTGGAAGCTTTGCTATAACTGAGGAGTGGGAGAGAGGTCTGAAGGAAAATAACAAAATGAGGTATATTCTGCCCTAGGTATTTCATCATGAGTATAAAAGATCTATTGTTTGGACACCTTGCATCTATTGCTTGGAAATTCTTGGCCTTGAATCATATCTTGAGGGATAGTTCTTTGGATCACTTAATCTATGAAAATGTGCCTTTGGGGATGTATAACATTAATTTTTCTGTTCCAGTAGAATTTTATTTCCAAATGGAAAGTTTTGATCTATATATGTAAGATAATCCTTGTAATTTTTTTTTTTTAATGCTGTCAAAAGCAGAATAAGCCTCATTTTTTTTACAAATAACTCTCTTTGGTATTTCCAACACAAAGAACTACATAGGGAAGCGGCTGTGGCTCAATCAGTAGGGCTCCCGTTTACCATATGGGAGGCCCCGGGTTCGGTTCCCAGGGCCTCCTGGTGAAGGCAGGCCCACCCGCACGGCGTGGTTAGCTGACCCAGCGAGCACAAGCAGCAAGGGGGGGATAAATGAATAAATAAAATAAAATCTTAAAAAAAAAAAAAAAAAAAAGAACTACATAAATCTTTAATATTGGAAACTTTTTTTTCCCTTCACACATGAGCTGTGTATTTTTAGTAGTTTATTTTAGCACTGGAAAAAGTTTATCTTGTTTGTCCCATATCCCACTTAGATATTTTTATTCCCATTTCTCACTTCTTATTAACTACAGGAACTCATTTTGGAGTCTTTTTGATAGAGTTGTTAATTGGTAACACTAATGGCAATAATTGTATTGGATAGTCATGTTTTGGTTTCTAAATAGCCCTGTCAGTCTTCCTTCCCTATGATTTGAGTGCATGTATACTATCTCACAGTCATATTCCATATTCCCAAGTAAGTAAGCTGAGGTTTTCTCTTACTAGGTTTTTATCAAGAACTAGCATAAAAAGCCATTGGTTGTATCATAATTTATTGGTCTTGCTACATGGCATTTCCTTAACATTGTTGCCATAGGACTTTGATTTATATCTTATAGGGGAATATTTTAGGATCTAAGGCAAATTTAAGTAAAACAAAAACAGTCATTTAATTTCAGTCACTGCCATTCACTAAATGCTAACCAAAATCATATTTTAAAGTGGATTTTACATTTAGAAAACAAAATAAAGCCAAGTTCTACAAAATCTCAAAACCCTAGTTCTTGAAGACTCTTTCCATTATCTAGATTCTTTTGAAAAGTATTTACATGTCACATTGAATTTGTTAATCCATCCTTACTTTGGTAGTTTTGGTGTAATGAACAACTTATTTATCTAGAAAGCCACAATAACAAAATACTTTTTTCTCGCTCTAACAGGTAATATGTAGTGAAACTTAATACAAAGAGTCTGTTTCCTTTTACCACAAGAGCAAAAGAGAAACTGCTTTGTCCAAGATTATGTATGTCTTAACTAGTTTCACATAAAAGATCCCTAAAAAGTGTTAGGTACAAGCACCATGTAAGGCATTATAAGGTTTCTTTTTTTTTTTTTTTTTTTTTTTTTTTTTTTAAAGTTTAATTTATTTATTCATTTATCCCCCCCTTGCTGCTTGCGCTCGCTGGGCCAGCCAACCACGCCGTGCAGGCGGGCCCGCCCCCACCAGGAGGCCCCGGGAACCAAACCCGGGGCCTCCCACATGGTAAACGGGAGCCCTACTGATTGAGCCACAGCCGCTTCCCAATTATAAGGTTTCTTAACCACCACCACTAACCCCTCCCAACCCTATCAAAAAAGGAGACAGTTTAAAAGAGCATGGACCAAAGTAGCTTTATTATTGTTGTAACAGAAGAACCTATAACATTGATATAAAGACAGTGGTTACCAGAGGTTCTGTGGGAGGGGGAGGAAAGGATAGGTGGAACATGGGGCCTTTTTAGGGCATCGGAATTGTTCTGCAATGACAGATGCGGGCCGTTACACATTTTGTCAAATCCTACAGTCAAAAGTATAAACCATAATGTAAACCACAGGCCTTGGTTAGTAGCAGTGTTTCAATATTAGTTCATCAAGTGTAACAAATGTACCACAATGGTGTAGGATGTTATTAATAGGGGGAAGGGGGGGTATATGGGAATCCCCTATACTTTTGATGTAACTTGCATAAAAATTGCATAAAAATCTAAAACTTTTCAATAAATGAAGTTTATTATATGAGGGGGGAAAAGAGTTTGGCAATCTCTTAATCACAGTATTAGCAGAGTATGGAAATTCTCTTTTGAATGTTCGTTTCTGGAGACTGAGGATGATAGTTAACTTAAAATTCTCTACTCTTTCGGTCTTTAACATAGATACAGTATGAATTTTGGTATTGTTGCAGTTTAATAATAGTAACATTTAAAAATGGGTGCTTATCCCCAGTTTTTGTTTTTTTGTTTTTTGTGCTGTTGTGTTTTTTTTCCCCATCATCTTTTGGGAAAATCATGAGTTGGGTGCTACCCAGTCAAGATGCTTAAGGAAAAATGTGAATTTTCAGTTGATGATGACCAACCATCTTATCATATTTAGGCTGGCACTTTTGAATACCCTTATATATGGAGTAATTTTAGACAGTAATGGTACTCTGATAGGGTCAAAAGTACCACACCTACAGAGTCTCGTGTGGGATGATGTCTGAAGTTGATATAATTGATGTAATTTTGTCTAAAAGAAGTAAAAGCTGCAGGCTTGATTACTGGGGTATTGTATGGAATGACACACCAGTTCTTAACCAGAAAGTTACTATGAATGGTGAGTACTTGAGTTAAAGCCATTAATTACCACAAAACTCCTCATGGAAAAATTTCCTGAGTACTGTATACCTCAACCTCTCAGTTTAATAATGTAAATGTAAGGTTTTAGTTTTTTCTTTTGTTTGTTTGTTTGTTTGTTTTATAGGAGGTACTGGGGATTGAACCCATTACCTCGTATGTAGGAGGTAGGTGCTCAACTGCTGAGCTACATCCACTCCCCAATTGTAAGGTTTTGTTTCTAAAAGCAATTGTATAAATTAGGTCACAAACAGTATGTTTAGAGAGATACTTTTTGTTATTGTTATAACATTTTTTTATATACTTTTTTAAATTTTTATTTTTAAAGATACTTAGATTACATAAATGCTACTAAAAAAATGTAGGGGATTACCATATGCCCCACTCCCTACCCCTCCCACACTTTCCCACATTAACCACATCCTTCATTAGTGTGGTACATTTGTTACAATTGATAACACATATTGGAGCATTGCCACTAAGTGTGGATTATAGTTTACATTATAGTTTAATCTCTCTCCCGCATAATTTTGTAAGATATATAATGGCCTGTATCTGTCATTGCAACGTCATTCCAATGTCCTGAAAAACCCCCATATTACACCTATTACTCCCTCCCCTCAGAACCTCCAGTGGCCACTGCCTCCACATCAGTGATAACGGTTCTTCCATTGCTAGAATCACAGTAAGTCTATAGTAGAATAACTTCTTTTTTTTTTTTTTTTTTTTTTTTTTTTTTTTTAGTAGTAGAATAACTTTTAAGTCTACTCTAGTCCATTGTTCATTCCCCAGTCCTTAGAATTCCGGGATGGTGATGCCCACTCCGCCTCTAATTGAGAGAGGGCTTAGATATATGCACACCAATGTTCATAGCAGCATTATTCACTATTACCAAAAGTTGGAAACAACCCAAATGTCCATCAACAAATGAATGGATAAGCAAACTCTGGTATATACATACAATGGAATATTCCTCAGCTGTAAGAAGGAATGCAGTATTAATACATGGGTTAACATGGATGAACCTTGAAGACCTTATGTTGAGTGAAGCAAGCAAGGCACTAAAGGACAAATATTAAATGACCTCACTGATATGAATTAAGCAAATTGAACAGACTCACAGAGTTGAGTCTGGAAGATGAGTTTACAGGAGACAGAAAGGGAATAGAGGGTTGTGAGCCAATGCCCATATGGGTAAAATCTATGATAAGGTGAAGGGTATGGTTGTGCAGTAAATGAACATGACAATGGATAGAGAGGTACTATTAACAGACGTAGAAATGAACTTTACCATTTTTAAGTTAGCCTTGTTAAAAAATGTGGAAGTGGAGGGAGTGGGTGTGGTTCAAGCGGTTGAGTGCCTGCTTCCCACATGGGAGGTCCCTGGTTTGATTCTTGGTGCCTCCCAAAAAATTTTTTAAAAAAAGCAGACAACATGCAAACAAATGAAAAAACCAACTCAGAGGAGCCGATATGGCACAGTGGTTGGGCGTCAGCTTCCTACATATGAGGTCCCAGGTTCAATCCTCGGCCCTGGTACCTCAAAAAAAAAAAACATCGGAAGTAGAAAACCCTGTAAATGTAGTAGCTGGATATTTCATTTTCGTATATTCCATTATTTGGTCCATATATAATATTTAGAGAAAGAGAAAGGAAAAACTGCAGAAAGATAAGAAAGCTTGCCTAGCAAGTAACATTCATTTTGGGATAGAAGCTAGTAAACGTGACAAGTTTTTCTTGACTGTCTTTTCCAATACTGTTCTTCCTTCTCTGTCCTTCTGTGATTAATGAATTTGGCTTACAGAAACTGTCCTTCCAGGATATGAATCTCCGGGGAACCCACTCATGCAGACATATTAGTATACACTTGCATGTGGGGCTTTGGGTGCCTCTTCTCCACAATCTTTCATAGGCTTCTTTTTGGGAATACCTGCTTCATCTTGAGGGTTAGTTGCTTATTTTCTTCCAGTCCTGGACAGTGAGTCGTAAATGCAAATTTAAATTCTGAGGACTTGCTATGCTAAACACAAAGCCTTTTCTGCCACAGAAATCTACTTGTACAAAACAATAATGATGGATTTTGAAAGCTTTTTAAAAAGTATTTGTAAAGTTTAATTGTGGGAAGATGGCGACAGAATGACAGGCAGAGCTGAATGCTCACAAAAAACAACGGAGAAAAAGTCAAACGCTATCCGAGCAACCTGCACTGTCAGCAGACCAAGACAGCGCTACACAACCCCCAGGAGGGTGAGGGACAGAGAGTCGAAAAGACAAACATGAGTCACCAAGCCCCCTTGGCAGCCAGGAAGGGCTCCCCTCCCCCACCCCCTAAGCTGAGGTAAAACCCCTGTCTCGCTGTAGCCAATTGAGAGGGGAACAGACATCTTCTTCCCTGTCAGCTATTTCAAGGGAAAAGGGAGGGGAGGTCGGGGTGCTTTTCTTCAGTGAATTCTGCCAGCAGAGTCTGCTTTGAATCTCCTATGCGGAGATTCAGCACAGGAACACAGGAAAGCCCAGACTGAAACAACTCCTTGGAAAGGTGCACTGACTAGCACCATCTGTTGGCAGGTCTGGAAACTGAATGGACAAAATCTGCTCACGCTCTCTGTATCCAACCCCTGGGAAAAAATCTGCACCCCACTAGTGAGTCCCTGGCCTGATTTTGAAAAATTGAGCTGGGCAGTTTTAAAGACTGAGGATAGGGAAGCGGCTGTGGCTCAATCAGTAGGGCTCCCGTTTACCATATGGGAGGCCCCGGGTTCGGTTCCCGGGGCCTCCTGGTGAAGGCAAGCCCACCCGCACGGTGTGGTTAGCTGACCCAGCAAGCACAAGCAGCAAGGGGGGGATAAATGAATAAATAAATAAAATCTTAAAAAAAAAAAAAAAAAAAATAGGATTTAAAAAAAAAAAAAAAAAAAAAGACTGAGGATAAATTGAACAAAATATCAGAGAGCAGTGGGAAGAAGGAAAAAAAATGGCAAGAGAGAGATTAGCCATCAGAGTAAATACACCAACATATTCAGACACCTAGACATCAGCAAATTACAAACCATACTAGGAAACAGGAAGAGATGGCCCAGCAAAAGAACAAACCAAATATCCTAAAGAATTACAGGATTTAATATAAGTCAGTTGACAGTCACACAACTCTACTAAATCACTTCAAAGAATTTAAAGAAAGTATGACTAAAGAAATAAAGGATATTAAGAAGACACTGGGAGAGCAATAAAGAACAATTTGAAAGCCTACAAAGAAAAGTAACAGACCTTCTGGGAATGAAAGACACAATGAATGGGATTAAAAATGCATTAGAGGCACATAAGAGCAGATTTGAATTGCTTGAAGACAAAGTTAGTGATTTCAAAGATAGAACATCTAAACTGGACAGGACAGGAGAACAGAAAGAGAAGAGAATGGAAAAAATGGAAAAGAGTCTCAGGGAATTAAATGACAATGTGAAACGCACAAACATCCGCATAATTGGTATCCCAGAAAGAGAAGAGAATGGAAAAGGGGCAGAAAGAATATTTGAGGAAATAATGCCCAAAAACTTCCCAACCATTATGAAGGCCTTAAATAACAATAACCCCAAACAGAATAAATCCGAATAGACCTACCCTGAGACACCTACTATTCAGAATGACAAATATCAGAGATAAAGAGAGGATTCTGAAAGCAGCAAGAGAAAAGCAAAGCATCACATACAAGGGAAACTTGATTAAGTGCAGACCTCTCATCAGAAGCAATGGAGGAGAGAAGAAAGTGGTATGATGTATTTAAGGTACAGTGCCAGACAAGAATTCTGTATCCAGCAAAGCTGTCCTTCAAAAATGAGGGTGAGTTCAAAGTCTTCACAAACAAAAACTGATAGAATATGTTACAAAAAGACCAGATTTGCAAGAGATACTAAAGGGGGTGCTGCAGCTTGAAAAGAAAAAAGGGTGAGAGATTTGGAGAAGAGTATAGAAATGAAGATTATTAGGAAGGGTAAACTAAAGGATAAGAAGACAGACAATAGAACAATATGACAACAGAGCACCGAAGGACAAAATAAATGACGTGATTTGAAGTTTTCAAGTCGCCCTTCACATCTACCTAATGTACCCTGAAATATGGAAAGAAGACCTTTCTTGAACAAGAACACTCCAAGAGCAGCAGAAAGTGGCACAGAGGATTAAAAATAGTGAATCATCAGCAGAAGTAGCAGATTTCTCACCATAGTCAATTCCTGACTATAACTCTGAAAGTGATGAAATTGTTGCTGTTTGTGTAGCTATTGCTGAGAAACAGAAGACAGCTTCAACACATAAAACAATAGTAATTGTGTCTGCTTCTGGGACTGTAGAGACTGTAACTGAGAAGGAAGATGGTGCTCCAATACCAGATGGCTCTGTTTGTTCAAAGCCCGATGAAGGAAAATCACAGTATTAATTATTTGAGTTTGTCTTTTTTGATTATCATTTAAAGTTTTAGACATAAGGACATTTATTCTAGAGAAACAGGGCAAAACTCCTGTTTATAAGCTTTTCAGGTGAATCATATAAATCTAAATGGTAGAATTATTGTATAGTATTTGGACTATGCTTTGATAAGTTATGCTTTAAACTTAAGATTAGAATTCTTTTTTTTTTTTTTTTTTTTTTTTTTAACCGGGAGATCCCGGGGATCGAACCCTGGTCCCTCCATATGGGAGACGGACGCCCAACCATTTGAGCCACATCCGTGCCCCAAGATTAGAATTCTGAGCAAAATGTTTTTGATGTTTAAATTTAATTTAATCCAAATATATGGATGGGTACATTTTAAAGACACACTTGAAAAGTAAATTCTTGAATAGTAAATAACTTTGGTCAGTGTTATTAAAATATTGCCTCATTGACTTTTGTTTTATGATGAAAAAAAACTTATACAATTTAAAAATTTATTTTAATCAGTTTTTATTAAATGAAGGGAGAAGCTGATGGCTTCCTTTCCTGTGCTTTTTCCAATAGGATACCTCTGATGTTATAGATTCTTAAGGTACATTATTCTCTTTCACAAAAATATTAATTTTAAGGAGTGACTTTAGTTTTGACCCATCTTTTTAAGAATAGAATTTTATTATCCTTCAAATTTATTGGCCTTTGGGCTTACACCTGTGACAGTTTGATGCTGGATGGACCCCAGAAAATCATGTCCTTAGAGCTAATCCATTCCTGTGGAGGTGAGCCTGTTGTAGGTCGGACCTTTTAATTAGGTCACTTTCAGGCCTTTTTGATTAGATTACTTCAGTAAGGTGTGTCCCAGGGTGGGTCTTAATACTCTTACTGGAGTCCTTTATAAATGGAATGAACATGGAGAGCGACGGAGAGAGAAACCCCCAAAAGCTGAAAGAGAAAGCACCGGAAGCCAGAAGCTGAAATCATTGGAACACAGAAGTAGAGAGAAAGCCATAAAGCAAGAAGCTTTAGGCAAGGAAGGCTGAAGGACGAGGGAGAACCATGGCAGGCGCCATGTGCCTTGCCATGCAACAGAGGAGTCCAGGATTGCAGCAGCCAGTCTTTGGGGAGAAACCTTTGCCTGATGATGCCTTGATTTGGACAGTTCTAAGCTTGCAAGCCAAATAACCCCCATTGTAAAAGCCAACCCGATTCTGGTATATTGCTTTTGGCAGCTCATAACCTGCCAGTTAACATCATACAGCTTTATGACTTATTAGGATAGTTGAATGATTTTGTAGCACCATTTCTTTTTTTAAGTAGTTATTTTGGTATCTGTGGCAGTTTGATATTATTTATGAATTCCTAAAAGAGACATTATCTTTGTAAACTGGTCTGTTTCTCTGGGTGTGATATCCTTTATTGTATTAGATTCAGCTGAGATGTCTTTGATTAAATTATGTTAAGATTAGGGCTTTGATTCGACCATGTCAGTAGGGCGTAACGCAGGTTGTCTCAACCCCCTTGGTGGACCATATAAACAGACACTCACTCAAGAAGACACAGAAGAAGATAAGGAAGAGGAGAGAACTTGGTCATTTCAATCCTGCCATGTGACAGAAAGGAGAGGGCTCCAATAGCTAAAGCCCCAGGAAGAGAGATGAACCCCATGCCAGCCTACAGCTGAAATCGGAAGAAGCTGGGCCCATGGAGCTTAAGAGGAAAAAGGAAGAAGAGACCAGGCAGAGGTCACCCACCATCTTGCTCTAACTCTAACTTATGGCAACAGTCTTGGTGAGGTATTATCCTTGAGATGGACTCTTTAGGCCTTATAACTGTAAGCTTTTACCCCAAATAAATCCTCTTTATAAAAGCCAACAGATTTCTGGTACTTTGCATCAGCACCCCTTTGGCTGACTAATATGGTATCTGTTTTGTTTTGTTTTGTTTTTGTTGTTGTTACATTGTGCACAAACCTTTTATACTAAATAAATATTAAATTACATTCTTCTGGGTATATACCTATCAATGGTATTGCCAGGTCCCATGGCAAATCTATATTCAACTTCCTTAGAAACTGCCAAAAAGTCCTCCACAGTGGCTGTACAGTTCTATATCCCACCAACAGTGAATTAGCTTTTCTCTCTTCATATCCTCTCCAACATTTACAGTTTTCTAACTTTCTAATAGGAGCCAGTCTAATAGGTGTGAAATGATATCTCATTGTAGTTTTTATTTGCATTTCCCTAATTGCTAGTGATTTTGAACATTTTTCCATGTGTTTCTTTGCCATTTGTATTTCTTCTTTGGATAGTTGTCTTTTCAAGTCTTCTGCCCATTTTTTAATCGGATAGAACTGAGAGCAGTGACTCAAATAGACATCTGCATGCCAATGTTCATAGCAGCGTTAGCCAAACTTAGAAACAACCCAAGTGTCCATCAACTGAGGAGTGGATAAACAAATTATGGAGTATACACACAATGGAATATTATTCAGCTGTAAGAAGAAATGAAGTCGTGAAAACTATGACAACATGGATGAACCTGGAGGACATTAGCCAGACACAAAAGGACAAATACTATATGACTGCCTTTTGTAAACTAAATATATTATGTTAAGTGTAAATATATTATGTGAAATATGAATATGGGTAGAATTGCATATATAAGGCCATTTTTCTTTGAAGCTGAACAAATGTAAGTTAATACTACAAAATGTTAATATCAGGCAAAAAAACAACAACAAAAAAACATTATACTAAGTGAAGGAGACCAGACACAGTACTACATATTGTATGATTCCATTTATATAAAATGTAATTATAAATCAATTTATACAGATGAAATGAGATTAGTGGCTAGTAAGTCTGAGGAAAGAATGGTATGGGATGTGGAATCTTTCTTTTTGGAGTAATGAAAGTTTTCAAAGATTTTTGAGATTATGAATGTACAATATTGTGATTATACATTGATTATAAACTTTGGATAGAATAGCCAGAAATAGCAGCCATGTACAGTGGGGGAAGCTCAGAAAGAGGTGAGGAATTTTCTTGTTTGTCTGGTTTTTTAAATTATTATTATTGAAATAATGAAAATGCTCTAATAATGGTTGAATTAATGATCGTACAACTGTGATTATAGCAAGTCCGTTGATTTTACACTTTGGATGAATTGTATGCTTTATTGATGTTATCAATAAAATTGATTTGTTTAAAAAAAAAATTATATTCTTCTGAAAGATGTTTCTAGTATTTCTTAGGTCACTTTTGGTATCTTTTTTTAACGAGGTCCATACCTACTTACCTCCATTTTGAAAAACTTGAGTTATATGTAAACTAATTTAAAGCTTTCTTTACGGTATAGGTTTTCAAAATTGAACACAACAGTTTTCTTTTAAGTAAACATTTTCTTATCGATTGTGGTTATAGAAACTTTCTAGAGCTTAAATGGTATTACTCTGATAGTGTTTTAAAAAATGAATTGAGGTCCCCTCATTTCTTTGGAAGAAGAGTTCCATAGCCTTGCACAAAGGCTGGCAGTAGTTTTAAAAGAATAATTATTCATAGACTATAAACAAGTCTTTTGTAAGCAGCTTAAAGAATTTGCTGGGTGTGCGCTTAATAACAGGAATCAGAATGCCTTTTGCTCATATAGTTCCTTGAAATATTCCTCCTGCTTCAGAGATCAACCCACATTTGTTTATTTTTATTATAAAAGGAAACAGCCATCACATGGGCTTGATCTAGTGTCTGAATATGTGGTCAGTAAACAATTGTCTGGGATTGCTTCTCACAGTTCCTCCAAAAAATACCTCTTACCCATTTATAAAACCATTCCAGCGTTTTTTGGTAATAGCAAGCAGCACAACCCCACGCTCCTGGTATCAATTTCTGTTTTAGTTTGCCAAAGGGCTGCCAATACAAAGTACCAGGAAATGGGTTGGCTTTTCTAAAGGGTATTTATTTGGGGTAAAAGCTTACAGTTTCAAGACCATGAGATGTCGAACTCAGGGCACCATAAGAGATGCTTTCTCACCAAAGTCAGCTGCCACATGTTGAAGCTAAGATGGTGGGCTGTCTCTGCCTGGTCTCTGCCTCCCCCTCTGGGCTTTCTCTCTCAATAGCGTTTATTAATTCAGATAATATCTATAAGCAGCTCTGCTTTCTTCCTAATTTTAGCTGCAAGGTTTCAGGCATAAGACTCATCTCCTCTTGAGCTGCTATGTGGGCCCAGCCTCTTGGGGGCTTTGTGCTTAAGCAGGCTTCTAGTCCTCTCTCACTGGGCGTAGGGCTTGTCTCTTAGGGCTTCTCTCCTTGCAGCTCAGCTGTGGGCAAAACTGGAGTCTTTTCTCTCACATGGCAGAATCAAGCATGGCAGTTCCCTTTTTCTGTCTTGGCCTGTGTGAGTCCATTTATATCAGACCCAGCAAGAGGGCAGGGACTCACCCTGAGTCACACCTCACCAATGTAGTCCAATCAGAAGCCCTAAAGCAATCAATCTAATCAAAGGCCTGTCAACTGAATTTAATGCAATCAAAGGGTATCACACCCAGAGGAATAGATTAGTTTACAAACATAATCTCTCTTTTTGGGACTCATAAAATATCTCAAACTGCCACAGCTCCCCATAGTTTGTTGTATCACACAAATGCCAGACCAAGGACCATTATGTGAATCTAAGCAAATAACATCCAGAAGTAAAATGCTGAGCAGGTGATTCACTTTTGCTGGTTAGAAAAGTTAGTATTTAGCTAACTTGTATTTTACTTTGGGGAAAAGATGGATTATTTCTAATCAAAAATAGATCTTTTTTGAGTTATAGGCAGTTGTGATTATCAGTAGATACTATTAGGAAATAAATAGTTTGTCCTAAGTGTTAAGATAGTTTTAAAGGTAGTGTTATATCATTGCACTTTGAAGATAGTGGCTTATATTCACTGAATTATCGTGTCCATTAGGTAGACAAGTTTGATTTCCTAATAGTAGAAAAAATATATTGTTTCCTAAGGATCAAGTTTGATGATCAGAGCCTGGCCTGGCATTTAAATGAGGCTTTGCTGAGGATTGTTCCTCAAAATCTGTGTTATCCTTTCAGTTGCTTCTAATCTGAAATTGTAGAAGGGTATTTCCAAAATCTGACTCTGTGTGTGCAAGGTAAGTTTGCAAGGGCTTGAGGTATGGCAGTTTGCAGGAGACACTTCTTAAATTTAAAGCGCATTATAGATCTAGAGAATGTTTTCTCAAGACATTTGAAAAAAAATTTTTTTGTTTGAAAAGTGATCAAAAAGTAGATAAGAATCTTCCAGATCTTTTTTCTTATTTGTTTACTTAAACAATTTATTAAAGTGGTAAAGCTTGTCCAATTTTTAAACTTTAATCTGGGGTTTTTCCTTTTTGACTTTCTTGTTTCAGATTGTAATTACAATTCTTCCCTTCTTTTTAGAAAGTACTTGGATTTAAAATAAGTTTAGGGAAGCGGCTGTGGTTCAATCAGTAGGGCTCCCGTTTACCATATGGGAGGCCCCGGGTTCAGTTCCCGGGGCCTCCTGGTGAAGGCAAGCCCGCCCGTACGGCGTGGTTAGCTGACCCAGCGAGCGCGAGCAGCAAGGGGGGGGATAAATGAATAAATAAATAAAATCTTTAAAATAAATAAATAAATAAAAAATAAAATAAGTTTAAATATGCTGTATGGTAAAGTCTGTGTGACAGAGGTAAGGACTAGGTTTGGTCTTAGCATTTCTGGTCTCCTCAAGTGAACTGTGACCTTAATGGGCCATTGGTGCTGCCTTGGCTTGGTTCCCATTGTGAGCGTTAATGGTTTTGGCTGGAAAGTCTTTGGAAGGACTAATTTAGTGCTGCTATGGTAGCATTTGGCTAAATGTATTTATAAGAGAAACACTGTAAATTCCAGGAAAATGTGGGGGGGGGGTATAGGGATTTGAAAATTTAGCATCAGTAGAACTGGATCCACTAGACCAGCTGTAATAACTTTAAAGTTTGTTGATGTATTTGTGCGTGAAAAATACAGACTAGTTTTTAAAAAGACCCTTAAGCGTTTATTAATTCAGATAACATCTATAAAGAATTGGGATACTTTTACTACTGTGTATGATATTCACAATATACAGCATATGAATATTACCATATTCATAGCATTTGGGTACCCAAACTCTTTTTTTTCCCCTTGTGGTATCTTAATCTGGCTTTGGTATTAGGATGATGTTAGCTTCATAAAATGAGCTTGGTAGCATTCCTTCCTATTCAGGTTTTTGGAAGACCCTAACCAAGATTGATATTAGATCATCTTTAAATGATTGGTAGAATTCACCTGTGAAGACATCTGGTCCTGGTCTTTTCATTTTGCGGAGGTTTTTGATGGCTGTTTCAGTCCCTTACTCGTGGTCTGTTAAAGTCCATTAACGTTCAGTGTTATTACTATAAAGGCATTACTTATTTCATTTTATCCTTTGGCTTTCTGTTGTCATAGCTTAACTATTGTCTTTCTTTTTACCCTTTAAGTTACTAGTACTCTTCATTTCTCCATTCTTCTCTAAGTCTCTCTCACCCGTGTTTTTTTTCCTTCCAGTCTGTAGTACTTTCTTTAGTATATCTTGTAAATCTGGTCTTTTGGTAACATACTCTCTCAGTTTTTGTTTGTGAAGACTTTAAACTTACCCTCATTTTTGAAGGACAGTTTTGCCAGATAAGGAATTCTTGGCTGGCAGTTTTTCTCCTTCAGTACCTTAAATATTACCACTTTTCTTCTTATCTCCATGGTTTCTGATGAGAGGTTGGCACAGTCTTATTGAGGTTCCCTTGTATGTGATGCACTGCTTTTCTCTTGCTGCTTTCATAATCCTCTCTTTATCTCTAGGATTTGTCTTTATGAATAGTAGGTGTCTCAGAGTAGATCTATTCAGTTTTATTCTGTTAGGGGTACATTGTCCTTCTTGGTAATTGATATTTATGTTTTTCGTAAGGGTTGGGAAGTTTTCAGTCATTATTTCCTCAAATATTCTTCCTGACCCTTTTCCATTCTCTTCTCCTTCTGGGACACCAGTAATGCATATGTTTGTGCATTTCACATTGTTGTTCAATTCCCTGAGAACTTGTTCCATTCTTTCCATTCTTTTTCTGTCCTGCTGTCTTGTCAAGTTCCATTGCTCACTCCTCTAATTCATTAATTCTGCCATCCATCAATTCAAATCTGCTATTATATGCTTCTTGTTTTTTTAATCTCATTTATTGTGTTTTTCATTCCCATAAGCTCTGTTACTTTTCTTTGCAGGCTTTCAAAATGTTCTTTATCCTCACCCAGTGTCTTAATATCCTTTATCTTTTTATCCCATATTCAGGAGATTGTGTGATTATCATTGATTAGTTGTCTTAAATCCTGTATCTTGTCAAGATTTTCATTTTTTTTCCTTTGGGCCATCTCTTCCTGTTTCTTAGTATGGCTTGTAATTTTTTGTTGATGTCTAGGCATCTGAATATTTTGGTGAATTTAACTCTGACAGTCAATTTCTCTCTCTTGCCTAATGATTTTGTTTCATTGCTTTTCTTTGATTTTTGGTTCAGCTTATTCTTAGTATTTAAAATTGACCAGCTTAAGTTCTAAAAATAAGAGCAGGGACTCACTAACGGGGCACAGAACTGCTCCAAGTGTACTGGGACAAGAGACTCCTAAAAGCAATTTTTCTCCTTGCAGTTTCCCAGTCAGCCAGAAGATGGCGACTCTTTCCATGGAGGTGTCTCTCTCAACCTCCACTTGCCTGTGATTCTGGTCTGGCCAGAGCCAAGATTCAAAGCGAGCTCAGCTGGCCAAATTCACTGAAGAGAAACCACTCTCCACCCTCCACTGCACCCTCCTACTTCCCAGGGAGGAAAACGCCTTTTCCCCTCTGTTTGCTGCATTGAATCACGGGTTTTATCCAGGCTTTTTGCCTTGATGATGTGGGATGGGTGCCCTTCCCAGCCACAGGAGTTAGCCACTCATGGTTTTCATTTCAGCTTCTTCGTCCATTGCCCCACTGTAGGATGTGCAGCACTCTTCTGGTGTGCAGATCCCCAAAGCATCTCCCTTAGACAACTTTTTGCCCTTCCTTCATTGTTTTTGTGAGAGAATTGAGCCCTGCCTACCTACTCCAGTGCCATCTTCCCAGAAGCCCTTTATTTGGGTATCTAGTCTCTGGGAGAAGGATTTTTCTACCTCACAGGAACTATAATAAAATTTCAGATAGGTTATAATAAGATAAATTATTTTTAATGCATCCTTATATAATGAGAAATGAATGAGAACATCTTCACTAGTAATTATTTCATAGTTCACCTTTTGGACACACAAAAAACTAAATTCTTTTAGTGATTATCATTTTTGTCTCTTTTCCTTAATAAATTAATAGTAATCCTTCAGGGCAAGTATGTCTGAATAAACTCATATGTTGCTTGTGATGAAACTTTAACATACACATTTTTTTTCTTTCCTTCTATTTTGCAAGTGTTGGCTCACATTTTGTCCTGTTTTCTGAAGGTTGTTGTGAGAGAAATAGAAAGAACTGAGGTTTTTGCCTTTTTCTCCCACAGGTCCCACTAGGGATGGCACTATCAGCGAAGACACTATCCGAGCCTCTCTGATCTCAGCAGTTAGTGACAAACTGAGATGGCGGATGAAAGAGGAAATGGATCGAGCCCAGGCAGAGCTCAATGCCTTGAAGCGAACAGAGGAAGACCTGAAAAAAGGTCACCAGAAACTGGAAGAGATGGTTACCCGATTAGATCAAGAAGTAGTAAGTAGCTTGTTAACAAGTTGAGACTTTGGGATTGAGTTATAACCATGACAAAGTGTATCTGTACTTTGGTTACCTTAGACATTTTGGGTATAATAAGATTTAAGAAAATTATAGGTGTTTTTAAGCATTTGAAATAGCTTCTCTATTACTTTGTTTAAAATGGAGCCTCTATTTGGATTTGGTCTTCATTGGGGAGGTAGATGATAGTTTAGAGCATTTTTGCTTGTACCTTCACCTTTGGGCATGCTGTTCTGGCCCAAAGGAGGACTACTTGAATGCTTTATGCTGCCAGGCAGGTACAGGAAATAAGATTTTGAGAGAACTGTCTCTGTGATAAAGATCTGCAGACCTTTGTGCAGACTTAGGAGACAGTTCTATTTTGTCTCCAAATGTTGTTTGAACTATATTAAAAAGCATCTTCATTGAACCCTTCTAACTTAATAATCCAGAGATACTTGGGTGACTTAAGAGCAGCATATAAGCATAGTGTATGCAGCCTTTAACTCTTAAAGCCTTCTCATATTTGTATCAAACTACTGTATCCTGGAGAGTTAGTATGTCAGCCTGTGACTTTTTTGCTTAGTGATCATTAGAGGCACTAGCATAATTAGAGTGCTACCTTCATTCAACTCTCTACTTTAATACCCATGAGGGAAAATTTATTCCAATAGATGAGCATTTTTCAAGAAATACCCAGAAAAGTATTCAAAGATTGAAGGTTTTAAGGAAAGTGATTTGTATGTATACATTAGCCTTAAAACATGGTTCTAGTGTATGAAGTACCCTTAGCAATAGCCAGCTTTTTTCAGAAGTTCAGAAAAATGACATCAGCATAATCACAGCCTACAACCACCACCTGCTGTATCTTGTGACTAGAGTGCAAGGGTTTGGGGGCTCTGTGCACTGAATACACTTTATAGACCAGGGAAAGTTACTGCTCCATGGCAGATGCCCACACTTCTTTGGAAAAAAGACTTACCATTTTCTCCAAGAAAATGGTTAGGGGAAAAAAGTTAAGGAACCTCCTGCTTAAAAGTATCTTGTCTGGGAAACGGATGTGGCTCAAGAAGTTGGGCGTCCGTCTACCATATGGAGAGACCGGGGTTCGATCCCCGTAACCTCCTGGTAAAAAAAAAAAAAAGTATCTTGTCTGATAGCTTAGCTTGCAATTATCAGAATTCTGTGCTCAGAATATTTCCAGCATTATCCTATATTCACTTAGTATATTAGATCACACCTTTCCTCAGCCTGTGATCAATATGTTATTTGAAACATCAATTCTCATCCATGAGTTGTTTAAACATGGCTTTATTAGCAAATCTATGAGGTTGAGTCATAAATTTTTGACAAGGGGATAATTATGTACAATTAGTATAAAATCGCCATCTTTGAACTATTCTATTTTCAGGCTGAAGTTGATAAAAATATAGAACTTTTGAAAAAGAAGGACGAAGAGCTCAGTTCTGCTCTGGAGAAAATGGAAAATCAGTCCGAAAACAATGATATTGATGAAGTTATCATTCCCACAGCCCCACTGTACAAGCAAATCCTAAATTTGTATGCAGAAGAAAATGCTATTGAAGATACTATTTTTTACCTTGGAGAAGCCTTGAGGCGGGGAGTCATAGACCTGGATGTCTTCCTGAAGGTATGTCTTCTCACTCTGCTTTCCAAGATTTTGGAACTTGTGTTTTAGAGCTGCTAAGCTTGAAAATCACAAAGAAGCTTTCTCCATAGGGTGGGTTAAGTTTCCTTGTCTTTCCAAAATAGAGTTAGTGAGATGTCTGGTGAGATCTATGGCTGTGAATGGTGTCTTCTCATCTATGGAATCCTGAGGATTGGTCTGAGTAAGGGTAGAAAAGTGGCCTTGTGGCTGCAGTTCCCCACCCCACCAGGCAGCATTAAGATGAATGCAATTCTTCTGTCTTACTACACTGCTTGGGTGGGTCAGGAGGTACAATGAGATTTCCACTGGTTTTTTCAGGACATACAACCTAAACTGAGATCAGACTGCATCATCCCCCCCCCCCCCTTTTTTTTTTCAGTTAGTTTTCTTAGAGTTCCATCATTTTAGACCACTTTTCCTAGATCAAACAGCCCTGCAAGGTATTGGGCTCCCCTCCAGATCCTAGGGCCATATTGAATGAAGCTTTTCTTAGGCTTAATGCTATTTTACATGACGATCCAGTGAGCCAAGTATAGCTCCTGCTGTCTATTGGGTCATAATGAGCATGGTTTTAGGAATAATAGCAGCAACCCTTTGGATATCAGATCTATGTGCTGCTGGTGCCTCACTGTACATGCTAGGCTGGTCCGGTTGCTTGCTGATCTTGCCTGTCTTACTTTGGGTAGGTGCTCAGACTTCATGCCTCAGACCTGGTACTAGCACACAAATGGCTGGGTATAAGCCAGAAACCCAAGGAATCACTCCCTCTCATTACAGTGTACCCTGCTTGGGTGGCACAGCTTAGGGAGAGATGCACTGTGAGGCAAGAGAGTAAAAGAATTGGGCCTTTGCCATTTGCTAGGCATTAGACTAGGGACAAAAGCTGGCCCTGTACTTCTCATCCCTGTCCTTCCCTTTTTTTTAGCCAAGGTTCTTAAAGGTTTTTTGGTAACTTTTGTTAGGACCACCAAAGTTTCCCTGGCTTCTTTGTTGTCCCAAGATGTAGCTCAAACTCCTAAGGCAGATCTTGCAATGTGGTGCTTTCCCTGTTGGTAAGCCTTTATAGGCTCTCATAAGACTACTTGCCTTAACACATAATGCCAGCACCAACCTGTTGGAGTTAAAAAAGCTACAGGTAATGGGGGTACTGGTTTCAAAGGAAAGTTGGTATATGTATTAAGTGTTCTTAGATCCCATTTAAGTTAACAAACTGATACTTCATGCCTGGGCCTGGATAAGAGCCTTTCTAAACTGTTGAAACTTTTTCCCCCTCCCAGCATGTACGTGTTCTGTCCCGTAAACAGTTCCAGCTGAGGGCACTAATGCAAAAAGCAAGAAAGACTGCCGGTCTCAGTGACCTCTACTGACTTCTCTGATATCAGCTGGAGATTGAGCTCTTCTTAAAGCATTCTTTTCTTCTCTACCTTTCTCTTATCAGTAGGTGCCCGGAATAAGTTATTGCAGTATATCATTCAAGTGTAAAGTATTTTGAATCAATAATATATTTTCTGTTTTCTTTTGGTAAAAACTGGCTTTTATTAATGCACTTTCTATTCTCTGTAAACTCTTTTTGTGCTAAATGTTGGGACTGACTATGCTAAATAAAATTTGTTGCATAATTTCTTCTTTATTGGACTTCTTTAGGAAAAATACATGAAACCTTAATAAGAAGTTCAGATTTCAACTTAGCAAACAAAGCATGATATCTATCTTAATTTGAAATTTAGTATTTACTCTATAAGGAGAATTCTATTTTAATATGGGTTCTATCACATAAAAATCTAAATTTTGAAATTGAGAGATTTGAGTGACTTTTTCCTCTGAAAGGTCCTGGGTGGTACCCTACCAATCCCTGCCTAGATTTGTTTCTTTATAGGCCTCATGAACCATAACCGTTTTCGTCAAGAAGAAAAGAAGAAATTGTAGAAGAATGCAGGTGCCAAGCTATATACACCTGGGAACTTAGGTAAACTAGGCAAAATGATCTGCCCACAGTTAAAGGGGTGGTTGTGGGGACAGAAATGAAGAAGGAGGTATAGTGTACATTGCTTCCCTGCTTTTATTGTCATTTGAAGTCATTCTTCATGGGGAGTGACTGTGTAGCCAAATTTGTGGCTTGAGCTATATATAGCTGCTATATGTTCTTAGAACTACAGAATGTTCTTTTTTAAAATGAGAGCACTAAAAGGTTCATGAGGTTACAAAGATAAGAACATTCTGATTTGATTTCATATGTTTTGAGATATTTAGGGAGCCAAGCAGTGCACTCTCTACACTCTATTCTGTAACAAGGAAGAATGACCAACTTAGTCACATTGAGGGGTTTATGCAATATAGATTCTTATTTTAAAAAAATAAAAATCCATTCACAAAAAATCAGAATAAAAGGTAGAAAGGTCAAGTCAAATTTTATTTAGTGTTAGAACTGGAATTAACATTTAGAGTTATTTTTCTGTGTACATACTCTTATTTTTACATTGTAGAGGAAGTTACAACTTTTTTTAATAGTATATATTTTTAAAACAGGATGTTTAAGCCAGCCAGAACAAAAGAATTAGCATGTAACCTTTGAAAAGAATCAGAATGTCTGTAACACAATAAACATAATACATTCTTTTGGATCAACTGGCAACTATATACAGACAAGGCAAGTACTGGTACATGAAATGTACCATAAACAATTCCATTGCTGCAGCCACTTAAGAATTGTAAAAAAATAAGTACCATCCAACATCTGGAGAGAGCTGGGAGGGCTACAGATACTCCACCCTTCCCTGTTTTCAACAACTTTTAAGAATTCAATTTTATTCAGTTTGATATATACAATCCCATAACTACTATCTTTTCTTCAAAAACTGCACAGTGGTAGCTTTAAACAACTTTAAAACTTGAGCTCCTTCTGAATTTCCCAAAGTGTTTCTGCACTTTTTTTTAACCGGGCTTCCTCTTCAGGGGTCAGATTTACCTTTATAATGTCTGTAATACCATTCTCTCCCAGGACACAAGGGATACTGAGGAATACTTCATCATTTATTCCATAGAAGCCCTGAAATTAAAGACTTAAATATTATTTTTCTTTCGTCTAACAAAGGTCTGCCATATGAGAACTGTCAGTTGCTTGTTTAATGAATGTCTTGAGATTTGTGGGTATGGATAATGGCAGAGAAATAAAGCATCAAAACAGAGAACAATTTAAAACAGATTATTAGACATTTATTGTCCAGTTTTTCAGTCATTTTTCCATATAGGCCCCAGACTCTCACCACGCTTGCTGGGCTTGTCCTCATTTTCCTATCTCCTTGTCCCCAAACCACTTCCTATTAGGGGACTACTTTGAAATTCCTATTACTTTATAGTCAAATATTTAGTTCCTTTTTTAAAAAAAAAAAAAACTTTCCCATTTGGCCCAGTAGGGGGATCTTACCAAGCCAGGAGACTAACCACTAATACTTTTGTGATTAGTGCTGCTTTCCTAGGTCTCTCCATGGAACATAATTGGAAGTATTAAGAGAAACAACTCAAGATGTGTCAAAATCACTACTCACAGTAGTTCCAATGTCACAGGAAATTTGTAGAGTTAGTGCACTCAAATTATAAAGATGCAAAAAGACATACTTTAATTTAATAAGAAGTGTCATACCAGAGCAGGACAAAGAACTATAGAAATAGGACACTTCTCACTCTCTTAGAGCAGCAACAAAGGATAACCTTTAGGAAGAGAGAGGCTTCCAAAAAATCAACATAAAAAATTAACAATTCATCAAATGTTCTTTACCCCTATTTTATGTTAAAGTTAATGATTTTTCAAGCATGAGCATCTACTACCTTAATGATGGTGGAAACTGGATGCACTCTCCTCAGATTCTTCAAAATACTTTCCACTAAATCAGCTATAGATAGGCCAATGCCCCAAGAAGTATAGCCTTTCATTTTAATAATCTCATAAGCACTATGGAATTAGAAATAAGAAATCATGAACATACGTTAGTTTGGAAGAAATATCATTGAACATCCATTTTATGGCAGCCTACCTGATAATGCCACAAAACTGAAATGTTTGATAATTTCTATAAATTTCTTTGAGGAGCTGGTTATGTAAGATAAACATTAGCATTATAATCTTAAGTACAGAGATCCAGAAATTAATATGAAATCCATTCTACTACTAAAAGGAAAGACCATGGCAACAATTTAAAAATAAATGAGTGCCTATTCATGTGCTAGATACTAGGTTAGGCTCAGCACTGACCCAGTCCTTGCTTAAGAATGGTAAATAGGGAAACGGATGTGGCTCAAGAGGTTCGGTGTCCATCTACCATATGGAGAGACCGGGGTTCGATCCCCGGTACCTCCCGGTAAAAAAAAAAAAAAAAAATGGTAAATAATCAGATAACTGCATAAAAATAAAAATAGAAGTACTAATGAAAGAAAAGTACAGGGACTATAACTTATACGACTTATATTTGAGGGACCTAATCTAATCCCTCTGACAAAATTCAGGCTAACAATTAAGGTACTGCAAATGTGAAATGAACAAGATTACCTGGCAATCACTTCTTTGTGGACATTTTCCCACTGCTCACCATCTTTATCGTTTCCTAGACCTGAGTTCAAATTCTTCACAGGGACACCAGCAATGTTCACTCCACTCCACACAGGAACTAAGAAAAAGATAAAAGCAAATATAGTTATTACGTGGTAGTATGAAGCAGGGTTTTTTGTGATTTTTCTCTTACCTTAGAAAAACTTAAAATTGCAGTGAGTGGTTTATTACTAGAGGAGTGTTCAACAGAACCATCAAAATTCATGTGTAACTGAGCTTCAACCCCCATCTGCTCAATCAAATCTTCAGGGATAGCCCCCATAATCTTTGCAGAGCTTTTAAACTATCAACTATAAATAAGTTTTATCTTTTCTCCCTTCAAATCCTTTGCCATTATATTAGAAGGACTTCAAGGGTTTGTCATCAGAAGACATTAATGAAAGGAAGAAGAAAAAAAAAGACTGCTATTACCAGAACACTCTTCCTCTTCTCCTTAAGTTATGCCCATCCCTTAATCAGAAGAATTCATGTTACTTGAATTACAATGCTGACCTTTCTGAGACAGTGTCCCAAGTTAAATATAAATCATATCATGTTACTTATTGCTGTGTTAAGAAAGCCTTATACCAGGGGTTCTTAACAAGGGGTCCGTGAGCTTGAATTTAAATTTAAAAAATCATTCTTGTGGGGACGTGTCGGTACAGGTGTGATATATTTATTAAATAATACACCGTATAGTGTGGACTTAGTAAGGGGTCTGTGGTTTTCACCTGACTGGCATAGGGTTCTGTGGAACAAAAAAGGTTAAGAATCCCTCCCCTGCCTTATACTCTTAACCATCCATATGTAAGATTATAGTAACATTCTCACTTTTTAAAATTTACAAGTATTTTTGGTGTGTTCTTTTATTGTAAAAATACTAAATGTACTAACATCTAAAACACTGTAAAAGGGCCTGAAATGAAGTAATAGTCCTTTCTCCCAACCAGGAGCTATTTTACTTTTAATCTCTATATGATGACTATAATATATGTTTCATAGAGTATAGGGCTCAATGGTGCTTTAGGCTTACCACTTGAGTCTCCATGCTCTCCAAGGATCCACCCATGACAGCTTTCAGAGTGTATACCAAGCCTCTGCCCAATTAGGAAACGGAAACGGGCAGTGTCCAGATTACAGCCACTTCCAATAACACGGTTTTTGGGAAATTTACTCAACTTCCAGGCCACGTAAGTTAAGACATCCACTGAGAAGAAAAAATTCAAATCAGAAAATTATCTCATCAAAAATGATATATTTTTTAGGGAAACGGATGTGGCTCAAGCGATTGGGCTCCCATCTACCATACAGGGGGTCCCAAGTTCTATTCCTGGGGCCTCCTGGTGAAATGCAAGCTGGCTCATGCGGCAAGATGGCCTGAGCATAGAGCTGGTCCACGCAGAGTGCTGGTCTGCACAGGAGTGCTGGCCCACACACAGCTGGTGCAGCAAGATGAAGCAACAAAAAGACACAGGGGAGACCTAATAAGAGATGCAGCAGACCAGGGAGCTGAGGTGGCGCAAGAAATTGAGCGTCTCCCACTCCATAAGGTCCCAAGATCAGTTCCTAGTGCCACCTAAAGAGAAGACAAGCAGGCACAGAAGAGCAGACAGTGAGCACAAAACAATGGGGTCGGGGGGGGGGGGTGCGGGAGATAAAGTAAATCAATAAAGTTTTTTTAAAAACAATTTAAAACAATATATTTTTTAGATTTACTAAATTAAAACTGATAAATCTGAAACCAGTAATTCTCTAAGTCATGTCCAGCTGTGCCACAACTCCAGGAATATTTACCCAATAGTAATAAATTATGAAATATGTTTTCACTCATATTTCACTCAAATGGTTGGGCGTCCATCTGCCATATGGAGGGACCTGGGTTTGATCCCCAGGACCTTCCGGTAAAATAGAAAAAATATATATAGAAGGCGCATGGGCTGCCAGGCTCTGTGTGCTGGTGAGCCACCAGTTCCCGGGAGCCATGCAGCAAGATGACGACGTAATAGGAGAGAGACGCAGGGGAGAGTCAAGACGAGATGCTCCGAAAGCTCCAAAAACCAGGAACCGAGGTGGCGCAGGTGGCAGAACACCTCTCTCCTACATCAGAGGTCTCCAGGATCAAATCCTGGTGAAGACTGGAGGAGGAGGATGAGAAGAGATGGCAGGAAACAGACACAGAGAATTGCCCAGTGAATGGACACAAAACAGCAAATGGGGAAGGGGGGGTTAAAATGGATAAAGTAAATAAATAAATCTTAAAAAAAAAAAAAAAAAGCTTAGCTAGTTGTTTTTAAAGGGGAATAGAAACAATTATAGACAATGTCAATGTTAGGAGAACATAAGCAGGCCTTAGCTCCAGAGGCAAGGGAAAAGTTTTGGCAAGATCTTATGAGTTGTGTGAATTATTTGTTTAAAACAATGTTTAATTAGCTTTATCAAAATATTTTCTTTTGTGAAGTTTATTTTTAAAATGGTGAGTGTTAACCAAAAGAAAGTCAGTGCAGCTTTAAAAACAGTAGTTACATCGCACCCTTGCAGACCCTTCCTCCACCCCACCCCCAGATGCAGTGTGGAGCTACCCTGCACTCCCATTGTGGGTTCCTGGCCCTTTTCCAGAAGGAGCAGAGTAACCCCTGTACTCTTAATTGGATGTTGGGGCCAATCTGTTGGGTGGTAAACTGAAAAACTGAACCAGGAAAAATATCTAGCTTGCTGTCCCAGGACTTGCCCTGCAAGCAAAAGCAGCTTGCAGGTAGCTTAAGCAGTGTAAGAAATGTTTAAGTCATAGTGGCCTGGGGAAAGGAGTGCCTGCTTTAGAACATCTGGGAGGGGGGAAAACGTCTATTTCTCAGGAAATAGTGGGGGCATTCAAATTCCCATAAACTGGGAAATTACCAAGGTCATGAGCAGATAAAAGCCTAAGACAACATGCAGGCCCAGAATAGACAGAAAGCATGCAATTCACATATAACTCAGGTTGATAATCTTGATAAGACACCAGCCTACAAAGAACCAATTTGAAAAAACTGTGAGAGGTGTTAAAAATTTTGTGTTGCTTTGTTTTTGTTAGCTCCTGGCACTCAGGAAAAATTCTGTCATATCATTAACTAGATACAATCTTAAGGAACATACAGCTCAGAGGCTAAATCCCAAATTTAAAAACTGATTCTCAATATGCTTGAGGAGACAAACACAGAGAAAGAACTAAAGTATTAGGAAAATGGTGGATGAACAATATGAAAATATCAATAAACATACAGAAATTTTAAGAAGAACAAACCAGAACTACTGGAGTTGAAGACCACAATAACTGAAATGAAAACGTCACTAGAGGGTTTTATAGCAGATTGGAGCTAGCAGAAGAATCAGTGAACCTGAAGAAAAGAGGATGGAAATGATTCAGGCTGAGAAACAAAGAATAAATAATAATGTATATATTGAGGGGAAAAAACCAGCTGTGGTGGCTTGCCGCTGTGTACCCTAGAAAACCATGTTCTTAAATTTAATCCATTCCTGTGGGTGTGAACCCAATGTAAACAGGACCTTTTGATGAAGTTACTTGAGTTAAGGTGTGGCCCAAATGACAAAGAATCCTATTATTGAAGGCCTTATAGGCAAGGGCACAGAGACAGAGAAAGCAAGAGGAAGCAGCCAGAAGCCAAAAATCAAGAGAACCCAGGAGAAGCCAACATTTGCATCACCATATTGGGGAAGTCTTAATAAATTTAAAAATATTGAAATCACACAATGTGTTTTTGCCAACCACAATGGAATGAAGCAGAAATCAATAATAGAGGGAGAATAGGAAAATTCACAAATATGTGGAAATAAAACAATACACTCTTTAAACAGTGGGTCATAGAAGAAATCACAAAGGAAATTAGGAAATATCTTGCGGCAAATGGATGAACTGTATGCTTTATTAATATGTATCAATAAAATTGATTTGTTAAAAAAATAAAAGATATCTCATAATCTGTAATGGGTTTTCCACAACGGTGTGGTGTGTTGGTAAAGGGGTGTTGTATGGGAATTCTACACGTGTGCATGATTGTTTTGTAAGTTCACAACTTATGTCATAAAAAAAATATTAAAAAAAAACAAAACAAGAAAGCTAGATCTCAGTGAGAGTCTTTCTAAACAACTAGAAAAAGTAAAGCAAAATAATCCCAAAGTGGGCAGATGGAAGAATATAACATATTAGAGCAGAGATAAATGAAACAGAATAATAAAATAAAAACATCAGAATCAACAAAACCAAACGTTGGTGCTTTGAAAAGACCAATAAAATCAATAAACCTTAACTGAGACTGACAAAAAATAAGAAAGAGGATGCAAATGCAGTCAGAAACAAAGGGGGACCATTACTACTGACCCCAAATTAAAAGGATTATAAAAGGATACTAAGCAACTATACACCAACAAATTAGATAACCTAGATGAAATGTGCAAAAACCTAGAAACACTGATTCAAGAAGTTGAAGATCTCAAGAGAGCAATTATTCCACTCCTATTCCGGTAAACCTATTGTAGGTGGGACCTTTTGATTAAAATATTTCAGTGAATGGCCTTTGATTAGATTGCATAACCGAGAGTGGGGCTTAATCTTTTTACTGGAGTCCTTTATAAATGACAGAAACCTGCAAAAACACACCAAGAAAAAGCTTCAGAGACAGAAGGAACCCAGGAGCTCACAGAACCACCACTAAGGAGGAAGAATGCCACAAAAGCAAAAAGTTGAAAGCAGTAAGACCTGGAAAAGGAACAGATGCCTCCATGCACCTTGCCATGTGTGAGAGGACTCCAGGATTGCCGGCTGCTGGTCTCCTGTTGATGCCTTGATTTGGATACTCTCATAGCCTCATAACGGTAAGCTTTTAACCTAATAAATTCCCATTGTAAAAGCCAACCCATTTCTGGTATATTGCTCCCAGTAGCTTTTAGCAAACTAAAACAATCAGTAAGCAAAAACATCTCAGCAAAGAAAAGCCCAGAACCAGATGGCTTCATTAGTGAATTTTACCAAACATTCCAAGAGGAATTAACACCAATCCTACTCAAACTCATAAAAAATTGAAAAGTAGGGAACACTCCCTATATTTGATAAGGCTGACAGCACCCTCACACCAAACCCAGATAACAATACCACAAGAAAAGAAAATTATATACTAACGTCCCTTATGAATATAGATTGCAAAAATCCTCAACAAAATACTGGCAAACTTAATTCAACAGCACATTGAAGGGATTATGAGCCATGATCAAGTAGGATTTATCCCAATTATGGAAGGGTAGTACAAATATGAAAATTAATGTAATACACCACATCAATAGAAGGGGGGAAAACACAATAATCTAAATCGAGCCAGAAAAGGCATCTGAAAAATCCAGCACCCTTCCTGATGAAAAAAAAAAAAAAAACTCAGAAAACTAGGAATAGAGGAAAACTTCAACATGATGAAGGTCATATGTGAAAAACCCACCACATCATATTCAATGATGAGAGTTTTTCCTCTAAGATAATGAACAAGACAAGGATGCCCACTGTCATCCTATTAAACATTGTACTAGAAGTTCTAGCCAGAGTAATTAGGCAATAAAAAGAAATAAAAGATATCCAAATTAGAAAGGAAGAAATAAAACTTTTCCTATTTGCAAATGACATGATCCTATATATAGAAAATCTCAAAAAATCCATGGCAAAGCTACTAAAGCAAATAAAAAAATTCAGCAAAGTGGCAGGGTTACAAGATCAACACCCAAAAGTCAGTAGTGTTTTTTTCTGTTTGTTTGCTTTTAAGGTACCAGGGCCAGAGATTGAACCCAGGACCTTGAATGTGGGAAGCTGGCACTCAACAACTGAACCACACAGGCTCCCCTGAGTTGTTTCTTTTTTTTTTCAGGTGGCACCGGGAACCAAACCCCAGACCTCCCATGTAGGAAGCAGATGCTTAACAACTGAGCAACATCAGCTCCCCAACCAGTAGTGTTTTTAAACAGTAGTACTGAACAATCTGCAGAGGAAATGAAAAAAAATGTTCCATTTACAAGAGCAAATAAAGGAACCAAATATCTAGAAGTAAGTTTAACCAAGTAGGTACAGGAAAACTAGAAAGCATTGCTAAAACAAATATAAAGAAGAATTAAATAAATGGAAGAACATTCTGGGTTCATGGATTGGAAAACTAATTATTTTTCAGATGTTAATTTTACCCAAAGTGATATACAGACAAATCAATGAGATTCTAATAAAAGTTCCAATACACTTTGCATAAATGGAAAAGCCATTCATACAATTCACCTGGAAGGATAAGGGGCCCTGAATAGTAGAAACTGTATTGAAAAAGAACAAAGTTGGAGGAGTCACACTTCCTGGTGACTTTCCACTGTAATCAAAACAGCATGCATCAACTAGAATATATGTATGTCTCTATTACAAGGTGTTAATAATATGGTGATATATGGGAAAATACAACTAAGGTAACTTATGGACTATAGTTAGCTAATACAGGAAGCAGATGTGGCTCAAGCAGTTGAGCACAAACCTACCACATGGGAGGTCCCAGGTTTGGTTCCCAGTGCCTCCTAAAGAAGACAAGACTGCAAGCTGACATGCATCAACAAGGTGACACAACAAGGAGACACAATGAGAGATATAACAAGCAGAGAGCAGAGGTGGCTCAAGTGATTAGGTGCCTCCCTCCCACAGGGGAGGTCCTGGGTTCAGTTCCTCGTGCCTCCTAAAAAAGAAGATGAGCAGACAGAGCAGGCAGTGAGCACAAACAACAGGTAGGGGGTAGAAATAAATCTTTAAAAAAACAGTAATACTGTAAAAATTTTTCATCAATGCAACGAAGATACTATAGCAATACTAAGGGTCAGCAGTGGGGGTGGGGTACAAGGGCTATGTGATTTTCTTTTTGGAATAGTGAAAACTTTCTAAAATTGACTGTGATAAAGACAGTACAACTCTGTGATTAGACTGAGAGCCACTGAGTGTAGACTTTGGATACAGTACACAAAACACGGGACTGTAAGTGAACCCTGTGGTCAAATATGGCCTGTGGTTAAAAGTACAAATATATGAACATTCTTTCTAATATTACATGGTGTTAATAATAGGGTGGTTAGAGGAAAATATATGTAAGATTCAGACTATAGTTAGTAGTAGTATTTTAATACTCTTTCATCAATGCTAACAAAAGTACCACACTAAGGCAAAATGTCTACAATAGGGAAGTGTATTGAGAATGTTGTATTTTTGCATGACTTTTCTGTAAACTTACACCATCTTTAATTTAAAAAAATGAGTACGGTACTGACATAATGACAAACATAAGGAATCAAATTGAGAGTTCAAAAATAAACCATATCTATGGCCAAATGATATTTTTACAAGGGTGCCAAATCCATTCAATGGTGAAAAACAGTCTCTTCAACAAATGGTGCTGGGAAAAGTGTATATCTATACACAAAAGAATGATGTTGGTCCCCTACCTCACACCATATACAAAAATTAACTCAAGGGAAGCGGCTGTGGCTCAATCAGTAGGGCTCCTGTTTACCATATGGGAGGCCCCAGGTTCGGTTCCCGGGGCCTCCTGGTGAAGGCAAGCCCTCCCGCACGGCGTGGTTAGCTGACCCAGCGAGCACAAGCAGCAAGGGGGGGATAAATGAATAAATAAATAAAAAATCTTTAAAAAAAAAAAAAAATTAACCCAAAATGGATCAAAGACCTAAATAACCAAGGTCTTCAGGACCTTGTGTTAGGCAATGTTTTGGATTTTATACAAAAAGTGCAAGCAACAACAACAAAAATAGATAAATGGTACTTCATCAAAAGTTAAAACTTTTAAAGGACTTCATTAAAGTAAAAAGGCAACCTATAGAATGGGAGGAAATATTTGGAAACCACTTATCTGTTAAGGGTTTAATTCCAGATATAGTCCTGGTGAGGATATGAAGAAATAGGAACATTGTGGTGGGAATGTAAAGTGGTACAGTAGCTGTGGAACAGTTTGGCAGTTCTTCAGAAAGCTAAATATAGAATTACCATATGACCCAGCAATCCCACTTTAAGGGAAAGAACTGAAAGCAGGGACTCAAGCAGATATTTGCGCATTGATATTCATACTGGCATTATTCACAATTGCCAAAAGGTGGAAGCAACTGAAGTGCCCTACAACAGATGAATGGATTAACAAATTGTGGTATATACATAAAATGAACTATTATTCAGCCATAAAGGAATGAGTTCTGATACATGTGACAACATGGATGAACCTTGAAGACATCATGTTAAGTGAAACAAGCCAGGCACAAAAGGACAAATATTATGATCTGATATGAAATAATTAGAATGAGCAAATTCACAAAATCAGAAACTAGAATACAGGTTACGAGGATACAGGATGGGGGTAGGGAATGGAGAGTTAATGCTTAATTGGTATAGATTTCCTGTTTGGGGTGATGGAAAAGCTTTGGTAATGCGTGGTTGTGATGGTAGGTAGCACAATGCTGTGAATATAATTAACACCACTTAAATAATTGAATGTAGTTAAAGGGATATTTTACTTTGTATATGTTTTAAGATTAAATTTTTTAAAAAATAGGACTACCGCACAGTGAATCCTAATGTAAACAGTCTAGACTACCATTAGCAGTATAATTATAATATTGTTTCATCAATTGTAACAAAAATACCACAGTAATGCAAAGCATTTATAATAGGGAAAACTGTATGAGCTGTAGTACATGAGAACTCTGTATTTTATGCATGATTTTTCTGTAAAACAACCTTTCTCATAAAGTAAAAAGATAAATGGGGGGGGGTTATTTTGTGGGGATTAGAAAAGTCTCTTACATGATTTAAAAGGAAAAATGGGGCAATGTCCCAAACAATATTAGGAGTGAAATATGGGACGTAACCACAGATACAGTGGAAATTTAAAATGCTATAAAATATGAAAAAATTGCCAGTAAATTTTAAAGCTTGGATGAAATGGATAACTTTCTAGAAAAATTCCTAATATACTCAAGAAGAAATGCAGAATTTGAATAAACAAATAAACAGTAATGAAATTCAATCAAAATTATATCCCCTCACCATTTCATATTTTACAGATGCATTTTACAAAACTTCATGATACAGTTCATTCTTATGTCATCCAAACTCTTTTAGATAGTAGGAAAAAGATTGGTGGTAGGGGATATTGTAAAACCTTGATATCAAATCTGAGAATAATAAATCCATGGCACTTATTTACATGAATGCACAGGTATTAAATAAAATAACAGAAAATATAATTAAGTAGGTTTTTTAAAAAAATACTTCATGACCACATAGGGTTTACCCCAGTAATACAAAGATGGCTCAAAATCAGAAAACTTATTATATTACCCTACACAAGATTGAAAGAAAAATGTGTGATCATTTTAATACATATAGAAAAACATGATGAAATTCTGAACCCGTCACAATTTTTTAAATTAATAAAATAACACTCAACAATGTAGGAAACAGATATTGAGAGGTAATGAGTTATTGTTTGTTTTTTGTTTTTTATTATTATTATTGGAATAATGAAAATGCTCTAATAATGATTGAATTGATGAATGCACAACTATGTGACTATACCAAATACCATTGATTGTATACTCTGGATGAATTATATGCTTTATTAATATGCATCAATAAAATTAATTTATTTTTAAAAAATGTAGGAAACAGAAAGAAACCTCCTTAATTTAAAAATGGTATCTAAAGGGAAATGGATGTGGCTCAAGAGGTTCGGCGTCCATCTACCATATGGAGAGACCGGGGTTCGATCCCCGGTACCTCCCGGTAAAAAAAAAAAAAAAAAAAAATGGTATCTAAAAGCCAAAATAAACATCATATATAATGAAATTTTAGAAGCAATTTCATTAAAGTAAAATCCTCTTAACTATGGCAATAGAATAGGAAAAAGAAAAGATCTTAAAGAATAGATAAAATTCATTTGGAGAGGATAGAAATGTTTAATAAAAAATTTCTGGTATAACTTTTTTTTTTTTTTTTTGGTGTTTCTGAAAACAAGTTTTATTTAAATAAGAGTTTAAATACATTACATAACATTAAAACTGAAGGGGGGGGGAAAACCCAAAAACCAGTTCTGATACTTCACATGGCATTGGGCAGCTGTTGCTAATAAATTGCAAGCTCTACAGCTAGCTACGTGATCGATATATCAGTTTGAAATTTGTTCCCTTGTCAAAAGTTTAACTCTGATAGAAAGTTGCCCTCACATTCTGGTGGCTCTTTGTTTGGACAATCTTAGCTAGGCTATTATGCCTGATCAAAAGGAACAAAGACCTCGGTGGCATGTCCTTACTACAGGGAAGGTGGCCTCTCTAAGTTCTGCTCACCTGGTCAACTTGAAGACACCAGGGGCTCTTTGTTACCAAAAGGCTCCCCTCTTGTGGTACCGCTGCTGTGGCTGCCTCACCCCATCTTTTCTCAGCTCCACCGAGGGCTGGTCAGTTGGTGACATTCTCTCAGGGCAGGGAACTCTCCAGAGGGAGGACCAAAGAGCTTCTGGCCAAACAGCCATCCATGATCTTGGGGCTCTGGGCGTGGCTGAAACATCACATTATTGCTTTGTTTCAGGCTGGACACTGCCAGGTGCCTACTGCTTGACCTCTGTTTAAATGAGGGATTTCAAGACTAGACAGCATGGCTCTTTTCAGTTTATTGCATGAAGGAGTTACACTAGTCCAAGTTAAAAGTGGACCCCAAATGATTACATTATAGAAGCTGTGAGGTTTTTAAACTTGTGACAAGGGACAGAAGGGAAATTTTCTACTCATTGCAAGGAAATCCTCACTTAAGCTTCAGTGAGCCACAAGCACTTAAAATCCATGAACCTTCAACTGGTCATCCTTAGCCAGTCCAATCTCCACAAGGAACTGGCATATGTTCTTGCGCTGGTCACCCTGTAGCTGAATCACTTCTCCATATTCTGGATGCTCAATTACAGTACCATTGCAGGCAAATTTCTTCTTAAACGCCTTCACTAGCTTCTTTTTATCGTAATCATCAGCGATCCCTTGAACAGTGGTAAGGGTCTTCCTGCCATTTCTCTGTTGAATTCTTATATGGATATAATCCTCAGTCCCAGCAGGAAGCAGGTCATCACCCTTACTTGCATCAGCAAAGGGGTCGTAAGAGTGGAGGTTCTGGATAGCGGACATTCCATACGATTCCTTTTCCTCGGTGGAAACGGCCTGCAGAAGGTGGCGGCGGGAGAAGGCGGGCAGGGGGGACGGAGAGTCGGGAAGCGAGGGGGCTCAAGGGGGAGGCTGCTGAGTCCTCGGCGGCGGCTCAGTGACTGGGGCTCTGGTATAACTTTAAAGTAATAAAGAACAGAAAGGAAAAGAATGAACAGAGCCTCAGAGTTCTGTTGGGACACCACTAAGCACAGCAATAAATGCTTAATGGTAGTTCCCGAAGAAGAGAAAGGGACAGAAAAATTATAGGAAGAAATAATGGCAGAAGACTTCCCAAATATGAAAAACATTAATCTACACATTCAAGAATCCCCCTGAACTCAAGCAGGATAAACAGAGGCTCCCACTTAGATATTAGATATATTACAGTCAAACTATCAAAAGACAAAAAGTCTTGGAAACAACAAGAGAAAAACACCATCACATACAAGGGGACCAAAATAACTAGACAGCTCATTTCCTATCAGAAACAATGGAGGTCAGAAGACATATTCAAATTACTGGAAGGAAAAAACAACCTAGAATCTGATACCGACCAAAACTGTATTTCAAAAATGAAGATAAAATATACTCCCAGATAAAGATTGAGAAAATTGATTGCTAACAGACCTGCCTTACAAGAAATTGCAAAGGAAGTTTTTCGGACTGAAAGGAATTGGCACCAGACGATAATTAGAATCCACATGAAAAAACAAAAAGGACTGGTAAAGTACTCATGGTAAATCACTGATAAAGTGACTACATGGTAACTATGAAAGATGATATAAAATATACATGTACGCACACACACATCTCAATTAAAAACAGTTGCATAAAACAATATAAATTGCATAGTTATGGCTATAGCATATAATATAATTGACATTGACAACACAGAGGGAACAGAAAGAAGCTAGAGTGGAGCAAGGAAGTGACACTAGATTTTCTTTTTTTTTTTTTTTTTTTTAAGATTTTATTTTATTTATTCATTTATCCCCCCCCTTGCTGCTTGTGCTCGCTGGGTCAGCTAACCACGCCATGCGGGCGGGCTTGCCTTCACCAGGAGGCCCCGGGAACCGAACCCGGGGCCTCCCATATGGTAAACGGGAGCCCTACTGATTGAGCCACAGACACTTCCCTAGACTGTATCTTGAATCTAGAGGAAGAAATGAAGAATGCCAGAAATGGAGAATAAGGTTAATATTAAAAACTTTATAAATGTATTTTTTCTTCTTTCTTCTCTTAGCTTCTATAAGCAATCTTAGATTATATAAAGCAATAATAAAACTATTTTGGGGTTTGTAATATAGAGAGACATATACAATAACAGCACAAAAGTACAGGGAGCCAAGATTCTATATTATATTAGAATTTTGCAAAAAACGTGAAGTACATTCTGGCAAGTTAAAATGAATATTTTAGCCCCAAGAGCGACCACTAAGAAAATAACTAAAGAAGATATATTTTTTTTAATTCCTGCTTTTTTTTGCCTTTTTTTTAATTAAGGAGGTACTGGGGATTGAACCTGGGATCTTGTACATGGGAAGCAGGAGCTCAAACCACTGAGCTACACTCGCTCCCCCCCATATTTTTTAAGTCAATAAAGGATTTAAAATATTATATTAAAAAATACCCTTATAATACAAAGAAGTCCATAAAAGAGAAAGAGAGCAATAAAAAAGATATGACATACAGAAAACAAACAGCAAAATGAGAGGCATGAATTTAAACCTCAATAAAAACATATGTGAATAGACAAAACAATCCATTCAAAAGGCAGAGATTGTCAGACTGGATAATTAAAGATCTAACTATCTTGCACACTACAAAAGACATACTTTGAATTTAAAGGTATAAATAGGTTGAAAGGAAAGGAGAGAAAATGATACTCCATACAGTCAACAACCATAACAGAACTGAGTAGTTCTAATAATACCAGACAAAATAGACTTTAAGGGGAAAAAAAAGTTACTAGAGACTAGGTAAAATAGATTAATTCATTAGGAAAATATAACAATTATAAACATAGGCCCCAAAATACATAAAGCAGAAAGACAAAAGGGAAAAGTAGTCAATTCAAAATAATTATGGAAGACTTCAACACTCTACTCTTTATAACAGATAGAACAATTAGCAAGGTAAAAGAAGATTTGAACAATGCTATCAACTAATTAGACAAAAGCCACATCTACAGAACACTCTACCCAACAGCAGAACATACATTCTCAAGTGCATGTGGAATGTTCTCCAGGATAATCGATCATATGCTAAACCAACGAGTCTCAACAAATTTGAAAGAACTGAAATCATACAAAGTATGTCCTCAGTCTGTAATGTAGTTAATTTAGAAATTTTTTTTTAAATCTGAAAAATTCAGATTTTATTGTTGATTTTTTCGAAATTAAACAATATGTTCCTAAATAATCAAGGAGTCAAAAAAGAAATCAAGAGAGAAGTTAGAAAATATTCTCAGATAAATGAAAACAAAAACACAATATACAGAAATGTATAGGATACAACTAATGCCCATGCTTAAAGGGAAATTCAAGATTCTTTCCACTAGAAAAGAAGAAAGTTCTCAAATCAAGAATCTAACCTTCTACCTTAAGAAACTAGAAAAATAAGAGCAAACTAAACCCAAATAAAGTGGATGAAAGGAAATAAGAGATTAGAAAGGAAATAAAAATGATATAGAAAAATCAATAGAGAAAATTAATGGTGCCAAAAGTTGGTTCTTTGAAAAGAGCAACAAAGTTGAAAAATCAAGACTGGCCAAGATAGAATGAACAAGGAAAAGAAAATGAGCAAAGACTGAATTTACAAAAGTCAAGAATGAATGAGAACCATCAATACTGATGTTAGAGAAATAAACAGGATAATATAGGAAACAATTGTAAGCCAACTAAATAGATAATTTACATTCAATAGACAGATTCCTAGAAAGAAAAAAACCTCAGAAACTGACTCAAAAATGGAAAATCAGAATAGACCTGTAACAAAGAGATTGAATCAGTAATTTTAAATCCTCCCAGAAGAAAAGTCTAGGCCTAGATGGTTTCCCTAGTGAATTCCACCAAATGTTTAAAAGACCAGTACTGCATATAATCTTCCAGAAAATGGAAAAGGAGGGAACACTTCACTAATTGTTCCATAAGGCCAGTATTACCTTGATACTAAAGGCAAAGATATGACAAGAAAACTACAGGCCAATATCCCTAAAATATATATACATGCAAGCATCCTCAACAAAACGCTAGCAAACCAAATCCAGCAATATTTAAAAGGATTGCACATCATGACTCAGAATTTTTCCCCAGGATGCAAGTTACGTTTAACAGTTTAACATCCAAAAATCAAGTTAATAGAATAAAGTACAAAACCACATGATCTCAAAAGACACAGAAAAGTATTGGCAAAATCGTCACATGATAATAATAAATTTAAAAATTGAAAAAAAAAACCTCAACAAACTAGGAAGAGACAGGAACTTCCTTCACATTATAAAGAGATTCTATGAAAAACCTACAGTTGGGGAGCAGATGTAGCTCAAGAGGTTGAGCACTTGCTTCCCACTTACAAGGTCCGAGGTTCGATCCCCAGTACCTCCTAAAAACAAACAAATGAAAAATCAACTCTCATTGGGGAGCAAATTTAGCTCAGTGGTTGAGTGCCTGCTTCCCATGTGTGAGGTCCTGGGTTCAATCCCTGGTACCACCTAAGAAAAAAAAAAGCCTACAGTTAAAATCATACTCAGGGAAGCAGATGTGGCTCAAGCAGTTGGGTGCCCGCCTACCACATGGGAGGTCCCGGGTTCAGTTCCCAGTGCCTCCTAAAGAAGACGAGCAAGACAGCAGGCTGGCGTGGTGAGCTGACGCAACAAGATGACACAATGAAGAGACACGAGGAAACACAATGAGAGACACAATAAGTGGCAGTGAGGTGGCTCAAGCCATTGGGTACCTCCCTCCCACATAGGAGGTCCCGGGTTTGGTTTCTGGTGCCTCCTAAAAAAAAGAAGACGAGCAGACAGCAAGCACAAACAAGGGGGGGGGGGGAATTATTATTATTTTTTTTTTAATCATACTCAGTGGTGAAAAACTAAATGCTTCCCTTCTAAGACTGGGAACACAACAAAATTTCTTGTATATGCAGTACAAGATTTCTTGTATATGCAGTACAAGATTTCTCTCTCACACTTACATGCAACGTTACATGATAGGTTCTACCCCAGGCTATTAGTCCAGAAAGAAGGAAAAAAAAAAGCATCCACATTAGAAAACAGCAACTATAAAACACTGTAGAAATGTGCAAAGATGGCAGAGTAGGAAGCTCCAGAAATCACTGTGACCACTACAACAACTATTCAACATGCAGAAACTGTCTGAATAAACTATTTCAAAACTCAGAGTCCAGCAGAGCACTATACAGCATCCAGGGAAGGGCAGGAGGAAGAGGCTGGCAGGTTATGGTAATTACCAGTAAATTGCTCTCAGCGGTCACTGTCACCCCATCCCCTACTCTCACAGCAGGCAGCAGAAAGGGACATAAAAATCCAGTTTCCCAGGATCTGGGGGTTAGGGTGGTCACAGCCCAATCATGGCTCACTACTTTTGATTAGCTAATTCTGAATGCTAAGGCCCCAGACAAAGTCAGCGAGGGAGACTTAAAGATGGTACACTTCTTCAAAGCTGCAGAGGACAGGTGAAGGACTGCATTTGCTGGGCAGGTGCCGAGTCAAGAAAACACAGGTTTGGGAAGCCATGGAAGAAGTTCCTGGTGCTCTTCCTGGCCCCAATCTAATCCCCTCCCCAGAGCAGTTTGGAGCTGTCCAACGCTCCCTTTGTGAGTCTCTGGCCTTGTTCCCTGTTTGGGAAAGACTGACTTGGGAAAACTTACCAGTTTGCACCCCCCTCCCAGAATTTGCCCTCCAGGCAAAAGTGTCTTGAGATAAGGAACCATAGTGTAAAAAACAATTGAGGCAGGCAGCCTAGGGCAAAGGCTTACCTATTCTAAATCCTGCAGTGGGACATCTAGGAGAGGGAGCAGCTCTGTTCCTGGGAAGTAGAGGAGCATTCAAACTCCTAAGGCTAGCAAGCATGAACCCAGGACAAGATACAGGCCCAGAAAAGACAGGGAGGGCCCTGCACTTCGTATTTGCCTTGAACTGACTTTCCCCAATAAGAGGGCTGAACTCTGACAAAGAGCACCAGCCAACCCAAGCCAATTTGCAAAGATGGTGAACATGTTATTTGCTTAGGTTTGCTTGGTTTTGTTAGCTGTTGACACAAAAGAAAATCTTCATCATATCACCTTCTGGATATAAACTCAAGAAACAGACATATCAGGGAATAAATTCCAGAGTAAACATTTTATAATATTATATAGTACAGTGTGCAAGAAAAGATTGTAAGACAGAGGAAATGATGGCCCATCCAAAGGAAAAGAATAAAAATCTCTGGATAAACAAAATGTGGTATTTCCATACAAAGAAATATATTTGGCAATAAAAAGGAACAAAATATTGATTCCTACTATAACATAGATAAACCTCAAAAGTATGCTAAGTGGAAGAAGGAAGACACAAAATAACATATACTGAATGATTCCCATTATATAAAATATCCAGAGAAGGCAAATATATAGAAACAGATAGTAGATTATTTTCTGCCCCTATAAAGGGGCAGAAGATTTCTTTTTGTGGTGATGGAAATGTTATAAAATTAGATTGTAGTAATGATTGCACAACTCTGTAACTATAATGAATATCATTGACTTATACCCTTAAAACAGGTGAATTTTTATAGTATGTAAATCATAAGTCAATGAAGCTGTTTAAAAAAAAAAAAAAAAAAACCCAACATCTGAGATGGCACAAGTTTTTTGGGTTTTGTTGTTGTTGTTGTTGTTGTTGTTGTTATGTTTTTTGTTTTTTTAGGAGGTACCGGGGATTGAAGCCAGGACCTTGTACATGGGAAGCAGGCACTCAGCCATTTGAGCTACACCCATTCCATCGTCATCAGCTCTTAACAAGAACCTCTGCCCATTGACATCAGGCTAACCTGCTGGATGTGCAGTACCTTGACCAAATCCAGCTTCTGAAAGGAGCTAATGTTTGTTTAAGTAATTTAAGTTAGTTTAAACTACTTGTTTCTTTAAGTTTCCACTTCTTCAAGGTAAATCACAAGTGGAAGTTTTCAAAGTACTTTACCTATCTCTAACAATTTGTATTATAAATGTGTTGAGATGTATCCATTCAATAAGAAATAATCAATTTTACTTCTATATACTAATATCAAAGTGGAATTTTTAATAGTTTTATAAAAAATACCAACTACCTAGAAATAAACCAAAAGGTATATATATAGTACCTATGTGTAGGAAATTATAAAATTTTTAATGAGAGGGAAGCGGCTGTGGCTCAATCAGTAGGGCTCCCGTTTACCATATGGGAGGCCCCGGGTTCGGTTCCCGGGGCCTCCTGGTGAGGGCAGGCCTGCCCGCATGGCGTGGTTAGCTGACCCAGCGAGCACAAGCAGCAAGGGGGGGATAAATGAATAAATAAATAAAATCTTTAAAAAAAAAAAAAAATTTTTTAATGAGAAACTAATGGAGGTGTAAATAAATATCCAATTAATATATAATATGGTCCAGAAGTAAAGCATTCAATATTGTAAAAATATTGTTATGGTTTGAAGATACATGAACCCCAGAAAAATCATGTTCTTAAAGCTAATCCATTTCTCTTAGTGCAAACCTATTGTAGGTGGGATCTTCTGATTAGGTTACTTCAGTTAGGGTGTGGCCTAGGGGGGGTCTTAATCCCCTTACTGGATTCCTTTATAAACAGAATGCACAGGGAGTGAAAGAGAAAGCCATGGATGCAGGAAGCTGAAAGCAACAAAACCCAGAGGAGAGGCGAGAGACCAGCAGATGCTGCCATGTGCCTTACCATGTGACAGAGGAGTTCAAAATCACCAGCAGCCAGTCCTCAGTGGGGAGAAAGCATCGCCTGATGATGCCTTGATTTGGACATTTTTCTCAACCTCAAAACTGTAAGCTTGTAAACTAATAAATCCCCATTGTAAAAGCCAACCCATTTTCTGGTATATTGCTTTCAGCAGTCCAGCAGACTAAAACAGGTATCAATTCTCCTCCACTAATCTACAGACTATATGCACTCCCAACTCAGAATCCCAGGAGGATTTTTTTTATGGGAACTGCTAGGTAGAAGCAACAAACTATTGATAAATACCACAACTGAATGCATCTCAATAGCATTATGCTGAAAGAAAAAAGCCAATTCAAAACGTTATATACCAATGGAACAGAACTGGGAGTTCAGGAATAAATCCTTCTATCTGTGGCCAGTTGATTCTTTTTTTTTCTTTTTTTTTTTTTTTTTTTAATTTATTTATTTATTTATTTTACCGGGAGGTCCCGGGGATTGAACCCAGGTCCCTCCATATGGGAGACGGACGCCCAACCACTTGAGCCAAATCTGCCCCCTGTGGCCAGTTGATTCTTGACAAGGATGTCAAGTCCAGTCAATGGGGAAAGAACAGTCTCTTCAACAAATGGTGCTGGGAAAGTAGATATCCTCATTCAAAACAAATGACAGTAGACCTCCTCATTACACCATATACAAAAATTAACATGAAACAAAAACCTATATATAAAGACTTTGTATCAAGCAATGAATTCTTAGACTTTACACTAAATGCATGAGCAACAAAAGAAAAAAACAGGCAACTGAAACTTCATCAAAATTAAATCTTCTATGCATCAAAGGGCATTATCAAAGAAGTAAGACAACCTACAGAATGAGGGAAAATATTTGGAAACCATGTATCTGATAAAAGTTTAAATATCCATAATATATAAAGAAATTTTACAACTCAACAACAAAAAGCAAACCACCTAATCAAAAAATGGGCGGGTCGGATGTGGCTCAACTGGTTGGGCGTCCATCTCCCATATGGAGGGACCCGGGTTCGATCCCTGGGACCTCCCCGTAAAAAAAAAAAAAAAAATGGGCAAGGGGATTGTGGGAAGATGGTGGAGTTGGAAGCCCCAGGATTGTCTATCTACCAGAACAACTATTAAACAGGCAGGAACTGTTTAAAACAACTATTTCGAGACTCTGGAAACCACTTGAGCACTGTACAGCATCCTTGGAAGAGTAGGAGGAAGAGGTTGATAAATTATGATAATTGAAAGAAATTGCTCTGTGGGGGATTACCATATGAATATCATTTACCACTATGAATATAAGATGTCTGCACACTGGTATTATTCATAACTGCCAAAAGGTAGAAGGAACCCAGGTGTCCATCAACAGAAGAATGGATTAACAAAATGTGGTATATACTGAGTATTATTCAGCTAAAAAAAGAATATAACTATGAAGGGGTACAGAAACTGAAGTTTCTTTGTGGTAGTGGAACAGTTCTATATTGATTATAGTAATAATTACATAAACATATAAATGTGATAAAATACCAAAGAACTACATGCACAAAGAAAGTTCATTTAAAAACTGGTCGGGAAGCGGCTGTGGCTCAATCAGTAGGGCTCCCGTTTACCATATGGGAGGCCCCGGGTTCGGTTCCCGGGGCCTCCCGGTGAAGGCAAGCCTGCCCGCACGGCATGGTTAGCTGACCCAGCGAGCACAAGCAGCAAGGGGGGGATAAATGAATAAATAAATAAAATCTTAAAAAAAAAAAAAAAAAAAAAAAAACTGGTAAAATTCAAATATGGACATATTTGAGCTAATAGTATCATAGTAATTTCAATTTCCTGGTTTTGACAATATACTATTGTATTAGTCAGGGTTCTCTCGGGAAACAGAATCAGCAGGAGATATCTGTGAATAATATGGAACTCTAAAAGAGTCTCTCACGCGACCGTGGGGACACACAAGTCCAGGTTCCTCAGGCAAGCTGCAAACCAGGGGCTCCGATGAAAGGTCGTTGATGAGTCTCTGGGAGAAGTTGCCTGTCCAACGACGAGCTGGGAAATTCTCTCTGAATGTTGAAATCACTTCCACTTTTAAGTCATTCAGCTGATTGGATAAAAGCACCACCCATTGATAATGTAATCTCCCTGACTGATGCAGATGTAATCAGCCATCCACGCAGTAAACTCACTGGTGATTGAAGTCCATAAATGCTCTTGTATTACAGTTAGCCCAGTGCTTGCTGGAACAAACACCTGGACACAACTACTTGGCCGAGTTGACACATTAGCCTAACCATCACAGTCCACCCCTTGTCAACTCGGCAATCATACACATTACTCTAAACCATACTTAGTTTCTAAGTAAAAACAATAACAGACAAGTATACATATATATTTCCACCTAACAATGTTCAACTCCCCTGCATACAACCGGAAACGCATTAATTCCCTACAGAACAGGGTGCAAGTCCTTGGATGATAGTCACTCTTAAATATTATGATGTGGGATTAATACAACTTTTCATGATTGGGGAAAAGATTGGGGAAGAAAACAAAGAAATTCATTTTGTGTACATATACAATCATACTCATAATGAAACATGGAAGAAGGGTTCATGACCATTACAGTCCTCGTTTCTGTAACTGGTCACGTGGTCGAAGTTCATATTTATCACTACCTTCTTCCACTACCCATTCCATGTTCCCGTTACCTTCAGCAAGCACTTCAGCTGGCCGTGGTTCTTTGCCTGGTGGGGTGACCCAAACTTTCATTCCCGAAGATTCTGGGCCATTGTTAGTCCTGCTTGAATTGGTTTGTTGCAATTTTCCATTGACTTTAATCACAGGGCATGGCAGGACTAGGAGACGCCCTAGAGGATCCCCTGCATTCCAGGAAAACTCTTCTTTACCCCCATTATGTAGATGTAGTCCTATTTCCCCTTGATAGTCAGGATCAATCACCCCAGCCAGTCAGTAATTCCTTTCTTTGCCTGTTGATTCACAGGTAAGAGCCCAAAGTGGCCAGGTGGCAGTCTTAACTTCCAGTTCAATGGAATCACTGTTATGTTCCCAGGTGGCAGTACTCCTCCTCTTGGGACTAAAACCTGTAGACCAGCATAGCTTAAGGTTTCAGGGACAGGAAGCAAAAATTTTCCTAGTGGGTCACTAGGGGTAATAGTGAGTGGTGCCACTCCCATTTCCACCCCTTGATTCCTGGACCCATGAATCCTGGCTATGGGAGAAACAGCACCATAGAGAGGATGCTGATTCAGAGCATACACAGCGTCCTGGAGAACACTGTCCCAGCCCTACAAGGTATTGCCACCTAGTTAGCGCCGTAATTGAGTCTTCAAAAGGCCATTCCACCGTTCTATTAATCCAGCTGCTTCAGGGTGATGGGGAACATGGTAAGACCAGTGAATTCCATGGGCATGTGCCCATTCCCGCACATCATTTGCTGTGAAATGGGTTCCTTGATCAGAAGCAATGCTGTGTGGAATGCCATGGCGGTAGATAAGACATTCAAATCACTGTTATGTTCCCAGGTGGCAGTACTCCTCTTGGGACTAAAACCTGTAGACCAGCAGAGCTTAAGGTTTCAGGGACAGGAAGCAAAAATTTTCCTAGTGGGTCACTAGGGGTAATAGTGAGTGGTGCCACTCCCATTTCCACCCCTTGATCCCCGGACCCATTCTGTGGTTATTTCTCCAGTTCCAGAATGCATAATTGGAATAGACATACTCAGTAACTGGCAGAATCCCCACATTGGATCCCTGACTCGTGGAGTGAGGGCTATTATGATTGGAAAGGCCAAGTGGAAGCCTCTAGAACTGCCCCTGCCTAGCAAAATAGTAAATCAAAGGCAATACTGGATTCCTGGAGGTATTGCAGAGATTAGTGCCACCATCAAGGATTTGAAGGATGCAGGGGTGGTGATTCCCACCACATCCCCATTCAACTCTCCTATTTGGCCTGTGCAGAAAACAGATGGATCTTGGAGGATGACAGTAGATTATCGTAAACTTAACCAGGTGGTGACTCCAATTGCAGCTGCTGTCCCAGATGTGGTATCATTGCTTGAGCAAATCAACACTTCCCCTGGTACTGGTATGCAGCTGTTGATCTGGCAAATGCTTTTTTCTCAATTGCCATTAGTAAGGACCACCAGAAACAGTTTGCTTTCAGCTGGCAAGGCCAGCAGTATACTTTCACTGTCCTGCCTCAGGGGTATATCAACTCTCCAGCCCTATGTCATAATATTGTCCGCAGGGACCTTGATCGTCTCTCCCTCCCACGAGACATCATACTGGTCCATTATATTGATGATATCATGTTGATAGGACCTACTGAGCAAGAAGTAGCAAAGACTCTAGATTTATTGGTAAGGCATTTGCGTGAGAGAGGATGGGAGATAAATCCAACAAAAATACAAGGTCCTTCCACCTCAGTGAAATTTCTAGGTGTCCAGTGGTGTGGGGCCTGTCGAGATATCCCTTCTAAAGTAAAGGATAAGCTGTTGCACCTGGCCCTTCCTACGACCAAAAAGGAGGCACAACGCTTAGTTGGCCTCTTTGGATTTTGGAGACAACACATTCCTCATTTGGGTGTGTTACTGCGGCCCATTTACCGAGTGACCAGGAAAGCTGCTAGTTTTGATTGGGGACTGGAACAACTATGTTATCAATTGGGAAGTTGGTTGACGGGTACATGGGAACTTACATCTTCTTGTAAGTCAACTTATTTCAAAATTAAAATTTATAGGAATAATACTAAAAACCCTACAGATAATATGATACAGTTGAGACAGACTGTTTGCTAGGGCAAGACAGGGATGCACACACAAGCCCAGGACAAGACACATGAAGAAAAGATCTGGGAGCACCCCACACTTTTGCCTCAGACTGTTCTCTAAACTCACTGTTAGGACAAAAAGCTCCGAAGGAAAGCACTTGCACAGGCCAACCTGCAAAGACTGGGAAAGGTATATTTTTTCTTTGTCTGGTTGGTTTATGATTCTTTGGGGCTTTTTGGTTAGCTCCTAGAATTCAAGGATCTCTCTATTACAACAATAGCTGGATACAAGGTTAAGGATACAAGCTTAAAGAACAGTAATTTCAGTTACTAAATTCCAGAGATAACCCATCAAAATATTAAAATGTCCAATGCTTCACAAAAGATTACCAATAAAACAGGAAACAATGGCCCATATAAAGGAGTATAAGAAAGCATGAGAAACCATCAACGAGAACAAGCAGATTTTGAACGTTAAAGAAAAAGATATTTTTTAATTGTCTTAAAGATCCTCAAAGAGTTAAAGGCAAACATGGAAAAGAACTAAAAGAAATCAAGAAAACAACAGATGAACAAAAAAAAATTTTTCAGTAAAGAGATAGAAATCATAAAAAGGAACCAAAAAACTAGACTGACAAAAAAAGAGAGAGGACACAAATAATGAAAATCAGAAATGAAAAGGGAGACATTACTACCAACCCTGCTGAAATAAAAAGGACTACAACAGGATACCATGACAACAGTATTCTAATAAATTAGAAAACCTAAATGAAATGGACAAATTCTGTTAAAATTATCAGAATTTGATAAACTATCAAATTATCTACATTGACTCAAGAAGAAATAGAAGATATCAACAAACCAATTAATATTCAAGAGATGGAATCAGTCATCAAAAACCTCCCAGCAAAGAAAAACCCAGGACCAGATAGTTTCAAAAGGGAATATTATAAAACATTCCAAGAAGACAACTCCAATTCTGCTCAAACTGTTCCAAAAACTTAAAGAGGAGGGAACACTCACTAACTCATTCCACAAGGCCTGTGTCACACATACCCCCTTATAATAAAGCCACATAAAGGTACCATGAGAAAAGAAAACTACAGACAAAGATCTCTTAGGAATATAGATGTAAAAATCCTCAACAAAATACTAGCAGACCCAATCCAACATCACAGTAAAAGAATTACACACCATGATTAAGTGGAATTCATCCCTGGTATGCAAGGTTGGTTCAACATAAGAAAACCAATTAACATGACATACCACATTAATAGACTGAAGGGGAAAAACTTACATGATCATCACAATCGATGCAGAAAGGGCATTTGACAAAATCCAGCATCCTTTCTTGATAAAAAACACACACAATACTAGGAATAGAAGGGAAATTCCTCAACATGATAAAGGGCATTTATGAAAAAATCACAGCTGACAACATACTCAATGGTGAAAGACTGAAAGCTTTCCCTCTAAGATGTGAAGCAAGAGAAGGATGCCTAATGTCACCACTATTATTCAACATTGTATTGGAAGTTCTAGACAGAACAGTTAGGCAAGAAAAAGAAATAAAAGTCATCCAAACTGGAAAGGAAGAAGTAGTCAAACTTTCACTATGCCAGATGACAACTAGCTATATACAGAATGTCAAAAAAAAAAAAAAAAAAAAAAAAAAAAAAAACTGCAAAAAACTACTAGAGCTAATAAATGAATTCAGCAAAGTGGCTGGATACAAGATCAATTTGCAAAAATGAGTTGTGTATCTATACACTAATAATGAGCAATCTGAGAAAGAAATCAAGAAAAAATTCCATTTACAATTCCAACTAAATCAAATATCTAGGAATAAATTTAACCAAGGATATAAAAGACTTATACACAAAAAATTGCAAAACTTTGATAAAATAAATCAAAGATCTAAATAAGTGAAAGGACATTCCATTCTCACAGATTGGAAGACTAAATATTGTTAAGACATCAATTCTACCCAAAAAGATTTAAAGATTCAATGTAATCTCAATCAAAATTCCAACAGTCTACTTTGCAGAAATGGAAAAGACGATCATGGAATTTATCTGGAAGGGTAAAGTGCCCCAAATAGCCAAAATTATCTTGAAAAAGAAGAAAGTTGGAGGACTCACACTTCCCAACTTTAAAGCTTATTACAAAGCTATAGCAGTCAAAACAGCACAGTACTGGCACAAGGATAGATACATAGACCAAAGGAATTTAATTAAGAGTTCAAAACAGAGCCTCAGATCTATGGCTCATTGATTTTTTCACAAGGCTGCCAAGTCCAATAAATTGGGAAAGAATAGTGTCTTCAACAAATGGTGCTCCAAGAACTGGATATCAATATGCAAAAAATGAAGGAGAATCCCTAACTCACACCATATACAAAAATTAACTCAACTGGATTAAAGACCTACTTATAAGAACCAGGACTATAAAACCGCAATAAAAAAATGTAGGGAAGCATCTTCAGAACCTTGGGTTAGGCAATGGTTTCTTTTTCTTTTTTTTTTTTTTTTTAAGATTTTATTTATTTATTCATTTATCCCCCCCCTTGCTGCTTGTGCTCGCTGGGTCAGCTAACCACGCCGTGCGGGCAGGCCCGCCCTCACCAGGAGGCCTCGGGAACCGAACCCGGGGCCTCCCACATGGCAAATGGGAGCCCCACTGATTGAGCCACAGCCGCCTCCCAGGCAATGGTTTCTTAGACTACACCCAAAGCACAAGCAACACAAGAAAAAATAGATAAATGGGACCTCCTCAAAATTAAAAACTTTTGTACATCAAAGGACTTTATCAGGAAAGTGAAAAGACAGCCTACTCAATAGGAGAAAATATTTGGAAACCAAGTATCCAATAAGGGTTTAATATCCAGAATGTATAAAGAAACCCTACAACTCAACAATAAAAAGACAAACAACCGAATTCAGAAATGGGCAAAAACTTTAACAGACATTTCACCGAAGAGGAAATAAAAATGGCTTTAAAAGCACATGAAGGGAAGCGGCTGTGGCTCAATCAGTAGGGCTCCCGTTTACCATATGGGAGGCCCCGGGTTCGGTTCCCGGGGCCTCCTGGTGAAGGCAAGCCCGCCCGCACGGCGTGGTTAGCTGACCCAGCGAGCACAAGCAGCAAGGGGGGGGATAAATGAATAAATAAATAAAATCTTTTAAAAAAAAAAAAAAAAAGCACATGAAGTACGAATATTCTCGCTGTCCTGATTTTGTGATAATAAGGGTAGGCTAAACATTTGCTGTATTAGAAACCATGCATGTGTCCCCAGACCTAGTTTTTCTCCCTAGGTCTGGTTTTTAGAATGCTGGTGATAAACTAAGCCTGATTTATTATATGACCATCCTGTATGGGAAATGACTGTAACTCTAGGTATCTCTGGTCAAAATTAAGAGATATAGCAGGGGGACGGATGTGGCTCAAATGGTTGGGCGTCTGTCTCCCATATGGAGGGACCTGGGTTCGATCCCCGGGACCTCCCGGTAAAAATTTTAAAAAGAAAAATATAGAAGGTACACAGGCTGTCAGGCCCCGTGCGTGGGTGCGCCGCCAGGCCCCGCAAGCCACGAAGCAAGATGACGATATAACAGGAGAGTGACACAAGGGAGAGCCAAGACGAGACGCGCCGAAAAACCAGGATCTAAGGTGGCGCAGGTGGAAGAACACCTCTCTCCCACACTGGAGGTTCCAAGGATCAAATCCCAGTGAAGACAGGAGAAGAAGGATGAGAAGAGAGGGCAGGAAAGGGACACAGAGAATTGCCCAGAGAATGGACACAAAAACAGAAAAATGGGGAGGGGGGTAAAAATGGAAAAAAGTAAATAAATCCTTTAAAAAAAAGTATAGGGGAGTAAGATATGGACTATAGTTAGTAGTAATACTTTGATGATGCTTTTTCATAGTTTGTTAACAAATGTATCACAACAATGCAAAGTATTTGTGGTGGGGTAATGTTTCGGAGTCCTGTATAATGTTATGCATGTTTGTTTTGTAAGTTCACATTGTTTACTGAACATTTGTTTGTGTATGTTCATGTATGAATGATATATGTCAATAAATTGTTTTAAAAAAATAAAAGCACATGGAAAGAAGCTCAGCAGCATTAGCTATTAGGGGAATGTAAATCAAAACCACAAGATACTAATTCACACTCATTAGAATGGCTACTATTAATAAAAATTACATGTGTTGGAGAGGATGTGAAGAAACAGAAACAATTCATTCATCGCTGGTGAATGTGGAAAGCAGTTTGGCAGTTCCTCAGAAAGCTAAGTATAGAATTACATATGACCCAGCAATCCCTCCAGTAGGTATATACTTAAAATAATTGAAAGCAGGGACTTAAACAGATATTTACACACCAATGTTCCCAGTGGCATTATTCACATTTGCCAAAAGATATAAACTACCCAAGTGTCCATCAACCAAAGAATAGCTAAATAAAATGTGGTATATACATACAATGGAATATTATTCAGCATTAAAAAGGAATGAAGTTCTGGTTTGAGCAACAACATGGATGAACCTTAAAGACCTCTTGTTCAGGGAAATAAGGCAGACACAAAAGGACAAATGTTGTATGATCTCATTGATATGAAATAAATAGAATATGCAAACTCATAGAGTTAGAATCTAGAATATAGGTTACCAGGGGCTGGGTGATAGTAGGGAATGGGTAGTTAATGCTTAATTTGTACAGCAATTCTATTTGAGTTTATTGTAAAGTTTTGGAAATGGATGTTGGTGATGGTAACACAACATTGTGAGTGTAATTAACATCACTGAATTATATATGTGAGTGTGGTTAAAAGGGGAAAGTTTAGGTCATATATATGTTACTAAAATAAAAATTAAACAACAAAAAATATAGAAAAAGAGAGACAAAAGGGCTCAAATCAGAAACCTAACCTCACAACTGGAGAATCTAGAAAAGAAGAGAAAACTAAACACAAAACAAGCAGAAGGAAGGAAACAAAGATTAGAGCAGAGATAAGTGAAACAGAGAATGAAAACACAACACAGAGAATCAACAAAACCAAAAGTTGGTTCTTTGTAAAAATCAATAAAAGTGACAACCTTTAGCTAGACTAAGCAAAAAAAAAGAGAGGACACAATTAACTAAAATTAGAAATATAAAAGGGAACATTACTAGTAACCGCACTGAAATAAAAAGAACTGTAGGGAAGCGGATGTGGCTCAAGAGTTTGGGCGCCCGCCTGCCACACGGGAGGTCCCAGGTGCCTCCTAGAGAAGATGAGCAAGACAGCAAGCTGGCGGGACAGGCTAGTGCAGTGAGCTTCTCTCCCACATGGGAGGTCCTGGGTTTGGTTCCCCATGCCTCCTAAAGAGAAGACAAGATGACGAGCAGACACAGAGTGCACAGCGAATGGACACAGAGAGCAGACAGTGAGTACAAACAATGGCGGCGGGGGGGGGAGAAATAAATAAATCTTTTAAAAAAAACTGTAAGTAGATACTGTGAACAACTGTATACCAACAAAATAGATAAACTAGATGAAATGGACAAATTCTGAGAAACACACAAACAATACTGACTCAAGAAGCTGAAGCTCTCAAAAGACATATAACTGTTAAAGAAAGCAGGGCAGAGAGCTCAGGAATTCAGCACCCTGTCAGTGGCCCTTACTTTGGAATTTATGCTTCCCAGTGTAACAGAGTTAGACTCATTTACAGGTTCTCTATACCAGGCTCTTCTGCCCCTTTTACTTGAACCTAAAATTAGCACTATACTAGATAAATACATGTCCCAGAGACTTAAATCTTTGATCTGTCCATGTGCCAGTTGAGCCCTGAATTTCAGCAGAGTTGCAACACCTACTCTCTAGTTCATTGGACTAACAAGGAGATGATGATAAACAACGCCCATCCTAAGGAACAGAGAGTATCTGCAACTGCAAGCAAGATAGTTCCATCCATCTGCCCCACGGAATCGAAGCTCCCTCTCAGATAAAAGCAGAGTGGGCATCACCATCATAAGATCCTCAAGACTGGGGAATGAACAATGGACTATTATTATTATTCGACTATAGACTTATTAGTCTATCAATGGAAGAACTCTTATTGCTATAAAGGCAGTGGCCACCAGAGGTTCTGAGGGATGGGAGAGGGAAAAATGGGTATAATATGGGGGTATTTTCAAGACATTGCATTTATCCTGTGTGACATTGCAGTGACAGATACAGGCCATTGTATATTCTGTCATAACCTACAAAATTGTGCAGGACAGGTGTAAACTGTAACCCATAGTTAGTGGCAATGCTTCAATATGTGTTCATCAATTGTAACAACTGTACCACACTAAAGAGGGATGTTGTGGGAAAGTGGGGGAGAGGGCAGGGAGTGGGGCATATTGGAATCCCTTATATTTTTTATATAACATTTATGTAATCTAAAGCTTCTTTATAAATAAATAAATAAATAAATAAATAAATAAAAAGACACTGTGCCTGGGAACTGTAGAATGCAATGAGTTTTCTGCAAAAATCCAAAGAATAAATGTCGAATCAATGTCAAAAAATATATAGTCAAATATATATATATATATATATTATCTGGGGAAGGGCCAGCATGACATAATTACTGTTACTTTTTTTTTTTTTTACTGTTACCTTTTGAGAGCTCTTTCTGCCAATTTGGATCTCTTGGATCACAAACATCCCAATAAACTTCAGCATGGTAGTCATGCCCCCTCTCCAAAAAAAAAAAAAAAAACTCCCAACAAAGAAAAGCCCAGATGCAGATGATTTTACAGGGGTATTTTACAGAACATTTCAAAAAGAATGAACACTAATCCTGCTCAAACTCTTACAAAAAATTGAAAAGTAGAGAACAATCCCTAACTCAATTTCTATGAGGCCAACATCACCCTAATACCCAAACCAGATAAAGATACCACAGGAAAAGAAAACTACAGACCAATAAGTCTTATTAAAATAGATGCAAAAATCCTCAACAAATTACTAGCAAATCAATCCTACAGCACATTAAAGGAATTATACACCATGACCAAGTGGGATTTATATCAGGTATGCAACGGTGGTTCAACATAAAACCAATTAATACAATACACCACAGTAACAGATGAAGGAAAATAAAACATGTCATCATCTCGATTCAGAAAAAGCTTTTGACAAAATCCAGAACCCCAAAACACTTAGAAAACTAGGAATAGAAAGAAACTCTTCAGCATGATAAAGGGCATATATTTCATCATATTCAATGGTGAAAAACTCAAAGCTTTCCCTCTAAGATCAGGAACAAGACAAGGATGCTCACTGTCACCTCTGCTATTCAACATTTTACATAAGTTCTAGCCAGACCAATTAGGCAAGAAAAAGTAATAAAAAGACATCCAAATTGGAAAGGAAGAAGTAAAACCTTCCCTATTTGCAGACTATATGATCCTATAAATAAAAAATCCTTTAAAAGTCCACAACAAAGCTACTAGAGCTAATAAACACATTCAACAATGTGCTGGGATTCATTAACATGCAAAAATCATAGCATTTCTGCACAATAGTAGTGAACAATCTGAAGGGCATTTAACAGAAGGTGGCCGATATACATATGAAAACCACAAGATACTAGTTTACCACTTCCAGAATGGGAAAAATTAAAATATCTGACAATATCCCCAAGAGAAGATGTGGAAGGATTGAAACTTATACATCACCAAAGGAATATAAATTGGTTACAAGCGCTCTGGAAATTAATTTGGTATTATTTTCTAAGGCTGAATACATTCATATTCTACAACCTAACAATTTCACTCCTCAGTATATCCTCTGGAAAACGCCTATACATATGTACCCTAGATTACATACAAAATTTTTCAGAGCAGCATTGCTCATAATGTAAGAAACTGGGAAAGCCCAAATGCCAATCAACAGGAGACTGGTTAAGTAAATTAAAATAGATCTATAAAATGGAATATTATAAGCAGTGAAAAATGAACAATGAACAAAGATAGCTACATAAGCAGTGTGAAAAAAAAATCATAGAAATATAATGTTGAGTGAGAATTTAAAAGCAAGTTCCCAAATACCTAGAAAAATTATGTAACCATTTACCCTTTGACCCAGTAATCCAATTCTAGGACTTTATCCCATAGATTCACTAGGGGAGAAAAAAAGGACTATCTGTATTTGCAAAAGACTGAAAATACCCATCAATAATGGACCGAGTGCTTAAATAAATACATCCACTAAAGGAGTATGTCCTGTGAAACGAGTGAGAAACTAATGTCTCTATATACTGTTATGGGTGATCTTCAGGCTACATTAAATTAAAAAAAAAAAAAAAGCAAGGTGCAGAAAAGCATGAGAAGAATAAACTATAAACCACAAAATAAAAAATTTTAATTAGTTATCTAAAAACGGATGGAGGATATGGGGTGGGGTTCCAGGGATAGAAGCTCAACTTCTTTGAATAATTCTTATTCTCTAGATCTGATGTTGGAGCCATGTAAATATTTTATAAAATGATGAAACAAAATTTAAGTAGCAGATTCTAAACATCAAAATTAAAATGAAAAAAATGAACTTAATTATATACTCAAATCTGGCACACCCAGAGAAAAACTATTCCAAATGATTTAAAAATACAGTAAAATGACTGAACATCCCAGCTAAGACTTTTCTGAGCTCCAGACTCATAATCAGCCACCTGCTTAACACTTTCTCTTGAATGTCTTTTCAGATCTCTTAAATATAACATACCCATTTTGGAAATCATGGTTTTCTCCTCTAAACCCAACACCCCCAACTACTTCCCTTACTGTAACGCCCTTCAAAAACATCCTTAACTAGAAAAATGAACCACCATCCAATCAGTTGCCCAAGGGAGAAATCTAGAAAATATCTTTGATTCTTCCCTATCCCTCACTACACATAATCTAGCAGCAGTCCTGCACATTTTATCTCCACAGTATATCTTGAATTTGTCCCCTGTGTGCATGCCCCAGTGAAAAGTTACAAAGAGGGAAGTTGCAGTTCAATCAGGAAAACAAAATGTTTAATAAGTAGAACAGTCTCTGAAGAAGGTGAACACCTCTTCAACTTAAGCTGAGGCTGCAGTGATAAAGCAGAGATTTGTAGAAAGAATTCCTCACTAGACTATGAGCTTCTTGAAAATAGGAAGTCTTACTCATTTCCACCCACCTGATGCTTAGCATCCACCTGGTACACAGGAGCTCAATAAAAGTTTTTTAGTACAAGACTGAAGAGTCAGGTAATATACTATAGTGCTACTTCTGCTCACAAAGTAATCTGGAAGACTGATACCTCAGATATGACAGTCTTGAGAATGTAAACCTTGAAGTTATATAATTGAGTAGATTAGTCTTTCATATAGACTAGTGTTTAAAGAAATCTGGGCAAAAAACATGTCACATTAACAAAGGAAGCAGAGACTCTGGAATTATTATTGTTAGGTCAGAATACTCACTAAATTCTTTTTTTCTACAAAGTTACTGAACCTACCCCCACACACACACACAAATTCTTTACTGAAATAAGGCTGACCTGGATTGGAAACAACAATCAGTTTGCAGCAGGGACTGTACTGGATAATATTGGAAATGACCGCTTTAAGGATGGACACATTTCGCTGGACTAAATTAAGGCGTGTTTCTCCCTTTTCCTGGCGTGCACCTGCTGTGATAATCACTAGGTTGGAGTTTGCAGTGACATGGTAATCTGGGGAAAGATTTGAACAGAAAATAGATTACTAAAAAAAAAACAACTGTACACATATCCTGTTCTCCTCAATCGCCAAGCTACATTTACCAGAGTGGGTTCCCTTAGATCTTCTATCATGCCCACAGTACTCTTTAATTTCAGATTACTACTAAATTTTCCTTGTACATTTAAAAGATCCTCCTAACATGCCTTCTGTACTTGTTAGAGCAAGAGGTCAAAATGTGGATTAGTCTGGCAAATGGGAATATTTATTTAGAGATAGATGTGGTGTGAAAAGAACCTTGAACGGGGAGATTTTGGTTCATTCATTTGTTCAAATCATTATCTCCTGGGCACCAGTAGTTAAAGAGTATAGGCTTTAGAGTCAAATGGAACTGAATTCTATCCTCTACTCCATCACCTTTATTTAACCTCAGTTTGCAGCTGCATCATCTGTAAAACATCAGAGTTGTGCTGAGGATTAACTAATATATGTAAAATGCTTAGCTCAGTGTCTGGTATACAATGGGCAATCAATTAATGAATGCTATAATGAAGACTAATATTACTGCTGCTCACAAGGAGCTCAGTCTGTGCTGTAGGAAACCTTGTAAACAAAATACAATCTAATGTGACAAATGCTTTAAAAAATCTGAACAACATATTATGAAAGTATAAAATAGGAAGCAATCAACTCTAAAAGAACTGGGGAAGTCCTGAGGAAGTCTTCATAAAGGGAAATAAAGATATGATTCTCTAAATCTTTGTTCATGTAGTATTAGGATATTTATAGTATTTAATTATGACATTACCTTTGCTGGAAACAATATTTGGCATTTTCATGAAAGGGCTGCCATGTTGAAGATCCATTATCTCCCCCTTTAGTTTACCTTCATCCACATCTACAAAGGCAAGTTCATCGCTCAAGCCCTAAAAGATATTAGTCAAAAGGTGGTGAGGGAGAGTACCTCTTAATTAATTGGAGAACAAAAAGAATATTATTATATTGGTAATCTATACATAGCTTGTGAATTATTAGACTAAGAGTAAACATAATAGAGCTGTTGAACATTTCATCATGATATAAAAGTCCAAACTAGAAAAGATACAAGTTACAAAGAGGAAAGTTTCAGTTCAATCAGGAAAAGTAGAACAGTCTACTGTTTAATAAGTAGAACAGTCTCTGAAGAAGGTGAATATCTCTTCAACTTAAGCTGAGGCTGCACAGTGATAAAGCAGAGATTCTGTAGAAAGAATTCCTCACTAGACTATGAGCTCCTTGAAAACAGGAAGTCTTATTCATTTCCACCCACCTGGTACTTAGCACCCATCTGGCACATAGGAGCTCAGTAAAAGTTTTTTAAATAAATGATAGATTAAATTTAAGGGAAAGCAGATGTTGGGGATCTGCCTACCACATGGGAGGTCCTGGGTTCAAGTCTTGGTGCCTCCTAAAGAGGACAAGCAGACACCAGCACCTGCACCCCACCCAAACAAGCAGATGCCACAAGCCCACAGATGCCTCAGCCCGTGGGAAGTAGGTGTGGCTCAGGCTGTTGGACATTCGCCTCCCATGTGGGAGGTCCTGAGTTCCATTCCCCTTGCCTCCTGAAGAAGGCAAGCAGACAAAGAACCATCTGGGGGAGGGGGGATAAATTAAAAAAAATAAAGTAGGGAAGCGGCTGTGGCTCAATCAGTGGGGCTCCCGTTTGCCATATGGGAGGCCCCGGGTTCGGTTCCCGGGGCCTCCTGGTGAAGGCGAGTCCGCCCGCACGGCGCGGTTGGCTGACCCAGCGAGCACAAGCAGCAGGGGGGGGATAAATGAATAAATAAATAAAATCTTTAAAAAAAATAAATAAAGTAAAAAATCTTTTTTTTTTTTTTTAAATTTAAGGCCCCTTCCAACTCTAAAATTTTGCAGTTCCATTAACATGACACCGTTACCTGCAAAAACTATTTTCAGTACTATACATTTCTAGCAAGCTTCTTTATATGTAAGAAAGGAGGGAAAATATATATGTATACAAGGATATACAAGAAACTAACTTAAATTATTGCCTACAGGGGATATTGAGGGAAAGGGTAGATGGAAACGATATGAGAGTATGACTTGTCCATGCATATCTTTTTATATTACTCTTATTTTTGAGCCTTATGAAAGTATCTTTTCAAATAAATTTAAATACTTATATATTCTTTTAACTTTATTATATATTAAAAATGTCCCTGACCAGAAAAAAATGGTGACTTTGTACTTATACTAAGAAATAAATGGTCAAGTATCTACAATTTAAGCACATGTCCAACTTATATTGTCAGATCTTTCTACCTTAATCTTTTTTTTTTTTTAAGGTTTATTTATTTCTGTCCCCCTCGTTGTTAACAACTCATCTTTTTTTTTTGGGGAGGCACCAGGACCAAACCGGGGGCCTCCCATGTGGGAGGGAGGTGCCTAATCGCTTAAGCCACCTCCGCTCCCCCTACCTTATTTTAATTAATGGAACTCCAAAGCCAAAAACTTTATATTTAAAGCAGATTTTAACTGATTAGCCTAGAAGTCTAAGCTGTATCACAAGGAAAAGAGTTATCACTTAATGAGATGTCAATGCTTTCTGGATACTCTTATTTATTCATAAAGATTAGAGTAATAAGGAGCAGAATTATACAATGATAAAATTTATTTTTAAAGATGGTTTTAAAAAATATATTCTAAAACTAAAAAAATAAAAAATATATACATATTCTAACCCCAAAAGCAAAGAGCACACAAAGCACCCAGATCTTGGTTTCTAATACCATTCTCCAATAAAAGGAACCAGGCCTTCTTGGAAAAAGGCTAATTCTAGGACTGGGGCAGGAAATATATAAGATGAGCCTGAGGCATCTTGTAGTGCCAGGAAGTAAGGAAAACAAAAAACTCTAGGTTGATGAGGGTATGTCAAAGGGACACAGAAGCCAATGAAAGTGCTCCCAATAGTCAAAGGTAGAACAATTCGAGTAACAAAATATTGAATTATAACAGAATTTATAAAACAAATATCCATGAGTCCATACTGATATAAATAAATGATTGAAAAAAATTAATAAATATGGGGAGAAGTGACAAATCTCCTGTGCACAAGAATTGCAAATAATTTATATAGATACTCTCCCATCAAAGAGGGGAGCATACCCCCTACTCCTTAGGTATGGGCTATACACAGGGATTTCTTTCCAAAGAGTACATTATGAAAAGCTGGGGGGGGGGGGGCGTGGGGAAAAGTCACTTTACAGTGGAGAATCTTGACAAACACTAACTTGGCCAGGTAATCAAAGTCAACATCGACATTGGTAAATCATGTTGACAGTTTGTAACCTGGATACAATGTGATGAAAATGGCAGTTTAAACCCACAACTTCTCTAATAAAGAAAACAAACAAAAAATGGCCTTCTACCTCTGTGGTCTTTCTCTCCAAAACCCATAACCCCAGTCAAGCCATGAGAAAAACACCAGGCCAATTCCAACAGAAGGGCATGCTACAAAATACTTGACCAGCATTCCTCTCAACTGTCCAGGTCATCACAAACAAGGGAAGTCTGAGAAACCCTCCCAGGCTAGAGGAGCCAAGGAGACATGACAACTAAAAGTAATGTGGTATTCCTGAATGGAACCTGAAAACAGAAAAAGGACATTAGGGAAAAACTAAGGAAATCTGAATAAGGTGTGGACTTTAGTTAATGATAATGTATTACTATTGGTTCATTAACTGTAACAAATGTACCTTTCTACTCTAAGATATTAATAACTGGGTGTGGGGTATATGAGAACTCTCTGTACTACCTTCTCATTTTTTCTGTAATCTTTAAAAATACTTTGTAATTCAATCTTTCTGGACCTTCATTTCCTTATTTATAAAAATTTAGGTGAGTAGAATTATCCAATCTTTGTACTGACAATCCAGTGCTTTTCCCCTTTTAATAGACATCTGGCTTTTAGCAATTCTTTCTTTCAGCTACTAAATGTCTATTACACCAGGCATTGTTCTAGACTCTAGGAAGACAACACTGAAAGAAAAAAATATCCCTGCTCTCCTGGAGCTCACATTCTGGTAAACTTTATGTATTATGATATAATTCAGTAATTTCCAAAGACATTACTATTTTTTTACTAGATTGGTTACATTGCTGAAGCATTCCCATGAGAATGCCTTCTTTAACACAAGGAGATTTAAAGATATCACTGACTCTTTGGATGAAAGAAATTGCCATAAGAGGGACAGATTAAAGTGAGCCTTAACCTGAGGTTTTGTAGGGGGATGGTGCATCATTGTTTATAATATTTACAAATGCACTCATTTGCAACATGATAAAATTTAAGCACTAAAATTTGTGGCCTTTTTTGTTTTTTTTAGGGATAGGGCTCAATCTGTCCCAGAAAGGCCCTTCAAAGCAGATATGTTAAACCATTTTTGTTTAATTCAAGTTTTTCTATACATATTATCTGTATATATTTGTCCATTTATGAGTTTTGAGATAACCTGGACGTTTCTTCTCCTCAATAAAATAGATCTTATATTTACTTTCCAAGGTTGTTGTGATAATGTATATAAAGCATATTATTATAATTATTGGGGTTAAAAACAAATGTGTTGATTTTTGTGTATGTGTATTCTTCATTAGCAATGAGAACATGAGAACATGCTGACAGAGGCATCACAGGTGAGCCATGGGGAATGCATGTGATTGACAGGAGTAACAGTTGGCAACTGCTGCTCTTGGTGCCCTAAGGATGCTTATGTCATCTAGATATTAAGGCCAAGGTTAATCCTTTAAACCTAATGAATCATGCCAGGACTAAAAGCCATAGAGAGGTGGCTTAAATAATTTTTATAGATATTTCATTAATAAAAGTAAAGTATAGCTCAAAGACTTTCTTATTTACTAAATCTTTACCGGCTCAGATCAGAGTAATCTTAGAAAGGAGTCAATCTTTTTAGTCTTGTATGTCTAGTCATTAATCTGGAAGCTAACTTTATCAGCTACATCAGTACCAAGTACAACTAAACAATAAAACTAACCTAACAAAAAAAACAAAACAAAACAAAAACCTAACCTAACGTGAAGGAAGGAAAGGAAATAAAGACAGATTCTAGAAAATGGGGAAGAGATTTTTTTTTAAGGGAAAAGATTACTGTTTTTGGTATTAGTAGGTCACCTACAACCAACAGATTCTGTTTTCTTTTTTTCTGCCACCTATTTCTCCAGTTTGTTTGTTTGGTGTGTGAGCTGAGTTTCCTAGTCAAGGAAAGGAGTATCTTATATCATCATCGCATGAGGGAAATGTCAACTTGCTTTTAGACAGAGACACTTCTAACACACATGATACCATCATTAGAATTAGAAAAAACAGCTCTGAGTGGAACAATTAGAAAGAGAAACCCGTTCTTCTGTGCTAATCCAGCAGGGGCAAGATAGTGAGGACCCCACTCACCCCTTGAACTGGCACAACCTGCACAAGTCCATGGAAAACCTGGTTAACCCTATGACACAAAGCACAAAACTTACTTTTAATAAGATGCTGATAGCACAGGCCATGCCAACGGATCCAGTTCCTATAATAGAGACCTTATTGTGATGAATGGCCTCCTCTGGTGTGAAATTCTTAATGAGTTCACACTTCCCAGTCGCCATCTTGGAAACCTAACAGTGTGAACAAAAATTGTTCAGCTTCATAACGTAATAAGCCCAGCCATTTCCAGATCTGGAATTGGTCTGTATTGAGAGGGTGCATAGAGAACTCCTAGACCTCAGTATAGAAGGAAATGCTGCAAACACAGAAGCTGACAAAGATGACTGCCAAAGAGGAGGAAGGCGGGAGTAAGGGAACGAAAAGTGGCTGCTCCACCAAAAATGAGAATACAACTGGGGTGCCCCACACACACACACTTCGTCGCCCTTTTCCCTCCTCCCACCCCCGTCTTCGCCCACAGCTCTCAGCTGTCGTTACACGTCCCATCTCGGTCAGCCGGCCCAGGGCCGACGGAGGCCAGGTGCGAGGTACTTCCGGCCACACTCACGGGGGCAAGAGGCCAGCCGCCCCTCAGCACGATGCCTGCCGCCCAGCAGGGACATAGAGCCATCCCCGAGCAAAGGAAATTCGCTCCCGCAATGCCAGCTCTCCGCAAGACTCCCACAGCCCAGCGCATGGTCATTCAAGAAGTAGAGGAAAAGAATGAAGGAAAGCGGCACCAAAAGTAGTCGAGACCCGAAGACCGCTCGTGCGGGCCTCGCCGGGCCCTTGTACGTCTCACGCAGCCGCAAGGTGAGGTGGGTCCTGGGGCGCCTGCGCCGGCTGCCTCTCACCCTGGGCGCTAATGGCGGGCTGGTATCTGTGGTTGGTGGGCTTTGGAAAGACTCTTCACGTTCCATCCCCACAAGCTGTAATGTGCACATTGAACTGGAGGGCATCAGCTATGGAAAGGAGTATTGCTTGACGAGGGCCCAGATACCGGATAGATGACAGGCCCAAGTAAGTTGAATTCTAACCAAAGCTTGTCTAGATGCAATCCAATAAGGGCTTTTTTGACTCTGGATTGGAAATATTTCACCAGGGCTGTAGGATGGAGAGTCCTCAGGGCTACTTTTTACCACTCACAAATATGAGCTTAAATTAAAAAAATTTTTAAAACTTCTAAGCAAAGGAAATTTTGAAATATATGAAACTCAAAGAATTTGATCAGTGCAGTGCTATGTATAACCATTTATACAAGTGAAAGGAAAAGCTCAGCTCATGATGTGTGCGGTTAAATGTGGAATCCAGAATCTCCCCCAATCCTTTCTTTTTTTTTTTTTTTAATAGAGTTTTTGTTTTTGTTTTTTTATTACCGGGAGGTCCGGGGGATCGAAACTGGGTCTCTCCATATGGGAGATGGACGCCCAACCATTTGAGCCACATCCGTCCTGCTCCCCTAATCCTTTAATCCTGGATAAACCAAGGTTTCCACTTCTCTTCCCCCACTGCATTTTATGTAAATATTTTCTAATTCATCTGTAAATCATAATACATAGTACAGTAACATACGTCTGGCAAATTCATTTATAAAAAGTAGAGCAGTATACTATTTCTTATAATTGATTATATTAAATCTAACCTGGCCTTACACTGTCTTGTAAAATTTGTAATTTCTTTCAATCTATTTTTCTATTTTATTTTACAATTCTACAATAAAGATCTTTTTAACAGCTGGAAAAAAAAAAGCCATTGATTATACACTTTGGATAGATCATATGGTATGTGAATTTATCTCAATAAAACTGCTTAATAAACAAATGAAAAATTGTGCAAGAATAGCCAGAAATAGCAGCTATGTACAGCAGGGGAAACAGAGTGAGAGGGTAGGAATTTCCTTGTTTGCCTGGTTTTTGTTTATTATTATTATTGAAATAATGAAAATGCTTTAATAATGAAGTGATGAACACACAACTATGTGATTATATCAAATACCACTGATTGTACACTTTGGATAAACTGTATCCTTTATTAATATGTATCGATAAAATTGATTTGTTTTAAAAAAAAATAGAGCAGGTTGGGGTAAAAATACACCAAATGTAAGATATGGACTATAGTTAGTAATATTTTGACGATGCTCTTGCATAGTTTGTAACAAATGTATCACAACAATACAAGTTGTTAGTGGAGGGGTGATGTATGGGACCCCTATATGTTATGCATGTTTATTCTGTAAGTTTGCAACTTTTACTATACACTTATTGTTTATGTATGGCCATGTATGAATGATAATATACTTCAATAAAAAAATAGAGCAGTGTTTCTCAACTTTTTTCCATTACCACCTCCTCGAGGAGCTTTTTCAGACATTTTTCTCCTAATCTTTCCCCTCCTCCCCACTGAAACAGGCTGGTTAAGGAATCAATAGACAGATCTGGAACCTGGCAAGAAGTCCACATGGACATCAGTACCCCCAAGATAGCTGCTGGAAAAACTTGCAGAGATTCCCCCATTCAGAACGAGATTTCCTCCAGAAGCCAGGAGAAATCCTGTATATTCTCCAGGGGCCTTATAATTGCCAGCCCCCCCCCAGGGGGATTGATTGGTAGGGTAATCAATCAAAGCAGCAAACATTTGAGACTCCTCCCCATCATTAGCAAAAAAACCCTATTCTGGCCTTCATCCCACCTGCCTGGAACAGCACACAAGTAAACCTGGGCATTTGTAATCTGTAATGGAGAATTGTAGTCTGTAAATTGGCCCTCTTTTTCACTCTTCAGCCCCTTCCTCTCTACCTGGGACCCATGATCTGTTATTTTCTCCCATTTCTCTTCTCACCATTCCTTAATAAATTACTGGCCTAATTAACCCGGCTTGCTCTGGAAATTTGTTTCTTGTAGCTTAGCCAAGAACCTAGAGAAAATCCGACTACACCACCATGAAATTAAATACTAAGTAATATTTTTAACAGGTAGTATTGAGCTTTGGAGAGTCAAACCCTTCTAATATCTAAGTTTTTTTCATCCCACAAAGAACCAGTTTTCACCCGCATGGGGACAATATTGTCCCAAATGAGAATACATGATGTAGAACCATTTTACTTTCTGGAATATTCCCTGTAGAAACTATATTTTTACCCCTTCAATCTCTGCAAGGATTTTCTAAAATGAAGTTTTCATTTGGTACACAGACATGAGCTATAGAAAGGGCAAAACCCACAGAAGCCACAGAAGACTACCTTTCCCTGCTCATCCTAACTAAACTCTCACTTGCAACCCTATTTTGTGCATTTGAGGGAAGGGTTGAAGAAAAAAGAGAGCGAAAAAAATAATGAGAAACTAATCAAGTTCAGTAGTTGATTACTAGAATGAGCTTTATCAGGGTAGCAAGAATAACAGACTAAGAGGATGAACTATAACTCTCTGACCTAATGGATGTCTCTGCTAAAACTATGTAAGTCTTCAGGGCCTGTATATCTGCCTTCTAATTTTTCCCACTAGTCCTGTCCTAGTCTAATTTGTACATTACCTTGGTCCTTATTTCTTATTTTTTGTTTCATTATATATTCCCTATATCTGCCTTAAATTTATTTGTGGAATCAAGGAAATTAAAAAAAAAAAACAGATAAATCAGGAAAAGCACACACACTCCTACCTTAGACACCAAGCAGGAACTACCCTTTGACTATTATCAAGCATCAGTCAATAATCAATTATTAGTTGTGTACCCTAATTACTCAATGTGAGATCCTTGAGGGAAGAGATCATGTGATATTGACCTCATGACCATAACATAGCCAGCACAGTAGTAGTTTGCTGAACAAATAACTCGGAAGTTGGTCTAAGTTCCACTTATGTAATTCAACAGACACACCAAATCAACTATTTGGGTTTATTTGAATAGGTAAACACTTGCAGAGTTGAAGATAACTTTTTAAGTTTTTACACCATAAAGTTATGTATCTATTTTCCTTCTGATGTATATGGACTTAAAAATAAGCATTTCAGAAAATATTATATACATAGACACATGAAGCTAATGAAGTGATATAAAGTGAATATGCTGGTGCCCTAATGCAAGGAAGCATAAGATGAACAATACTAGAAAAAGTAGTTTTTGTTTTGTGTGAAGAATCATAAGTTCTATATTTTAATGGATTAGTATACACAGTTTACTGAACCTGAAATCAACTCTTACATATATGATATACCTCAGAGGTATAACTAACATGTGTTCAGGTTGGGTATCATAAGGATAGAGCTGTAGGGATTTATAAAGAGAAGAAATCTTGTTACCTTTTCTTTTTTCTAACCTGAGTCTAGAGTTATGTTATAGGTCTGTTTTTTTAATTATTTTTTTATAGATCAGATGAAAATGCTAACAAAATGCACAGTATATAATCTGCTATCTTCTATAAAACAGTGAAATATTAATAGGCTTTAAAATTTCAGCTCCTTTTGGATATTCCAAAGTATGTCTGCACTCTTCTTAAAAAGAGCCTCCTCATCAGGATTCAGGTTAACTTTCACAATATCTGAGACACCATTCCGCCCCAAGACACAAGGGACACTGAGAAAGACTTCTTCTTTTATTCCATAAAAGCCCTGAAAAGCAAAATTAAATTATTACTCAGCAACCTAATATCAAAAAGCAGTAAGATGGAAGCCACCAAGTATCCATCAAACAATGAATGGATAAACAAAATGTGGTATATACATACAATAGACTATTATTCAGCTGTAAAAAGGAATGAAGTCTTTTTTTTTTTTTTTTTTTTTTTTTAAAGATTTTATTTATTTATTCATTTATCCCCCCCCTGCTGCCCATGCTCGCCGGGTCAGCCAACCACGCCACGCGGGCGGGCCCGCCCCCACCAGGAGGCCCCGGGAACCCAACCCAGGGCCTCCCACATGGTAAACGGGAGCCCCACTGATTGAGCCACAGCCGCTTCCCGTGGAATGAAGTCTTGATGCATGTGGGAACATGGATGAACCTTGAGGACATTATGTTGAATGAAATAAACCAGACACAGAAGGACAAATATTGTATGATCTCACTGATATCAACTAATTATAATAAGTAAGGTCATAGAGTTAAAATCTAGAATATAGATTGCCAGGAGATAGATTGGAGAGTTAGGGAATTAGAAATTGATGCTTAACTTGTACAGCTTTTCTATATAGGCTGATGGTAAAGGTTTGGAAATGGATGGTGGTGATGGTAGCATGTTATTATAAGTATAATCAACAGCAGTGAACGGTGTAGGTGAGTGGTTAAAAGGGGAAACAAGGATGTCTATGTCACTAGAGTAAATCTGAAGGATAAAACATTGGACTGTACAACACAATGAACCCTATTGTAGACGAAGGAATATAGTTAATAGTAAAAGTATAAGAATGTTCTTTCATGAATTACAACAAATGTACGACACTAATATAAGGTGTTAATAAAAGGGCGGTATATGGGGAAAAAAATACACCTAGTGAAAACTATGGACAATAGTTAATAGTACTATTTTAATAATCTTTCATCAACTGTAACAAATGTAACTACTGTTAAAAGTAGTATAATTACTTTTTAAAAGTGCCGTCATCAATTGTAACAAATTTTCCACACCAATGCAAGGTGTTAGTGGTGGAGTGGGATATGAGAATCCTATATTTTATGCATGATTATTCTATAAACCTACAAATTCTTTAATAAAAAAAAATTATTGGAAAAAAGCAGCCATGCAAAAGAGTTTCAGAATAAGTATATACAAAAGGTTCTGCTGTTCACATCAATTTTTAAACTATTTCCTAAAAAATATAACTGGAGGACTTCCAGGAAGATGGCGGACTAGTAAGACACAGGAATCTCTTCTCCAGAAAAATAGCTAGAGAACAAGCGGAAACAGCCCCGAAAAAGATCTTCTGGGGTTTAGGACAGCAGGAGAAGACTGCACACCACCCAGAGGAGAGAGGGACAGAAGAGGGAAATCGCAACAACAGAACCGTGAGTTGCAAGTAGCAGCTTCTGCTGCTGCCGGCACCCTCCCCCACACTCTTCAGAATTCTCGGGCCTCTGGGCCTGCTACCACAGACAAAGGGGGCTTCAGGGATCTGCCACTCCTGGGAACGGGAGAGAGAGGGACACAGCCTTAGGCTGACTCAAGTTCTGACCTGAAATTTGGGCTGCGGAGCCCCACGGACCCTTCCACACGGCGGTTTGCCCTGGGAGCCTAGAAAGGACTGGAGAAATCCCACCCTCGCAACCTCCTTCTCTTCTAGCCTGGACTAATTGTTGAGGACTCCACGGGAGAGGGGAGAGAGAGCCTGGGGCTGACCCTGCTTTTGACTCCCAGGTTTGGTCTGCCCTGTCCCAAGAAACCTTCCAGGCTGGGTGGGGCTGCACCATTGTTTGCCTTGGAGCCTGCAAGGGGCTAAAGATATACAAACCTCCCAATCTCCTCCTTTACTAACAGGGACTGATTGTTGAGGATTCAGAAGGGAGTGGAAATATTTCCTAGCTGGGAAAAGGGGGGCGATACGAGAGAAGTCTGGAGATCTGTCTCAGAAAGTTTGAATCACAGGGCTCCTAGCCCCCAGACAGGAAGCTCTATCACATTGATCAGGCCTGTGTCACAACAAATACGCTCCAACCAGGCATTGAATTGAGAGCTGCCAACGAGCACCATCTCCTGGCAGACCAAGGAAGTGCACATAAGAAAATTAATAAGTAAGAGAGGCTTTTCCTGGCCTCTATAGCCTCCCTGCCCAAGGCCCTAGGAAACGACTCTACAGCCAATTACTGGGCCCAGTGCCCAGTTTTGAGCAACCAGCAGAAGAATCCTAACAATCAAGGTTGAGCCAAAAATCAAAGAGCTGTGGTAATTCACAGCTTCCTGCCACTAAAACCCCATAAAAGAGAAAGAGATAGAGTATCTAAGTAAAATACAAACTAACCAGATGCCTAAGCACCAGCAAAAGATTACAAGCCATACTAAGAAAATAGAAGGCATGGCCCAAAAAAAGGAATACAGCAAAGTCCCAGAAGAGATGCAGAATTTGAGAGAACTAATCAGTGAGATGAGCACACATTTCCAAAATCAAATAATGAGATGAAAGAGAATATAGTTAAAGAGATCAATGACATCAAGAAGTCATTGAGCGAACGCAAAGAATTTGAAATCCTGAACAGAAAAGTAACGGAGTTCATGGGAATGAAAGACACAATAGGTGAAGTCAAAAATGCATCTGAAGCATACAACAGCAGACTCGAAATGATAGAAGAAAGAATAAGTGATACTGAAGACAGAGCAGCTAAAATTGAAGAGAGACAAGACCAGAGAGAGAAAAGAATGGAAAACATTGAGCAGGGGCTCAGAGAGTTGAATGACAACACAAAACGCAAGAACATACGTGTCATGGGAGTTCCAGAAGGAGAAGAGAAAGGAAAAGGGGCAGAAAGAGTATTTGAGGAAATAATAGCTGAAAATTTCCCAACTCTCACAAAAGAAATGAACTTACATGTCCAAGAAGCACACCGTACCCCAATAAGAATAAATCCAAATAGAACTACGCCAAGACACATATTATTCAGAATGTCAAATGTGAAAGATAAAGAGAAAATTCTCAGAGCAGCAAGAGAGAAGCAAACGATTACGTACAAAGGATGTCCAGTAAGACTTAGTGCAGATTTCTCTTCAGAAACCATGGAGGCGAGAAGACAGTGGTATGGTACAATTAGGAAACTGAAAGAGAAAAACTGCCAGCCGAGAATTCTTTATCCAGCAAAACTGTCCTTCAGATATGAAGGTGAATATAAAGTATTCACAAACAAACAGAAACTAAGAGAGTTTGCAAAAAAGAATCCACCTTTGCAGGAAATATTAAAGGAAGCCTTAGAACCTGAAAGAAAAAGACAGGAGAGAGAGGCTTGGAGGAGAGTATAGAAGAAAGAAAAGCAGAAAGGATAACCAAAAGAGTAAAAAGAAAGACAAAAATAAGATGACATATGAAAACCAAAGAATAAAATGGAGGAAATAAATAGTGCATTTTCAGTAATATCATTGAATGTGAATGGATTAAATTCCCCAATCAAAAGATACAGGCTGACAGAACGGATAAAAAAACATGAGCCACCCATATGCTGCTTACAAGAAACTTACCTCAGACACAAGGATACAAGCCGGCTTAAAGTAAAAGGTTGGAAAAAGATACTCCACGTGAATAGTAAACAGAAAAGAGCAGGGGTAGCTATACTAATATCAGACAAAACAGACTTCAAATGCAAAACAGTGATAAGAGATGCGGAAGGCCATTATATATTAATAAAAGGGACGATCCTCCAGGAAGATATAACAGTCATAAATATCTACGCACCTAACCAGGGTGCCCCAAAATATATGAGACAAACTCTGGCAAAACTGAAGGGAGAAATAGACATTTCTACAATAATCGTCGGAGACTTCAACACCGCTCTCACATCATTAGATAGAACAACTAGACAGAAGATCAACAAGGAAACAGAGAACTTGAACAATATGATAAACAAGTTAGACCTAACAGACATACAGAACACTGCATCCAAACTCAGCGGATTATACATTCTTCTCAAGTGCCCATGGATCTTTCTCCAGAATAGACCACATGTTAGGTCACAATACAGCTCTCAATAAATATAAAAAGATTGAAATTATACAAAGCACCTTCTCAGATCATAATGGAATGAAACTAGAAATCAATAACAGACAGGATAAAGGAAATTTGCAAATGTGTGGAGACTGAACAACACACTCCTAAATATTCAGTGGGTCAAAGAAGAAATTGCAAGTGAAATCAGTAAATATATTGAGACAAATGAAAATGAGAACACAACATATCAAAACTTATGGGATACAGCAAAGGCAGTCTTGAGAGGGAAATTTATAGCCTTAAATGTCTATATTAAGAAACAAGAAAGATCTAAACTCAAATATTTAACTGAACAACTTGAGAAACTAGAAAAAGAACAGCAAACCAATCCCAAAGCAAAAAGAAGGAAAGAAATAATAAAGATTAGAGCAGAAATAAATGAAAATGAGAACAAAAAAGCAATAGAGAAAATCAACAAAACCAAAAGCTGGTCCTTGAGAAGATCAATAAAATTGACAAACCCCTCACTAGACTAACAAAGAAAAAAAGAGAGAAGATGCAAATAAATACAATCAGAAATGAAAGGGGGGAAACTACAAATGACCTCAAAGAAATAAAAAGAATCATAAGAGGATATTATGAGAAACTATATGCCAACAAACTAGACAACCTGGATGAAATGGACAAATTTCTAGAAACTCATAACCAACCTACACTGACACAACAAGAAATACAAGAACTTAACAAACCAATCACAATTAAGGAGATTGAATCCGTCATCAAAAATCTCCCAGCTTAGAAAAGTCCAGGACCAGATGGCTTCACAGGTGAGTTCTACCAAGCATTTCTAAAAGAATTAACACCAATCCTGTTTAAACTTTTCCAAAAAATCGAAGAAGAGGGAAAATTACCCAACACATTTTATGAAGCCAACATCGCCCTAATACCAAAGCCAGATAAAGATTCCACAAGAAAAGAAAATTACAGACCAATCTCTCTCATGAACATAGATGCAAAAATTCTCAACAAAATACTTGCAAATCGAATCCAACAGCATATCAAAAGACTTATACATCACGACCAAGTGGGATTTATTCCTGGCATGCAAGGCTGGTTCAACATAAGAAAATCAATCAATGTAATACACCACATTAACAAATTGAAGGAAAAAAACCACATGATCATCTCAATAGGTGCAGAAAAGGCATTCGACAAAATCCAACATCATTTTTTGATAAAAATACTTCAAAAGATAGGAATAAAAGGAAAATTCCTCAATATGATAAAAGGCATATATGAAAAACCCACAGCCAACATCATACTCAATGGGGAAAGGTTGAAAGCTTTCCCCCTAAGATCAGGAACAAGACAAGGATGCCCACTGTCACCATTGTTATTCAACATTGTACTAGAAGTTCTAGCTAGGGCAATTAGACAAGACAAAAAAATTAAAGGCGTCCAAATAGGAAAGGAGGAAGTAAAACTCTCACTGTTTGTGGATGACATGATCCTGTATTTAGAAAATCCTGAGGTATCCACAACAAAGCTACTTGAACTAATAAATGAGTTCAGCAAAGTGGCAGGATATAAGATCAACACGCAAAAATCAGTAATGTTTTTGTACACTAGTACTGAACAATCTGAGGAGGAAATCAGGAGGAAAATTCCATTTTCAATAGCAACAAAAAGACTCAAATACCTAGGAGTTAATTTAACCAAGGAAGTACAGGACCTATATGCAGAAAACTACAAAACAATGCTAAAAGAAATTAAAAAAGACCTAAACAAATGGAAAGACATTCCGTGTTCATGGATTGGAAGAATAAATATCGTGAAGATGTCAATCTTGCCCAAACTGATTTATAGATTCAATGCAATACCAATCAAAATCCCAACAGCTTACTTTACAGAATTAGAGAAGGCAATTACCAAATTCATCTGGAAGGGTAAGTGCACACGAATAGCCAAAAGTATTCTAAAAAAGAAGAGCAATGTGGGAGGAATTTCGCTGCCTGACCTTGAAACATATTACAAAGCTACAGTGATCAAAACAGCATGGTAGGGGGTCGGATGTGGCTCAACTGGTTGGGCGTCCGTCTCCCATATGGAGGGACCCGGGTTCGATCCCCGGGACCTCCCGGTAAAAAAAAAAAAAAAAAAAAACAAAAAACCAGCATGGTACTGGCATAAAGATAGACATATCGATCAGTGGAATAGAATTGAGAATCCAGAAATAAACCCTCACCTATACAGTCAACTGGTTTTTGACAAACCTACCAAGCCCACGCTGATGGGAAAAAACAGTCTCTTCAACAAATGGTGTTGGGAGAACTGGATATCTATAACCAAAAGAATGAAAGAGGACCCTATCTCACCATGTATACAAGAATCAACTCAAAATGGATCAAAGATTTAAATATAAAAGCCAGGACCATAAAACTACTAGAAGAAAATGTAGAGAAACATCTTCAAGATCTTGTAGTACGTGGTGGTTTCTTGGACCTCACACCCAAAGCACATGCAACAAAAGAAAAAGTAGATAAATGGGACCTCCTCAAAATTAAATACTTTTGCACCTCACAGGACTTTGTCAGAAGGGTGAAAAGGCAGCCAACTCAATGGGAAAAAATATTTGGAAATCACATATCTGATAAGGGTTTAATATCCAGGATATATAAAGAGATGTTACAACTCAACAATAAAAAGACAAATGACCCAATTAAAAAAATGGGCCAAAGACTTGAATAGACATTTCTCCGAAGAACTACAAATGGCAAAAAAACACATGAAGAAATGCTCAACATCACTCATGATTAGGGAAATGCAAATCAAAACTATAATGAGATATCATTTCACACCTATCAGAATGGCCGCTATTAAAAAGACAGAGAACTACAAGTGTTGGAGAGGATGTGGAGAGATAGGAACATTTCTTCACTGTTGGTGGGAATGCAGGATGGTACAACCACTATGGAGGACTGTTTGGCAGTTCCTAAAGAAGTTGAATATAGACTTGCCATGTGACCCTGCAATACCACTACTGGGTATATACCCAGAAGAACTGAGAGCAGTGACACCAACAGGCATCTGCACACCGATGTTCATAGCCACATTATTCACCATTGCCAAAAGTTGGAAACAACCCAGGTGTCCATCAACAGACGAATGGATAAACAAACTGTCGTCTATTCACACGATGGAATATTATGCAGCTGTAAGGAGAAATGAAGTCATAAAGCATATGGCAACATGGATGGACATTATGTTGAGTGAAGCAAGCCAGACACAAAAGGACAAATACTGTATGAATGCGTTACTATGAACCAAATATATTGTGTAATATATTGTTTGATTCAAAAAAACAAAAAAAAATTTACATGTATCCATTACATTTAATTGAGAAATGTATATATTTATTCATCTGTGTTTACATTTTAGTTTTTAATTGTTTATGTTTTCAATTATTAAATGTACAAAATAAAGTTTAAAATATATATATCTGGCTCACTGATTTTGTTCAGTAAAGGCTATGAAATTCCCATATTACTCAATCTCTCCTCAGACCACTTGCTTCACACCTCCCTGTCTCTTCTCCTCAGGAACTACATGTCAATGCCTTCTATCAATGAGATGGAATAACTAGAAGATTAGTCCATGGTGGTCTAATCCCCCTCTGCCTTTTTAAGAACCATATTGCTGTTTACTGCTATCTTCTATCACTCATATGGTACCTGATCTTCACAATCAACATCTTATTTTTTTTTTAAATCTTCCCTTGAATTGATATCCCCACCATTACTGCTCTCTCTCCTGACTTTTACATCAAAATATCTCAGAAGAGGGGGTCGGATGTGGCTCGACTGGTTGGGCGTCCGTCTCCCATATGGAGGGACCCGGGTTCGATCCCCGGGACCTCCCGGTAAAAAAAAAAATATCTCAGAAGAGCTGCCTACACTTAACTTGCTCAGTCTACTGTAGTGATTCTCAAGTGGGGGTTATTTTGACCCCCAGGGGACATTTGGCAATGTCTAGAGGCATTTTTGATTGTCCCTACTGGGCAGGGGAGTTGCTCCTGGCATCTAATGCATAATGGCTAGGAATGCTGCTAATGCACAGGACAACCCCCCACAATGAAGAATTATCTGGTCCAATGTCAATAGTGCAAAGGTTGAAAAAACCCTGGTTATTCCAATCAGGACTTCATTCCTATCACTTCATTAAACAGCTCCTGCTTAAGTCATCAATCACTTCAATTGCTCTATCCTACTGGCATTTTTCATTTTACATGATTTCAAAACAACAGAACAGCAAAAGACCAATCTCTCCATCTTAAGATATTCTCCTTTCTCTTGGTTACCAGGATCCTATGTTCTCTTGATTTTCTTTTAACTCTTTGGCTGCCACTTCTTAGTCACCTTGTGGGCTCACACTATAAACTCAATTTATAAATAATGCAATTCCTCATTAAAATTCATAGCTTCAGTTACCATCTGTAAGGGTTATCTGTTATCTTTGCTTTTCTAACATCTCTTCTTTTTTATTGACAAAACCTCTCTTTTCCTTTTGGGAACAGCCCCAACCCCAACTGACAGGTATTAAAGCAGTGAGGTGTGCTCCCAGACAGCCCAATTATCTAGAAATTAACAAGGCAAAGGGAGAGGCAGTGCCCTGGAATTACAGGCTGTAAAACTGAAGATGCTAGGGGCCATCTTTTTTGCCCCATGAAAAAACTCTGTGTGAGAATGAAGCCAATAGAAAAAGTGATCCAGGAGTATAGAGAGAAAAGAGAGCTCTGATGACATAGCTTGATCACCTGGATCAGGCCTCCTAGACTTTTCAGTTAAATGAGCCAATATATTTTCTTTCATGCTTAAGCTAGTTTGAATTGGCTTCTATGGCTTTTCACCATGTGATGATGTTCATATTTATAACTTCAATCCAAAACTCCTCTGTGAATTCCAGAAGATTGTACCCAACTGCCTTTTCCCTCTTAAATATTACAGAGATATCTCAACTTCAACTTGTCCAAAACTGTAAATATGATCTTTAAACCTGGTTCTCTTCCTTGGTGAATGATATCACCCTCTACCTAACTGCGTAAAACTCAGAATGACCCCTCTTCTCTGTTTACTCCTCCCTTCATTCCATTACAAAGTACTGTGAGTTTTACCTCCTAAATACAGTGTATCTCAAATTTGTCACCTTCTCTTCAACTCTACTCTGTCTCCTTCAAATCTGTTCTATCTACCATGGCCACAGCAATCTTTTTTTAAACATACAAAATTGCCAGTCAGTCCCTTGCTTAAAATCCTTTGGTAGCTTTTTATGGTAAGGACCCAAACACCTTTATAAGGCTTTTGGAGACCTGACTCCTGCTTACTTCACCTCATCATAAACTGTTCCATTTGTTGTTCTCTGTTCTTCAATACACTGAGCTTTGTTTTTTCCTTTAGATCTTCAAATGTGCTCTGTACTGATAGCTATCTCAGAGCCTCTGCAAATGTGTTCCCTCTGCTTGGAATAGTAATTCTGTCTTCTCAGTTAACTCCTATTGCATAATTCAGATTTCAGGTCCCATTTTACTCTTTTAGGAAGACTTCCCTAATTATCACCTACCACCTTCTCACTAAAGTTAAGTTCTCCTGTTGTAAACTCTTAACACTTTGTAGCTTTTTTGTTTATTGCCATTTGTTATTATATGTTTGTTTTTTGTAATTGTTTTATTAAGTCTATTTCTTTCATTAAACTCTATTAGATCAAGGCATCTGTCTTTTTTTTCACCATTATATTCTCAACACCTTGCACTATGCCTAACACATAATAAACATTCAATAAATATTAAAGGATTGAAAGTTAAATTTCTATTCCTATATTGAGTCTACACTTAAAGCTAATTCAAGTTACAAATAGGATAATCTAACAATGGCTTTCATTGATGGTCACACTTAAGTGTAGATATCCAATTTCAAAATAGAAAAGCCCCATATAAATGGCCAATCACATTTATTATATTCCTGCAGTGCCTATTTTGGCTAGCTGAGTGATACTAAAATCAGGTAATGTAATTCAATTGATAATATAAATAATTTCCAAATATACAGCTTTGTGGCACTATACAGGCAATAGAGTCAAACAGGTTGTGCAATTCATAGCTATTTTGGCAGCTTGTAGTCTGAAAGGAAGAATATTCTATGTTATGGGATTAAAGGCTGAAGAAGGCAGTTGACTCAGGTAAGCGCAGATGAAGAAATGAATTTACTATAATGTGTAGCCTCCTTATTAAGCACCTGGAAATTGGCTCTTTTTGCATTAGAATGAGGAAGAATAGTTGAAAGAGTTAAAAGTGCTTTTTTCTTTTTTAGGTATCAGGGCTGGGGATTGAACCTGAGAGCCTGTATGTAGGAAGCCGGTGCTCAACCACTAGGCCACACTGGCTACCCTGAGTTGGTTTTTCTGTTTGTTTGCTTGTTGTTTGTTTTTTATTTGTTGTTAGGAGGCACCAGGAACCAAACCCAGGACCTCTCATGTGCAAAGCAGGCCCTCAACTGCTTGAGCAACATCAGCACCCAAAAGTACATTTTAAAAGTACTAAATTTTTAAACAAAGCAAATAATATAGCTATTGTGTGAGATAAAAATCTTTATAATAAATACTTTTGAAATAATCTTAGCTACAAGGAAAATAAATATCTTTTAAAGTAAGGATAAAGAAGTCTTAATTTTTCTTGGTTATAAATGTTAGCTTTTCTCCCATTGTGATGAGAAGTGAGTTGAGAGAATGCTCATTGAGGTATATTAAATTACACTTCCCCATTTAAAAAATGGAGACTGTCAATAGAAAAGAAGGAAAATAATAATTTCCTTCAGGTTTGGAATGTAGCTCATAGAACTTTATGGTGAAAAAATGACCTTTTTCATTGACAGTTAATATAAAAGTACCAATCACAAAAATAAATACTAAATAAATAAATGAATATTAAAGGAAAGAATGATGAAAATTTTAATTTAATCCTACCTTAACCATAGTGGAAACTGGATGCACTTTCCTTAGGTTTTTCAAAATTGATCCTACAATATCTGTCACAGATAGTCCAATAGCCCAGGAAGTATACCCCTTCAGCCTGATAATCTCATAGGCACTATAGTTGTAGAAAATAAGAAAATCAAATTCATGAGAAGTCAACTCAGAGAAAATATAACACTCTTCAAGCAACCATTTTACAGCAATCTACCTGTCAATGTACACTATTAAAATTTTCTCAGAGATTCCATCTAGAAATTGTTCATGAATAGGCAATACAAGTATCCATACTATTTACATACTTCATCATTCACTTTGAGTAAGAACTAGTTCACCCTTCTTTATCATAAAGGCAGAATAATAGGACATATGTGCCACTTAAGATGAAACTAGTTTTTAATATTTTTGTTTGTTGCTTAAATATCCAAACATAATTATCACCTTGAAAATTACCAAAAGACTTATGTCACCAAAATGGTGGAGTGAAACACTACAAGGGTCTGTCCTCCCACAGAATTATTGAACAACAAAGAAAAACTGGCTGAACTATCTTTCTCAGAGCTCCAGAAAACAGTTAAAGAGTTGGAATAACCGGGAAAGCACTGAATCAAGAAAAAGGCAACTTTAAAATGGTAGGAAAACCTTGTGGTGCTTATGCTTGCCCTTCTCCCTCCTTCCCCCAGAGACAGTCCATATACCCAGGTCCCTTATCCTAAATTCAGGAAGGAGCAGAGGAACCCATATAACATATGGGGGTGAATGTATGTCAGTGCCATTGCATCTGTTTTCATCTTGAATGTCTGAACCAGGTTGAAAATCTTTATCTGGCCTGTCATAGAACTTGTTTAGATATAAAAGTGGCTTGCAGGGTACCTAAAATGCTGGGAGAAAACAATCAACCTAAAGCTGCTTGGGGCAAAGGATTACTGTCTCTAAGACATAAAATAGAATACCTAAGACTAGAAGGAAACACTGTGAATTTTCTAGGGGTAGCGGGGTATCTGGAGTTTCCATGTAAATGACACATGCCCAGGATTAGACTAGAGAAGACCCTATGCTTTCACCTTGGGCTGTTTTTAGGATCACTGTAAGGCTGTCTAACTTCTGAAGGAGAATATACATGGAAAGTCAATCTGCAAACACTGGGAAAATTGTTTTCTTTCCATTTTTATTCCCTTTTTTTTCCATTCCTTTGTCATTGTCATCTTCTTCATCATCATCTTCTTCATCATCTTCTTTTTCTTGTGTTAGCTCCTTGCATTAAAAGAAATCTGTCTTAACTATAGCAGGATACAAGCTTAACAAAAAGACAAATCAGTGAATAAACTCTAGAGTTAAAATAAAATATGGGGAAGCGGCTGTAGCTCAATCAGTAGGGCTCCCGTTTACAATATGGGAGGCCCCGGGTTCGGTTCCCGGGGCCTCCTGGTGAAGGCAAGCCCGCCCGCACGGTGTGGTTAGCTGACCCAGCGAGCACAAGCAGCAAGGGGGGGATAAATGAATAAATAAATAAAATCTTTAAAAAAAATAAAAAATAAAAATAAAATAAATAAATAAAATATGGGAGCAGATGTGGCTTGAGCAGTTGAGCAACTGCCTCCCACATGGGAGAGCCCAGGTTCAGTTCCTGGTGCCTCCTTAAGGAACAAAAACAAACAGGGAGGCGGCTGTGGCTCAATCAGTGGGGCTCCCGTTTGCCATATGGGAGGCCCCGGGTTCGGTTCCCGGGGCCTCCTGGTGAAGGCAAGGCCCGCCTGCATGGCGTGGTTGGCTGGCCCAGTAAGCATAAGCAGCAAGGGGGGGATAAATGAATAAATAAATAAAATCTTTAAAAATAAAAAAATAAAAATAAAAAATAAAAAAAAAAAAACAAGCAAAACAAACAAACAAACAAAAACAAAACAAAACAGGGAAGCTGATGTAGCTTAATGACTGAGTACCATCTTCCCACATAAGAGGTCCTGGGCCCCCAGTACCTCAGAAAAATAAAATAAAATAACCCAGAGCACAACAAAAAATAGCAAGGTATACAAAGAAACAAGAAATTATGGCCCATTCAAAGTAGCAAAAGACTGAATAAGAAATCATTAATGACTAAGCCCAGACTTTGGATATACTAGACAAAGACCTAAAATAACTGTCTTAATACATTCAAAGAACTAAAGGAAATCAGGAAAGTGTTATATGAACAAAATGAGAATTTAAATAAAGATACAGAAATCATAATAGGAACCAAATAGAAATGGTGGAGTTAAAGACCATGATAACTAAAATTTAAAATCCCCTTGAGGTGTTCAACAACATAATGGAGCTGGCTGAACAAAGAATCTGTAAACTTGAAGATAGGAAATTTAGTTATCCAATTTAAGGGATAGAAAGGACAAATGAAGAAAAGTTAACAGAGCCTATAAGACCAATGGAACAACATCAAGCACACCAATACATGCATTATAGGAGTACAATTAGGATAAGAAAAAGAGGAGCAGAAAGAATATTCAAAAACTATTGGCTGAAAAGTTCCCAAAATACTGAAAGACATTGATATACACAACCAAGAAACTCAACAAACTCCAACAGGATAAACTCAAAGAGACCCCACCAAGACACATAATAAACTGTTGCCTGCCAAAGATAAAGAGAGAATCCTGAAAGCCACAGAGAGAAGCAATGTGTGAATAGAAGAAAGTCTCAAAAAGTGCTTATTCTTATCAGAAACCACAGAAGCAAGAAGGTATTGGGTGATATTTAAAGTGCGGAAAGAAAAAAAATGCTTACCAAGAATTCTATACCTGGAAAAACTGTCTTTCAAAATGAGGGAGAAATTAAGACATTTTGATAAATAAAAAGTGAGGGGAAGCGGCTGTGGCTCAATCAGTGGGGCTCCCGTTTGCCATGTGGGAGGCCCCGGGTTCGGTTCCTGGGGCCTCCTGGTGAGGGCGGGCCTGCCCGCATGGCGTGGTTGGCTGACCCAGTGAGCACGAGCAGCAAGGGGGGGATAAATGAATAAATAAATAAAATCTTTAAAAAAAATAAAAAAATAAAAAGTGAGTTTGTCATCAGTAGACCTTCCCTACAAGGAACACTAAAAGGAGTTCTTAAGGTAGAAAGGAAAGAACACTTGACAGTAGATCAAAGCCCACATGAAGAAATACATATCTTTGGTAAAGGTAATGACATGGATAAGTATAAATGCCAGTACTATTCTATTTTTGGTTTGTAAATTCCATTTTTACTTGTTAAAGGATCTAAAATGCAAATGCATAAAAATAGTGATAAATCTATTAATTTTGACACACAGTATATAAAGATGTAATTTGTGACAAGAACAACATAAAGGTGGAGGCATGAAGGGTATAGAAACATACTTTGTGTATACTACCAAAGTTAAGTTGGTATCTAGGCAAACAAGATTGTTATAGATTAACAATGTTAAATTTAAGCCCAATGGTAATTGCAAAGAAAATATCTTAAAAAGAAAATATCTGAAAAATGTACACACACAATAAGGGATACTAAATGGTTCACTACAAAAGATCAACTAAATACAAAAGTAGGAAGTAATGGCAGAATTGAGGGACAAAAAGTGTAGAAGACATACAAATATCAAAGAGTAGATATTCAAGACATTTCTGGCAAAAAGGTCGGGTAGAAAGCCCTAAGAAGCAGTACTTCCACCATAACAACTATTAAACAGGCAGGAAGTCTAAAACAACTATTTTAAAACTCGCAGAACACTGCATCCAGGGCAAAGTGGGAGGAAGCAGCTGATAAACTATAGCAAAGAACAGTAAATTGCTCTCTCTGCACTGAGGCTACTGACACCCATCCCCCATTCTCACAGCAGGCCACCTTGGGGTCCAGTCCCTGGCTAGCTTGCTGGTGAAAGAAAGGGACATAAAACTCCTCCTCCCCCAAGAAAAGGAATGGGCACAGCAATCTCTGAACACAGCAGTTGATTAGAGAATTTAGATGAAGGGAGCCCAGCTCTGAGGGCAAACATTGTTTGAACCCACCCTGGACAAAGGCTGTGACATCTGTTGTTTAAACCCTTCCCAGACAGGGGCAGAGGCAATGTAGATTTAAAGGTGCATTGCTTCTTCAGGGCTGCTGGGACAAGTAAGCTGAAGAGCTGCATTTGCTGGGCAGGCTAGGAATGCTCAGCTTTGGAGAGCCATCAGGGAAGCTTTTGGTGCACTTCTTCATTATCTCACCAGGGCAGGTCTGTGCCCCCTTTGTGGGTCCCTTGGCCCTGCTTTGGCTGGGAAGGACCAAAGTGGGAAAGTCCTCTCCAGTATGCCCTCCTCCCAGAATTTGCCCTCTGCAAAAGATGTAGTGTAAAAGATATAGAGGCAGACAGTCTGGGACAAAGTCCTGCTGACTTCAAACACCCAAGAAAGGGAGGTCTGTCTTCTGGGAAATAGAGGGGACAATCAAACTCCTGTAAACAGGGGAACTCCAAAATAACTAACAAGGAAAATCCCAGGACAAGACAGAGGTCCAGAAACAGAGAAAACCCTGCAAACTTCATTCCCCTAATAAAATCTTCTGATAGTAGGACTGAAGCACAAGAAAATCTCAGTCTAATCACTAACTGGTTACAAAACCAAGAGATAGACATTCCAGGGAATAAATACTAGAGTTAACATTTTAAAATATTAAAATGTATAGTATATAATAAGAGTACAAGGCAAACAAAGAAATAGAAAATGATAGCACATCCAAAGGAAGTGGATTAAAATACAGAAAACACCAACAATGAAGATGAGAATTTGGAACATACTGATCAAGCTTTTTAAAAATGATCTTAAAAATGCTCAAGGAGATGAAAGAAAGTACAGAGAAAGAATTAAAGGATATCAGGAAAACAATGAATGAGCAATATGAGAGTCTACGTAAAGAGATAGAAATTTAAAAAGAAGCCAAACAGAACTCTTGGAATTGAAGAACATAATAACTGAAATTAAAAATGCCCAAGAGGGTTTCAAGAACAGATTGGAGCTGGAGAAGAAAGACAAGACACTTGAAATGCGTCAGGCTGAGGAGCAGAAAGAAAAAAGAAATATTAAAAGCATAAATAGTCTATGAAAGCTATAGGAAACCATCAAGTGCCCCAATATTTGCATTATGGGAGTCCCAGAAGGAGAAAGAGAGAAAGAGGCAGAAGGAATAGTCAAAGAAATAATGACAGAGAACTTCCCAAACTTAGTAAAAGAAGCTCAGAGAACACCAAACAGAATAAAGATGAAGAAAAATACAACCCATCATATACTGATTACACTATCAAATGCAAAGGACAAGGAGATAGTTCTAAAAGCTGCAAGAGAAAAGCAACATCTTACATATAAGGGAGTCCCAATGAGATTGAGTGCCAATTTCTCATCAGAAACCATGGAGGCAAGAAGGCAGTGAGTTGAATACTAAGTGTTGAGAGAAAACAACTTCCAGCCAAGAATTTTATATCTGGCAAGACTCTTTCAAAAATGAGGGAGAGCCGTCTACCATGTGGGAAGCCCAGGGTTCAATTCCCGAGGCTTCCTGGTGAAAGGCAAGCTGTCCTGTGCAGAATGCTGGCCGGCACAGCATGCTGGCCCATGCAGGAGTGCTGGCCCACACGAAGTGCTGGCCCATGCAGAGAACTGGTGCAGCAAGATGATGCAACAAAAAGAGACACAGAAGAAAGAAAATAAGAGATGCACAGAACAGGGATCTGAGGTAGCACAAGAGATTGAGCACCCCTCTTCCACTCCGGAAGGTCCCAGGATTGTTCCCAGTGCCACCTAAAGAGAAGACAAGCAGACACAGAAGAACACACAGAGAGCAGACAGCGAGCACAAAACAACGAGGTGGGGGGTGGAGGAGAATAAATAAATAAATAAACCTTTTAAAAAATGAGGGAGAGGAAGCCTATGTGGCTCAGTGGTTGAGTGCCAGCTTTCCGCATACAAGGTCCCAGGTTCTATCCCCAGCCCTGGTACATCAAAACAAAGGGGAAAAAATGAGGGAGAGATGAATATATTCTCAGATAAACAAAAGCTGAGGAAGTTCGTCACCACTAGACCTGCCCTACAAGCCATGCAAAAGGGAATTGTTCAGACTGAAAGGAAAGGACACTAAACATGGCTTAAAGCAGCATAAAGAAATAAAGACCTGCAGTAAAGGTAACCATTTGGGTAATTATAACTGTCAGTATTATGTCTTATATTATTTGGTATTTACTCCACTTCTTACTTCCAACAGGTGCTAAAATGCAAATGGATAAAAAGTAATTATAAATCTGTTTTTGGACATACAATGTACAAAAATATAAGTGCTAACAAGTACAAAAAAATGGAAGGGGTGTATAGGAAAAGTATATGTTTGTTCTACTGGAGTTAAGTTGGTATCAAACCAAATATGATTTTCATATATTTAGGGTGTTAAATTTTAACCCCATGGCAACCACCAGGAAAATAAATAAAAAATATATCCAGATAGAAATTTGAAGGCATTCCATATGATACAACACAAAAAAGCAAATAAATGTAAAAGTAGGCATTAACAGAATCTTGGTACAAAAAAGGTATAGGATTTGCAAAGGCTAAATAGCAAAATGGCAGAAAGAAAGTCCTGTATTATCAGTAGTGACTTTAAATGTAAATGGATTAAACTCTCCAGTCAAAAGGCAGAGATTGGCAGAATGGATAAAAAAGCATGACCCAACTATATACTGTCTGTAAAGACTCACCTTAAATTAACAGACACAAGTAGGTTGAGTGTGAAAGGATGAAAAAAATATATACTATGCAAGTAGTAACCAAAAGAGAGCTGGGGTGGCTATACTAATATTGGATAAAATAGACAGTTCTACTTTAATAGTAGGAGACTTTAACACAACACTCTCAATAAGGGATAGAACAACAAATTGGAACATCAATAAGGAAGTACAGGACTTGAATGATACACTAAACCAACTAGACCTAACATATGTATATAGGATACTGCACCCAAATAAAACAGAATGCACATTCTTCTCAAATGTACATGGATCATTCTCCAGGATAGACCATATGTTAGGTCACAAAACAAATCTTAATAAATTAAAAAATACTGAAATCATGCAATGTATATTCTCCAACAATGGAATCAAGCTCCAACTAAATAACTGAAGGAGAAATGGAAAATTAACAAATGTGGAAATTAAACAACATACTCTCAAACAAGCAATGGGTTAAAGAGGAAATCAAAAGCAAAATTAGGAAACATCTTGAGGTGAATGAAAATGAAACTATAACATATCAAAACTTATGGTATGCAGTGAGGTAGTGCTGAGAGAGAAATTCATAGCTCTCAATGCTTACATTTAAAAAAAGACTTCATATCAGAGACCTCACCTCAAAATTGGAAGAAAAAGAACAAACTTAACCCAAAGCAAGTAGAAGGAAGGAAATAACAAAGATTAGACCAGAGATAAATAAAATAGGGAAGAAAAAAAAAAAAAAAACAATAGGGAGATTCAACAAAATTCAGTTCTTTGACAAAATCAATAAAACTGACAAACCTTTAGCTAGACTGACAAAAAAAAAAAAAAAAGAGAGAAGAGAAGAGAGGAGAGAAATAATGAAAATCAGAAATGGAAAGGGGGACATTACTACTGACCCCGCTGGAATAAAGAGGACTATAAGAGAATACTATGAATAACTGTATGGCCAATAAATTAGATAACCTAGATGAAATGGGCAAATTCTTAGAAACACACAAATTACCTAAATTGACTCAAGAAGAAAAAGAAGATCTCAACAAACCAATTACTAGTAAAGAGGTTGAATTAGTAATCATAAACTTTCCAACATGGAACAGGTGTAGCTCAGTGGTTGAGCACCTGCTTCACATGTACAAGATCCTGGGTCCAATCCCCAGTACCTCCTGAAAAGCAAAAAAACAAACCAAAAAAAAACTCTCCCAACAAAGAAAAGCCCAGAACCAAATGGCTTCACAGGAGAATTCTACCAAATATTCCAAGAAGAATTAACTCCAATTTTTCTCAAACTCTTCCAAAAAATTGAAGAGGAGGGAACACACCCTAACTCATTCTATGAGGCCAACATTACCCTAATACCAAAGCCAGATAAAGATACCACAGGAAAAGAAAACTACAGGCCAATACCTCTTATGATTATGGATGCAAAAATCCTCAATAAAATATTAGCAAACTGAATGTAAGAGCATTTTAAAAGAATTATACGCCATAATCAAGTGGGATTTATCCTAGTATACAAGTTTGGTTCAACATAAGAAAATCAATTAATATAATACATCACATAAACAGAATGAAGGGAAAAACATACATGATCATCTCAATTGATGCAAAAAAAGACATTCAACAAAATCCAGCATCCTTTCTTGATAAAAGCAGAACACTACCAATAGAAGGAAACATCCTCAACATGATAAAGGGCATATATGAAAAGCCCATAGCTAACATCATACTCAATGGTGAAAGGTTGAATATAGAAAAAGACAAGGATGCCCACTGTCACCAATGTTATTCAACACTGTACCAGAAGTTCTTGCCAGAGTAATTAGGCAAGAAAAAGAAATAAAAGATATCCAAATTGGAAAGGGGAAGTAAAACTTTCCCCATTTGCAGATGCTATGATCCTATATACAGAAAATCCTGAAAAATCCACAAAAAAAGCTCTTAGAACTAATAAATGAATTCTGCAAAGTAGTGGTGTATGAGATCAACACCCCCAAATCAGCAGTGTTTCTACACACAAGCAAAGAACAATTGGAAGAAGAAATTGAGAAAAAAATTCCGTTTACAATAGCAATTCAAAGAATCAAGTATGTAGGGAGAAACCTAACCAAGGATGTAATGGACTTGTACACAGAAAACTACAAAACATTGCTAAAAGAAATTAAAGAAGACTTATATAAATGGAATGATAGTCCATGTTCATGGATTGGAAAACTATATATCATTAAGATATCAGTACTACCCAAAGCAATTTATAGATTCAATGCAATTCCAATCAAAACTCCAACAACCTGTGCTGCAGAAAAGGAAAAGCCAATAATGAAATTTGTATGGATGAGTAAAGGGCCCCAAATAACTAAATCCATCTTGAAAAAGAAGAATGAAGTTGGAGGTCTCACACTTCCTGATCTGAAGACTTATTAGTCACAGTAATCAAAACAGCTTGGTACTGAAACAGGACAGACATATACACCAATGAAATTGAATTGAGAGATCTGAAATCAACCCTCACATTTATGGACAACTGAATTTTGACAAGGTGGCAAATACCTCTCAATTGGGACAGAATCACTTCTTCAAAAATTGCCCAATACCTAGTACCCAAAAGAATAGAAAGCAAAGACTCAACTGAGTTTGCACACCAATGTTCACAGCAGCACTATTCACAATTTGCACACCAATGTTCATAGCAGCACTATTCACAACTGCCAAAAGATGGAAGCAATCCAAGTATCGCTCAAACAATGAATGGCTAAATAAAATGTGGTATATACATACAATGAAATATTATTCAGCTGTAAAAAAGGAATGAAGTCCTGATACAAGCAACAACATGGATGAATCATGAAAACGTCACATTGAGTGAAATAAGCCAGACACAAAAAGACAAACACTGTATGAATGTGTTACTATGAACCAAATATATTGTGTAACATATTGTTTGATTCATAAAAAAAAAAAATTATATGTATCCATTATATTTAATTGAAAAATGTATATATTTATTCATCTGTGTTTACTTTTTAGTTTTTAGTTGTTTATATTTTCAATTATTAAATGTACAAAATAAAGTAAATAATAATAATAATAATAAGCTAACCAATAGATTTAAATCTAGAATATAGGTTACCAGGGGACAAGTTGGGGATATGGAATGGGAAGTTAAGGCTTAGAATGTACAGGTTTCATATTTGGAATGATGAAATTGTTGGTAATGTATGCTGGTGATGGTAGCATAGCATTCTGAATGCAATTAAGAGCACTGAAATATATATTTGAATATAATTAAAAGGGGAAGTGTTAGATTCTATATATGGCAACAGAATAATTTTTTAAATCCGTGGGATTACACTTCACAAACAGTGAACCCTAAGTTAAGAAAAGGACTTCAATTAATAGTACAATTATAAAATGTGCTACCATGAATTGTAACAAATGTTCCACACCAATGCAAGTTGCTTTTGTTAGGGAATTCTTTATTTTGTACATGACTGTTCTATGAACCCACAACTTCTCTAATAAAGAAAAAATACAAAAATAAAACATCTAAGAGTAAAATGGCAGAGGGAAGTCATACATTAATAATAGCTACTTTTAATTCGAATAGATTAAACTCTCTAATTAAAAGGCAGAGATTTACAGAATGGATTTAAAAAATCATAACCCAACTATATGTTGTTTATAAGAGATTTGCCTTAAATTCAGAGACAAAAGTACGTTGAAAGTGAAAGGATGGGGAAAATATTCCATACAATCAGTAACCAAAAAAAGAGCTTGCTCTAATAATATCAGAAAAAAATAGGCTTGAAGTTTAAAAAAATTACAGGGACCAAAGAAGGACACTATATCTTGATTAAAGGGTCAATTTATCAAAAAGGTATAACAATTGTAAACATATATGCACCTAACTATAAAGCCTCAAGATATATGACACAAACCTTGACAAATTTGAAGGAAGAAACAGATGGTTCTACATTAATATTAGGAGACTTCAATATACCACATTTGATAATGGATAAAACATCCAGATAAAAGTTTAATAAGGAAATAGAGGGGAAGCGGCTGTGGCTCAATCAGTGGGGCTCCCGTTTACCATATGGGAGGCCCCGGGTTCGGTTCCCGGCGCCTCCTCGTGAGGGCAGGCCCGCCTGCACGGCAAGGTTGGCTGACCCAGCGAGCACAGGCAGCAAGGGGGGGATAAATGAATAAATAAATAAAATCTTTATAAAAAAAAAAGGAAATAGAGGATTTGAACAATACTATAAACCAACTAGATTTTTAAAAAACATATATAGAACACTTCATCCAACAAAAGCAGAATACACATTCTTCTCTTTTTTATTTTATTTTATTTTTTTTTATTTTTTTTATTTTTTTTTATTTTTATTTTTTCACATTCTTCTCAAGTACACACAGATCATTCTCTAGGTTAGACTATATGACTGGTCACAAAACAAGTTCCAATAAATTGAAAAAGATTGAAATCATATTAAGTATCATTTCTAACCACAATGTAATGAAACTAGAAATAAGTAATATACAGAAAATTTACAAATATGTGAAATTAAGCAATACACTCCTAAGGAGCAAAGGAGTCATATCAGAAATCACAAGGGAAATTAGGAAATAGCTTGAGACAAATGAAAATGAGAAGACAATGTTCCAAAACTTGTGGGATACAGCAAAGGCATGCTCAGAGGGAAATTTATAGCTCTAAATGCTTACATTAAAAAAGAAGATACATCTTAACTTGGTAACCTAAACTTACACCAGAAGGAACTAGAAAAAGAAGAAACAACCAAGCCCAAGTAAGCAGAATGAAAGAAATAATTAAGATTATGGTAGAAATAAATGAAATAGAGAATAGGAAAACAATACAGAAAATTAAAAATCTAAAAGTTGGTTCTTAGAAAGGTCAATAAATTGACAAACCTTTAATTAGACCGAAGCAAATAACTAAAATCAGATTTGAGGTGTAGCAGTTTGGCAATATTTATGAATTCCAAAAATAGATATTGGATTATGTTTGTGAACTGTTCTTTTCCTCCGGGCATATTATGTTATATTGGATTCATAGGTTTTGCTTTTACTTGATTAAATAATGATTAAGGCTTTGATTGGGCCACATCAGTAGGATGTTGATTCCCCGCCCACCAAGAAACTGCACTGCAGAGAAGGGAGGTTGGAGTTTTGAACTGAAGCCCAGGAAATGAACACAGAGGAGGAAAACACAGAGGAATAGAGACAGCTCCTTAGACATGGCAGAAGCCCTGGGGAAAGAGACAGAGCCATTCACCTGATAGTCTGGCCTTGTGGAAAGAGCATAGCAGCTGAGCCCAGAGAGAAACTCAAGAAGGTCACCAGCCATCTTGCCCCAACACATGGCAATAGACTTTGGTGAGGGAAGTAACTTATGCTTTATGGCCTGGTAACTGTAAGCTTCTATCCCAAAATAAATACCCTTTATAAAACCAACTGATTTCTGGTATTTTGGATCAGGAACCCTTTGGCTGACTAATACATGAGGGGAGAAATTACCACCAACCATACATTTTTTAAAAAGGATTATAAATGGACACCATAAACAATTGTATGCCAACAATTTTAATAATGTAGAAGAGATGGACAAATTCCTAGAAACACATAAATTACATAAACGGACTCAAGAAGAAATAGAAGATCTCAAGAGACCAATAAAAGGTAAAGAGATTAAATCACTCACCAAGGGAGGCGGCTGTGGCTCAGTCAGTAGGGCTCCCGTTTGCCATGTGGGGGGCCCCGGCCCGGTTCCCGGGGCCTCCTGGTGGGGGTGGGCCTGCCCGCATGGCGTGGTTGGCTGACCCGGCGAGCGCGGGCAGCAGGGGGGGGATAAATGAATAAATAAATAAAATCTTTAAAAAAAAAAAAAATCACTCACCAAAAAGCTCCCAATAAAGAATAGCCAGGACCAGAAATCTTCATTAATGAATTTTCCCAAACATTCCAAGAATTAACACCAACCCTGTTCAAACTCTTTCAAAATATTGAAGAGGAGAGAGGAATTCCTGATTTATTCTACAAGGACAACATCACCCTATTTTCAAAGCCAGATAAAGACACCACAAGAAAAGAAAATTACAGACCAACATCCCTCGTGAAGATAGACATAAAAATCCTCAATAAATAGCAGCAAACCAAATCCAATAGCAGATTAAAAGTGTTATACACCATGACTAAGTGTGATTTATCCCAGGAATGTAAGTATGGTTTAACTTTTTTTTTTTTTGGTAGTAAATAATTTATTTTTAAATAACAAGATGTAAACAGTTTTTAACATAATTATCAAGTAACCAACAGTTGTTTCTTTTACTTTCCAAAAATACTTCATTTTTCTGATATGATAGATCATGCAAAAATGGAGCCTACCCATCCTTGTAGGTAGAAGTTAAAATTTTTTGAGAAAAAAAAATCGACAACAAGCAATTAAATACATGAAATTGCAAAGAAAAGAACTGAATAAAAATAAAATTTTAATAAATTAGGGAATGGTCGATATGACAGTTAAAAACCCATCTTAAATTATTAAATCCTTTTATTCTGCTGAAGGCTGTCATGATTAGCAATCAAATATTCTGCTACTGAAAAATAAATACCAAACTTTTCTTAAAACTTGAGAAATCTCACATCAAGTACTTTATCCAAATATTTGACATGAATAAAAATACTTTGCCCAAAAGAAAAGAGCATAATGGAAAAACTGTTCCTAAGAGTTGAAAGATTCATATTGCATTTGTAATTTGAAATTCTGAATATAGTGTTCTCAGCAATTAGAAAAATGAAAGTTACCTACATACAAATTAAATTTAAGAACATTAAATAAGACGTGTTGAGTTACCAATAAATCTATTTACTGAGCAAAAATAAGACAACACGTGAATCTAACACCCAAGGGGAAAAAATTAAATATAATCCAAGGCACACCTTCTATAGAAAAGGAGAGGATTAGACTGAGTCGTATTAAAGTACCTAGACTAGCTAGGGATTAATTAATTAATCGGTTATAGGACAGGTCGTAAATGTTCAGGTCAGATGTGCTTTCTTTTCATCATTATTCCAGTTCACCATCCGCAAGTGCAAGAGAAGGCGTCAGAGCACAGAAGCTAGGGGGCATGCGTGAAATCTTGGTGGAGGGCTCTTGCCTTACCCCTTCTTCATGCATTGGCGGAGGCCGCCGGTCCCTCTCATATCCCCGAATTCCACCGAGAGCCCACAGGAGCGTCGGGCTGGGGTTGGAATCCGCTCCCGGCAGCGGCCGAGGCGCCAGGCCACCGGAATCGCCGCTTGCGGCGCCCGCCGGTCGCCGGACCCACCCATTTTTTAAAAAAAATCATTAAGTAAGCCCGACCTGACCCTCTGCCATGGAGCCCAGAAAGAGGCGTGAATGACTGGGGACCCCCATCCCACAGCCACCTGCAACCTTGAGGTGTCAGATTCTGAAGGAGGAGGGGCAGAGAAATGGAGGAAGCAGCAGCTGCTCTGGACCCTGAGGCAGTGGGAGGTGCCAGTGGAGCCAAGTGAGCATAGATGAGAGTGCAGTCGCTATAGCAAGGAGTACCTTCTGAAAAATGGATTTTATCCTATGCCCATGCCAAAGAACAAATGCAAACTCAGGAAAATGGAACTGTTAATGAACAATATTAAAATTTAATATAATTGTTCTTATGGTGCTAGTTTACCTGTCTTCAGTTGACAATACCAAGTTAGGTATGGGTAGAGTTTGACTATGGTTTTTTACTGTCTGTGAGAAGAATGAGAATTGCATGTTAATATCACCCAGAATAAAGAAGTAAACCAAATAGCCATAAATACGAAAACAAAAAATTCACCAACTACGTGAAGAGCAAGATTTCATACTGTATTTTTTTTCAATATGCCTCTAATATATTTTTCAAACTTATAATTTAAAATGTGATTAGTTGTCAAGCTAGGTCAGAAGTTATTGTTTATAAAATGGAAGGAAATTGTTATGCCTGATTGGAACAGTATCGTTTCCATTAATGTTTATAGGTAATTAGATGTAAACCTCTAATAAAGGTCAAAGTAAAGTCTCTTGTATATAATTATCTTTCTCCAAGAGGAAAAGAGCAACAGCTGCACACTCCAGTGTAGAAAGGCATCTATTAGTTGGTTGCATCCGAATTTGCAGTCTTATACATGATCTTATGGTTTGCAATAAATAATAAAAGAAAATGATAATCAAGTAGTTTAGCTTGAACTTGTTTCTTTCAATAAAACAGTAAAACATAATAAGAAAACAACTATTCTTTAGGGGCTAAACTTGAACTCAATTGATGTGGTTTTAACTGTTCTATTTTTTTTTTTTAACTGTTCTATTAATCACCCTAATTTTTAAGAAGTTCATGTAATATGAAATAGCACACATTTTCATTTGCATCACTCTGTATAAGTCTTGACTTTTTCTGTATTCATTGAACAAGTTTATTGACTTGATAAAATGGTTTTATTGAAATTTTCATATTTGTAAGCAACTGAAATAGAATGTAATACAACTATAATTTTGAGCTCTGTAACTAGGGCTATTTCCAAAAAGTTTTTTAAAGGGCAAAAACTTCCAATTTGAGAAAACAAATTCCCAATCTCCCCCCTTAGGAAAATATTTACTATGGTTACAGAGAATAGGAAACATGTATGTAATGTATATTTACATTTAACTTAAATCCACTGCCACTATGTACACATTTTGGCAGTAAGAGAGGACTTTATTTTGCTCTTTATTTATAACTTACAGCATTTCCAGCATTTAGTCTTAAATTGTAAGGAAAAACAAAACATACATTTAGCAATTTAAAGGCAAGTTTGATATATATACTTATATATCAAACTTATATACTATATATATATATATATAGTATGTGTGTGTGCATTTATGTGTGTGGTACATGATCATGCTCCTATGGTTATTTTCAGCAGTCATCATGCTCATTTATTTGTTTATTGTTGAACTGGATTAGACCTTCATTAAAAGCTATAATGCTAGTCACAATTAGAATGCTAATGAATGTTTGAGGAACTATGCAGAAAATTTTATTAAATATTTAAAAATCAATTAATGTAATATACTACATTAATAGAATGAAGGGGGAAAAAAAACCACATGATCATCTCAATTGGTGCCAAAAAGACATTTGGCAAAATTTGGCATTCTTTTTTAATAAAACTATGCAGAAAACTAGGAATGGGAGGAAACTTCTTCAGCATGATAAAGGGCAAATATGAAAAACCCAAAGCTAAAATCATAGTCCATGGTAAAAGACTGAAAGCTGTCCCCCTAAGATAAGGAACAAGACAAGAATGCTTACTTTCACCAATGCTATCTGTGGTACTTTGAGGCATTTATGGACACCAGAAAAGATTATATCCTTAGAGATAATCCATTCCTGTGGGTGTGAACCTATTGTAGGTGGGATCTTTTGATTAGATTACTTCACTTAAGGATCTTTGATTAGATTACTTCAGTAAGGTATGACCCAGGGTGAGCCTTAATCCTTCTACAGCAGTCCTTTGTAAATGGGATGAATACAGAGAGATAGAGAGAAAAGACATGGAAGCTGATAGAGAAAGCCACAGGATTAGAGAGAAAGCCACAAAGCCAGAAGCTGTGGGCAATGGAGCCTGGAGGAGAAGGCAGAGACCAGCAGACATTGCCATGTTCCTTCCCAAGTGACAGAGGAGTCCATGGTTGCTGGCAGCTGGTCTTCAGGGAGAGAGTGTCACCTGATGATGCCTTGATTTGGACACTTTTTTTTCAGCCTTGGAACTGTAAGCTGGCAAGCCAATAATCCCCCATTGTAAAAGCCAACATATTCCTGGTTTATTGCTTTCAGCAGTTTTTAACAAATAAAACACTATTCGACATTGTACTGGAAGTTCTAGCCAGAGCAATTAGACAAGAAAAAGAAATTAAAGGCACCCAAATTGTAAAGGGAGAAGTAAAATTACCCCTAGTCTCAGATGACATGAACCTATATATAGAAAATCCTGAAAACTCTATAAGAAAGCTAGTACAGTTAAAAAATGAATTCAGCAAAGTGTATGGGGCAGGGGGGAAACAAGATCAACATGCAAAAATCAGTGGTCTTTCTATACAACAGCAATGAATAATCCAAAAAAGAAATCAAGAAAACCATTCCATTTACAATAGCAATGAAAAAGAATAAAATATCTAGGAATAAATTTAACCAAGGATGTAAATTCTTGTACATGGAAAACAAGAAACATTGCTGAAAGAAATTAATGAAGACCTAAATAAATGGAAAAGCATCCCACATTCATGGACTGGAAGACTTAATATTGTTAAAATGTCAATACTACCCAAATTAATTTACAGATTCAATGCATTCCCAGTCAATAATTCCAACAGCTTTCTTCAGTGCAGTGGAAGAGCCAGGAGTCAAATTCAAATGGGAAAAATTGGTCTCAAGTGGTCTCCCTGGGTATTTGTGTAGGGAGTATATTGGAGTTCTCTATATCTTTTTTTTAATTATTATTATCTTTGCAATTTTCCTATAATTTTGAATTTTTTTTCAAAATAAAACATTCAAAAAGAAAAATTCATTTGGGAGGCAAGATAACTAAGACCATCTCATGTTTTTTTTATTATCAGGTCATAATAATGAGCATTTGATAATGCTCATTTCCAGGCACTGTTCTAAGCATTTTACATGTACTTACTCATTTATTCTTCATAACAGGCTTCTAAGATAAGTCCTATTATTAACCCCACTTTAAAGATGAGGAGACTGGACTTTTGATATGTTAAGTAACTCCCCAAAATCACACCACTCATAAAGGCTGAGGCCAGATTTTAAACTTGGGCAATCTGGCTCCAAAGTTCAGGCTTGTAATCAATATGGTGTATTACCTCTCAACTGCATATATATTAATACTCATGAAATAAGTACTTTCATTTTTTGAAAAATGCCCCCAAAGAAAGTTAAGCATAAAACAAGTCTGAATTTGGAGATATTCAAAGACCTAAAGTTATCATTCTTAAAAATAGCAAAGACCAATTATAGATTTTCTGTGTGAAATTTGTTCTTTGAACTGAATATGAAGGCATTAAGAAATTGAATGAGTACTGTTACCTGTCAACAACTCGTTTATGGACATTTTTCCACTGTTCGGTATCTGAATCAGTTCCCAATTTAGGGTGCAGAGTCTTCAGAGAAACACCAGCAACATTCACCCCACTCCATAGAGGCACTAAAAATATATTTATCTCTGGTGAACTTTTCTTCCTAGTATTACATCAATTGTTTGAGTAGACTGGTCTTTTTTGTAAAGCTAGGCTACCACCTTATACCATATATAAAAATAAGTTTCAAATGGGCAAAATAGAAATGTAAGGGAATAAAATTATAAAGAGTCAGAAAAATATGGAATAGAATGTAGTTATAACTGTGTGGTACACAAGGCATTTTAAGCAATATACAAAATACAGAATCCACAAAGAAAAGGATTGATAAACAAAAACAAAACATTATAACCAACTAGAAAAAAAAGAACAATTTATTACCATGCTTTTGACAGCAGCAAATTGCTGAGGGGAAATAACTCAATCTAGAACTTCATATCCAGTTAAACTGTCATTCAATAATGAGGTAAAACTAAAATATTTTCATATAAACAACACTGAGAGAATATACTTCATGAAAAAAGAAATTAAATCCAGAGGAAAGAGTTATATGTAGGAAATAAAGGTAAGCAATTAAATTGACAAACATGTAAATAAATATAAACAAGTGTTGACTATTTAAATAGTAATATTTACAATGAGTTTTGGGGGCATAAAAACAGGATGTAAACATAATTATGTATGTGAAAGGTGGCAAATTTAAAACATTCTAAGGTCTTTGTATTATTCCAAAGAAGAGTGAACATATTATCTTCAAATATAAGTGGTAAAAATTTATAGGTAGGTTTTCAAAATGAGTGTATAATCCCAAAGTAGTAGAAGAAGTTAAAGTTTAATTGATCCAATAGAAAGCAGAAAAGTAGAAAGAAAAATAATGCTTAATAGAATACAAATTATAATAGCAAATAGAATATACTGTTTTTCTAAAAGTAAAATTATAGGACATTAAATGTGAGATATATAATTATATCAGGGAAATTTATTTTTAATGATCTTTAGGAGGAAACGTTGGGTTAGGACAATAACACAAGCCAACAGGGTCAAATTAAGCCACTGGTCAAAGTATTTGTTCAAGTCAAATCAAAAGTAGTTATCATACTGCAACCCTTGAAATACAGAGAAAAGAGAAGGACTCACTAAATGTATTGAATAAATGAATGAATGAACAAATCATCCCTATTCTCAAAGGGTTTATTACCATTATAGAAAGAAGATTTATACAAACGACATAATTAGAAAACACTGTTAGAAGTATAAAATTCTATATTGTAGAGATTTTTCAGAAAAGAAAAAGGAAGGTGTGGGCTTATGTAACAGTTAAAATGTAGATCTTGGGAAGATCATCCAATCCAATCACTTGGACGGGATTCAATTCCCAGGACCTCCTGGTGAAAAGCACACTGGCCGGTGCAGCGAGCTGGCCCGCACAGAGGACTGGCCCGCGCAGAGAGGTGGGGTAGCAAGATGACGCAACAAAAAGAGACACAGAAGAGAGACAATGAGAGATGCAGTAGAGCAGGGAGCTGAGGTGGTGCAAGAGCTTGAGCAGCTTCTCTCCACTCCAGAAGGTCCCAGGATCGTTTCCTGATGCTACCTAAATTGAAGACAAGCGGACAGCGAGTGCAAAACAACAAAGGGGGGTAGGGGGGTGGGGTTGGTGGTGAATAAGTCTTCAAAAAAAAAAAAATTAAATGTAGATTTTCACACATATTGTTTGATTTCATTGACATAAAGAATCCAGAATAGACAAATCTATAAAGACAGAAGTAAATTTGTTGTTACCTGGGTTTAGGGGAAGTAAGGCATTGAGAGTGATTGTTAATGGTATGGAGTTTCCATTTGGGATGGTGAAATGTTCTATAATTAGATTGTGGTGATGGTTGCACAACTCAGTGGACATATTAAAACCCACTGAATTGTACAATTTAAATGAGTATATTTCACAGTATGTAAATAATATCTTAAAGCTGTTAAAAATTCACAATAAATGAAAGTGCTCCAGATAAGGAAGAGAAACAGAATGGCTTTTAAAACAGCTATATGCTCTTTATGAAAGATAGCTACATCAATGATACAAAAAGGTTGGAAGTAAAGGAATAGAAAAATATACACCAGGGAAATACCAACAAAGTGAGAGTTGCACAGCAATGGTAATATCAGAAAAAATACTTAAAGAAAATAAGCATTATTTAAGATAAGAAGGGTGGTTATATAATGATAATAGGTTTATACTTACCACTAGAATCACCATGTTCTCCAATAATCCAAGCATGACAGCTTGTGGGATGGACACCCAACTTCTCCCCAATTAAGTAACGGAAGCGGGCAGAATCTAGATTACAACCGCTTCCAATTACACGACTCGGGGGTAAGCCACTTAGCTTCCAGACCACATATGTTAAAATATCCACTAAAAAGGAAAATTTCTTGTTATAAAAAGATTCATAGTAACTTCTTTTTTACAATTTGCTTTCCTAAATAGAGAGATCAATTGTCTTGGATAAAAATACAGATTTATTGCAGAGTTCAAAGTGAAACAAAGAAATATGGATAATCTTTCACATATGTTTTTTGGCCTTATAATAATTTTATTGTGGTAATATAGATATAACATAAAATTTGTCATTTTAATCATTTTTAAGTTTATGATTCAGTTCAATTATACTTACAATTTTGTGCAACCATCACTGCTACTACCTAGATCCAAAACTCTTTTGTCACCCCAAAGAGAATCTCTGTACCTGTTAACCAATAACTTCCCATTCTCTCTCCCTCCAGCCCATAGTAAATTCTAATAGATTTTTTGTCTCTATGAATATTCCTATTCTAGATATTTCATGTAAGTGGAATTATACAATATTTGATGTTTTCTGTCTGGCTTACTATACTCAGCATGTTTTCAAGGTCTATCCATGTTGTAGCACATATCAAAAATTCATTCCTTTTTATGCTGAATAATATTCCATTGTATGTATTTACCACATTTTGTATATCCATTTATCTGTTGATGGACAATTGGATTGCTTTCACTGTTTGGCTATTATGAATAATGCTATGAACAGTGGTGTAAAAATATGTTTGAGTCCCTGTTTTCAATACTTTTGGGTATGTACCTAGAAGCAGAATTGCTGGGTCAAATGGTAATTCTATACTTAACTTTTTGAGGAGGTACCAAATTGTTTTCCATAGTAGCTGTACCATTTTACATTCCCATCAGCAATGTACAAGAGTTCCACTTTTTCCATGTCTTTATCAACTGATGTTATTTCATTATTATTACTATTATTACTATTATTATTATTACAGCCATCCTGGTAGGGTGAAATGATATCTCATTGTGATTTTGATTTGCATTTCTCTAATAATTAATGATGTTGAGCATCTTTTCATATGCTTTTTTGGCTATTCATGTATCTTCTTTGGAGAAATTTCTATTCCAGTCCTTTTCCCTTTTTTAAATTGGGCTGTTTGTATTTCTCTTGTTGAGTAGTAGGATTTCTTGATATATTCTGGATATTAAACCCTTATTAGATATATGATTTTCAAATATTATATCACATTCTGTGGGTTGATTTTTAACTGTTTTTCTAGTATCCTTTGGTGCATAAACGTTTTTAATTTTTAGTAAGTCCAATTTATCTACTTTTTCTTTTGTTGCCTGTGCTTTTGATGCCATATTTAAGAAACAATTGCCAAATCCAAGGTCATGAAGATTTTCTAAGTGTTTTAGAGTTTTAGCTCTTAGATGTAGATCTCTGGTTGACTTTGAGTTACTCTTTGTATATAGGTTAAAGGTCCAACTTCATTCCTTTGCAAGTGGATATCCAATTTTTCCACTACCACTTGTTGAATAGACTCTTCTTTCCCCAATGAGTGCTCCCAGAATCCTTGTAGAAAATCAATTGGCCATAGATATGAGAATTTATTTATGGGTTCTCTGTTCTATTCCATTGTTCTATTTATCTATCCTTATGCCAGTACCACATGATTCCAATTATTTTAACTTTGTAATTGGATTCCTAGATCTATACCCAAAAGAAATGAAAACAAGTATCCAAACAAAAACTTGTACATGGAAGCGGCTGTGGCTCAATCAGTGGGGCTCCTGTTTGCCATGTGGGAGGCCCCGGGTTCGGTTCCCGGGGCCTCCTGGTGGGGGCGGGCCCGCCCGCGGGGCGTGGTTGGCTGACCCGGCGAGCGCAGGCAGCAGGGGGGGGATAATGAATAAATAAATAAAATATTAAAAAACAAACAAACAAAAAAAAACTTGTACATGAATGCATGTAGCAGCATTATTCACAATAGCCAAAAAGTAGAAGCAACCCAAGTGCCCATCAATAGATGAATGGATAAACAAATTGTGGCATATAAATACAAGGGAATATTATTCAGCCATAAAAAGGAATGAGATCCTGATACATGCTACAACATAAATGAACCTTGAAAACATTATGCTAAATTAAAGAAGCCAGACACAAAAGGCCACATATGCTATGATCCCATTTATATGAAATATCCAGAATAGGCAAATTGACAGAGACAGAAATCAGATTAGTGGTTGATAGGAGATAAATAGAGGGAATAATGGGAAATGATTGCTTAATGGGTAGGGGGTTTCTGTTTGGAGTGATGAAAAAGTTCTGGAACTATATACTGGTGATGGTTGTACCACACTGTGAAGTAATTAATGCCACTGAATTGTATATTTTTAAAATGTTTAACATGGTACATTTTATGCCATGTGTATTTTGGCACAATAAAAAATAGACTTAAACACAAAAATTGTTACTAAAGACAAAGAAGGTTATATAATGTTAAAAGGGTCAATACATGCAAAAAAATCATTCAACATCCATTCAAGATTTTAAGAAAAAAAAATCTCTCAGCAAAATATAAAGAGAAGGGAACTTCTTTAACCTGGTAAAGGGTATTATAAAAAAAAAAAAACCACAGCAAACATCGTACTCAATGACCAAAAACTGAATGCTTTCCCCTGAAGATAAACCAGTAAGTAGGTCCACTCTTAACATTTGTTGTACAAGAGGGTCATGGACACATACTACTAGTACCACACAGCATAGATATTAATAGAGTTCATTGCAGAAAAACTTATAAGCAGAGAAGTAATAAAGCATTTTTTGTACACTGAATTCTCATTATTCCAAAGCATAGCTCTTCTGTATACAAAATAGTCAAAAATTCAGTGGAGGGGCCTCCCTGGGCTGGCAAGTTGGATGTTCTCCTGAAAGCTCCCCAAAGAGTAATAATTAGCCCCAACCCCATCTTATATATTTATAGGTAGGCTTGGGGTGGTGCCTAAGGAATACCTAGTTTCTCTAAGTAACAAGAAATTTATCAAAGGATATTTGGGCTCAGAATAATGCTAAAGAGTATGCATTTCCAGAGCCACAATCTGCATACCAAGAGCACTGGAAACAACTGTGCATGCCAAGACTGCTCATACCAGCTAATATTCTTGCTATCTCTCCACAGGCTGTCTCAGTCCAGCTGATCCAGCTATCTATTACCTACAAAAGGAGGAAGGAAGTGAGCCTTCAGGGCCATCCAAATGTGCCTCTCATAACTTTCCATATTCAACATTGTACTGAAGGTCCTAGCCAGTGCAATAAGGCAAGAAAATAAATAAATGAAAGGAAATTGGAAAGAATTAAAACTAGTAAAATTGTATTAGCAGATGACATGATAAAGGACATAGAAAATGCTAAGTAAGTTTTAAAAAACTACTAGAAATATTAAGTGAATTCAGCAATGTTTCAGGATATGAGGTCAATACATAAAAATCAATAGTATTTCTATATATTAACAATGAACAATTGGAAAAAAGGAATTTAAAGAACTCTTTTCACAATATCATCATAACTATGAACTGTGTAGGCATAATTAAAACAAATTTGTGCAAGACATAAACCCTGAAAACTATAAAACATTGCTAAAATAAAATAAAGACATAACTAAATAGAAGATATGCCATATTCAGGGATTGGAAGATTCAATACTGTAAAGATGTCAATCACCACCCCCAAATATTTCTATAGCTCTAACACAATCCCAATCAAAACTCCTGTATGTGTTTATATAGAAATTGACAATCTGGTTCTAAAATTTATGTGGAAATGCAAATTACATAGATTAGCTAGAGTAATTTTAGAAAAGAAGGACAAAGTTCACAGATAAACTGATTTCAAGGCTTACTGTAATCAAGATAGGGTAATGACAAAATTATATCTAAATAGATCAGAGGGAAAAATAGATAATCCAGAAATTGCCACATATATGGTAAATTTATTTTCGACAAAGCTACCAAGACAATTCCAAGGGGTAAAATATTTTCAACAAATGTTAGAATAACTGGAAAATAGCAAGGAAAAGATAAGCATAGACCCTTACCTTATATGAAATGCAAAAATTAATTTAAAACTAATCATAGTCCTAAATATAAAAGACAAAATGATAAAACTTCTAAAAGAAAACATAAGAGAAAATCTTCAGACTTAGAGTAGGCAAAGGTTTCTTACAAAAAAGCATGAACCTTAAATAAAAAATTAGCTAGACTTCATCAAAATTAAAATTTTTTTTACTCTTTAAAAATTTTTTTTTTCTTTATCTTTCTTCTTTCTTCTTCTTGCTTATTTCTTTTAATGATATTGTTAACATTAAGGAAATAAAAAGGCAAGCCAGAGACAGAGGAACTATATGTAATATGTACCTGACAAAGGGACTTGTATTTAGAATACATAAATAACTCTTACCATAAGCAGAAGACAACCTAATTTTAAAATATGGGCAAAATATATTTTTTTTAAATCACAAAAGAAAATATACAAATAGCCAATAAGCACATGAAAAAATGCCCACCATCTTTAATCATCAAAGAATGCAAATTAAAACCGCCATGAGATTGAAATGGCTAAATTTTAAAACACTGACAATACCATGTACTGGCACAAGGATGTAGAGTAACTAGAACTTTCATACAGTGAGGGGGGGATGCTATAACCACTTTGGAAAACTGTTTGGCAGTTTCTAATAGAGTTAAACATATACCTACCACATGATCCACCTATTTTACCCCCAAATAGTTACCCAAGAAAATTATGTCCAAGCAAACATTTGTTTACAAATGTTCATTGCAGCTTTATTCATAATATACAAAAACTGGAAACAACCTAAATAGAACAGGTGAAAGGATATGAAAGATTACTTTAAATGTGTAAACAAATGAATAATTAAATACATCAGTAATAAAAAGTAATGGGAAATGGATGTGGCTCAAGAGGTTCGGCGTCCGTCTACCATATGGAGAGACCAGGGTTCGATCCCCAGTACCTCCTGGTAAAAAAAAAAAAAAAGTAATGAATTACTGATACATCCAACAACATGGATGAATCACAAAATACTCATGCTCAGTAAAGAAGCCAAACAGAAAAAAAAATTTTGTTTCGTCCTATTTATAAAAATTTCCAGTAAAATAGGCCAGAGGTGGGAGAGGATGTAGCTCAAGCAGCTGAGCACCCACCTCCCACATTGGAGGTCCAGGTTCTGTTCCAGTACCTCTTGAAAAAACAAAAAGAAACAACAAGCAAACAGATGAAAACACCAACTTAGGGAAGCAGATGTGGTTCAGTAGTTGAGCATAGGCTCCCCACCCACGAGATCCTGGGTTCAATAACTGCCCCCAGTACATAAAAAAAAAAGGCAGAGGTGGAGTGAGGATAGCTTGCAAAGGAGCACAAGGAAAGTTTTAGAGGTGAAATAAATATTCTGTATTTTGAATATGGTGGTGGTTTTACATGTGATTACAACTATCAAAACTTTAAAAAAGGGTACCATTTACTATATATAAATGATACATCAATAAAGTTGTTTCATTTTCTTAAAAGGAATAGTATGGAAATATCATCCTTATGCAGTCAAAGGGAGGATAAAAGGCTCACCTGGATTTGAAACAATAAGTATCTTACAGTCAGGACTATGATGGACTATGCTGGGAATGATTAATTTCATGATATTCACGTTACGCTGGACCAGAGTAAGGCGACTCTCTCCCTCATTCTGCCGTGCCCCTGCTGTGACAATAACTATTTTGGAGTTTGCAGATATAGCGTGGTCTAGAAAGGAAACAAAAGGCAACATTTGGATCAAGACTGCCATAAAAACTGTGTTTAACTCTTGTTTTCCTTGGTATTAAGTACTCATCTATCTTCATGTCTGGCATTTGCAAATGAACAGACTTTCCATGTATTAGTATTCTCTTGTATAACCTGAAAGAATCCTTTGTCATTGTGACTTGACAATTTTCACACAACTATCACTTTTTTTTTTTTTTTTTTTTTTAATAATAACAGAACCTACCATCTCCTTTAGCCCATATTCCCATTTGCTATTCAGGCTAGAAGCATTGCAACTCAGCTTACTGAGTTGCATTGCTTACTGGCTGCTTACTCTAGGAATCAGAAACTTCGAATTTGCAAATATATGTCTGTTTCATAATGCTAAGAGTGAGAATGCATTTACTTCTTTTATATATATATATATATATATATTTTTTTTTTTTTTAAGATTTTATTTATTTATTCATTTATCCCCCCCCTTGCTGCTTGTGCTCGCTGGGTCAGCTAACCACGTCTCCCGGGCGGGCTTGCCTTCACCAGGAGGCCCCAGGAACCGAACCCGGGGCCTCCATATGGTAAACGGGAGCCCTACTGATTGAGCCACAGCCGCTTCCCTGCATTTACTTCTAATTATTATGAAGGACCGAATCCGAGATCACAAACAAGGACTTGATCTACACAAGTAAATAAACCCTTTCAGCTTGGAGGAGGCCAGGGTGCAACTTTCTTCGGTGGTCCTGCATTGGGGTACATCCCGACACCAGCCGCCTCCGCCATGCAGCCCAAGTTCGACCTCAACCAGATCAAAGTCGTGTATCTGAGGTGCACTGGGGGGGGGGGGTCGGTGCCACATCTGCCCTGGCCCCCAAGATCATCCCCCTCGGTCTGTCTCCAAAAAAGGTTGATGACATTGTCAAAGCAACTGGTGACTGGAAAGGTCTAAGGATTACAGTGAAACTGACCATTCAGAACAGGCCCTGATCGAGGTGGTACCTTCTGCCTCTGCCTTGATCATCAAAGCCCTTAAGGAACCACCCAGAGACAGGAAGAAGCAGAAAAACATTAAGCACAGTGGAAATATCACTTTTGATGAGATCATAAGTATTGCCCGACAGATGCGGCACCGATCACTAGCCAGAGAACTCTCTGGAACCATTAAAGAGACTCTGGGGGCTGCCCGGTCTGGGCTGCAATGTGGATGGCCACCACCCTCATGACAGCATAGATGACATCAACAGTGGTGCAATGGAGTGCCCAGCTAGTTAAGAACTACAAAGGAAAATATTTCAATAAATGATCATTTGACAGCCAAAAAAAATAAAAGAAAAAGAAAAAAGAATAAGAAAATAAACTACTACTAAAAGTGATAACCAATCTTAAAATTGTTTTACCAATTGAATCCAGTGCCTATATAATAATACAATACTGACTAACCCATACTAGACATTTTCAAAACATTATATATCGCTGGGAGTTGTTTTCAACAAGAAGGTCAAAATTAAATTAACTAAAATGTCTTCCTCTAAATTTCATGTCAAATTAAAAAAAAAAAAAAAAAACTTATTTTATGCTCTTTTAGAAAAGTAAATCTGCTTAATTTTAAGATATTATTACATGTCCATTTATGGTCATTCTCATTCTAATCAAAAAGTGGAGATAATGTATAGCATGTAAACATTTTAATACCTTCTACGTTTTTCCTGCCCCAGTAAGGATTTTAATTAGAAAGGCAAATTTAGTAAGATGGTGTTTTAGTTTGCTAAAGTTGCCAAAATGCAGATACAGAGAAATGGATCAGCTTTTAACAATGGGAATTTATTAGTTTACAAGCTTACAATTTCAAGGCTGAGAAAAATGTCCAAATCAAGGCATCATTATATGATGCTTTCTCCCCAAAGACTGGCTGCCAGTGATCCTGGACTCCTTTGACACATGGCAAGGCACATGGTGGCATCTTCTGGTCTCTCCCTAATCTTCCAGATTTTGTTGCTTTCAGCTTCTTGCTCCCATGGCCTTCTCTCTCAGCTTCTTGCTTCTGTGGCTTTCTCTCTGAATTACATTCTCTTATAAAGGGCACCAGTAAAAGGATTAAGGCCCACCCTGGACCATGCCTCAACTGAGTAACCTCATCAAAAGGTCCTACTTACAATAGATTTACACCCACAGGAATGGATTAACTTTAAGAACATACATTTCTGGGGTCCACACAGCTTCAAATTGTCACAGATGGCATTTCTTAGGCTGACAGGTTACACATTAATCTAAGAGGTTTTTATCTTTCTCTCCTACCAAGTAAAAGCTCTAGAGTAGGAAGTTCTCTTCTGTCTCTACACACATAGCCTACTAATTCTTGCTCAAAGACCTTGCTCAATTTTCACCTTCCATAAAGTCTTATCTAACCAGCACAATTTGTTGAAGAAACAATTTGTCCCCATTTGGGAACTCTTGTCAAAAATCATTTGTCTGGGGGAAGCAAATGTAGCTCAAGTGATTGAGCTCCCGTCTACCATATAGGAGGTCCAGGGTTCGGTTCCCAGGGCCTCCTGGTGAAAAGCAAGCTGGACCATGTGGCAAGCTGGCACTAGCAGAGAGCTGGCCCATGCGGAGTGCTGGCCCATGCAGGAGTGCTGGCCCATGCAGGAGCACTGGCCTGCGTGGAGAGTGGCACAGCGAGATAATGCAACAAAAAGAGACACAGAAGAGAGACAATGAGAGACACAGCAGACCAGGGAGCTGAGGTAGCGCAAGAGATTGAGCAGCCTCTCTCCACTCCAGTAGGTCCCAAGATTGGTTCCCAGTGCCACCTAAAGAGAAGACAAGCAGATACAGAAGAACACGCAGAGAGCAGACAGCGAGCACAAAACACAAGGGTGGGGGGATAAATAAATAAATAAATCTTTTTAAAAAAATCATTTGGCCAGGAGCAGATGTGGCTCAAGCCTCTGAGTGCCCGCTTTCCACATGGGAGGTCCCAGGTTTGGTTCCTGGTACCTCCAAAACAAAAGTAAACAACAAGTAAAACAAACAATAAAAACCAACTCAGGGAAGCCGGCATGGCTTAGTGATTAAGCACCGGCTTCCCACATACAAGGTCCCGGGTTCATTCCCCAGCCCCCGGTACCTAAAAAAAAAAAAAAAAGAAATCATTTGGCCACCAGCACAACTCTGATGAAACTGACAGCCCCTGAGGGTACACTCTGGATTGAGTGTACAAGGCAAAGGACCATATAACATAGTGAACCCTGTGGTGAAAAATGGACTGTGAGTAACAATACAAATATGAGAACATTCTCTCATGAACTATAACAAATATACAATACTAATATATGGTGTTAATAATAGAATGGTTTGTGGGAAAAATATACCAAATATAAGCTACAAACTACAGACAGCAGTAATATTATAATGTTCTTTCATCAATTTTAATAAAAGTGTCACAAAAATGTAAGGTGTTAGTGGTGGGATAATGTACAGGAATCCTGTATGGTATGCATAATTGTTCTGTAAACTCACAACTTCTCAAATTAAAAAAAAACAAAACATGAAAAAAAATCATTTGGCCATAAATGTGAGGTTTGATTTCTGAACTCTCAATTCTATTCCATGTGCCACTACTATGCTGATAGGAATACTGTGCTTTGTCACTTTTCAGATTGGGAAGTGTTAGTCCAACTTTGCACTTCTTTTTAAATATGGCTTTGGCTATTTGGGGCCCCTTAACCTTCCATATAAATTTGATGGTTGCCTTTTCCATTTCTGCAAAGAAGACTGTTGGAATTTTTATTGGGATTGTACTGAATCTGTGAGTACTTTGGGTGGAAGTGACATCTTGACAATATTTAGTCTTCCAATCCATGAACAAACACTGAATATCCATCCATTTATTTAGGTTTTCTTTAAAAATTTTTAGCACTGTTTTGTAATTTTCTGTGTACAAGTCTTTTACATCCTTGGTTAGATTTATTCCTAGATATTTGATTCTTTTAGTTCCTATTGGAAATTGAATTTTTTTCTTGATTTCTTCTTCAGATTGTTCATTAGTAGTGTATAGGAACACTTCTGATTTGTGGGAGTTATCTTGTATCCCACCTTATGCTGAAATGTTTATTAGTTCTAGTAGCCTTGTTGTGGATTTTTCAGGATTTTCTGTATATAGGACAACGTCATCTGCAAATAATAAAAGCTTTACTTCTTCATTTGTAATTTGGATGCCTTTTATTTCTCTTGCCTAAATGCTCTAGCTAGAACTTCCAGTACAATGTTGAATAACAATAGGCATACTTGTCATGTTCAAGATCTTAGAGGGAAAGGATTCAGTCTTTCACTATTGAGTATGATGTTAGCAGTAGGTTTTTCATATATGCCCTTTATCATGTTGAGGAAGTTTCCTTTATTCCTAGTTTTCTAAGTGTTTTTATCAAGAAAGGGTGCTTTTTCTGCACCAATTGAAATGATCATGTGTTTTATTTTCCTTCATTCTGTTAATGTGGTGTATTACATTAATTGCGTTTCTTACGTTTTACCACACTTGTATACCTGGGATAAATCTCACTTCATCAGAGTGTATGAGTCCTTTACAATGCTATTGGATTTGGTTTGCTAGTATTTTGTTGAAGATTTTTGCATCTATATTCGTAAGCGATATTAGTCTGTAATTTTATTTTCTTCTAGTGTCTTTATCTGACTTTGATATTAAGGTGATTTAGCCTCATAGAATGAGTTAGGTAGTGTTCCCTCCTTCTCCAATTTTGTAAGACTTTGAGCAGGATTGGAATATTTGGTAGAATACCTCTGTGAAGCTATCTGGTCCTGGGCTTTTCTTTGTTGTGAGGTTTTTTAAAATTACTGATTCAATCTCTTTATTAATTATTGATTAGTTGAGATCTTCTATTTCTTTTTGAGTCAGAATACATAGATTGTGTGTTTGTAGGAAGCTGTCCATTTCATTTAGGTTGTCTAATTTGTTGGCAACAGATGTGCACAGTATCCTCTTATAGTCCTCTTATTTCTGTGGGGTTGGTAGTAATGTCCCCCTTTTCACTTCTGATTTTAGTTATTTGTGTCTTCTCTTTTTTCCTTTGTCAGTCTTGTTAGAGGTTTGTAGATTTTATTGAGCTTTTTATAGAAATAAATTTTTTTTTTTTTTTTTTTTTTTTTACCGGGAGGTCCCGGGGATCCAACCCGGGTCCCTCCATATGGGAGACGGATGCCCAACCAGTTGAGCCACATCCGACCCCTAGAAATAACTTTTGGTATTGTTGATTCTATAAATATCTCCACTCTGTTATTTCCTTCATTCTGTTCATGTTGGGTTTAGTTTGCTCTTCTTTTTCTACGTCCTCCAATTTTAAGGTTAGGTCTCTGGTTTGAGATCTTTCTTCTTTTTTAATATAGGCATTCAGAGCTATAAATTTCCCTCCATCACTGCCCTTATTGCTTCCCACAAGTTTTGGCATGTTGGGTTTTCATTTTCATTTCCACCGATACTTCTAATTTCCCTTGTGATTTCTTCTTTGACCCATTAGTTGTTTAAGAATATTTTGTTTGGGAGGCGGCTGTGGCTCAGTCAGTGGGGCTCCCGTTTACCATATGGGAGGCCCCGAGTTCGGTTCCTGGGGCCTCCTGGTGAGGGCAGGCCCGCCCGCACGGCGTGGTTGGCTGACCCAGCAAGCACAAGCAGCAAGGGGGGGATAAATGAATAAATAAATAAATAAATAATCTTTAAAAAAAAAAAAAAGAATATTTTGTTTAATTTCCACATATTTCCCCTCCGTTATTGATTGCTAGCTTCATTCCATTGTGGTTGGAGAAGATACATTGTATGACTTTAATATTTTTTAATTTATTGAGACTTGTTTTATGACCTAACATATGGTCTATCCTAAAGAAAAGTCCATGTGCTCTACAGATGAATGTGTATTTTACTGCTGCTGGGTAAAGTGTTCTATATATGCCTGTTAGGTCTAGTTGGCTTAAACCAAGTATCATTGAAGTCTTTATTCATCTTCTGTCTATATGTACTATCCATTATTACAAATCCTGTATTGAAGTCTCCTACTATTAATGTAGAACTGTCTATCTCGTCCTTCAAATTTGTCAATATTTGCTTCATATATTTTAGGGCTCTGTTAGGTGCCTATATATTTATAATTGTTATTTCTTCTTGCTCAATTGACCATTTTACCAGAATATGATTGTCTTTGTCCCTCATAACTGTTTTTAACTTAAAGTCTATTTTATCTGATATTAGTACAATTACCCTCCTCTCTTTTGGTTACTACTTGCATGGTGTATTTTTTCCCTCATATCACTAAGGGCTATATCTTTATTATGTCCTTAATTCTTCAGTTCTGTCACAATGCCCATCACTTTATTACTTGGTGCAGACATTTGTAGAAAGGTAAATGGAAAGAGAGAAGTTTGAATTGATTTTTTAAAATTCAAAACACTCAGTATTCTCCTTCAGAATGATAGTATCCTGTAACTCAAATTTCTGTCAAATACACAAACACCTGTTTTGGGATTCATCCATGTTTTTCTCAATATTATATCATTTTTTGCTTTTAGTTCAAAATCATCCTAACATCATTCAAAACATTTTAACAAAGTGTAAAAACTTTTCCTGGAGGATGTATAAATTACCCAAAAGTATAGAGTGAAAAAGTAGAACACAGATGTATACTTCAATATCACTCATGTAAACAACAAAAGCCTCCTATCAATTTCAACCTACTTATATCTGTGAATTTAAGGTGATTCTCTTGTAAACAGCATATAGTTGGGTCATACTTATTTATCCATTCTTCCAATCTCTGCCTTTTGACTGGAAAGTTAAATCCATTTACATTTTAAGGAACTATTGATAATGCGTAACTTTCTTCATCCATTTTTTTCTTTATAAGTCTTACGCTTTTTTGACCCTCAATTCTTCCGTTAATGTTTACTTTCACAATTACTTGATTTTTTGTATATGTGGTGGTTTGAAGCTGTTATGTATCCCAGAAAAAAACATGTTCTCAAACCTAATCCATTCCTGTAGGTGTTAACTTGTTGTAGGTAGGACTTTTTGATGCGGTTACTTCAGTTAAGGTATGGCTCACCTCAATCAGGACGGGTCTTAATTTTATTACAGGAGTCCTTTATAAGTGGAATGAAATTCAGAAAGAGGGAGAGAAAGGCACAGATGGAGCAGCCAGAAGCTGAACACCAATGGAACCATGAAGAGAAGGGAAAGACCAGGAGACACTGCCATGTGCCTTGCCATGTGACAAACTAAGGACCAAGGTTTGCCAGCAGACAGCCCCAGAATGCCACACTCTTCAGGAAGAAAGCATAGCTTTGATGATGCCTTGATTTGGACTTTTTTCTAGTCTCCAACCATGAGCAAAATAAATTTCCATTGTTTAACCCTACCCCTTTTATGGTATTTGCTTGAGCAGCCTAGGAACCTAAAACAGTATTGCACAATTTTGAGTCCCTTCTCATTTCTTTCTGGATATATTTTCAGATGTTTTCTTTATGGTTACCATGGAGTTAAAATTTATTATCCTAAGTCTATAACAATCATATTTGATTTGACACTAACTTGACTTCAACAACCTACACAATACTGTTCCTGTACCCCTCCATCCTCTACCTTTTTTCGACTTTTTACAAATTATACCTTTGTACATTGTATGTCCAAAACCATAACTTTATCATTACTTTTTTGCATTTTAACACCTGTATGAAGAAGTGGAGTTTCATAACAAAATATACAAAATATTAGTACTGGCATTTATAATTACCCATATGGTTACCTTTAGTGTAGGTCTTCATTTCTTTATGTGCTTTGATCTACTGTCTAGTGTCCTTTCTTTTCAGTATGAAGATCTCCCTTTAGTATTGCTTGTAGTGCAGATGTAGTGGTAATGAACTCCTTCAGCTTTTGTTTACCTGGAAATTTCTTAATCTGTCCCTAATTTTTAAAAGAAAGTCTCCACTGGATATAAAATTCTTGGTTGGCAAGTGATTTCTTTCAGCACTTTAAATATTTCATATCACTGCTTTCTTGCCTTCATGATTTCTGATATGAATTGGCACTTAATCTTATTGGGATTCCCTTGTATATGACACATTGCTTTTCTTTTGCAGCTTTCAGAACTCTGTGTTTGCTATTCGCCAGTTTGATTACTATGTGTCTGGGTATGTTTCTTTTTGAGTTTATCTTGTATGGAATTTATTGGGATTCCTAAATATGCATATTCATGTCTTTCATGAAATTTGGGGAGTTTTCTGTCATTATTTCTTTGAATATTCCATCTGCCCCTTTCTCTCTTTCCTCTCCCTCTGGGACTCCCATATGTACATGGGTACCCTTGATTGTGATGCACAGTTCTTTTAGGATCTGTTTGCTCTTTTATATTCTTTTTTCTTTTTGCTCCTCAGCCTGAATCATTCTAATTGTCTTGTCTTCAAGAGCACTGATTCTTCTGCTACCCAAATCTTCTTTTGAAACCATCTAGAGAATATTTCATTTCAGTTATTGTGGTCTTCAAATCCAGTATTTCTGTTTGGTTCCTATTGAGAATCTCAAAGAGATACCCATATTGTTCAATCACTGTTTTCCTCATATCCATTAGTTCTTTCTCCATCTTTTCCTTTATCTCCTTAAGCGTGTTGAGGATCCTTTTTTTAAACAAATCAATTTTATTGATACATATTAATAAAGCATACAATTCATCCAAAATGTTCAATTAATGGTATTTGGTATAACCTTAAAAAAAAAAAAAAAGTCTTTGTTAAGTCCAAAACCTGGTCCTCTTCGTTGAAGGTTTCTGGATTTTATCTTGTTCCTATGGATGGACTGCCAATTACTGTTTCTTTGTCTTGCAATCTTTTCTTCACACTGTCTGTTCCTTAAATTTGTATCCAGCTAGTGATATGACAGATTATCTCGAATGCCAGGAGATAATAAAAACAAGCAAACCAATGCAAAAAAAAAAAAAAAAAAAAAAAAACAGATTTCAAAGTTTTTGCAAATGACTCTGCAATGGCTGATGGTCTCCTTCAGAGCTTAGTGCTCCTATCAAGAAGATCAGCCCAAGGCAAATGCAAAGTACAGGATTCCCTCTATCTTATCTGAGACTTCATGGAGTCATGAAGTCTCCTTCTTTTCCTGGACTTGTGCTAGCTCATGGCCTTAGGAAATCTCCACTTACAGTTTACAGAAGTTCTAGTGAATGCCCCTCTACTCCCTTTGAGATAGATTTTCTTTCGCACTCTCCTTGGTGTTCTTCCCCTCCCCCGAGATGGTTCCCTCATCTGTCTGCTCATTGTCTGCTTGCTGTGTCTGCTCATGGTGTCTGTTTGTTGTATCTACTCATTGTCTGCTCATCTTCTTTAGGAGGCACCAGGAACCAAACCAGGGACCTCCCATGTGGGCGGCGGGTGCCCAACCGCTTGAGCCACATCCACCCCCTACTCGTTGTGTCTGCTTGTTGTGTCACTCATTGCATCTGCTCATCTTCTTTAAGAGGCACCAGGAACCAGACCTGGGACCTCCCATGTGGGAGACAGGCACCCACCCACTTGAGCCACATCCACTCCCTCTTGGTACTCTCTTGTGTGACTAATGCAGGTAGTCCTTTGCCCCATGCCACTTTGACTTAATTGTTTCTCACACTGTCCTGGCTGTCTCCAAGCTGCTTCTCTACCCTCAGGATGAACTTCGGAAGGGTGAGCCTGAGATAAGTTCCCTGGCTCAGTCCCTTAGACTTCCACCTGATAGACTGGCACTGACATACATGCATGCCAGTATGCACACAAGGACCACTCTGCTCCCTCTAGAACAGGGCCAGGAACTCACAATGGGAGCACAAGCTGGCTCCACCCTGCATTATGTAGGTGGTGGGGATGGGCCAGCAATAGCATCAGGAGCTTCTTCTGGCTGCATTTTCTTGATTCAGCACTTGCCCAATTAATGTAGCCCTTTAATTATTTTCTGTCGTTTTCAGGAAGGTTACAGTCTTTAAAATTCCTGTTTCTTTTGACCAAGGGGGCTAGAACAATGGCCACCCTCAGAGCCAGTCCCCAGAGATCTTAAGTAGTTAATCAAAAGCACTGATCAGCAGCAGAACTTTAAACGATTGGGGGGGGGCCGAAGGGTGCCCAAGCTGCACACAGCAACATGCTCCTTTCCATTCCCCCTCACCAGCTTCGGCCCACTCACTGGCTGCAAAAATGGTAAAAGGAACCGCTTACTATGATATTTTCAAGGTCAAGCCCAATGCCACCCAGGAAGTTTTAAAAGGCTTACAGCAAACAAGCCTTGAAGTACCACCCCAATAAGAATCCAAATGAGGGTGAAAAATTTAAACAGATTTCTCAAGTTTATGAAGTGCTCTCTGAAGCAATGAAAAGAGAAGTACGTGACAAAGGAGCACAACAGGCCATCAAAGAGTGTGGAGCAGGTGGACATCTTTGATATGTTTTTTGGAAGTGGTGGAAGGATGCAGAGAGAAAGGAGAGGTAAAAATGTTGTACATCAGCTCTCAGTAACAATAAAACTAGCTCTGCAAAAGAATGTGATTTGTGACAAAAATGAAGGCCAACGTGGTAAGAAAGGTACCATAGAGTGCTGTCCCAATTGCTGAGTTATTGGAATACAAATAAGAATTCAACAGATAAGACCTGGAATGGTACAGCAAATTCAATCTGTATGCATGGAGTGCCAGGGGCATGGGGAATGGATCAGTCCTAAAGATAGATGTAAAAGTTGCAATTGAAGGAAGATAGTTCAAGAGAAGAAGATTCTAGAAGTTCACACTGATAAAGGCATTAAAGATGGCTAAACGATAACATTCCATGGTGAAGGAGACCAAGAGCCAGAACTGGAGCCAGGAGATATTATCATGGTTTTAGATCAGAAGAATCATGCTGGTTTTTGTGTGCTTTTTTCCTGGGGATTGAACCTGGGACATCGATGTGTGAAGCAGGTGCTCAACCACTGAGCTACACCCACTCCACCATGCTGTTTTTCCTAGATGAGGAGAAGATCTTTTAACGTATATGCACATACAGCTGGCTGAGGTATTGTGTGGCTTCCAAAAGCCAATATCCACTCTTGACAACTGAACAATAGTCATCATCCTCATCCAGGTCAGACTGTCAAACATGGAGATATCAAAGGGTGAGCTAAATGAAGGCATGCCAATTTACAATAGGCCATATGAAAAAGGTCACCTAATCATCGAATGTAAGGTAAACTTTCCTGAGAAAGGCTTTCTCTCTCCTGATAAACTGTCTCTGCTGGAAAAACCCTACCTGAAAGACGTAGAAGAAACTGATGAAATGGATCAGGTAGAACTAGTGAACTTTGATCCCAATCAAGAAAGATGGCACCATGACAATGGAAAAGCATATGAGGATGATGAACATCACGCCAGGGGTGGTGTTCAGTGTCAAACCTCTTAGTGGGGGCCCGTGACTAACACTCACTGTTGGCATTTTATATGCAGTAATAAAAAAGTGCAGGGAAGCGGCTGTGGCTCAATCAGTAGGGCTCCCGTTTACCATATGGGAGGCCACGGGTTCGGTTCCCGGGGCCTCCTGGTGAAGGCAAGCCCGCCGGCGCGGCATGGTTAGCTGACCCAGCGAGCACAAGCAGCAAGGGGGGGATAAATGAATAAATAAATTTAAAAAAAATAATAAAATAAAATAAAATAAAATAAAAAAATAAAAAAGTGCAGGACTGTAATCATAATATGATCACTACTTGCTATCATTTTTGTTTTAATATTGAACTATAGTAGTGTTTTAAAAGTTAAAAGAAGAATAAACTCAAATATAAAAGTTCTGAATTTGCCCTGTATATATGATGATTTTAGTGTGCAAGATAAAGTTTAATTCTCGTAAAAACTACTTTCGTTTTAAAAAAAGAAAAGTCCAGGAAGCTGATGTGGCTCAAGTGGTTGGGCATCCATATACCATATAGGAGGACCTGGGTTCGATCCCCAGGACCTCCTGGTAAACAAAGGCAAGCAGGCAAGCTGGGCCCGTGCAGCGAGCCAGGCCCACACGCCAAACCATGCAGCAAGATGATGACGCAACAAAAGAGAGACACAGGGGAGAGTCAAGACAAGACGCACCAGAAACCAGAAACTGAGGTGGCGCAAGTGATAGAGTGCCTGTCTCCCACATCGGAGGTCCCTAGGATCGAATCCCAGTGAAGCCTGGAAGAGAAAAATGAGAAGGCAAGAAACAAACACAGAAGATCACCTAGCAAATGGATACAAACAGCAAGCAGGAGGCGGGGGAGGGGAGACTCAGAACTATACACCAAAGATAAAATAAAGTCAATTAAAAAAAAAAAAAAAGCTACAATGAGATATCATTTCACACCTATTAGAATGGCCACTATTAAAAAAGTCAGAAAACTACAAGGGTTGGAGAGGATGTCGAGAGACAGAGACGCTTATTCACTGTTGGGAAAGTAGAATGGTACAGCCACTGTGGAGGACTATTTGGCAGTTCCTAAGGATGCTGAATATAGACTTGCCATGTGACCCAGAAATACCACTACTGGGTATATACCCAGAAGAATTGACAGCAGAGACACAGACAGACATCTGCACACTGATGTTCACAGCAGTATTATTCACAATTGCCAAAAGGTATCCATCAACCAATGAATGGATAAACTGTGGTATATGATGGACTATTATACAGCTCTAAGAGGAAATGAAGTCGTGAAGCATATGAAAACACGGATGAACCTGGAAGACATTATGTTGAGTGAAGTAAACCAGACACAAAAGGACAAATACTTATGATTGTGTTATTATGAACTAAATACATTGTGTAAACTCATAGAGTTAATAACTAGAATATAGGTTACCAGAAAATAGAATGAGGTTAGGGAATGGAAAGCTGAGGGTTAATTTGTACAGAATTGGTTAAAAGGTTGTTAATCTTTGGAAATGAATGGAAATGGTGAGAGTACGTCATGGTGTTTGTGACCAGAAGAGCTATTATATGAGTATGATGGTGGTTGAAAGGGAAAGTCTAAGGACATGTACATTACTAGATGGAAAGGTAAAAAAATATAACATAGACTGTAAAACATAGTGAAACCTCATGTGAAATAAGAATATGGGTAATATTGCATATGCAAGAAGGTTTTTTTTTTAAAGATTTTATTTATTTATTCATTTATCCCCCCCTTGCTGCTTGTGCTCGCTGGGTCAGCTAACCAGGCCGTGCGGGCGGGCTTGCCTTCACCAGGAGGCCCCGGGAATCGAACCCGGGGCCTCCCATATGGTAAACGGGAGCCCTACTGATTGAGCCACAGCCGCTTCCCCGCAAGAAGGTTTTTATAAAATATAAACACAAATTAACTAAATTAACTAGAGAGATGGTAACAAAATAGCTGCTATGTACAGCAGGGGAAGCATAGAGAGATTGAGAGGTGATGAGTTTTTGTTTGTTTGTTTTTTGTTTTTTATTATTATTGGAATAATGAAAATGCTCTAATAATGATTGAAGTGATGAATGCACAGCTATGTGATTATACCAAACACCATTGATTGTACACTTTGGATGGATTTATGCTTTATTAATATGTATCAATAAAATTGATTTGTTAAAAAAAAAACAGGAAACAATAAGTTCTAGATAGGATGTGGAGAAATAGGAACACTCCTTAACTGTAGGGGGGAATGTAGAATGGTGCAGCTTTTGTGGAAGACAATTTGGCGGTTCCTCAGGAAGCTAAATATGGAACTGCCATATGATCCAGCAAACCCTCTACTAGGAATATAACCAGAAGAACTGAAAACAGTGACACAAACAGACATTTGTACACTGATGTTCATAGTGTTGTTATTCACAACGGCTAAAAGATGGAAATAATCCAAGTGTCCATCAACCGATGAATGGATAAACACTATGTGTTATATACATATGATGGAATACTATGCTGCTGTAAGAAGAAATGAAATTGGAACACATCTGACAACATGGATGAACCTTGAGGATATTATGCTGAGTGAAATAAGCTAGACACAAAAGGACAAATATTGTACAATCTCACTAGTATGAACTAAATACAAAGAATAAATACATAGAGTTAAAATCTAGAGTATATAGGAGAGAAGAGGAGGGCTGAGAAGGGGTACTGATGCTTAATGTATGTAGAATTTTTAATAAGTTTGAATATAAAAGTAGAGAAATGGATAGAGTTGATCTTAACACATTATAGTGAGTTTAACTAACATGGCTGGTTTATAAATGGGATTATGGCTGAAAGAGGTAGTATCGGGATATAAATGTCAATTGAAAGAAAGCTAGAGAATAATCTAGGGAATGAATAACTGTGAATCCTGAGGTGGATGAGGGTTCTGGTTAATAGCACAAATACAAGAATGTTCTTCTATGAAGTAGAACAAATGTATGTCACTATAACAAGGTAGTAAAAGTATAGTGATACATGGGAAAAATACATTTAATGTAACTTATGGGCTATAGTTGACAGCAATATAGTAATATTCTTGCATCAAAGTCAAAGAAGGTACTATATCAATGCTAAGTGTCAATAATAGTGGGGGGGTCGGATGTAGCTCAACTGGTTGGGCGTCCGTCTCCCATATGGAGGGACCCGGGTTCGATTTCCGGACCTCCCGGTAAAAAAAAATAATAATAATAGTGGGGTATGGGATTTTTTTTTTTCTTTTGGACTAAGGAAAACATTCAAAACTTTACTGAGGCAATGACTGCACAGCTCTGTGATGAAAGTGAGAGCCAGTGAGTGTACAAGGCAAGACTTGTACAAGGATAGACTGTGCAAGGCAAGGGATTATATAATACAATGAATAATGTGGTGGAAGACAGACTGTGGTTTACAGTACAAAATATGAGAGTGTTCTCTCATGAACTATATAACAAATGTACAATACTAATCCATGGTGTTAATAGTAGGGTGTGTATGGAAAAAGTATACCAAACGTAAGCTATAGACCATAGTTAGTGGTAATAGTCTGATGATGTTCTTTCATAATCTGTAACAAATGTTCTACAACAATGTAAGATGTTGGTGAAGGGTTGATGTTGGTATGGGAATTCTGCCTGTCATGCCATATAATGCATGATTGTTTTTTAAGTACACAACTTCTCTAATAAAATATATATATTTAAAAAACACGGAGGGAGCAGATGTGGCTCAGTCCATTGGGCACTCCCCTCTCATGTGGGAGGTCCCTGGTTCGGTTCCCAAAGCCTCCTGGAAAAGACAAGCAAACAATGAGCAGACAGACGAGTGAACCACCTGGGGAAAGGGGGGATACATAAAAAGTAAATTAAAAAAAAAATTTTTTTTAAATAAAAAAACACGGGAGCGGATGTGGCTCAAGTGGTTGAGCACCAGCCTTCCACACAGGAGGACCTGGGTTCGGTTCCCAGTGCCTCCTGAAAAAACAAACAACAAGCAAAACAAATGAAAAAACCAACTCAGGGAAGTCGATGTGGCTCAGTGGTTGAGCACCAGCTTCCCACATATGAGGTCCCAGGCTCAATCCCTGGCCCTCGTTACCTCAAAAACAAAACAAAACAACAACAATAACAAACAACAACAAAAAACCAGCATGGGGGGAAGCGGCTGTGGCTCAATCAGTGGGGCTCCCGTTTGCCATGTGGGGGGCCCCGGGTTCGGTTCCTGGGGCCTCCTGGTGGGGGCGGGCCCGCCCGCGCAGCGTGGTTGGCTGGCCCGGAGAGCGCAAGCAGCTGGGGGGGGATAAATGAATAAATAAATAAAATCTTAAAAAAAAAAAAAAAAAAAAAAAAAACCAGCATGGGAGGAGTGGATGCAGCTCAAGTGATTGAGTGCCTACTTCCCATGTACAAGGTCGCAGGTTCAAACTCCCATATCTCCTAAAAACAAAACAAACAAATGAGAAAACTCTCACTGGGAAGTGGATGTAGCTCAGTGGTTGACTGCCTGCTTCCTATGTTCAATCCCCAGATCTCTTTAAAACAAACAAACAAAACACAGCATGGTATTAGCACATGGATAGGTATCTAGACCATGGAATCAAAATGAGAATTCAGAAATAGTCTGCTTTCTGTGTCCATTCGTTCCACGTTTCCTCTGTGTCTGCTTGTCTCCCTTTGTTGCGTCATCTCTCTGCACCAGCTCTCCACAGGTGCGGGCTGTCAGCATTCCATGGGTGCGGGCCAACTTGCCCACACTAGGAGGCCCCAGGAACCGAACCCAGGGCCTCCCATATGGTAGACGTTGAACCCAGCCACTTGAGCCACATCCACTTCCCTGGCCAATTGATTTCTGGCAAAGGTGCCAAGTCCACTAAATTGGGAAAAACATAGTCTCTTTAACAAATGGTGCTGGGAGAAGTGGACATCCATATGCAAAAGAATGAAAGGGGACTCCTATCTCACAGCATATACAGAAATCAACTCAAAATGTATCAAAGACCTGAATATAAGAACCAGAACTATAAAACTCCTAGAAGAAAACATAGGGAAGCATCTTCAAGACAATGGGTTAGGCAATGGTTTCCTTAGACTTTACACTCAAAGCACAAACAACAAAAGAAAAAATAGATAAGTAGGACCTAATCAAAATTTTAAAATTTTGAAAGTAAAAAGATAACCACTTCAATTGGAGAAAATATTTGGAAAATCACTTATTCGATAAGGGTTCAATATCCAGAATAGGGAAGCGGCTGTGGCTCAATCAGTAGGGCTCCCGTTTACCATATGGGAGGCCCCGGGTTCGGTTCCCAGGGCCTCCTGGTGAAGGCAAGCCCGCCCGCGTGGCATGGTTAGCTGACCCAGCGAGCACAAGCAGCAAGGGGGGGATAAATGAATAAATAAATAAAATCTTAAAAAAAAAAAAAAAAATCCAGAATAAATGAAGAAACCCTATAATAGTAACAAAGACAAACATCCTATTTATAAAATGAACAAAATACCTGAACAGATATTTCTCTAAAGAAGATAGACAAATGGAAAAGAAAAAAAAAAAAAAAAAAAAAGCCATGAAAAGATGCTCAACATCATTAGCTATTAAGGAAATGTAAATCAAAATCACAATGAGATACCATTTCATATCCACTAGAATGGCTACTGTTAAAAAATAGAAAATTACAAGTGCTGGAGAGAATGTGGAGAAATAGGAAGACTCATTCATTGCTGGTGGGAATGCAAAATGGTGGCACCACTGTGGAATACAGGTTAGCAGTTCCTCAGAAAGGTAAGTATAGAATTACCATATGACTCTGCAATCCCATTACTGGGTATATACCCAAAAGAATAGAAAGCAGGGACTAGAATAGATATTTGCACACCAATGTTCATAGTTGCATTATTCACAATTGCCAAAAGATGGACGCAACCCAAGTGTCCATCAACTGATGAATGGATACATAAAATGGTATATACATACAATGGAATATTATTCAGCCATAAAAAAGAATAAAGTTATGATACATGTGACAATATGGATGAACCTTGAAGATGTCACATTAGTGAAACAAGCCAGATACAAAAGGATAAATACTGTATGCTTTCACTGATCTGAAACAATTCAAATAAGAAAATTCAGAGACAGAATCTAGAGTATAGGTAACCAGTGTACAGGAGAGGGGAGGGAATGGGGGTTAATGCTTAAATTGTACAGAGTGTCTGGGTTTATTTTAAAGTTTTGGTAATGGATGGTGGTGATGGTAGCACAACATTGTGAACATAATTAACAGCACCAAATTATATATTTGAATGTGGTTAAAAGGGGAAATTTTAGGTTATATATATATATTACCAGAATAAAAATTTTTAAAAACCATAGGACTATACAATAGAAACAGTGAACCCTATTGTAAATGATAGACTATAGTTAATAGTTAATAGTTTAATTATAAAAATGTTCTTTCATGAATTGCAACAAATGTACCACACTAATGCAAGGTGTTAATATTAGGGTGGTGTTTTTATTTCCTTGGCTGCTTAAGCAATGGGTTGCCTTAAACAATAAGAATTTATAAGCTCATGGTTTTGAGGCGAAAAGAAAGCCAAAATCAAGGTATCATCAAGCTAATACTTTCTCCCCCAAAGACTGTAGAGTTCTTGGGCTGGCTGTGGGCAATCCTTGGTCCTTAGCTTGTCACTTGGCAAGGCACGTGGTCTCTCCCTTCTCTTCCGGGTTCTGATGATACTCACCCACTGTGGCTTTTTCTCCCTCCATCTGAATTTCATTCTGCTTATAAAGGACTCCAGTTAGAGGATTAAGACCCATCCCGACTGAGGTAGGCCACACCTTTACTGAAGTAACCTAATCAAAAGGTCCTACTTAAAATGATTCACACCTACAGGAATGGATTAAGTTTATGTTTTTCTAGGGTATATACAGCTCTAAACCACCATAGGTGGTATATGGGAAGTCTGTATTTCATAAATTATTTTTGCATAAACCTACAACTTTTCTAATGATAAAAAAAAGACACTATTGGGACATATGAAAAAAAAATTGACTTAGACAGTTCTTCCCAGTTCAATAGTTATTCTGGTGCAGGGGCTGATTCTTGGAGATTTGTATTCTGCCATCGTCCCACAATCCTTCTTTAATCTCTTTTTATATGTCAAGTGTTTCTTGAATTAATTTTAGCAAACAATTGTTTTTAATAAAATTAAGTTGAAGGCCTTACAAAGCTATATTAAAAGCAAGTTGCTTAAAAACTATCCCTTTGGATGTTAGATAGGAATAAAAATGAAGAAAACTCATAAAAATTTAGTAGAGTTTTGTGATCAGATTGCTTCATGAGTGTCTTTTTTTTTTTTTTAAACATTTATTTATGTACTTTATCCATTTTATTTTATTTTATTTATTTATTTATTTTTAAAGATTTTATTTATTTATTTATTCATTTATCCCCCCCTTGCTGCTTATGCTCGCCGGGTCAGCCAACCACGCCGTGCAGGCGGGCCCTGCCTTCACCAGGAGGCCCCGGGAACCGAACCCGGGGCCTCCCATATGGTAAACGGGAGCCCCACTGATTGAGCCACAGCCGCTTCCCTACTTTATCCATTTTAAAACCCCCTTCCCCATTCGCTGTTTTGTGTCCATTCGCTGGGCAATCCTCTGTGTCTGTTTCCTGCCATCTCTTTTCATCCTCCTCCTCCGGTCTTTACCAGGATTCGATCCTGGAGACCTCTGATGTAGGAGAGAAGTGTTCTGCCACCTGTGCCACCTCGGTTCCTGGTTTTTCAGAGCTTTTGGAGCATCTCGTCTTGTCTCTCGCCTGCGTCTCTCTCCTGTTATGTCATCAGCTTGCTGCATGGCTCCTGGGGCCTGGTGGCTCACCAGCACACAGAGCCTGGCAGCCCATGCGCCTCCTTCTTTTTTTTTTTTTTTTTTTCCATCTTACCGGGAGGTCCCGGGGATCGAACCCAGGTCCCTCCATATGGCAGACGGACGCCCAACCATTTGAGCCACATCCGCCCCCACCCCCATGCGCCTTCTATATATATATTTTTTTTATTTTACTGGGAGGTCCCGGGGATCGAACCCAGGTCCTTCCATATGGCAGACGGACACCCAACCATTTGAGCCACATCTGCCCCCCTTCATGAGTGTCTTTAAATTTCTTGCATTACTTTAAAGAAATGATCATTATGGTTATGCGTTAACACTGCAAAACTCCAATCAATTGAGCCATACTCATAGGCCTGGCCCTACAATCAGAAAATTGGCAAATAAATTTCTAAGTACTTTTATATCTTTTACATTAAAATGAAATTATTATAATGCCCTATTGTAGCCTGCATTTTTTGAAAAAAATTATTTTACTCTATTTTTTTTTACTTTTATTTTATTTTTTAAATTTCTCTTATTTTTCATTTTTGTATTTTATTCATTATTTTCCATCATCATCACTATCCTCATCTGTTCATTTTTTTGGCTCTGTTCCTGGGGAGGCCCCTGATCACAGAAGGGTCACAACTGTGGCGGGGGAGGACCACCGGTGCAGGGCACCGGTGGGGGATGCCCAAGGAGGGATGCAACTGGAGCATGCCTCCACGGCACATGAATATGTTCAAGTGGTCACGGGGCGCCACCCCGGCAGGTGGAGACCCACACCATAACGGAAATACCAAATTCCCATCCTGGGAAGTCCAGCCACACTCTCCAATAGAACTTCTAGCATGCATTTTTTTCTTTTAATTAACTAACCATCTTAAGTCCTAGTCATGTTAGATAAGAGGACTTCTTTTTTTTTTTTTTTTTTTTAAAGATTTACTTGTCCCCCCCTTGCTGCTTGTGTTTGCTGTGTCTATTTGCTTTGTGTTTCTCTGTGTCTGCTTGTCTCTCTTTTGGTGCCTCATGTTGCTGCGCCATCACCACACTGCGCAGGCCATCAACACACCACACTGCGTGGGCCTGCTTGCCTTCACCAGGAGGCCCCCGGAATCGAACCCAGGGCCTCCATATGGTAAACGGGAGCCCAACCAATTGAGCCACAGCCGCTTCCCAAGAGGACTTCTAAAGAACATACATCTGTTCTTTCTTATTACCAAAGAGTGTGCTATACATTTAAGTGTATAATAAAATAAATTATTTTTCCTAATTCTCTGAGGCTTTAGTTGGAAAACACATGATGCTAATGTAGCCCAGCTTTCCATTCCTTCTGTTTTATTGCCTCACTCTATACCCTGAAAACTGGTACTCTATAAACACGAAAAGGAAACCAAGTTCAAGAGCATAGATTAATACATCAATAATGTTATAAAAACTGTTCAAGACTGCATTTCCTTAGAAATATATATAAGATAAAATGACAAGTTTAAAAAGCAGGATACAGGGAAGCGGCTGTGGCTCAATCAGTAGGGCTCCCGTTTACCATATGGGAGGCCCCAGGTTCGGTTCCCGGGGCCTCCTGGTGAAGGCAAGCCCGCCCGCACGGCATGGTTAGCTGACCCAGCGAGCACAAGCAGCAAGGGGGGGATAAATGAATAAATAAATAAAATCTTTAAAAATAAATAAATAAATTAATTAATTAATTAAAATAAAAAAATTAAAATAAAAAGCAGGATACAAACCATATATATAACGTAATGTCCGATATATAAAAGACTACATTAAAAGTGGACTTAAGCCGGGAAGATGGCGGACTAGTAAGCCATGGGAATCTCTTCTCCAGAAAAATAGCTAGAGGACAAGCTGAAACAGCCCCGAAAAAGATCTTCTAGGGTTTAGGACAGCAGGTGAAGGCTGCACACCACCCGGAGGAGAGAGGGACAGAAAAGGGAAATTGCGACAACAGAACCCTGAGTTGCAAGTACCAGCTTCTGCTGCTGCCGGCACCCTACCCCACACTCTTCAGAATTCTCGGGCCTCTGGGCCTGCGACCACAGACAAAGGGGGCTTCAGGGATCTGCCACTCCCGGAAAGGGGAGAGAGAGGGACACAGCCTTAGGCTGGCTCAGGTTCTGACTTGAAATTTGGGCTGCGGAGCCCCACAGACCCTTCCACACGGTAGTTTGCCCTGGGAGCCTAGAAAGGACTGGAGAAATCCAACCCTCGCAATCTCCCTCTCTTCTAGCCTGGACTAATTGTTGAGGACACCACGGGAGAGGGGAGAGAGAGCCTGGGGCTTACCTGCTTTTGACTCCCAGGTTTGGTCTGCCCTGTCCTGAGAGACCTTCCAGGCTGGGTGGGGCTGCACCATTGTTTGCCTTGGAGCCTGCAAGGGGCTAAAGATATACAAACCTCCCAATCTCCTCCTCTACTAACAGGGACTGATTGTTGAGGATTCAGAAGGGCGTGGAAATATTTCCTAGCTGGGAAAAGGGGGGCGCTACGAGAGAAGTCTGGAGATCTGTCTCAGAAAGTTTGAATCACAGGGCTCTTAGCCGCCAGACAGGAAGCTCTATCACATTATCTGACCTGTGTCACAACAAATACTCTCCGACCAGGCATTGAATTGAGAGCTGCCAACAAGCGCCATCTCCTGGCAGACCAAGGACGTGCACATAAGAAAATTAATAAGTAAGAGAGGCTTTTACTGGCCTCTATAGCCTCCCTGCCCAAGGCCCTAGGAAACGATTCTACAACCAATTACTGGGTCCACTGCCCAGTTTTGAGCAACCAAGCAGAACAATCCTAACAATCAAGGTTGAGCCAAAAATCAAAGAGCTGTGGTAACTCACAGCCTCCTGCCACTAAAACCCCATAAAAGAGAAAGAGATAGAGTATCTAAGTAAAATACAAACTAACCAGATGCCTAAGCATCAGCAAAAAATTACAAGCCATACTAAGAAAATAGAAGACATGGCCCAAGAAAAGGAATACAGCAAAGTCCCAGAAGAGATGCAGAATTTGAGAGAACTAATCAGTGAGATGAGCACACATTTCCAAAATCAAATTAATGAGATGAAAGAGAATATAGTTAAAGAGATCAATGACATCAAGAAGTCATTGAGCGAACTCAAAGAAGAATTTGAAATCCTGAACAGAAAAGTAACGGAGTTCATGGGAATGAAAGACACAATAGGTGAAGTCAAAAATGCATCTGAAGCATACAACAGCAGACTCGAAATGATAGAAGAAAGAATAAGTGATACTGAAGACAGAGCAGCTAAAATTGAAGAGAGACAAGACCAGAGAGAGAAAAGAATGGAAAAAATTGAGCAGGGGCTCAGAGAGTTGAATGACAACACAAAACGCAAGAACATACGTGTCATGGGAGTTCCAGAAGGAGAAGAGAAAGGAAAAGGGGCAGAAAGAGTATTTGAGGAAATAATAGCTGAAAATTTCCCAACTCTCACAAAAGAAATGAACTTACATGTCCAAGAAGCACACCGTACCCCAATAAGAATAAATCCAAATAGAACTACGCCAAGACACATATTATTCAGAATGTCAAATGTGAAAGATAAAGAGAAAATTCTCAGAGCAGCAAGAGAGAAGCAAACGATTACGTACAAAGGATGTCCAGTAAGACTTAGTGCAGATTTCTCTTCAGAAACCATGGAGGCGAGAAGACAGTGGTATGGTACAATTAGGAAACTGAAAGAGAAAAACTGCCAGCCGAGAATTCTTTATCCAGCAAAACTGTCCTTCAGATATGAAGGTGAATATAAAGTATTCACAAACAAACAGAAACTAAGAGAGTTTGCAAAAAAGAATCCACCTTTGCAGGAAATATTAAAGGAAGCCTTAGAACCTGAAAGAAAAAGACAGGAGAGAGAGGCTTGGAGGAGAGTATAGAAGAAAGAAAAGCAGAAAGGATAACCAAAAGAGTAAAAAGAAAGACAAAAATAAGATGACATATGAAAACCAAAGAATAAAATGGAGGAAATAAATAGTGCATTTTCAGTAATATCATTGAATGTGAATGGATTAAATTCCCCAATCAAAAGATACAGGCTGACAGAATGGATAAAAAAACATGAGCCATCCATATGCTGCTTACAAGAAACTCACCTCAGACACAAGGATACAAGCCAGCTTAAAGTAAAAGGTTGGAAAAAGATACTCCACGCGAATAGTAAACAGAAAAGAGCAGGGGTAGCTATACTAATATCAGACAAAACAGACTTCAAATGCAAAAAAGTGATAAGAGATGCGGAATGCCATTATATATTAATAAAAAGGGACGATCCTCAATGAAGATATAACAGTCATAAATATCTACGCACCTAAGCAGGGTGCCCCAAAATATGAGACAAACTCTGGCAAAACTGAAGGGAGAAATAGACATTTCTACAATAATCGTCGGAGACTTCAACACCCCTCTCACATCATTAGATAGAACAACTAGACAGAAGATCAACAAGGAAACAGAGAACTTGAACAATATGATAAACAAGTTAGACCTAAAAGACATATACAGAACACTGCATCCAAACTCAGCGGGTTATACATTCTTCTCAAGTGCCCATGGATCTTTCTCCAGGATAGACCACATGTTAGGTCACAATACAGATCTCAATAAATATAAAAAGATTGAAATTATACAAAGCACCTTCTCAGATCATAATGGAATGAAACTAGAAATCAATAAGAGACAGGAAAAAAGGAAATTTGCAAATGTGTGGAGACTGAACAACACACTCCTAAATATTCAGTGGGTCAAAGAAGAAATTGCAAGTGAAATCAGTAAATATATTGAGACAAATGAAAACGAGAACACAACATATCAAAACTTATGGGATATAGCAAAGGCAGTCTTGAGAGGGAAATTTATAGCCCTAAATGCCTATATTAAGAAACAAGAAGGGAAGCGGCTGTGGCTCAATCAGTAGGGCTCCCGTTTGCCATGTGGGAGGCCCCGGGTTCGGTTCCCAGGGCCTCCTGGTGAAGGCAAGCCCGCCCGCACAGCGTGGTTAGCTGACCCAGCGAGCACAAGCAGCAAGGGGGGGATAAATGAATAAATAAATAAAATCTTTTAAAAAAAAAAAAGAAACAAGAAAGAGTTAAACTCAAAGATTTAACTGAACAACTTGAGAAACTAGAAAAAGAACAGCAAACCAATCCCAAAGCAAAAAGAAGGAAAGAAATAATAAAGATTAGAGCGGAAATAAATGAAAATGAGAATAGAAAAGCAATAGAGAAAATCAGCAAAAGTGGACTTAAAATACACAAAGCAATTAGAAGAGATTTATATTTTTCTTTATACTTTTCTGTATTTTCCAAATTTCCTACAATTATAATGAAATGGTTTTCTTATTAATTTTTGAAACTATATGTCCTAATGACAATGGTGCTATTTTAAAATTTATATTTGTTGATCTCCATTTGGTAAAATTTACTTTAACACTCTGAAAATAACTTTATAAAACTAAAATTAACCTTTTCCAGAGACAATCTTTGAAGTACTAAAGAAAAGGCTGCCATGCTGAAGATCCATTGTTTCTCCTCTCAATTTGTCCTCTGAGACATCAACAAGGGCAAGTTCATCAGCCAAATCCTAAAATACATGAAAGTTATGAATAAAGTGTTCTGAAAAATGTTCCTACTTGAGTTTTAGGTGAATGAAGAGAATTTTCACATGGCTACTTTATAATCAGAGTCATATTTTTAATAGAAAAAAAGTGTAAAAAAAACATTATTTTAATATACTATATGTCAAAGTAACCAATATGACTGTATGTAACCAGAGTGACTATATGTCAAAATAACCAATAGGATGTAGCAAAACGTATTAACTGTTTTGCCTTTGCATAACTGTTAGAAATTTTTAACAATTGGGTTTTCCCCCTTTAAGATAGTGTATGCAGAATGTTTAATAAGGTTGATTGTAAATATGTAGAAATGGATAGAGTTGATGGTAACACATTATAATAAGTATAACTAACACTGCCGATTTATAAATGTGATTGTGGCTGAAAAGGGAAGCCTAGGGAGCTCAATGTCACTTGAAAGAAAGCTAAAGGATAATCTAGGGACTGTATAACATAAAGATTTTGGTGGTAGATGAGGATTGTAATTAATAAGAAGGTTCCTCTATTACAAAGTGTTAAGAATATGGTGATACATGGGAAAAATACAACTAATGTAACTTATAGACTATAGTTAGTAATATTGTAATATTTTTATAGCAAGGCAAAGAAGGTCTATAGCAATGATAATGGTCAAAAAAAGAATATGTGAATATGATCAAGTTTTTTCATTTTCTTCATTAACAAGACCTTGGTCACATCATTAACCAACCTGTGCTCATTCATTCATCTTTCTGAATACTGGAGAAACAATTGAGTTTGTTTTTAAGATTAAATAAGATAAATGTGCCTGGACAGGATTTTTTAAAGTAATCCTTCCATAATTTGTTAAGCTGCCTTTTGTCTGTTATTTTTGTTTTTTTTTTTGAAGTTCTAAGTTTTAAAAAAAGATAACAGTTTAAAACCCATGAAAAGCAATTAAATTCTTTCAAAGGATTTCATTATATTTAACCCTTAAGCCTAAATCCTGAGTTGATTGAAGCTGCTTTTAGTATACATCCTATGGCCTTTCTATTCTGGCCATAGGATGTATACTGGGCAGGTATTGTTTTTATCTGCCCAGTATCTCTTTTGTCATAACAGAATTCCTCGTTTATGTGAGAACCCATTCCATTTGGTTAAGAGCAGTACAGCTAACATATACATATATACATATATATATATATATATACATATATACATATACATATATATACATATATGTATATATATGTATATGTATATATTTCCAGCCAATTGTTGCATCCTTTCCTTCTGGCCACACGAAATAGCTCACATATCATCCAGGAATAAAATAACAGTATGAGGATTGGAAATAGAAGACAGGAGATTAGGTCTCACTGTTCTTTAGGATGATCTCTAGGAACAATAGGAAGAGTTTAAGAACAAATTGTATAGCCATCTTTACCACCATATAGAAAGACCCTGCCTGAGAATTCAGCCAATAGAGGACATCTAAACCAAGAGATGCAAGTACAGCATCTTGATATACCTGAAACTTCAGAAACCAGTAATACTTAAAGCTGCTCCCCCTGCTCTTAGATTTCCCAGTTATATGAAAAATATATAGTCCTTTTTTCACTTACTCTAATTTGAATTGGGTTTTTATCACATGCAACAGAGTTCAGAACTATATAGAAGGGATGCATTCCCTCAAATTCCAGTAGCCAGATTCCAAAGGTGAGCAGTAAGGAAAAGAGGTCAAAGGTCTCATTTAGTACTGTTTTTTCTCAGATTAGGTATTATCTGGACTTTTGAAAATACTGTATACTCTAAAATTGAGTAAATCATGATATATATTAAGAATGGAAGAAGGATAAGAAGTTTCATCCAGAAAGATCATATAACACATATCAGCTAAGTGATAATATACATGTGACAACATAGATGAGTCTTAAAGACATGATGTTGAATGAAATAAGCTAGACTCAAAAGGACAAATATTGGGGAGCGGATGTAGCTCAGTGGTTAAATGCCTGCTTCCCATGTACAAGATCCTGGGTTCAATCCCCAGAACCTCCTAAAAAAATGGACAAATATTGTATGATCTCTCTTATATGAACTAAGTAGGATATGCAAATTCATAAAGTCAGAAACTAGAAATACATATTACCAGGGGCCAGATGAGGGTGGGGAATGGGGAGTTTCTGTTTGAGGTAATGGAAGAGTTTTGGCAATGTATGATGGTGATGGAGGCACAACTTGGTGAATGTAATTAACGCCACTGAATTGTATATATGAAAGTGGATAAAATGGGAAATTTTAGGTGGTATATGTTACCAAGATTTAAAAAAAAAAAAAACACGTGGAACAGTACAACACAAAGAGTGAGCTCTAATGTAAACTATAGGCTAAAGTTAAAAGTATAATTATAATATTTACCACACATTTAATACAAAATGTTAATAGGGAAAACTATGTGAGAAGGTAGATGTGGGAAGTATGTACTTTCTGCATGATTTTTCTGTAAGCCTTCAACTGGTGTAATAAAAAAAAAAAAAACAGGTCATGTTTATGGATCATTTTTTTACATGAGTCTGTTTCTCTCTCAGGGTCCTCTGGGGAAAAGAGAAACCACTCCAAATATTTCAACAGTAGTAATTTAATAAAGGGAATTGGAAAAACAGATGTCGGAGGGTGCTGAGAGAGCAAAAAGGGAACATTTGAGGTATTCCAGAGATAATAACTGCAGTTAGCAGCTACCACTCCTAAGGCAGGGGACACAAGGAAGAGACTGAAGGAGGTGCTTCATGAAGCTAGGCTCAGACCTCTGGGTAAGTTATTTAACTTCTGTTTTTCAGTATTCTCTTCGATAAATGGAGATAAACTTTTAAGATTGTTTTGAAGATCAAATAATACCTTTAAAACAGTATATTACTTTTATTTTTCAACATTTCTATTGAATTCTTTTTTTTTTTTTTTAGGTACCGGGACTGGGGAATGAACTGGACCTCATAAGTGGAAAGCCAGTACTCAACCACAGAGCCACATCAACTCCCCCAAGTTGGTTTTTTTTGTTTGTTTGCTTGTTGTTTGTCTGTTTTTCAGAGGCAGTGGGAACCAAACCCGGAACCTCCTATGTGGGAAACAGGTGCTCAACCGCTTGAGCCACATCCATTCCCCTCTATTGAATGCTTAATGTCTGCTGTCATTGATTTAATTTCCAAGCATTCTTTTTTCAACTTTGAACGTTCTTTTAAAGCATTCAGTTCTTGTTTTATGGCTGCAACATCTCCTACCTTCCTGAGAATATTAAAATTTTTAAAGGATTTGGGGCTTTTTAAGTTTTTTCCCCTGCTTCTTACAAGTTTCTTTATTTCTTTTGGTTTTTTTCTTTCTATTAGAGATTTTCCTCAAATGTCTGGTAACCTTAGCTAATGAATCATACTTAAGAGTGAGGAATTAAGCAGAGATGGTTTGTATGCATAGGTAAGGTTTGTTGAAGGGTGGGTATCACTGTAGGGTGGTTGAAAAGAGACCTGGTTGTTTGGTTGGGGAATTTGCAAACTTACATTCAGTCTTCTCTCTAGGTGTATAAGCCTGGCTGCCAGTATCCTGAGAACTAAGTGAGGTAAAATAACTTTCACTTAATCTCCCTGTTTTAAATTCAGTATTGTCTCACCGTCCTTCAAATCTGCTTGATGTTCCTATCATGAGAGCTTCTCTGATTCAATTCTTCTTGAAAGTAAATGACCTCTTTTTTTGCCGGGGAGAGAATCAACTGCCTAGATGGGGAATCTTTGAGAGGGGATATGCTCCTGCTTTCAATTACTCCTTACCCTAGCCTTCAGAGGTACCTGGTGCCTGATTCTTTCTGGGGTTCTGCCTGTGAAATCTGCTTGCTTCTTTTCGGGTTTCCCTTTTTGTGAGCCCCAAGGCTCAAGTTTATTGACTCTGCTAATTACCAATTAACAATGTGATTTCCATCTTTTAAAATTATGGTGATGTCTCTCAAACTGTTATATCTTCTGGTTTCTTTTATTTATAGGTTTATACCTCTTTCTTCCTCTTTATTCTTATTTACTGGGTTTTGTTAAATGTTTTATAGTTATAAATAATATATGGAAGGGTATAAACCAAAATATTAACAAGGTGTACCTCTAGAAATAGAAAGGAGAAAAGAAAATCAAAGGACATCATTGTTATTTTACTAAATTGGTACTTTTTCTATTACAAGGAGCCATGTACTACTTTTATAATTAAGTAACTTTTTAAAAGTATAAGCCATTGTGAAATATAATTTTCACCCATTACTTTTTGAGAAAGGCAAGGTACTGAATCGTTTTCACAGAAAATGTTATATTAATAATTCAATGTGTTTTCTATGGATAAGTTTAAATATCTAGCAATGAGTTAACACATGAACTCTAAATGTTCTTTAAATTGTGTCAAAAAACAGATAAGAGGATGCATATTTGCTGTATCAAGGGATTCGCCCTGCAACCCAGAACTCATAAAAGGGCTTACTTGATTTTCAGTCACAGGATAGGCTTATCGCTTACCTTCAATAAGATACTAATAGCACAAGCCATGCCTACAGAACCAGCTCCAACAATGGTGATCTTACTCTGAGAGATCTTGTCTTCCGCAACTACATTCTCAATAAGCTGTTCCTTGACAGTTGACATTTTGAGAACCTGGTGGGGATAATGCAGTTTTAGTGGAGTCAAACTCCCTAAATTAACCACTCTCACAGCTATCGATGTACTAACCTCACTGAATATCAATCTACCTCTTGAGTTTGGAGAAAACTGGGCTCAGGGATGGGGGAGAGGAAACCCAAGTAAGAAATTTCCTGGTCAAGGACGGTAGGGATAGTGCAGGAACAAGGGGTTAGAGCACCAGCAGCCTTTTGGCTTCTCCCTGCCCCCAGCCACCATTTTCCTCTCAGTACCAGAAGCTCACAAATGCTTTGCTTAGCTCAACTCGGTAATTCGGCCCGAAAACACACTGCACCGCCCTTAAAGACCGCAGACGAGCGAAACAAGAAAAACCAGCTACAGCAGTTATGTGAAGCCCGACTACCGTTACACTGGCTGAATCGCCACGCACGCACGCTCCCGCGCACGCCTCTCCTTCGTCAGCACGTAAGCCCTGACTAGCGCAGGCGCATTGGCAGGCCTTTGACACCCTCTCTGCCTGAGTGGTGGTGCTGATGTGAAGAATTCTAGAGCGTGTAAGAGAGGGATATTGGAGTTTTGTTTCATTTGCCTCAGTCAGCCTATGCCTGGGACTGTTTTTAGGGCCCAGGGTTCTTTGGAGAACCATCACTACCACCCGACTGCTAAGGGGCCAAGCTTGAGGCTCTTAAGGAAAAACACTCTCCTGGTTTCGCCTCCCTTTCTCACAGCTCACTGGCCTAGGACAGCGCCTTTAAGGGATTGCTTCCAAATTATCCTGAAGCGACAGTGGTTGATTGAGGCGAGACTGAAGATGAGCAGCTAGTTTGGGAAGTTCCTCATCGGTAGTGCCTGACCTGGACCGACCTAATTTGCCTCTCTGAGAGGGCATGCTGCAGGGACCTGGGCCCCCAGGATGAAAAAAAATTCGCTAAAAGGTGCGCTTGGGATTGACCAGCCTGAGGTTGAGGAACATACTTTTTTTTTTTTCCTAAACATTTTATTTTATTTATTTATATTATTATTATATATATATTTTTTTTACCGGGTGGTCCCTGGGATCGAACCCAGGTCCCTCCATATGGGAGACAGACACCCAACCGTTTGAGCCACATCCATCCCCCAAGGAACATACTTTTTGATGCACTTGTCAAGCCCATGCCCATGCATTTCTTTGCAGGAATTTTTTTTTTTTTTTTTTAATTTAAGCTCTAACCTCAAAACTGAGTGCTGAAATATTTAAGTTTGAATTTCTCATGAAAGAACAGTGAGTAGTAATAAAAAGGAAAGGCCATGTCATAATTTTCTAAGGGTACTTTAATTTACTGCAAGAATGTATTTATAACTTGAAGGCAGCACTACATTTGAACTCCTTTCAGAATCCTAAAGGATAATCCATTTTCTAAGTGATAGCGTAAGTGGGGTGTTTTTTTGTTTGTTTAATGTAGTGCTGATCATGCAACAGTCCTGCTTTAAGCCTTTGATGGTTCCCCATTATACTTAGGATACCAAATTTTTTTATAAGATTTATTTTATTTATTTATTTATTCCCCCCCACCCTTGCCACTTGTGCTTGCTGTCTGCTTGCTCTCTCCATTTGCTGCGTGTTTCCTCTGTGTCTGTTTGTCTCCCCTTTGTTGCATCATCTTGCTGCGTCAGCTCTCCACTGCGCAGGCCGTAAGCTCTGTGCAGGCACAGGCCGTCAGCCCTCCGAGGGTGCAGGCCAGCTTGCCCTCATCAGTAGGCCCCAGGAACTGAACCCAGGGCCTCCCATATGGTAGACGGGATCCCAACCACTTGAGCCACATCCACTTCCCAGGATACCAATTTTTTACCACAACTTCAAAGACCTTCGGGATTTACCCTTTCAACCTTATTTCAAGTCACTCTCCCTCTCACCGCACTCCCTGTCCAACTAGCCTTTAAACACCTTTACCCTAGCTCAGGACTTTTTTTCTTTTTTTTTTTTTTTTTTTTAAGATTTTATTTATTTATTCATTTATCCCCCCCTTGCTGCTTGTGCTCGCTGGGTCAGCTAACCACGCCGTGTGGGCAGGCTTGCCTTCACCAGGAGGCCCCGGGAACCGAACCCGGGGCCTCCCATATGGTAAACGGGAGCCCTACTGATTGAGCCACAGCTGCTTCCCTAGCTCAGGACTTTTTGTAGTTCCCTGTATCTGGAAGACTCTTCCCCCAGTCCTTCACAAGGTTGATTCCTCATTCTCATTTTTGGATATTAATAGCAATTCCTCTACTTTTCCTTGAACATGCAATGCGTTGACCACCACCACCTCCCTTACATCTTTCCTGTTTCTCTTATGGCACTTTTCACAACCTACTACCAGCTCTGAGCTAGAGGCCACCTACAGCAGAGAGGAATGGCAGCAGCTGTTGGTCCTATACCACCACTTGTGTACATGCTTCCACATTAACTCCAGGCACTTACCCTTCATTTCCCACAGAGCTGAGAGAGAGATGCTGCTGGTTTGGGAGACTTCCAAATTCAGGCTCTCTACCTGCTTCAGGCCTCTGGTGACCAAGACAGGTGTCATCTTGATAGTGACCAAACTCCTGCACTAGGTGAAGAAAGAGAACTGGCTCTTCATCCACACCTGTCCACATGTTCCAAACTTACCATTTTGCTTACTTAATTACATTCCAATCTCTCTAAGCCTTTGGATCCCCTCAACTACTGTATATTAGGACAATTCTGGCATCTCAACCTCAAGTAGTGTTTCAGCCAATCACCCCAACAAACTGTTAGAGCCCTTTCTAACCCTTCAAGCTACAACACTGAATCCAGAATCTCTGCTTAGTGGGCCCATGTCAATAAATTCAGCCTGATTCAACTTTATTTTCCTTCCACCATTATACCATACCCTTAATATCTATTCCCACACATATTCCCCTGCTTTCTGTCTATATAAATTGGAAAAGTTATGCAGTTCTTTTGGAATATAGCATACTTCCTCACGGGTCACACTTAACATTTCACTTTTGGGGGCTTGTTATGACTTTAGTCTAGTTATAGGTCTGGAAGAAAGGAGGAGTGGTGGGGTGAGTAAGAAGAAGCATTGAAGGGAAACAGATGTGGCTCAAGCAATTGGGCTCCCGTCTACCATATAGGAGGTCCAGGGTTAGATTTCTGGAGCCTCCTGGTGAAAGGCAAACTGGCCCATGCGGTGAGATGGCCTGAGCAGAGAGCTGGCCCATGTGGAGTGCTGGCCCACAATGAATGCTGATCCGCGTAGAGGTGCTGGCCCACACAGGGGTGCTGGCCCCACAGAAAGCTGGTACAGCAAGATGACGCAGCAAAAAGAGACACAGAATGCGAATATTCTTGCTGACCTGATTTTTTGATAATCAGGGTAGGCTAAACATTCGCTATATTAGAAACCATGCATGTGTCCCCAGACCTAGTTTTTTTCCCTAGGTCTGTTTTTTAGAATGCTGGTGATAAACTAAGACTGATTTATTATATGACCATCCTGTATGGGAAAGGACTGTAACTTTGGGTATCTTTGGTCAACCTTAAGAGATATATATAGGAAAGCGGCTGTGGCTCAATCAGTAGGGCTCCTGTTTACCATATGGGAGGCCCTGGGTTCGGTTCCCGGGGCCTCCTGGTGAAGGCAAGCCCGCCCGCACGGCGTGGTTAGCTGACCCAGCGAGCACAAGCAGCAAGGGGGGGATAAATGAATAAATAAATAAAATCTTAAAAAAAAAAAAAAAAGAGAGAGAGATATAGCAGGGGGATGGTTGGGCGTCCGTCTCCCATATGTAGGGACCTGGGTTCGATCCCCGGGACCTCCCAGTAAAAAGAAAAAAGAGAAAAATATAGAAGGCATCTGCGAGCGGGTGAACTGCCAGACCCTGCAAGCGGGTGTGCTGCCAAGCCCCATCCGTGGGTGCACCAGGCACTGCGAGCGAGTAAGCCGCCAGGCCATGTCTGCGGGTACACCCCAGGCCCCACAAGCGGGTGAGCTCCCAGGCCCCGCGAGCTACGCAGCAAGATGATGACGTTAACAGGAGAATGACACAAGGGAAAGCCAAGACAAGATGCACCAAAAAAAACAGGAACTGAGGTGGCACAGGCGGTAGGACACCTCTCTCCCACATCGGAGATTCCGAGGATCGAATCCCAGTGACGACAGGATGAGAAGGATGAGAAGAGATGGCAGGAAACGGACACAGAGAGAGTTGCCCAGTGAATGGACACAGAAACAGCAAAAACTGGGGAGGGGGGAGGTAAAAATGGATAAAAGTAAATAAATAAATCCTTTAAAAAAATGTATAGGGAAGGAAGATACAGACTGTAGTTAGTAGTAATACTTGGAGATACTCTTTCAAGATTTGTTAACAAATGTTTCACAATTTGGGGGTGGGTGGGTGTGGGAGCCCTGTATGATGTTATGCATGTTTGTTTTGTAAGTTCACAATGTTTACTGAACACTTATAGTTTATGTATGTCCATGTATGAATGATATACTTCAATAAATTTTAAAAAAAGACACAGAGGAGAGACAATAAAAGACGCAGCAGACCAGGGAGCTTAGGTGGCACAAGAGATTGAGCGCCTCTCTCCCACTCCAGAACGTCTCAGGATCAGTTCCCAGTGCCACCTAAAGAGAAGACAAGCAGACACAGAAGAACACACAGAGGGCAGACAGCAAGCACAAAAACAACAAGGGGGTGATGGGGAATAAATTTGAAAAATAAATGTAAAAAAAAAAAAAAAAGCATTAGAAGTGTTTGGTGGGAAGCGGATGTGGCTCAAATGATTGGGCTCTTGCCTACCACATGGGAGGTCCCTGGTTCAGTTCCTGGTGCCTCCTAAAGGAGAGAGTGAGCTGGCATGACAGGCAGGCACTGTGAGCTGATGCAACAAGAGGCACAAGAAGAATATGAGTGACAAAGCAAAGCAGGGAGCAGAGGTGGCTCAGGCAATTGGGCACCTCCCTTCTACACTGGAGGTCCCAGGTTCAGTTCCCAGTGCCTCCTAAAGAAACAAGGAAGATGAACAGACACAGCAAGTGCAAACAACAAGGGGCTGGGGATAAATAAACAAAGCTTTAAAAAAAAAAGAAGTGTCTTGCAAGCAAATTTCCCCATGGCATTCCATTGCAATTCCATGTGTTTAGACAGGATTAATCTCTTTAGGTGGAGGTGGGATGGCAGATTCCCCAGGGCAGGGTGAAGTTTGGGTGGTTGTCTCTTCAGGGCCAGGAGGAGTTCTGGACTCCTTGGGGTAGGCTAGAGGTTCAATGGTGCAGGCTTGACATTGGGTGGTTTGCTCTTCAAGGCAGAGAGGAGGTTGGGTGGCTGTCTCTTCAGGGAAGACAATTACAGGTTTATCTGGCAAAGTCTCAGCAGAATTTAGGGTTTCAGTGTCTCCACTGCCATCATCATCAACCTGTATATCTCCATCCCAATCCTCAGGATTCCACTCCTTTCCAATCAATGCCCTCATTAACAGCAGACATCCTGCAAGGTTGAGATTTTAGTTTCTGTTGTAACTTTCCTACTTGCACAATGAGACTCTGAGTCTGGTTTTCACTGATCTCAAGCCTGCAGCCATATGAAACAAGATTTTCTTTTGGGGCACATACAGAACTTTCACATCTTTTACATGGTGCTTAAGTTCCAAGTTGAAGGACTCTCACTTCCAGACTTTAAATCATAATACCCAGCTATGATGCTAAAAACAGCATGGCATAAAGATAGACACATAGACCGAGGAAATCAAATTGATGGTTCAGAAACAGACTATCACATCTATGGTCAAGTGATGATTTTTCACAAGGCTGTCAAACCCACCCAGCTGGGGCAGAACAGTGTATTCAACAAATGGTACTGGGAGAACTGGATATCCATAGCCAAAAGAAAGAAAGAGGACCCCTATCTCACACCTTATACAAAAATTATCTCAAAATGGATCAAAGACCTACATAGAAAATCTACAACCATAAAGCTCCTTGAGGAAAATGTAGGGAGACATTCTTCAAGACCTAGTGGTAGGTGGTGGATTCTTAAACCTTACACCGAAAGCATGAGCAATGAAAGAAAACATTGATAAATGGGACCTCCTCAAACTTAAACACTTTTGTGATTCAAAGGGCTTTGCCAAGGTGAAAAGGCAGCCCACTCAATGGGGAAAAATATTTGGAAACCACATATTGAATAAGGGTTTGAACTCCATTCTATATAAAAGGATCTTACAACTCAACAATAAAAGGACAAAAGATTTAAAGTATGGGTTCTTAACCAGGGGTCCACAGACCCCTTGGTGGTCCATGGAAAGATTTCAGGGGGTCCGTGAGCTTGAATTGAAAATTAAAAAAAAAACAAAAAACATTCTTGTGGGGACATGTTGGTGTGGGTGTGATATTAAATAATACACAGTATAGTGTGGACTTAGTAAAGGGTCCATGGTTTTCAACTGACTGGCAAAGGGGTCCGTGGAACAAAAAAGGTTAAGAACCCCTGACTTAAATAGACATTTCTCCAAAGAGTAAATAAAAATTGCCAAAAGCACACGAAAAAAATTCAATATCACTAGCTTTTTGGGAAACACAAATCAATATGAGATATCATCTCACACAGTATAGAATGGCCATTATTTAAAAAAAAAGAGCAATAATTGCTGGAGAGGATGTGGAGAAATAGGAACACTCCTTCATTGTTGGTAGGAATGTAAAATGGTGCAGCCTCTGTGGAAGACAGTTTGGTGGTTCCTCAGGATGCTAAACTTAGAATTGCCGTATGATCCAACAATTCTTCTACTAGGAATATATCCAGAACTGAAAACTGTGACGTGAACAGACATTTGCACAGTGATGTTCATAGTGGTATTATTCAGTGCCCAAAAGATGGAAACAACCCACGTGCCATCAACCAATGAATGGATAAACAAAATGTGGTATATATATATATGATGGAATACTATGCTGCTTTAAGAAGATATGAAATTGGGACATATATAACATAGATGAACCTTGAAGATCTTATGTTGGGTGAAATTATCTGGTCACTAAAGGTCAAATGTACAGTCTAATATGAACTAAATACAAAAATAAATGCATGACTTCCAGGAAGATGGTGAATGAGTAAGACACAAGAATCTCTTTTTCTCCAGAAAAAATAGCTAGAGGACAGGCTGAAAAACAGACATCTGCATACCGATGCTCATAGCAAAATTATTCATGATTGCCAAAAGTTGGAAACAACCCAGGTGTCCATCAACAAACGAATGGATAAGCAAACTGTGGTCTATTCACACGATGGAATATTATGCAGCTGTAAGAAATGAAGTCGTAAAGCATATGACAACATGGATGAACCTGGAGGACATTATGTTGAGCAAAGCAAGCCAGACAGAAAAGGACAAATATTGTATGATCTCATTACTATGAACCAAATATAGTGTAACATATTTAAAAAAAAATTTATATGCATCCAGTACATTTGAGAAATGTATTCATGTTTACTTTTCAGTTTTCAGTTTCTATATTTTCAATTATTAAATGTACAAAATAAAGTTTAAAAAAGAAAATAAACTCATGAAGTTAAATCCTAGACTATAGGTTATTAGGAAATCGGAGGGCTGAAAAGGGGTACTGATGTTTAATGTATGTAGGAGTTTTAATTAAGTGTGGGAATGGATAGAGTTAATGGTAACATATTACAATGAATAGAACTACCGCAGCTGGTCTATAAATGGGATTGTGGCTGAAAAGGGTAGTCTAGGGATATAGATGTCAATTGAAAGAAAGCTAGAGAATAATCTAGGGACTGAATAGCATAGTGAACCCAGAGGTGAATGAGAATTGTGGTTAACAGTAAAAATACATGGGAAACGGATGTGGCTCAAGAGGTTCGGCGTCCGTCTACCATATGGAGATGGGGGTTCAATCCCCGGTACCTCCCGGTTTAAAAAAAAAAACAGTACAAATACAAGAAATGTCCTATGAACTAGAACAAATGTACATCACTATTGCAAGGTGGTAATAATGTAGAGCAGCATGGGGAAAATAGAATTAATGTAACCTATGGACTATGATTAACAGCAAGACTAATATTCTTGCATCAATGCCAAAGATGTACTGTGTTAATAGGGGGGTATGGAAAAAATATACCAAATGTACACTATACACCATATTTAGTGATAATAGTCTATTATCTCATAATGTCTAACAAATGTTCCACAAAAATGTAGTGTATTGGTGGAGGTGTGTTGTATGGTAATTCCACATGTTCATGATTGTTCCGTAAGTTCACAACTCTCTAATAAAAATACATTTTAAAAAATAATTGGGGCGGATGTGGCTCAAATGGTTGGGCATCCATCTGCCATACAGAGGGACCTGGGGTTCAATCCCCGGGACCTCCCAGTAAAATTAAAAATATACATATAGAAGGCGCATGGGTTCACAGGACATGGTAAATATCATCAAAAAGAAGGCGCATGGGCCGCCAGGCCCTGGGAGCCATGCAGAGTAACAGGAGAGAGACGCAGGGGAGAGACAAGAAGAGGTGGTGCAGGCGGCAGAACACCTCTCTCCTACATCAGAGGTCTCCAGAATTGAATCCTGGTGAAGACTGGAGGAGGATGAGAAGAGAGATGGCAGGAAACAGATACAGAGAATTGCCCAGCAAATGGACATAAAACAGCAAATGGGGAAGGGGGGTTTAAAATGGATAAAGTAAATAAATAAATCTTAAAAAGAAAAAAAAAAATCAACACGTGCCCAAGAATAGCCTAATGGCTCCCAAAATTTTAATGAAAAAATAGCTGCTGTAATAAGTTAACAAGGTAGACACTGTTCATGGTTTATTTGACATTTTCAAGGTATGACACTTGGTTGCATTGTTTATAGGCAGATCTTTTTTTTAACATTACATGGCATTATACACTACTTTGATATGTTTGGTACACAAAATAAGATCCTTTAAAACAGTTATGCACAAGACATGCAATGGTGGATTTAATACATTGGAGTCCAGGATGTGATTGTCTGGGAAGAAAGAAGTTGGACTAGGCATGTTTGGTGAAGGAACCAGAAGGTTTATAACACACAGTAACCACACATTCTTCTGGTTTGGAAAATAAATGCAGCATGTGCATTGGCACTGGTGCCTCAGAGATGAACTATTTTAGATAACCAGCTTGGGACTATACAAGACAGGTATCACCTTTAGCATCAGGAAATGGCTTTAGGGTTTTATGAACCATTCTTTGTCTAACTTTAAGAAATGGATGTTTTTCCTACATCTTTATATTACTGCTTTAATCCCAGATCAGATAAAAAGAACAGGCACAACCCCCAACTAAAATCCTGTTGTAGCCTAAACAATGAAGTGGTACATTAGAAGACTTTAAAATTGCAGCTCTTTTTGGATCCCCCAAAGTGTATCTGCACTCTTCTTCAAACGGGCCTCTTCTTCAGGAGTCAGAGTCACCTTGACAACATCTGAGATTCCATTCTGTCCCAAGATGCAAGGAACACTAAGGAAGACGTCATCTTTTATTCCATAGACTCCCTGAAGATAAAACGGAAAATATTTGTCTATGGCTTCTGGGTCTTCCACGACTTTCATTCTCTACAATTATGAAGCCTATACAACTTGATAAGAAGAAACCCCTTACCCAGATTTTCAGTAATGATGTGATAAATAAGCAGTATTTTTAAAAAAGCCATTAAAATAGCATCAAGATTTCCATTCTAAAATAAAATCTGAGCTACTGCCATTATTCAGTGCTTTCCAGTTTTTACAGTAATAACATTTTGTAACTATAACTTGAGTTATATTTTTGCCAAAGGGGAAAAAACATGCTTCTTTTATAGGCTTCCACCTACTTCTGTATAATTGAATGAAGGAGTTTTTCAGTCACATTATCAAGGATCTGTGTGCTGAACACAGTGTGTAGTGAACACTAATCCTAAAGTTCAAGTATTTCTTTCCAAAAAATAAAGTTGCAAGTGCATTAATTTATTTCACTCTTAAATCAATGAATTAAATCACTGACTGAGGACTTATATGTATTAATCTAACTGCTTTCTCAGAAGAACCTTAAAAATATATAAGAAATAATGGCATTTGAATATAATATCACTACAAAGACCTACCTTAATCATGGTGGAAATAGGATGTACCCGTCTAAGATTCTTCATTATACTCTCTGCCAAATCTGCCACAGACAGCCCAATGGCCCAGGAGGTATAGCCTTTCAATTTGATCACCTCATAAGCACTGTAGGGTAGGAAAAAGTAGGAGAAACAAATTAAAGTTTTCACTGAACACATGTTTTATAATAAATAATGCCACAAAGTTGCATTATATACCTAATAGTAATCCTTGCACATGTATACCGGAATATATGTATAAGGATATTAACAACAGTGCTGCTAGTAATAGCAAACATGTGGCAACAAGCCCAATGCCCTCCCCAAGAGGAGTATTGGTAGTTGACAGCTATTGTTTTAAAGTTCTTGAGTTGGGTGATGGATTCACAAGTTTCATTATTTAAAAAGTTAATTAAGGTGGAGTGGTTGTGGCTCAAGCAGCTGAGCACCTGCCTACCACACAGGAGGTCCTGGATTTGGTTCCAGGTGCCTCCTGAATAAATAAAAACAAATAAGCAGGGAAGCGGCTGTGGCTCAATCAGTGGGGCTCCCATTTGCCATATGGGAGGCCCCGGGAACCGAACCCGGGGGCGGTGGGGGCGGGCCCGCCTGCGCGGCGTGGTTGGCTGACCCGGCGAGCACGAGCAGCAAGGGGGGGATAAATGAATAAATAAATAAAATCTTTAAAAAAAAAAAAAAAAAAAAACAAATAAGCAAAACAAATGATAAAACCATCTCAGGGAAGCTGATATGGCTGGGTGGATGAGTGCTGACTACCTGCATTTGAGGTCCCAGGTACATACCCCCCCAAATTAACTAAATAATACACATAAGAGGGCCTTGCACAGACCAATGAGAATGTGTCATGACTGAGAATTATGATTAATTATTCAGTTCTATAGACCTGCAGTCCACACATGAGCACATGGTTTATAATAATGTAACCAAGTTGAAAGCTTCCCTCTTTCAAAAATTTCTAACAGTAATTATTTACATTTTAGTACCATTTTCCAGTTAATTTCCAGTACCAATCTAGACATTGCTTAAAACTTTATAATCATCTGAATAAACAAGAAGATAACTGTATATCTTCTTCTCTGTATATCCAAGTATAATGGGTACCTGGATTTAAAAGCTCTTATTCCTATCTGAATAAATCAAACATGTTGTTGAAGTAAAGACTGACTCCCAGAGTGGACTTACATCTAGCTTTACCTTAATAGTTTACAATACAAGAATATTTACAATACAATACAATACAGAAAGGCTTACCAGTCTATAAATTGAGAATTGTAACAACAACAAAAAAATATAGTAGTATCTTTACCACTGTTCCATAGTATTATTTTTATCAAAGTTTATGAAAAGTTTTATAGGTGTAACATGGGGCATTTTTGGGACATTGGAATTGTTCTGCTTGATACTGCAATGACAGATACAGGCTATTATACATTCTGTCAAAACCTATAAAACAGTATGGTACAAAATGCAAACCATAATGTAAACTATAGACCATGGTTAGTAGTAATGCTTCAATACTTTTTCATGAATTGTAACAAATGTACCACACTAATGAAAATGGGAAAATGTGAGAGGGGGAGGGGGCAGGTATATGGGAATCTCCTATATTTTCTTTCTTTTTTTTTTTTTTTAAAGACTTATTTATTTCTCCCCCTTCCCTTGTTGTTTGCACTTGCTGTCTGCTTGTCTTCTTTTTAGGAGGCACCGGGAACCAAACCCAGGGCCTCCCATGTGGGAGGGAGGAGCCTAATCACTTGAACCACCTCCACTCCCTCCCCCCTATATTTTCAATGCAACTTTTATGTAATCTAAACCTTCTTTAAATATAAATAAAATAATTATAGCAAAAAACTGATAAAAAAAAAAAAACAAAAAAACACGTTTTCTCTCTAACACAAATTATTCAGATGCAAGCAGATGGTATTAAAATACTAATTTTAAAAACAAAAATAAACTTTAATCTACCATATTGCCAAATTATGAGATCTATTACCTGTCAACCACCTGTTTGTGAACCTCTTTCCACTGTTCCTTATCTGCATCAGTGCCCAACTCGGGGTGCAGATTTTTCAAGGAGACACCAGCAACATTCACACCACTCCACACAGGCACTAAAAAAATAGTACAGAATATACTTATTTCCATGCATCAGCAGAGCAGTAATTCTGGACAATTAAATTTTTTTTTTTTAATCTGGGGAGGGTTACCTCCTTTTGGTAGATGGTTAAGAGTATCAATGTTCAAATCCTTAAGAGTTTGCATATTATATAAAACTTTCACTATACTCTAACCTGTTTTCATAGATGTTTAAGCCGTATATATATTTGAAATATATAGTATAAGGTCATAGGAACATTTTCTTGGCATAAAGAACTGAGAACTCTGCATAAAATGTAATGTCCTACGACTATGATAGATGGTAGAATTTTCTCTACAAATAAAGATACACTCTATTTGGATTGACTGACCTTTTCTGAACCAGACAATTCAAGTTGATGAACAGAATTCAAATAAATGAATAAATGATAAAAAAAACTGATAATAAATGACTGAGGTCATCCTAAGAACTACAATCTTTTTTTTTTTTTTTTTTAAAGATTTTATTTATTTCTTCATTTATCCCCCCCTTGCTGCTTGTGCTCGCTGGGTCAGCTAACCACGCCGTGCGGGCGGGCTTGCCTTCACCAGGAGGCTCCGGGAACCGAACCCAGGGCCTCCCATATGGTAAACGGGAGCCCTACTGATTGAGCCACAGCTGCTTCCCAAGAACTACAATCTTATTCAACATATCCAAGGTGAGTAAAAGAAATGTCATTCCCTATTCCTCCCACCATAAAATGTCATGCAAAATGGCTAAACTCTTAACAATATATAGTATATGATATCAAAAGGTAGATTTCTATAAACCATTCTACACTGAGGAATGGATATCTGATTTAGTCTCCAATCATGAAATCCAATTTCTTACACAATCTTTTTGAAAACCAAGAGAAAATAACTTATACTTACCACTAGAGTCTCCATGTTCCCCAAGGACCCAGCCATGACAGCTTGATGGGTGAACTCCTAGCCTTTCCCCCATTAGGTAACGGAACCGGGCTGAATCCAGATTGCAACCACTTCCAATAACACGGTTTTTGGGAAAGCCACTTAGTTTCCAAGCCACATAGGTCAAGATATCCACTATGAAGAAAACATTTAGGCAAAGACAATAGGTGAATTGGCTACTACAAGATATATGGGTCTGTCTGAATCTTGACACTGATCATTAACAATACATATTTTTGTCCGTATTTTTTAAGCCTCTATACTATGTATTACCACAAATTCCTAAATTATTCAAGAAAAGTAATTTTATAAAAATAAGCTATACATCAATTAAGAGAATAACATTACTCATAAACTCAATGCTTATCCAAGATCTTCTTAGGCAAGAAACTAACTTTAAGTTCCAATTATGTTCAGAGGGATTACATCCCCTAATTAATGTTTTAATGTTAAATCTTTTACAAAAATACACAACAAATCTTTCAGGAGGGAGGTGAAAAATAAGAAACAAATGCTTATGCAAAATATAACATGTACTATCAATTTTACCATAACTCATCTATTTTGATGCAATTAAACGTCTCACCTGGATTGGAAACAATAAGTAACTTGCAGTTTGGGCTGTATTTTACAACATTAGGAATGATGAATTTAAAGATGTTTACATTTCGCTGGACCAAATTAAGACGGCTTTCTCCCTCTTGCTGACGTGCCCCAGCTGTGACAATAACCAGCTTGGAGTTTGCAGTCACACTATAGTCTAGAGGAAAGGGAAACAATGACCAGATTAAGATCTTTAAGATCTTTCACCTAACCAGCAAAAATTTGTTCCATAAGCTTCCCATAGTCTTATCAGTGTTTTGTGCATGTGGCAGATAAACACCCTCACTGCACTCTACATACCTCTTTTGGTTTTTGGAGTTTTATTATGGTGGCCCTTAAATGCCAAAAGAATGTTAAAGGCTTCCTTGTATTCTAGCTGCAGTCCTGTGCGACCTTTTATAATACAACTGGGATGAGCTGGAAGGAATCAATTTTTTTTTTTTTTTTTTTTTTTTTAAAGATTTTATTTATTTCTTCATTTATCCCCCCCTTGCTGCTTGTGCTCGCTGGGTCAGCTAACCACGCCGTGCGGGCGGGCTTGCCTTCACCAGGAGGCTCCGGGAACCGAACCCGGGGCCTCCCATATGGTAAACGGGAGCCCTACTGATTGAGCCACAGCTGCTTCCCGAGTAGTTGCTATCTTTGTTTAGCTCTGAATTCATCATTTTTGCTACCTGAGCTCAATGCTCAATGTTCACACTTCCATATTCTTATTTCTACTTAACTTGTCATAGGGTAGGCCAGGGACAGGCTATTTTTTTAAGCACAGGAACCTTTATACTAAAATATCATGTCTTGTTTCTAGGTACCCTGTGGCACAGGATGGCTAACCCAGGGATGAAGATGATGGAGTCACCTACCACTTATCAGATAATTGGCCAATGACTTAAGTTTCAAAACAGATCCTATTTGGGCCCATTTCCAGGTTACCTGGATATTAAGTGTGAAAGGTTCAAGCCAAGAATATCTACTGATTCAACCCTACTCTCAACCTTGTTAAAGCCTGTGAAAGGAAATGGAGAGTACTAGAGAAATATGGCGCTCACTGGGATGCAGACTGACGATTGTAGACAGAAAGTTTATTGGGAAGCTCTCCCAACAGGGGGGGTCTGAAGAATAGACTTCAGTACCCACCCCCCACCCCCAGCATGGCAGGGGTCAGAAGAGAGACTTTAGCCCACCCATGGAAGGTGCTGGATATGACTTTATACAGTACATCAATAGGTGGGGAAACTGAGTATAGCCTGGGGTCAAATGGCCAGGGGGAAATGGGCTAGGTCTTGGAATATGGGAGGGGTTGATGGTGGTTGGACATGAAGGGGGTGATAGTCCTTATCTGCTCCATTTTGTTTATTCTTAGGAGGGGATGAGTAGGCCATGGCTTGCTCAATCAGCCAGGTGGGTTATGGCTGGAGGCTGCCTTTCTTCAATTTATGTCCCAGCAGTATTGATTCACGGTCTTATGACCTGTTAATCATTGCAAACCTCGTAAGGGGGAACCTCTAACAGAGAGGTTAAGCATATTTGGTTTTAAGTATTTGATGCAGTGTGGTTAAATATGGGCAGAAGGTTTTTAACTTTACAAATTACATTCTAATTCAGATGCTTTCCACATCGACAGCTTCTATTTCCACTTAAAACCATTTACAAGAAATTGAAACTTTGATAACCATAGATACCAATGTCTAACTGTTCCAAGGCTAAGGCTCTCCTACCCTTTATAAAGAGAAAATATCTGAATAGCTAGAATCTTGTGCCTGAAGAATTAAATCTAGTATAGACTATAATATAAATTTGTTGAAATCAACCTTTGCCAGAGACAATTTTCGGTGTTCTAAGGAAAAGGGTGCCGTGTTGGAGATCCATCATCTCTCCCTTCAATTTGTCTTCTATGACATCCACAAGCGCTAATTCATCTGCCAGTTCCTAAGAGACATAAAATTTTTAGTTAAATGGGAAATTACTACTTCCAGCTTTTTAAAGGGCATGCAAAATGTCCATATTTCGGGCATAGGAGAGTCCTGCTACTTTATTAGTATCAGGATAAACTTCAAAGTAGAGGCCCTTATTTAAAAAGCAGACTCAAAGGTGACCCATACATAGGAAGAAACACTGACTCTCTCTCCAGCCATCTCCCTACTGGAGGAACCTGTGCAGGAGGCTCCACCACCACTACTGTGAAAGTAGAACAATGAGTTGGCAGAAGTTAGAATAACTTTCAATTATGTAAAATTTCTCTATTTACTCTCCCAAAAGCAGTTTTACATATTATTCTTAGGTTATTTTTAAATAAACAGGTGATGTCCAGTATCAAGACTTGCAACTACAAAGTGATATTCTGCTGGTTATGTGTTTTCCATGTATGAATGAACACTGACATAAAGATGGATTTATACAAAGATAGATTTGTGCCTTGCAGAATATTTGATTAAAAATATCCTTGCAAATTGAACTTACAGAAGTTCATAGGTGTATCTCAGACCAGGAGAACCAACAAGAGCTTTAATACAAATGGGATGTAGACTGTCATCACCAAAGGTTACACTACCTCTATCTATCCCCAAATCATCTACAATGAGTGGTCTGGCAGTTACTCTTCTCACCCACACCTGAATCAGAGGCCATTCCAGGGGAAAAAAAAAAAAAAAAAAACACCACAGGCAGTTCATAGGTGTGGTTAGTAGTAGTTGGAGAGGAAAACAGACGGCATCAACTTCTGACGCTGTTGGGTAAGGAATAAAGGTTTGGATATTATGTGGCTTCTCCTAAAAACACATACAGAGCAATCTGTATTGTTATAAGACCTCTGCACAGCTGATTCCTGCCTACAGTCCTTTCTCCAATCCATTTCTGTTCAGAATTCATCATTTCACTTTCTTATTAGGAAATCCAAATCTGAACTGAAAATATTTTAATATAGTAAATTACCTAAATTTCTTTTTTTTTAATAAGCCAGATATGAATACTGTAAAGTGTTCTTCATTCACAAGTTTCCTTTTTCTAATCAAATTTTAGCTCCATAGTAGAGAAGAAAAATTGCTATCCAAGGACAGACAATGGGGGTTTGAGTGGGAGGTAGACTTAAGATTTCCCACATTGTTTGATTTTAATTTGACCAGATTTATGTATTGTTTTCAATTAAAACTATTTGATACCCTTTTGTTATAGCATCATGTTTCAAAAATTTGTTTCACATACAGTTCTTTGACTGAATCTAAATATTTTTATATAAAATGTGATGTTGCAATTCTTCCCATGGGGGGAAGGGGTCAGAAATCAAGGTATCCTTGGCTTCCAGAGTAATGGGCTCTCACTTACCTTCATCAGGATACTGATGGCACAGGCCATGCCAACAGCACCAACCCCAACAACTGTAATCTTATTCTGAGGGATCTGTTCTTCCTTAAGAAGATTCTGAATCAGCTGATCCTTGAGAGTTGCCATCTTAGATTTGGAATGGGAAGGAACCTATGGAAGAGAGGACAACATGCAGGGTCACTGCATCGTCTTTAAATAAGTTAATTAACCAATAGCTGTTCTGAAAAAGGTTTTGCACTTCCTTTTGGGGTACTTGTCACTAAAAATCACATGGGATGACTAAATAATGGATGGAAAGGGGACAAAGTTGGCCAAAGGAGCGTTAAAAGGCCTGATGCTAAGGTCTGGCCTGGCCGGGATCTTGGTGTGAGGGACCTCACCTTGGCATGGAAGAATAATATCGACGTTTCCGTGTAAGTATAGCCTCTGGAGGGTTCACTCATTTTGGTCTAGTAACCCCAAGCGGGGCAAGCCTTTCCTCAAGCAAAAACAAGATCACAGTGAGCCGCCCCCCCCCCAACTCTACTCCAGCCACGACGATTCCTGCCAAGCTCCTCTAGCAGGGGACCAGAAGTACACGCGTAAAGTGCCATTAACTGCCACAAAGTAAAATCCAGAGAAGTGGAGGCGGGGCTGCTACGAGCTCTGCGCACGCGCGCCCACTCCCTCCTCCCGGATTCCTGCCAAGTTCCTCAGGCAAGGACCAGAAGTACACGCGGGAAGTGCCACTAACCGCCACAAAGTAAAATCCCCAGGCAGTGCAGGCAGGGTGCTATGAGCTCTGCGCATGCGCGCCCACTCCCTCCTCCCCTTCCCGGGTAGTGCCGAAAGAGCGGCGCCGAGGACAGAGTACAGTCTAGTGACTGCAGGCCGCTGAGAGGTGCTGGGGCGCTGAGAGGTGCACGGGGCTAGGCCGCAGGGGCCTGAAAGCCCCACCCGTGAGCCCAGACATCCGGCATTCTGGGTCAGAGCGAGGGAGGAGTCAGAGTCAGGCTAAACTAGTGCCCCGAAGCAGACACAAGCAACCTGTAGCCCGCGGGTGGCCTCCCTGGTATGGGCGCAGCCATAGCCAGACTTTAAAACGCAATACCAGGAACCGAGGGCCTGTTAACCAACCGGAAGAGAGGCACCTCCTGTGGCTTCAGCCGTGATCTCTGTTGCAAATGGTGACGCCCAGTATGAGTAAATTTTGTCGGTACAGGAAGTGCAGAAATAACTGCAGAAGGCCTGAGGCCTGGAGCCCTAAATAGCTGCTTGGTGGAAGGCCCAGATTAGAGGTCTTCAACTCTGCTAATCCAACACTTCACTGCATTCACTGGAGAGAATATTACAAGTTGCATCCGTAAAGCACCTCCTCCCAAAGGCCAAAAATATTCTAGGGAACCTCTAAGTAGGCAGCAAGAGAAACCAAGCTAGTCTCTCCTTACAAATCACTGCTATTTCTGGATAGTTCTGTCAGGTTTCGGCAGCCTGGCAGGGGGAAGGGAGTTCTTCCTGCAGAAATCTCCTGGATTTACCAAAATCTCAGCCCTGGCTCCAGCGCTCCCCTCAGTGCAGGGTTGGGGAAGGGGGGTGGTGAACGAGGAGGGTGTTGTAGTGGCGGGAGCCCTACTCCCCACCTCTGCCACTTACCTTAGATAGACCTAACCCTATCCGTCCTTTAGGTTCCCCGTTTATCAAAAAGCGGGGGTGGACGGAGTATATGGGAACGTTGTACTTTTGCATGCTATTTCCATAAACCTACAACTGCTCTAATAATAAAAATTTAATTTGGTTTTAAAAGGAGAGGATGGTATCCGATTATCAATAGACTGAGGTGCCAGAGGGCTGGGGCTGCTTACACCCCCACCGCAGCAGCAGCTGCTTAATAAATGTCATTTGCGCAAAGAGCAACCTGTAATCTGCAGGCAGCAGCCGCGCCCAGAGAGCCCATCAGGCGGACCGCCTAGGGGAAAATGCGACCCCCACGGCGCTCGGCGGCATTCTGGAACCCACCACGGACATGCTGAGGCAATTTTGGCTCTATGGGCTCCGGCAAACGAACCTAGATTTCCAGCCGAGAGCTATCCCCACCCTTCAGACCTCTCGAAGGAATCCTGCCGCCTCCTTGTCCTTCCGCATCCACGTGGCCTTTCCATCCCAGGGTGGGTACGGCCACTTACTTGGTTCCCCACCCCGGGACCCCGGTGCCCGCTAAGAGCAAAAGCAGAGGGCAGCGGGCTCGGCACCCACGCACGGGGCCCAAGTCTCGTGGCACTGCGTCTGGCGAGCGGCGCCTACACTTCCCGGGCACAGGGGCTTGGTCCCCGGCGAGGGCGCCCTAGCGGAGTCTAAGCGCTGGGCCTGGCCGGGAGACGCCCTGCGAGCAGTGTCCGAGGGTGCTCGTTCTCCTGCCTCCTCGCGCGCAGTGCGCGCTAGGCCTGACCCTACCGGGACTACACGTCGAGCGGGCGTCTGCGGCGCGCGGTGGCGGGATCCAAGCTCGGCGGCTGCAGCTCCGGAACTCGGAGGCGAGCGCGGGAGGAGCCTTAAGTGGAACCACGAGGATGACGTCAGGACCGGGAGCCCGGCGGACGTGCTGGAACCCACGTGTGGAGCGGCTTGGGGGCGGGCGCCGAGCCGGGCGGGGCAGCGGCTAGGCCTGGGCGACGAGCACCGCGGGACAAAGGACTGGCTGAGCGGCCCACGTGCACCGGGGCGTCTAAGGGGTTTTCCACAGCAACGCTGCCCTCCAGCTACCGAACCCCTAGCCAGAGGCACAAGTCAGGCAGACTCTCAGTTTTCTCTACTGTAAAATGTGGAGGTTACTCTTAGGAAGCGCCCAGAACAGCTCCTGGCACTTAATAGGCACTCGAGAAATATTTGTTGGAAGAAAAAAAGCAAGAAAATGCCTAGCACAGCATCAGTCTATCCTTAGCCAAGAACACTGATCTCCAAAACTTGATGCTGTTTATTGATGCTGCTTTCTCCCCTGCTGCTAAACCTTCCAAGTCGCTCATCTAGTGAGGCCTTGGCCTCTCGCTGGATGACTAAGGTCTGATTTACATCCATGTCTGTTTTCTCTACTGCCCACACCATTCCACATCTCCTTTTGCCGCCAAACTAAAAAACTGTCCGTTTTTTGCTTTTAAAAATCATGCTATTCCCCCCGCCCCCCGGGCTTTCGTTCATGCTGGTTCCTTTGCCTGGCCTGCCCTCACCCTCCATCTCTGATCTTCCATCCACCCCTCCCCCATCTGCCCACAGAGTTGGGACCTCCCTCCTCTCTGCTCCCGCCCACACTGTTCTGTATATCCTTCAAACACGCTTGCACCAGGGGCAAGCGTGGCTCTGCTTCCTTCCCTGATGGTGACAGGCCATGGAAGGGTCAAGTTCCTTCCTGCACCCAACTCTGAGAACAGTAATTGTGGCTTTTCTATATTTGAAGGAGAAACTTTTAACCTCAGCTCCTCCAGAAAAGCAGGGTATCTATCTAGCATGTCCCAACAGTTCCCATTACTCTAGGAGGTCCAGGGACCCAGGCCCTCACCCAAAACACAACTGGAAAGACCAAGGAGGGTGTGGGGGCTGGCACAGGTTCTCCAGGGGCCTTAAGAGCAGAGCAGATTGCAACAGTGTCAGTGGTTCCTCAGTCTTTGCAACAATGACCCCATTCGCCTGTGCTTACCTATTGCATGTGGCCACAGCTGCTGGGAGGAGACCGGCAGAGAGCAGAGAGTGTAAGTTAGACTGGGGAGATAGAGTAGAACTCCTAGCCTGAAGGGTTCGGGTTTGCTCATCTACAGGATAACCTCTGAGGATAGCCTAAGTTAAGGCACCTAAAACAGCTCACTGCTAGCACGGCTATCTTCTTATGCAGACCAACAGCCTCTATTTGACTCCACAAAAATGGATGCAAGTACCATTTACTGAGCACCTACTATGTTTCAAGCAGCAAGATCGGCTATGCATATTCTCACCTTCACTTTGATTCTTTAGAGTAGGCATAATTATCCTCATTTTTCAGATAAGAAAACCAAGGTTCAGAGAGGTTGTTAACTTTTTGTGCCAAGGTCGTGCAACTAGTAAGTGACCAAGCTGGGATTTTAACCCAGGGCTGACTCCAAAGCTTCTGGTTTTCTCTCTACAGGATGTTGTCCACTGTGAAGGGCAAGAAATTATCTGGGAAGCCCAAGACAGTCGCCAGGCTCAGAACATTCAGTTTTCAGTGAGAATGCCAAAGTAGAATGTCAGGCTCACAGAATGGGTTAGAACACTGTTTCAGAGGGCAGAACAGAATTCTCAGATCCAACCAAGTGTTCCTTGGGAAGTGACCTCATTAAAAGGGAAAAATCCCACAAATAGGTGGTTTGGCCAGAGGACAGGTTTGCCCCAGAGAATGGGCATGCTCAGCACCCATTGAAAGATTTTCCTGGGAAGCGGCTGTGGCTCAATTGGTTGGGCTACTGTTTACCATATGGGAGGCCCCGAGTTCGATTCGCAGGGCCTCCTGGTGAAGGCAAGCTGGCCTGCAGGGCGAGCTGGCGCAACAAGATGACGCAACAGAAGGAGACAAGCAGACACAGGGAAAAAAACAAAAACAAAAAACGCAAAGCAAATGGACACAGCGAGCACAAGCAGCAAGGGGGGATAAATAAATAAATTTAAAAAAATTAAAAAAAAAAAAAAAAAAGATTTTCCTAAAGTGAGCCTCAGAATGGTGCCTTCTACCCAAAACACAATGCCCAGTCGTTCTGTCATTCGATATGTTTGCTACACTCCTCCTCTAGAACTTTCAATGGCTCCTTATTGGCTCCAGAATAAAACCCAAATGCCTTAGAAAGGCACACCAGTGTCCATATCACCTCTCAGGCCTTATCATCTCCTACTTCCTTCATGCTTCACACATGCCAGGCCCAAGGGTAACTAACCACCATATTCCCCAAATATGCCATGTATGGTCCTACCTCCAGCCTTCCACCTCTGCAGTTCCTCAACCGTGAATGCCCTCATCTTTGCCCACCATTTCTGTCCCCCCAAGCCCCACATATTCCAAGGCTGTTCCATGGGCTTTATAGTAAATTAATTCTTATTGCTGTAAATCTCTTTCTCTCACTAGACTGTAAGCTCCTAGGACAGAAACTTTTTCAATGATATCTGTATCTCCAGCACATATGTTTATTGGTTTAGTAAATGTATTCTGAATTAAATGCCTGCTTTGTAAAGGGCACTCTGTAAGTGCTGGGGAATCAAAAGTGAGTAAGAAAATTTATAAGTCTTCAAAGGCTTTACCATTTAGGGGGAGAGACCAACAGCATAGTTAATAGTTAAAATGCAAGATAGAACATAACACTGCCACAAAAGAGGTAGAGAAAAGTGCTCTAGTGCCCAGAGGACAGAGAGGTCATTTGGTCAGGGCTTTCAGAGAAGGCTTCCTGGAAGAGGTAGCATCTGAGCTAGAGCTAGAAAGAGATTTTAATTGGTGAAGATCACATACTGAGAAAACAGAGAATACAGCATGAGCATGCATGGAGGCAGGAAAGTACAAGGTGTGTCTGCTGAATCTTCAGCCTTCAATGGCAGACTAAGAAATTTGGGCTTTCTTTGGTGGTCAGTGGAAGTCCCTGAAGTTTTTGGAGAAAGGGAGAATTAGGATGAAAGCAAGGAGGTGAAGAGGCTGCAGAAAGGAGGGCATCTCGCTTTGTAATAATAAACAGCATGAAGCTCATAATATATACAGTCCATCCACATCTGTACAGAACATACACTTCTCTGAAACACTGCAATACAGTCCCACAGCCCCTCAGAAAACTCACTGATAGCCTGATTTTTTTTTTTCACCTTTTCTGTGGTTGCAAAACTGATGATTTTCCTGAGTTGCAGGGCCCAAGGTGCAGACACCCTCATCAGCGTTCGTCCCTGCCTGACCAAGGCCAGCTGTGTATGTGCCAAAGCAGAAGTTCCTCTATCTGGCAAGAGAGCAGGCACCTGCCCCTGGGAAACTGTTTTATGTAACTTCCCCTCAACCCCATCCATCTCCAAGATGGGAGTGGAAGTGGAAGACTCCACCCTGCCTCCTCAGGTTCTCCTGCCTGGCATCCCTACCTCTACTCTGACGCTTCCCCTCTTCCCATTTCCCCCTCTTCCATGCTGGGCCATCCTCAGCCTCTAGATACTGCCTCTGTTTCCCCTCTTTGCTTGGACTGTCATCCCCTCCAGAATTCACTCCTCACATGATTCCCTAACAGAACCACCTCAGAAACTCTAGATTCCCTCCAGCTACTTCCTACACCAGGAAAGAAATGGAGTTTTGCCATTTTATCTCCCTCTTTCCCAGGCAGGGAGTTAGGCTTAAGTTTTCTATCTCATTGACAGGTTCCAAGGCAAAGACTTTCACCAGAATATAAGTGGATTACAAAATCAGTGCTACAGAGGAAGTCCCAAGGCCCCTCTAAGCCTAACAGTCTCCATTGTGGGTGCCCACGAGCAGAAAGTGTCCCTTGTTCACAGCAGGAGGACTGTGGGATGCAGTGACCACCTTTCTCTCTGACACCTTGGCTTGGCAGAGATGAGTAGGCAGCCTGGTGGAGAGAGGACACACTGACCTGGAAGTCAGGAGATCTGGGTTCTTGCCCCAGCTTTGTCATGGATCCCTGGGTGACATTGTGGCAGTCAGATTCCCTCTGTTGACTCAGCATACTTGGCTGTAAATATGAAAGTCTTGCTCTTCAAATTCTAACATCCAGGGCGTCTGTGAGCTAGTAAGTCAAGCCTCCACACACTCATTCACTATTACAATCACACAGGTGAGAGAAGCAAAGCTGTCCCCCATTTTGGCAAGTGATCTGGGGTAGAGGCAGACATTTAAGGGACCTGGCCCATCCATGGAAACAGATAATCCATTTCTGGTATCCTCTTGTGTCCCAAACCTAGGTCCAAAATTCCCAAGGCACCAGTGGGTGTTGAATTTTTAATAATAAACAATCCCAGGGCCTTGAAAGCAGATTACTGTTGACAGGGGACATCCCTTTGAATGCTTTGTAGATTGTTTTAAATCTTTCCTCACCAACTGGGGAATTACATTCTATGCCTTAGCTCCAAAAAAAAAAAAAAAGGTAATTTCCTAAGAAATGCCAAGAGGATCAAAGCCAATTGTAAGTGTAAATACAACAGAGATGTCTGTTTGTAATTTCCTGAGGTTGGATCTTCTTAGCTCTACAGTGGTGACTGCAGTGCACCCTCGCTATGGGTCTGTGGGCCCTGGTTTTTGTTTAAACCACTGTGTACAATCACTCATCCAGCCACATCTCAGAAAATGGTTCTGCTGGAAGAGGCTTTCTGCCCCAGTTATTTAAGCCTGCTTAAAAGACCCAGCCCTAGAAAGGCAGTCATTTCTCTAGGGTACCCAGAAGGGAATCTGGCTCCACTGGGAAAACTGGGACTCTGTTAGGAGGATCAAAGGAAAGCTCCTCCCAACCTGAGGAGGGATTTGAGGCTGTGTTGGGACTGGTGCAGGCATGGAGAAGGCTCTCTCTGCAGCTAGAAAAAGTTCATTGAGTCTTCATTTGTCTGTAGTTCAGGATGGTTTTCATATCCATTCCCTCAGGTATTAAATATTTTCACCACAACCAGGAGAAGAAAGCAGAGCAGGAATTTTTAGCTCTGTTTTTCTGGTGAGGGTAACAGACTACAAAAAAAATTAATTGTCCCTGGCCACACAGCTGGAAAACAGTCAGGTGGGTTTCCAGCTCCTAGATTAGTTTCCTGCCCCCTACACTGCACTGCCCCTCTGTCTTTCCTGGGATGCCCCACAGCCTGGAAGGCCAGTAGGAAAGAAGTTAGCCCTTTGCTTCCTGGGTGTCAAAGGGCAGGTGAAGTAGAAACTCCCACAGCCCTCTCGCCAAGGGCTGCAGGAAGGTCCAGGCAGCTGGCCTGGCCCGCAGGGGTGCATCGGGGCCCTGTCTATTCAGCCTCCCTCTCCTAGGGCTCACTTAGCCTTGCAAGGCTCACGTGTTTCAGGACCCAAGCGCTGCCCTGTGTACAAACACTCTTAGTGTCAGGCCCTCTCAAATGGCATTTTAAAGTAGCTAATGCTCCAGTTTTAGCCACAGAGGGGATGGAAGCCTAGGAGAGGCCCTCACAACCTTGGCCTCCTTTAACTCTGAATCAGTGAGAGTCCACCAGCCCCTCATATCTGCCTTGCCTTGTCTACATGGCATGACTTCTCAATAACCCTGTCCAGCCTCCAGGGCAAACATTATTCACATAGTGGGGAACCAGGGCTTAGAGAAATACTCTTGGTTCCTACAGGGTATCAGTGGTGGCAACCAAGTGACTAGAACAAGGTTTCCCCCAGTCTAGTGCTTTCTCCTCTGCACCCGGCACTGCAGGCTTCTCACCAAGCCCCAAACCCAGCTCTTCCCTGGCACTGAGGGCGTGGCTCTCCCTCCAGTCTCTGACTCCTGGGGATTTTCCACTGCAACAGAGCCTCTTCCAACAGCCCTCGCTCAGGCTTGGCATTTCAGCGGTGAGGCTTCACTGGGCCACAACCAGCCTTTAAAGCTACAGGATGGCAGTTCTGGGAGTTCTCACAGGGCTCCCAAGCCTCAGCCTTCAGCCCCTTCGGCCTGCATGCTCCTGATGTCACAGGCCCTCCCCCAAAGTTGAGCTTGTTTTCAAGCACTCAAATTCTTGCTCCCCCTTTCCTAAGGAAGGCTGCCTGTTAACTACAGCTGGGCACAAGCTCTGCTAGCATCACCATGGTAACCAGGGCCTGCCTCCGGCCACCATCCAGGGCCTGCACCCTTGGCAGGGCTGATTTGCAGAACCTGGGGTGGGGGGTGGGGGGAGCTGGCTCTTGCCACAGACCACTGTCATCACTGGATTCGGAGATAGCTCTAGGAGGCAGCCCAGATGAGTGGCCCAGGAAGACTTCTGTCCCAGCAGGAGTTCTTTGAGAGAAGCCACTGCCTCTGTCCCATTTGGAATTGGTTCCTCAGTGCAGGCTTGGGGCTCTAGGTGAAAGTTGAAAATTCTACAGTTTGCTGTAGGCTTTAGACTTTGCTCTCCCCCATGGTGGGTTGGGGGTGGGGTAGGAGTGCAAGGGACAGATTGCAAGTGATTAGGCAACAATCCTTGCCACTTCCCACCCCCACAAGGTAGTGTCTGGGACAGTTGAGTGGCTGCCAGGCTCTCAGCCTGGGGTGGAGGAGTGGGGGTGTATTTATCACTGGGAAGCAAAAGACTCCAGAACAAGAGAGAGGAGGAAGGAGAAATGGGGGGTAGCCTGGCAGGGCACCCCAAGAGCAGAGATGGTACTGACTCCATTGCCATAATCTGCACTGGGGAGGCTTCTTCGGAGAGATTCTGTTTCCAGGAGAAAAACAAATCAGAACTCAAACTGAAACGGCCCCTGGTTCCTCTTCTCACCCCTTTGTGCACATCTCCTCTTCTTCCAACAACAGCCCTCAGCAGAGGACCAGAGTGAGCCCGAATTCCAACAATATAAATAATGTACCAGGCAAGGATTCCTTGCTCCCAGGGACATTTCTTCTTTTCTGGTTCAACTTCATTTCCCAATATCCTCAGACTGGAGTTCGGGCTTTGCAACTTCTTTGGAAAGAAGCAAGAATACAGAGTCAAAAAAAAAAAAAAGAGAATACAGGATCAGGGATGATAGTACTGGATGGGGGTGGGGGTGAGGGTGGGGGTAGGGTGCAGAGAAGGATTTGGGCCTACACAATAATCTACCTAGTAAAGAGGGAGAGAAAAGGCCTTACGGGAAATTAGGGAGTAGTGGAGGGAGGGGGTTTGGGAAATTTGAAAAGAGATGCCCGAACATGCCCTAACATCTGTGGACTGTGATTCAAGTGGATTAGAGATGAATGAGGATTCTTGTTAAGTGCTGCTCTGGACATTCTTGGAATTTCCACCTTCAGCAAGTCAAGGATTTGAACTATTTTGAAATTACTTTTGGGGAGGGAGTGGGACATATGGGAATCCCTTATATTTTTTAATGTAGAATTTATATAATCTAAAGCTTCTTTAAAAATAAAAAAATCAATTAAAAAAAATAAATTACTTTTGATTGCTGAAATATATTTCTTTGTGCTCTGAGACCAAACAGCCTTGTAGTCCAGACTTTGTAAGAATCATCAGAATAATTGCTCCTATTATTACTGAACAATTAATATGAACCATGCATTTTTGCTAAAGCCTTGGAATGCATTATCTCATTTAATCCTCCCAACTACCCTCTGGAGTAGGGAACATCATTATCCCCATTTTGCAGAAATTAGAATAGAGGCTTAGGGAGGTAAAGTCAATTGCCCCAAGTCACACAGGCAGAAGTGCTGGAGTCAGACTTGGAAGACACTTGGAGACCAGCAGCCACTACTCCCTCTAACAGCAGGAGCAGGAGGGAGTCGGTGCATACCAGTAGGATGGCTCTCTTCCTTTCTCCTATGGAAACTGCTAGGCCTTGCTGAAGAGGGCTCTCTGTGGGAGCCTGCAGACTCTCACAGACCTAATGGAGCAGAAAACCAATGAGGGTTATATATGGCATGGCTGCTGAGGCTGCTCTGAGCACCAGGAATGCACCAGGGGCTGAAGTGGCCATCTGGAGCAGCCTCCTGCCAGCCTGTCAGCTGGATTCTTCACCCCCTTACCAAGTCCCAGGGGAGTGGGGACACTGTGCAGAGTGAGTCCCTCTGGGGAGGCCCTATCTTTCTGCCCAGGCCTTTTAGAATGGACACTGCTTCCCCCTCCCCACCATCCCCACCCCTTGGGAACATCTCTCAAGGGACAAGGAAAGGCAGACAGCAAGGACTCCATCTGCAGTGCATTCCTCTACAATGCACCACACTTGTTGTCTTCAGGAAAGAGTCTCCTGTGGTAACCATCACACAGTGGGAATTCCAGGCTCGGGAGCCAGGCAGACTTGAGTTCAAATCCTGACTCTGCTCCTACTGCCTACATGCCTCTAGGCAAGTCATTTAATCTTTCTAAGCAGCAAGCATCTGTGAAATAGGAAAACTAATGGTACTGGTCTAATAGGCTGAATGCAAACACAGGGTGCGGTACATACTACTGAGCAGTAATTGCTCAATAAACCCTATTCCTATTTCAGGAAATGAGCTGGGGAGAAGTGGCAAGCTTGCGGTCACTGTTCTGACAGTTGGTTTCATCTGTTTGGGGCTGTAATTGGTTTTTGGAGTTCTTCTCGGCCCTCCATCAGGTGAGGGCTGCCCCTCAGAACCTGCCCATGAAGTCCACCTTATCCAACATTTATTTATTTAATTTTTAAAAAGTATTTCTCTGCAAGGAAAGAGAAAGGAACTTTATAATTTAGTAATACAGTATTACTAAATACAGTATACTTTCGTAATACTTCTGTACCTTATTGAGGGCTGGGCTGGCTAGGGAGGGATTGCTAGTTTCCCAGTTTGTCATGGTGTCTTTAGTCTATGATGCAAAGCATGGGGTCGAGGGTGGCCCTCTGCCTGGCCATTGCCACACACTCACTGGTCTCTGCCTTTTGCATAGATTCAGAAAGGTAGTCCAGCCCGGGAGGCTCTGACCTGTCTCAGCCTTGTTTTTCTGACAAGTTGGAAAAAGAGGCAGCCATGAAATGCCCAGACAGCAGCAGAATGAGGCCCAGGTCTCTGGGAGACAGGCCTGCTCAGTGTTTTCCCCCACATGACTCTTTGCTTTGGTCTCTCACTGCCCTGGGTTGGACTCCTGGCTCTGAGAACTTGAGCAAGTTACTTGTTTCTTTTTTAAAAACAATTTTTAGGCAGTACTGGGGATTGAACCCAGGACATAGTACATGCAAAGCAGGCACTCGACAATTGAGCTGGGAAGCGGCTGTGGCTCAGTCAGTAGGGCTCCTGTTTACCATATGGGAGGCCCCGGGTTCGGTTCCGGCGCCTCCTGGTGAGGGCAAGCCCGCCCGCACGGCGTGGTTGGCTGACCCAGCGAGCACAAGCAGCAAGGGGGGGGATAAATGAATAAATAAATAAAAATCTTTAAAAAAAACAAAAACAACAACAAAAAAAACAATTGAGCTACACCTGCTCTGCAAGAGCAAGTTACTTGATCATGTGGGGCCTCTGTAGATGGGGGATAATAGTATTTTCATTAGTTGTTGTGAGGCTTAAATTTAATGCACCGGGCACCCAGTAGGTTCTCAATACCTGTTAGTTCCATTTTCTTTCCCTTTGGGGCACCTTATGGTGTTGAATTGAAGACACTTCCTTGGAAGCTCTCAGGAACTTAATCTGAAAATAGGGACAGCCCAGAGGAGCCAGGAGAGACTTTTGACACCAGCTACTTCCCAACCTGCTGCTGCGTTATCTGGCCTGGATCTGTACCAGCAGCAGTTCTGAGACAGGTAAGGAGTGAGCTGCTGTCCCTGAAGCTAAGAATTGAATACTCCATGAAAACACCAATAAGCAGCCCCTCTCTATCCCCAGCCTGCATCTCAGAGAAGCAGGGGCAAGGCACAGAGGAAGGGAGGCCTACAAGTGATAAGAGAGGCAGTTTTCACACAGTCTGAATTGAGATCCTAGTCCACGTCCTCTGCAGATAAGCCCCCTGCAACTTGGAACCAGCTAGCTCAAACCAGGGCAGAAACATTTTTACATTTATTCCACAGAAATGAACAGTGATTTCTGAGGACAGTGGAGGCTCATACTATACAATGCTTGGAGGTTCCATACCAGCTTGGGGGACCAGAGGTCAGGAGAAAAGTGCAGGTGTCAGGTTTAATTTGGAAAGAAATATTCATCCAGAATCTCTTTTTCGGATCATGTAACACTCTCTAGCTAATCTTCAGCAAGATCAGTGCTGACCAATTTCAGCCATGGTCACAATGTTTGCCATCCTGAATAGCATCTATACTATTATTTATTTAACACTTTTCTTTATTTTTTTTATTTTTTATTTTTTTTCCAAAAAAATCTAATTTTAATTTTTTAAATATTTCCTCCTTTGGTTTTTGTGTGAACATAAGTTTTCAGTAAATACCTAGTAGCATGATAATTGTACCATATGTTAAGACTATGTTTAGCTCAGAGTTTTATTTTTTAAATTGAAACTATGTACTTTATTGACTGAGGTCAGCTTAAAAAGTCATCAGTAGAATTTAAATGGTAATCAAAGCCCAAATAGAAGGAAGAATAACCTCTGTTGGGTAACAGGAAAGGAAGAACCAAAAATAACAGAAGTCAGACTCCTTATATGGAATAGATTTCAGGGTTTTATTGTATATAATAATAATAATAATAATAATAATAATAATAATAAGGATCATGGTATTTATAGTGGTGATTCTTGGCTGAATTTACCCAAAGATAGGTTGAAGGAGAAAATTACTAAAATAAAATTAGATTGCAAAATTTCTGTTATGTCATTTAATTTCCACATTGACTATTAGCATACTTTTATTCTCATTTATTCTCATACAACTAGTTCCACTGGATTAAGAATTGGGAGATAATATTCACTATCCATGCAAGCACCTAGGTTAACACTTTTCTTTAAATTGAGTCACTGTTTTGCTTAGACTTTTCCTTAGCAAAATACAGGCTTCTTGATATGCCAGTTACATTAAATATATATATACTCATTAAAATATATAACTAATACAATTTAAAAAACATATACCTGATGTAGCAGTTTGACAGTTTGATATAGTTATGAATTCCAAAAATAGATATTGGATTATGCTTGTAAACTGGTCTGTTCATCTGGGCATGATTAAGTTATGATTAGGGCTTTGATTGGGCCACGTCATGGGGCATTGAGTCCCTGCCCCTTGGTGGATGGGGTCTCAAAGATTAAAGACATGGCAAAGGACAGCATTGAAGTCTTGAGTTGGAGTTCTGATGCCGAGTCTTGTGCTGGAGCCCCAGGAAGTAAACACACAGAGGAGCTTGGTTGTGAGGAAGGAGAGAAGGCCCCGGGAAAAGACACAAGCCTTTTGCCTGACAGATCACAGATGGCCTTGTGGAGAGAGGCAAAGCCTAGAGAGCCTCATAGTCTACAGCTGACCTTGTGGAGGAAACAGAGGAGCTGAGCCCAGAGAGAAATGGAGCCCCGGGAAGAGAGGAACCCAGGAAGCCTGAATGAACCCTTGCAGACGTCAGCAGCCATCTTGCTCCAACACGTGGCAATAAACTTTGGTGAGGGAAGAAACTTATGCTTTATGGCCTGGTAACTGTAAGCTTCTACCTCAAATAAATATCCTTTATAAAAACCAACTGATTTCTGGTATTTTGCATTAGCATTTCTTTGGCTAATACACCTGATCAATAAAATTTTTTAAAAAATTAAAAATAAAACATATATCTGACACTTAAAATACTGTTTCTACCCCCTGAAGGTATGCCAGCCACACCTCAGAAAACACCAAGGTAGCTGAAGAACTTCATAGTGGGACTGCATGCTCAAGCCAGGGGAGAGAAGCACAAACTCAGGAACTGGCTTGCTGTCTCATGAATAACTGTGGCTAGTGAATAAATGTTTGGGTAACATTGGTTAAGATCAACCATCCTATGGGGACTCCGGTCATGAAACAGTGGGCATTCACCTAACCATTAACCAAATCTCACTAATGTGATGGGAAAGAACACAAAAAGTATTATCACTCAAAGTTGAAGAGACTGGAAAAGGAGACAATAGCAGATGGGGTCTGCCAACAATGGTCTGGAAAGTTGAAATCAGTGAGGACTGACACCAAAGTGAGGAAGCTGAAATCTGAGTGTTCGCAGAGGGAAATACTGAAGGATGGAAACCGAATTGCCCTGTTGAACACTGGACAGGCTCAGGAATTGGAAGTACCATGTACAAGTAAAGTGAGGGGGGGGGTGCTGAAACAAAGCAGATAAGGAAGGTTAGGCCCCCAATTCCCATCTCACCCTTGAAACAAAGTGACTATCTCCTGTCCTCACCCCCACTGGGAAAAAGAGATTTTTCCCTGGGGAAATGCAATCAGAGAGGCCTCTCAGGACCTAAGCACAGTGACGAGAGGTACTGACCAAGGACAGGGCTGTAAGAGAATGTCTGCTTACTGAACAGAGAACTCCCTTCCCCACTCAGGTCCCAGAAAACTAGCATCCAGGCTTATATTCCCAGATGGAAACCTGAAGTCTCCTCTTCTGGAACTGAAAAGTTCCAAAAATACTGACATTTGAGAGACCCATTGTGGAAAACCCAACACCCACTAGTGAAGCCCTGAAGTTTGAAGCCCTGCCTCTGAGCATCTAATCAGCTTTAAATTACCTCACTAAAATATAAAGGGCCAGTTAAATGTTTTTGGTTTGCTTGTTTGTTTGTTTTTTAGTTCTTTTAGAATTTGGGGTAGAAATAACTATAGGAATATAGAAGACCAAGCAAACTAAAAACCACAATGATGTTTTCTTTTTTTTTTTTACCGGGAGGTCCCAGGGATCGAACCCGGGTCCCTCCATATGGGAAATGGACGCCCAACCAGTTGAGCCACATCCGTCTCCCAATGATGTTTTCCAGAAAAGACAAAAGGTTGGTCAAGAAAGTTAAGGTAATCTTAGCACCCTGCTTGACTGTAGTACTGGCATCTTCCATTTGTCCTGCAGGACCACTCTCTTCTTCACCCAGCTCTGGGCTCTGGTGGGAGAAGAGAGAAGAGGATGTTCTGAATGAACTGCATAGCAATTGTGTCCCACACTCTTTTGGCTTCAGACAACTTTGGCCAGTGGGGAATTGTTTTAGTTTCCTAGGTTGCTCAAGCAAATACTATGAAATGGGCTGGGTTAAACAATGGGCATTTATTAGCTTATGGTTTTGAGGCTAAAAGAAAGTCCAAACCAAGGTGTAATCAAGGCGATGTTTTCTCCCTGAAGACTGGTGTTCTGGGACTGGCTGCTGGTGACCCTTGGCCCCTCTGTCACATGGCAAAGCATGTGGCAGCATCCCCTGGCCTTTCCCTTCTCTTCTGGGTTCTGTCAATGTCCAGCTTCTTGCTTCCTGTGCTTTACTCTCTCTCTGTCTGAAATTCACTCCACTTATAGCTCTTTTTTAAAATTTATTTATTCCCCCTTGCTGCTTGTGCTTGCTGTGTCCATTTGCTGTGCGTTTTTTTCTGTGTCTGCTTGTCTCCCTTTGTTGGGTCGTCCTGCTGCGTCAGCTCACCGCGCTGCGCGGGCTGCCTTGCCTTCACCAGGAGGCTCCGGGAATTGAACCTGGGGCCTCCCATATGGTAAACGGGAGCCTTGTCAATTGAGCCACATCCACTTCCCTACTTCTAGCTCTTTCTTCATTTTTTTTTTTTTTTTTTTTTTACCGGGAGGTCCCGGGGATCGAACCCGGGTCCCTCCATATGGGAGACGGACGCCCAACCAGTTGAGCCACATCCGACCCCATCTTCATTTTTTAATATAGGCATTTAGGGCTATAAATTTCCCTCTCAAGACTGCCTTCGCTGTATCCCATAAGTTTTGATACGTTGTGTTCTCGTTTTCGTTTATCTCAATACATTCAATGATTTCACTTGCAATTTCTTCTTTGACCCACTGATTATTTAGGAGTGTGTTATTCAGTCTCCACACATTTGCAAATTAACTTTTGTCCTGCCTATTACTAATTTCTAGTTTCATTCCATTATGATCTGAGAAGGTGCTTTGTATAATTTCAATCTTTTTATATTTATTGAGAGCGGCATTGTGCCCTAACATCTGGTCTATCCTGGAGAAAGATCCATGGGCACTTGAGAAGAATGAGTTTGGATGCAGTGTTCTGTATATGTCTGTTAGGTCTAACTTGTTTATCGTATTGTTCAAGTTCTCTGTTTCCTTGTTGATCTTCTGTCTAGTTGTTCTATCTAATGATGGGAGTGGGGTGTTGAAGTCTCCAACGATTATTGTAGAAATGTCTATTTCTCCCTTCAGTTTTGCCAGAGTTTGTCTCATATGTTTTGGGGCACCCTGGTTAGGTGCGTAGATATTTATGACTGTTATATCTTCTGGGTGGATTGACCTTTTTATTAATATATAGTGGCATTCTGTATCTCTTATAACTTTTTTTGCATTTAAGGTCTGTTCTTGTCTGATATTAGTATAGATACCCCTGATCTTTTTTGGTTATTATTTGCATGGAGTATCTTTTTCCAACCTTTCACTTTCAGCTTTTTTGTATACCTGGCTCTAAGGTGAGTCTTGTGTAAGCAGCATATGGATGGCTCATGTTTTTTTTTATTCATTCTGTTAGACTGTATCTTTTTTTTTTTTTTTTTTTTAAGTACCAGGACCAGGGATTATTGAACCCTGGACCTCGTATGTGGGAATCCAGTGCTCAACCACTGAGCCACATTGGCTCCCAAGCCTGTATCTTTTGATTGGGGAGTTTAATCTGCTCACATTCAATGATATTACTGTAAATGCACTATTTCCTTCCACCATTTTATTCTTTGGTTTTCATATGTCATATCATATTTTTGTCTGTATTTTTACTCTTTTGCCTATCCTTTCTGCTATTCTTTCTTCTAAACTCTCCTCCAAGCCTCTCTCTCCTGTCTTTTCCTTTCAGGTTCTAAGGCTTCCTTTAATATTTCCTGCAAAGGTGGATTCTTTTTTGCAAACTCTCTTAGTTTCTGTTTGTTTGTGAATATTTTATACTTACCTTCACATTTGAAGGACAATTTTGCTGGATAAAGAAATCTCAGCTGGCAGTTTTTCTCTTTCAGTATCCTGATTGCATCATACCATTGTCTTCTCACCTCCATGGTTTCTGTAGAGAAATCTGTGCTGTCTCACTGGACATCCCTTGTACATGATGGTTTGCTTCTCTCTTGCTGCTCTGAGAATTTTCCATTTATCTTTTTCTCTCTCTCCTTTCCTGGGGTAGTAGATCTCTGGAGCCCCCTTTGTCTGTATCAGGCCTAGAGGCCCGGGAATTCTAGTGTCTTTAGTGTGGGGGATGGTGCCAGCAGCAGCAACCACTGGTTTCAGCTCACATTCTGTCATCACGATTTCCCTCCTTTGTCCCTCTCTCCTCTAAGGGGTGTCCAGCCTTTGCCTAGTGTCCTAAACCCTAGAAGATCTTTTTCTAGACTGTTTCAGCCTGTCCTGTAGCTATTTTTCTGGAGAAGACAGTCCTGTGTCTTTCTAGTCCACCATCTTCCTGGAAGTCCTCACTCCACTTATAAAGGACTCTAGTAATAGGATTAAGACCAACTGAGTGAGGTGGATCATACCTTAATTGAAGTAAGCTCATCAAAAGGTCCTACTTAGGGAAGTGGCTGTGGCTCAATCAGTAGGGCTCCCGTTTACCATATGGGAGGCCCCGGGTTCGGTTCCCGGGGCCTCCTGGTGAAGGCAGGCCCGCCCGCACGGCGTGGTTAGCTGACCCAGCGAGCACAAGCAGCAAGGGGGGGATACATGAATAAATAAATAAAATCTTTAAAAAAAAGGTCCTACTTACACTGGGTTCATACCCACAGGAATGGATTAAATATAAGAACGTGTTTTCTTGGGGTTCATACAGCTTCAATCCACCACAAGAACTGGGAGGGAGGAGAGTGGTTCGTGCCTCCCTGTGGAACCATGGGCGAGCTGTGCCCCTTAACTCCTGACAGAGACGTCTTTTCTCTTCTGATTACTTCTTCCCCTTGCCTCATGATGCATAGGCTTGGTCCTGCACTACCCCTTATGGTTTCTCTACATCCATCCATACCTCTGTAAATAGTCCTTTATTAAACTCTCCTCAAATTACCCAGTTTGAGGGTGCCATTTGTTTCCTGCCAGGTCTGACTGAAGGAGTAAACAAGATTTACATTGTCATAATGTCAACACTATCAGATTATCAAAAAACTATGAAATAGGGAAGCGGCTGTGGCTCAATCAGTAGGGCTCCCGTTTACCATATGGGAGGCCCCGGGTTCGGTTCCCGGGCCCTCCTGGGGAAGGCAAGCCCGCCCGCACGGCGTGGTTAGCTGACCCAGCGAGCACAAGCAGCAAGGGGGGAATAAATGGATAAATAAATAAAATCTTAAAAAAAAAAAAAAAAAAAAACTATGAAATAACTATATTGGGGCGCTGAAGAGGGGGAAATGGAAATAACGGTGTAAGAACACTAAATTCTTACCACCATAATAGGTCAGTAAATAATAACAAAATTGATAAATAAGAATTTAGGAAGAGGGAGTGTGGGTCAGTGGACACAGTATGTGGTATATGTCTTTTAATGCTTTTGACTTTTAAATCATGAGCATGTATAACTTGCTAAAAATTAAAATTAATTTTAAAAAGGTCAAATGCCAGGAGAAAACAAGACAGTGAAGGCCCTTTGAATTCTTCTAAGGACTTAGCACCTAATGGGTGCTTAGTGGTACGGAGAGCAGAGATGGAGCCTGTGTGGCCCTCCCTAGCAGCTTCAGATCCAAGACTACATCTCCTCCACTGCACTTCAGGAGGATGAAGCAGTATCTCAGCCGCAGGGCCATCTGTGCTTGTCAGTGTGTGGCCTGATAGAAATAAAATAGCTTTCCTGCTCTCCATTATTTATAGGGGTAGAAGAAAAAATTCCAGCCTGCTTGAGCAGGGTGGGGAGATAGAGAGAGGCCATAGTTTCCATTTGCACAGATTTTGCATTCAAGATCTGGGTTTGCCTCTTAGCTCTCCACTCCCAAGTTGGAGTCAGGGACTTTAGGGAAATTATTTCACCTCTTTGAGCCTCAGTAATTTCCATGAGGGCACAGATTGTCTATTCTATTCCCATTATCTAGGACAGAACTTTTTCAGGACCTGAGGCTTTATAATGTGGAACTGGCCTGTAGACTTTTGTTGCCAATACTCAGCCAGATGCACAATAGGAGCTTAATATTTTTTGGATGAATCCTAAGGATTAAATAAGAATGTACATAGCATGGCAAATATTTGGCAAATAGATTTAACATATGTTGGTTTCTTTCCCTTACTTTCTGCCTCAGCTCTCCATCTATGTTGATATTACAGGCTGGCTTCAGCCAATAAGCTTTGAATTGGACCTTGGTGATGTTAAAATAATAATAATAATAATAATAATAATTAAAAAAAAAAATAAGAAGAACATGTATGCATATTTTGTGCCAGGCACTATTCTAAAAATTTAACATGCACTGAACCTTTGCAATAAATCTGAAAATACTATTATGCCCATTTTTACAAATAAGGAAACTGAGGTACAGAGAGATGACGTAGTTACACTTAAGTGGTAGAGCTAAAATTTAAACTCAGGCAGCTCAATCAGAGAGCTTGAGCGCTTACTTCATGTAAGTTAGATTTTAAGTCTACCCATGTGATGTAGAAAATGGACCACTATTAGTTTAAAGAAATTCCTTCTCATCTAAGCAAGCCATAATTGTTGTGATATGCAACTATTGTGATATTAAATGACCATATTTAAGTCTAGGGATATACTTTTTTTTTTTTTTTTTTGAGGTACTAGAGGCCGGGGATTAAATGTGTGGGAAGCCGGCACTCAACCACTTGAGCCATATCAGCTTCCCTAGGGATATAATAATTGAAGCCTGTTGGTGACCTTGTTATTTATTTATTTATTTATTTATTCTTTATTTATTTCTCCTCAACCCCTTGTCATTTTTCACTTGCTGTGTCTGTTAGGAGGCACCGGTAGTCGAACTGGACCCTCTGATGTGGGAGGGAGGTGCCTAATCGCTAGAGCTGCCTCTGCTCCCTGCTTTGTTGTGTCTTTCATTCTGTTTTTCCTCCCCACGTCTCTTGTAGCATCATCCTGTTGCATCAGCTCGCTGCACCTGCTTGTCGTGCCACTTGCTGTCTTCTTTAGGAAGCACCAGGACCCGAAAAATCGACCTCCTATATGGTAGGCGGGAGCACAGTCGCCTGAGCCACATTCGCTTCCCAGACCTTGTTTTGAGGAGAAACCTTTTGTATATGTTGAATCAAGTTTCAAGGTTTCTCTCCTATGAAACTCAATGTATTTTCCATGTTTTTTTCTTTCACCTCAAATTTTATCATAACCTCTATTTTAAAGAAATTTTTTTAGCAAGTAGTTGAAGGATTTAGGATGTGCTTCCTCCCCCAGCCTCACCAAGATATGGAAATCTTTTTCCTCAAAATATCAAATGTAAGATATGAAAGGATACTGGATTCTAATTTATATTATCCTTTTTCACTTGCAGCTATATCCTATGACTTACACCTTACATATTACATTCCAGGCAAAAACACAGAAACCTCATGTCCCCAAATGAGGACAGAGAATTTATTTAGTAAATCGAGCAACTGAAGTAGTGAAATTGTCATAAGCAATTTTACAAACACATACATACAAAGACAATAAATTAGTTCCTAATCAGGAGACTGCAAAGCACCATAAAAACATGCTTATTAATAACAAATCAATTAAAGATGAACCACAAAACTCAGATTTGGGCAGTTTTTTATGGGGGGAGGTAGAGATAAGAGTACTGAGAAAACACTTTCATTTGTTCTTTGAAGGAATTTTCTTTCACTTAGGTTTCTTTTGTCTTTTTTGTTTTTTGATTTTTTTTTGTCTGTCTTCTCACTTAGGTTTCTAATCATAAAAACGGAAATCAAGAAGATGGTGCAGCCTTTCACTGTGTGGCTTGGGTCAGCGTTAATTACAGCAAACATAGTCCACAGGCTGGACTCCAAGTGCCTTACACACTTTAACTCACTTATCCTCACAATAATCATTTAAGAACTACTACTAGGCCCACTTTATAGATGAAGAAGCAGCGGCACAGATAGGTTAAGTAAATTGCTTAAGGTCACACAGCTTCTGATGTGCTGGGATTCGAACCCAAAAAGCCTATTAAGCGGTGCACTTAACAGCTCTGTTATGTCTATTTGCTGTTGAGATGATGACAAATCCTATTGGAACACTCTACTTTCTCCTACTACTTATATCTGTGGGTCTAAATGTTCTTGGGTGATAGGATCTGGTTGGTACATGTAAAATTCCAAGCATTTTTATTCAGCCGAGGCATAACCTAGTCTCACCAATTACCAGGTGCCAGAGACAGAACACTAATGGGTAGGACCAAACTTCACAAGAATTTGGCTTACAGAAATAGGATCACTATGGGATTCTTCTCTGAGGAGCTCCTTTGTCAAGGTTTATTTTAAAGGTATGATTCTGTGCACAGGTTTCTCTTCATCAGAAAACTCTTAGGTTGTAGTTAGAAATAGAATTAATTTTAAGTGCAGAGAAAAATGTTGCCAAGAAAATGCACTGAGTTGTTAAGTGGTTACTTCAGGGGAGTAATATTTGTGGGTAGCGATAGAGACAGCTTCTATTTTTTATACTGCAGTATATTATTCAAAGCTTTAAAAAATATATTATGCTTTTGCAGTAACTTTTTTTAGATGAACATTAATGGGCAGTCATCTTCCATTTGTCATCCCTTTTTTGCTGCTCTTACCACCACACTAGAATCAGAGAAGAATCAAAGGCCTTTGAACTTTAACACACTAATGACCCGGATGGGAGGGGAGAGCAACTGAGGTAAGTGTAGACATTTCTGTATTGTAAACAGCATATAAATATTATTTTGAAGCACAGCTGAGTCATTTTTAATACAATCTGAAATCTTTGTGATTTAATGTAACTGCTGACATAGTTGGGTTCAAGTCTACCATCTTGCTATTTGTTGATTTCTGTGACCATGGAAAGGTAAAATCTAAATCAGTATTTTTCTTATACTTTAACTTCAGCCCATTACTGGTATCAACCATCCTAACAAACATGAGTTGCATGATGGCCAGAGGGGGTATTGGTGATTTTCATGCTGGGTTCTAATAGGGAATGGCAGAAGCTGAAATCTCTGGCCCCATCTCAACAGGTACAATTCCATCTTTGCCACATCTATTGGGATTCTGTAAAAGATTGAATGAGAACAGAATCTTACAGTTACGAAGTTTGAAAACCACTAGATGACAAGATTTCCGAAGTCTCTTCTATGACTTTAATACATACTCATATTAGGGTATGAGCTAGAAACTAAGGCTGATCACCTCTGCACCAGGTTGTAGGCAATGTTCCAGCTCTGGACAACTTAAGAACTAAAAATAGCCAAGACTCCCCTGGCCTCAAGAACTGGGAGAACAGCTGAGTCTTGAAGGAGCTAAACTGGGAAAGGGCAGAGGTAATGCACTGAGTCCTGTGCAAGTCTCAACACTGGAGACAGCAAATCTAAGTTTAAAACAGGCAGCTTTCCATCCCAGGGACACTGTCAGCTCCAGACAGATTAATCAATTTACTGGATTAAAGCCTCTGCCTGGATGAGTGGGTCACTTTTCTAGGTACAGACGTTAAAACATTCTTTTGTTTTCCAGACAGAAGTGGTATATCACATGGTAACCTGATTTTGCAGTTTCACTCCAAAGCAGATTACCACCACCACCCTTTATGCTGCTTTCCAGAAGAAACTCATTCTCTTAAGGGAGGAAATGCTTTCATTATATTATTACATCTTCAGCTCATTCCCTAGGCTGAGACCTGTTATGTAGACTAACAGTATAATGTGATTTGCCACAAATGAAGCACAGAGTAGAATGAGGAGGAGGAATGACAGGGCAGTCAGCGGAAAAAGTAGGCAATGTGACCATGGGCTGGGGAATAAAAGCTTCCAAGTTCATGACCATCTTATCCCTAAGCAACTGTAGAAGGCTTAACAGTTTAGGTAAAATCCCAGCCCTGCCACTTAGTGGCCATATGAAATTGGACATTACTTAACCTCTAAACCCATTTCTAATCTGTAGTATCTACCTGTCTCATTGTTTGTTGTGAGACTGAACTGAAATATGGCAGGAATAGTAGGCTGCAATCAGCAGCTGCTGCTGTCGTTTTCCATAACGGGAGGATAGGCCTATAGTAGGCCTGTAAGGCTTCGAAAGCTCATTTTTAAAAAGATTCCCAGGATCAAATATTTCAAACACAAGCTAGACATAAAACTGAGAGCTCTCTTTGGTGAGATCACCCTTGCCTTATAGGTGAGTCATATCCAAGTCACCTATCTTAGGAATGCCTTTACTCTGTCCTCTCCTGTTTGCCAGGACCCCACTCTAATTTGGACCTAGATTCCAATCTGGATTATTCTAAAAGCCTTCTAGCTCTTGGCTTCCTTAGCTGATAGAACCTTTTATTTAAAATAAAAACAAAAAACCCAAACTTATTAAATTGCTCAAAATTTCCTCCTGGGACCCCATGCCTGAAGGGTAAGGTCTGAATTTTTAATTTGGCACCTAAGGCCATTCACAATAAACTGGTTTTCCCTGCCTCTTGTCACTCACTCTCAGGACTCCAATCTAACAAATTCTTCTTTTCACTAACACACTGGGGTCTTTCAAGCCCTCACACCTTCCTTGCGCTATTCCTTCCACCTAAAACAAATGAATATTTCTTTTCCCTCCAGCAAACTCCTATTCACTATCGAAGCTTGGCTAAAATGTTACCTCTGTAGTGAAGCCAATCCCAACTCCCTCAAACTGCCTTTTCTTCCTTTAAGCTCCACTATCTTTATCAATCTTTAGCACAGCATTTTGTTTAAATCTATCTTTCCCAGTAGACTATGCTCTCCTCTTCCAAACATTTTTCTGTCTGCTCCATTGCTATTGCTCAGGGTAGTTGCTGAGCAATGCTCAGGTAATGCATTTGAAAAGCACCTTGCAAAACTGTAACATGATATATAGACATAAGAGATTAAACCATTACTACCCTGATCTGAAGGAGAAATGGGAAAGTGAAAGCAGAGTGATGTTGCCTTTTTCCTTTTTCTAGTTTGTTATAGAGTCTGAACAGGTTTTTGATTTGTCATTACAGGAAAGATAAACAACTCCTAATAATGGCTTTAAAAAAGAATGAGTACCCCCTGAGCAGCCCACCCAAGTAATAAGAAACCACAAGATGGTCACAGTTAAGAGAGCACATACAGGCACATACAGGCACACTTGTGCTCGGGTGCACACCGCACAGGCACTAGCTAGCCAAGCAGCCAGAGAGCCAAGCCCGCGGGCTGGTGCCCCGCTGCCCTCCCTGACCCATGGTGCTGAAGCAGATGCAGAGAGAATTGAGTGATCTACAACGTGATCCACCTGCTCACTGTTCAGCTGGACCTATGAGAGATGACTTGTTCCACTGGCAAGCAACTATTATGGGGCCTCCTGATAACGTGTATCAAGGTGGAAATCTTCTTTCTCACTGTACCTTTTCCAACAGACTACCCTTTTAAACTACCAAAGACTGCTTTCACAGTAAAAATTTACCATCCAAATATAAACAATAATGGTTTGTCTTGATATCCTGAGGTCATCACAGTGATCACCAGCTCCATCAAGTTTTATTTTCTATATGCTCTCTACTTTGTGATCCTAATCCAGATGACCCTTTAGTACCAGGTATTGCATAAATCTATAAATCAAAGAAAAATACAACAGAAATGCAAGAGTATGGATTCAGAAATTTGCAATGTAAATTAAAAAAAAATTAATATATACCAGAGTACTGTAAAATCTGTTTTTTTTCCCCCAACACTGGCAGTAAATTGAGCACTGTTTACTGTTTCAATGTACTATGAAATCCCTTGATTTTTACCCTTTTTAAATGTGTTTCTGAAGCAAGACAAAACAAACTTCCAAAATATCCTTAAGACTGTGATGAGAGCTTTTATCATTTTGTATGCAATAAAGACATTTATTATAGTTTTTTAGACACAAGGACATCTGCATCTTCAGCTTACAAGAACTACAATGCAGCTGAAAAGCAACTTTTTTTTTTTGCTGAAACTAGGTGTTTTTACATGAGGAATACTGTGTGTTGTCTGTCAGTTTTATAAATCTGTATTCAGATTTCATTCTTGGTTAGCTCATTTTATAATTTCTACTTTTTTACTGTACAGGCTAAATATATTCTATTTACCATATACATCAACTCAGTACTTGTGAACAGTACTGAAAAAAACCCAACAACTGATTAAATGAATTAACTGTCTCCCTTGTCTTAGGATGTTCTGTAGATTGATTGCAGATTTCTTAAGCCTGAAATGATCTTCACACTGCAGTTCTCAGTATACTGATAACGGAGAAAAATTTGCTTTGATTTTGTTATACTTGACTATTACAATGTGAATTAATAGCACTACAAAGCAGGTTGACTATTGCAATGTGAATTTTTTTTTTTTTTTTTAAAGATTTTATTTATTTATTTATTTATACCCCCCTTGCTGCTTGTGCTCGCTGGGTCAGCTAACCACACCGCGCAGGTGGGCTTGTCTTCACCAGGAGGCCCCGGGAACCGAACCCGGGGCCTCCCATATGATAAACGGGAGCCCTACTGATTGAGCCACAGCCGCTTCCCTGCAATGTGAATTAATTGTGCTACTAAGTAGGAAGATGTGTAACTTTTATTTGTTGCTATTCACATTTGAATTTTTTTCTGTATAGGCAATATTATATTGACACCTTTAACAGATCTTACTGTAGCCTTTTCCATATAAATAAAATGCTTTTTCAACTTAAAAAAAAAAGATATATAAAAAGTTTTACTTTTTTGATTTAAGATACCCAAAGTCTTAAAGAGTTAATCCTATTAGGAACAAACTATATGGCATGGATTCCAGAAACAGCGTTAACTTTTTTTTTTTTTCATTTATGCATTGCAGTCACTATGCATTGGTTATCAATTGCCAAAGACAGTAACAGCCAGATAGAGACTAGAGAAAAGAAAATATGAGAAACATCTTTTATTTCTTCTACAGAGGTGAAAATAATTAAGATTTCTTATATTTCTCACTCATAAGATTTTCAAACTCTTAAAAATGCAATTTCCTCTTTTCAAAGCACATGCCATCTTAAAAAGAAATCTTAGCAATGTACATTTGCACTCAAAGAAAAACATGCAGTGCCAATTGTCTTCTGACAAAATTCTGCATAAAAACCTCACGCGACTTTCTGCAAATACGTTCCCTCTTTATCATTTAGGGACCCCCAAACCACAAATATTCAGTGCAATATTTATTGTTTTTTATTTCCGTAGGAAACACAGGACCAAAGATGTCTTCTGACTACAACTGTTTCCTGATGGCTGATCAACAGTCTCTGCTTTATTTTAAAGTACTTTTTTAAACTTGCTGATGTAAGGTACAACTAGAATTCAGTAAAACTTGAGGATTCAAGTGGAGGATGGAGAAGAAATACTTAAGGTCTACCCTGTGTCATAAACTTAGAAAAAAAACTTACACAGGAAAAAAAAAAACACCTCAGAATTTATCAATGCACCCTTAAAAAAGTGTTTTTTGTTTCTTTAAATTTCTGAAAGCAGCTTAATGTGACTCAAAAGCAGTTCCTGAGTAACTGCAGTAAACAGTGTCTTTTTAAATATATATGTATATATATATTTGCAACTTAGCTCATTTTGGTTCTGCCTTAATTTACCTCCCCAGTTTTTAGTCTAATCACAGTTCCTTTCTTCCTTTCACTTCATAATGTGCAAGTACAATATGCATCAGCTTCGAAAGTCCACATGATGCAGATGTTTCTTCTAACTTCTGTGTAATGATCTGTCAGGTCAGGTTTCCAGAGTTACTGCAGATCATAGTTCTCTTAATCTCACAAAATTTGTGAGAGCCACAAATACTTCACGTTTTCTTCATCATGCGCCGTGACTGCCATGTGTGGAGCTTGTTGTAAGCTGTCTGGAGCATCTCTTCTATGTGACTGACCAACTGAAAAACACAGCAAGACACTTAACAAGCGTGCAAACACTGGGGAAATAATGCTTCAGATTTCTATCTGGCACGTATTTTGGAGTGTAGCTTCTAAGCTCTTTTGCACATCCCCAGTCAATAAGGCAATATGCAGGCCCTCTATGAAGGTATTATCAGATACATTCTGTACTGAAAGTAGCTAAGAGAGGTGGAGGGGTATAGCAGAGAGGCTTGAAATGATTTGTAATGGCTGCTTGTCATTAACAAGCAATAGGGCAACATAAGTTGTAACTCTAGGTTCCAGGCTCTTCTGCTGTCAAATGAGGAGGTTGAACTAGTTCAGTGATTTCTAGATCTAAACATTGGTCTGCCAACTAAAGCCAGGAGGGTGGAATCAACACTATCTTACAGAACATTTGAAAAATGCCTCGTTCCTCTGAACATTCTGATGCAGCAGGTCTGGGATGAGACACGGGAATCTTTGATTTTCACAAGTGTCTACTATTAATTCTGATGTGAAGCACTTCTATGTTCTCTAGGGATCTTTCCCAGCTCCAATATTTTGGGATTTCAATATAACTCTAGTAGATTACAGACAACCTAAACGGTTTCAATGCTTTACACAAATACTATGTCACATTACAGGTTAGGACGATAGATCTTTAGTGAAGAATTTTGCCTGCACATGGACATAACTTAAAAATCAATAGGACCACATGGATTTGAGCTGATAAAGATTCTTGAGGTAAAATATCTGTTTCCTGGAGGTAGACAGTGGGTATATGGTTGGAAGAGAGAAAGTCTACAAGTCAATTCTGGGAGGACAGGAAAGGAGATCACAAAGTCCTAAATCCTTTTAGCATGTTAATGACTCAGATACAATCTGAGGTACAGAGTTATAAAAAATAAATAAAAACATCCCTGATTTACCACATTTGTTGTCATTATGTCACGTTAATTTAGCTCTGTCTAGAAACTATATCAAAATTATTTATTCTTGTTGATGGGCAGCAGTGGCTCTATAGTACCATTTAGAAGAAGGGAACATCAAGTGTTCTTATAAGGCTGGACATGGACTCAGAATCCTTTTCAACGTTGTGCTCCAGGAAGTTATAATCAATCAAGATGAATCAACCTGAATGGAAACCTATTTGCCATCCTTGCTCTGCTGTAGGAAAACACTACAAACTTTTATTTTTTTTATTATAAGCAATACTGGTTTATATTTTGAGAAAACCTGCCTAGAACTTTTAGGGAATAAACACTACAAATCTTACTGATAAAAATTGTTCAGCTTTCAGGTGTAAAGCACCCCTTTTGATTATCCAAGTTTCTGAAATATTTAATTCAATAACTGTATATACTATTCTTCCCACTTCATCTCGGGGAGGACGTGCGTAACACACAAAAAATTACCTTGTGTGGCTGCACTACTTTGCTTCAGAAACAATGCTAAAAATCGAGGGCTACAAAGAGACACTTCTCACTCACATTACCCACTGACTGTCCCTGTCGTGAACAATCAGGGAAGCTGAAGCCAGACCACAATCAAGACTGTTCTGCTTGCTATCATATAGTGACAACACGGTCCCCTTTTCTTATATTGTTAGGTTTATACTTGTTACTCAAGTTTTTCAAAATAAATAATGTTGTTTAGGAATATATACACAGGTTGTAAATCTATAAAGAAAAGCATGGAGATGATTATCACAAATATCTGGTTAGTATTTACCTATGGAGGGAGGGGTATAAAACTGGACAGGGGTACTCAAGGAATATCTATGAAACTTGTAATGTTATATTTCACCTGAATGGTGAGCACAGATACTTTTGCTATTTAAAATTTTAAAAATATTTATTTTATTATTCTTCTGAATATATGGTATATTTTACAATTAAAAAACAATACTCCATGTTTATGTGTGAGGTTGTGGGAGGTGGGGCATATGGGAATCCCTATAATTTTTGTGTAACATGTATGTAATCTAAGTATCTTTAAAAAAAAATTATTAAAAAAAACCCCCCACAAAAAACAATACTCCAATTGTAACAAGGACACTATACTAACGCAAAGTGTCAACAGTGGGGAAGGTATATGGAAATGTTCTATTTTTTACATGACTTTTCTGTAAACCTACAACTTCTCTAATTAAAAAAAAATTACAATACCTAAACAAAACAAAACAATATTCCAAGCAACAGGAAAAAACAGAGTACTGCTCAAAAGCAAAGTTAATTTCATCATTTTACTTAAAAGAATATCAGGTCCAAATTATTGCCTTACATTTGTGCTTAAATACTGTCTTCGAATTTTTTCTTGGAATGGGCAGAGCTTTGTCACTTGGAATCGTTCCAAATTACTTTTCATCTTCACTACCTGAAAAAGGTAAGAGAAATAATGGATTATAGTGAAATCTTGAACAACCAATAGAGACCAAAAGGAAAACACTTCCACAAATGAAGGTGGTTATATATTTTTCAGAACATTAATTGGCTCCATCAGACAGAGAACAAGTATCTATTGGATTTAATGTTTCTTGTTTTTTTTTTTTAAAGTTAAAAACATTTCTATCACAAAGTAATACATGAATGTTATATAAAAATTTAAAAAGAATGTAATAAGAAGAAAATAAAAATATAGCAATTTTATTCCACCTCTCAAAGATCACTGTTAACACCTTGGTTCATAATTCACAACCTTCCAGATACTTTGTGTGTGTGTTTGTGTGTATGAGTGTGTGTGTGTGAAAATATGTATGAATGTGTATAGGAAAAAAAAATACAGTACTGTTTTAAAATTTCACTTAATATAATGTGAACATCCTTCAGTCAATAAACATTCATCTATGTACATTATCATTTAACAATTGATCATTTCAAGTTTTTTGTTCTTTTCCAAATAGGTGAAAAATGTACTCTCACTGTGGCTTTAAAATTAATTTATGAGTCTTAACAGTTCCTCTTAGGCTTAGTGGGCTACTTGCATTCTTTAGGAAAGTGCCTGTTATACCTTTTGCCCACTGTTTTTATTAGGGCATGTTATTTTTTTTTCTTAAAAGATTGTTTATAAGAGCAATCTATAAAGTAAAGCTATTACTATTAATGCTTTAATATTTTTCCAATTGTTAACTCTCCTTTAACTGGTTAAAAGGGCTTTAGTGTTAAACAGCTAGTGCTGCTCTTTCTCAAAGCCCAGAAAACAGTTAAAAGATTACAGTAACAGGAAAAGCACTGAATCAAGAAAAAGGTAACTTATGAATTTGGGCTTTTGATTAGAGGATTGTAGGAAGATCGCAGAGTAGGAAGTTCCAAGAATCAGCTGAGGGAGTTCTTCACCACTAAACCGGCCCTAATCAAATGATACAGGGAGTTCCTCAGACTGAAAGGAAGGGACACTAGAAAACAGACTGAAGTTGTATGAAGAAATAATGCTCTCCAGTAAAAGTAGTAACACTGGTAAATAGAAACGCCAGAACTAACGTTATTTTTGGTTTGTAAGTAGACTTTTTACTTACTACAGGATCTAAAACACAAATGCATAAAAAGTAATGATAAATAATAGTTTTGGACTTACAATGTATAAATATGTAACGTGACAAGACCTACATAAAAGTGGAGGGGAAAGAAGTGTATAGGAATATAGTGTATGTATGCTACTGAAATTAAATTGGTATCAAAGCAAATGAGATTTGTTATAGATTTAGGATGTTAAACTTAAGCTCTATAGTAACCATGAAAAAATACTGAAGATGCTCAATATCATTGGCCAATGGGAAAATGCAAATAGCTACTGCTATATTTGCTGTCAGTCCTCATTTTGGATTTGACTACCCCTAAAAAATGTACCAAATAAATACTAGTGATGTGATTTTGTTTGAGGCCTCTGTTCTCTGTGTGCAATCACTCCCAGCGGCTTGAAGGTATATATACAAGTTCCAAGTTGTGTGATCATAAATTGTAGAACTGGTATAGATTCTTGGTTTCCTCATCTATTGAGTGAGTATAATAGGATGCTGTGAGGCTTAAATGAAATAATGTATGCAGAGTAGTTATCCCAGTGCCTGGCATATGGTAAACATTCAATAAATCTTTCCAATTTCAAAATAAACACCTCACTAAATCACAATACCACAATAGCCAGCTAAGTCTGGAATCGGTTCCAACCTTTTCTTCTAGGAATGGTGTATTAACAGGAAAGCAGGACCAGAAGTGTCGTAGAAGTTCTCCAACAGCCACATACAAGTGTTTCAACTCAGATTGTATATCATTTGGCACCATCTCTGCAACAGAACAAAAAGAAGAGGCCCATAGGATAAAAGCTGTTTTTACATGTGCATGGTCTTGGAAATATCTTTATCAAAGATAAATCAGATGTGCTACTGTGAGATGTTATTATTATTTTTAAAGATTTTATTTTTATTTATTCATTTATCCCCCCCTTGCTGCTTGTGCTCGCTGGGTCAGCTAACCACGCCGTGCGGGCGGGCTTGCCTTCACCAGGAGGCCCCGGGAACTGAACCCGGGGCCTCCCATATGGTAAACGGAAGCCCCACCGATTGAGCCACAGCCGCTTCCCTGAGATAAGTTATTGATTCTGTGCCTGAGAGATTACAGAATTTAAAATTCCTTGGGATTTTTGAGGAACTTTGAAGTCTTCTCTTTATTTGAAGAGGTAGAGGAGAGAAAAAGCTTTCAGTATGATATAGGGAGACTAGCAATGTGCCACTTTGTAATATTAAGACAAGTCTGAAACCTCAGCTCTTGTCTAGATATGTTTCAGGATCTGAATGCACAAAAACAAATCCGCAAAACAAAAATGCTCAGAAATGTTTCAAAGAAAGGGCTTTAGTGTTAAACAGTTAGTGCTATTAACACTTCAGCACTCCTCCCAACTTAAAGGATAGCAATAGATGGTGGCCCTGTACGTACGGTTTATGGCTTGCTGTGTCCCTCCCTGCATAAGTGCCCCTCCAGGTGACAGGGCTGCGATGGTACTACTGGCTGCATTACTTGAGAGAACCTGAAAGAAATACATTGTCTCCTTTTTAGTTTTCCTTCTTTTAGCATCTTACTTACCATTTTAATTTATAGCTAAATGTCAAATAAATGTTTATTCCTATAAAAATGCTTCATTTATAGCAACTAGAATCAACTACCTTCCATGCCAAGAAACACAAAGTTTGTATACAAAGATATCTACAAATCTTCCAGGAATACAAGACAAATCCACGGTACCTCAAAACACACAGGCTTTTGTCTCCTAAGTCCCTTCTTAAACACTATGTAAATTTACCTGGGAACTCTTACCAGTGAAGGTAAAACTGAGTTTAAGGAAGAAAGCAGTCAAGTTTTATCGACTGTTTTCTTACATGTACCTTTGAAGGCAGTTGGAAAAAAAAAATCAACATGGCAGCAATGTATCATCTGCTGTTTGCTTTTCAAGTTAAGGAAGTGAATACAGGTAGGGAAAAAACACTGACAGTATTTGCCCTACTGTACCAGTTATCAACATTTAGGGACATAACTAGCCTATCTATTCATTAAGTGCCAGGCATTGTGGTTAGAGAGCAGCGTATCATTTGTAGAAAACTTCAGGTGCAGAGTTGTGTGCATAAGATTTTCCAATAGGTTTTTTTTTTTTTTTTTAAAGATTTATTTATTTCTCCCCACCCCCTCATTGTTTGCGCCTGCTGTGTCTGTCTGTCTTGTTTCTTTAGGAGGCACTGGGAGCCAAACCCAGGACCTCCGATGTGGGAGGGAGGTGTCTAATAGCTTGAGCCACCTTCGCTTCCCGCTTTGTTGTATTGCTCATTACGTTTTCCTTCTTGTGTCTCTTCTTGTGTCATCTTGCTACAGCAGCTTGTTGTTTTCTTTAGGAGGCACCAGGAACTGAACCAGGGATCTCCCATGTGGTAGGCGGAAGCTCAAATGCCTGAGTCACATCCACTTCCCTCCAAAAGGGTTGTAATGAGCAGATACCTTTATGTGTAGGGACGATTAAAAAAACTTCTTTAAAACTTGATGTAAGAGTATGGCATGAAACAACCACGAGACAATGAGCACATGGGAGCTCATTATTCCAATTTTCCTTTTCTTAGGAATCTTTATAATGCATTGTAATCAGCAGCTTCAATGACTGCTAAGCTTCTGACAAGCCACTTGGTTGCAATCAGGTACATACACAGTGAAGACAGATACTCCATTGGGTCTTCCTGACCCAGTCCATGAATAATCAACTTTTTGTTCTGGGGGGTTGGGTGGGGGTGGGGAGGAGATGGGGCAAAATATTAAAATATTTAAGGTTTACCACTGTTTAAAAGTCAGTACCTAAGTACAAATTGGACAAGTACAGTCTAGAAGGAAGAAGTCAAATAATCTCAAACTGTTGTTTGTGTGTATATGTATTTATGTTTCCTACCTCTGTCCACTGAAGGGTCAATAATACCCCAGTAGCAATGAGTACACCTAGTGCCCAGATCTTGGTTTCTAAATCCATTCACCACTAAAAGGAAAAGTCCATGGCTGAGGCAAGGAAAGTATAAGATGAGCCTGGAGCATCTTATTGTGCCAGAAAGTAAGGAAGTACTCAAAAATAATGGGGACATGTCAAAAAGACAAGGAAGCAGTGTGAAGGGGCTCCCATTGGTCAAATCTAGAATAATATGAGCATCAAAATAAACAATGCTGGGGGCGTGGGAAGGGTTTGACTACAAAGGGATGTGGATAAATTTTCTGGGGTGATGGAAATGCTACCTATCTTGATGGTATTGTGTTACTGCTTACATAGCTGTATGCATTTTTAAAAACTTGCAGGGGTACAGATGTGGCTCAAATGGTTGGGCATCCGTCTCCCATATGGAAGGACCTGGGTTCGATCCCCGGGACCTCCCGGTAAAAAACAAAAACAAAAACAAAAACAAAAAAAACTTGCAGAATAAAGTGGTAAAATTTACTTTAAGTAAATAATACTGTGGAAGTTTGATTTTATGAATTCCAAAAAGATATTTTTGTAAACTGGTCTGATCCTCTGGGCATGATACCCTTTGATAGATTTATATTCAAAAGCTTTATGTTTACTTAATTAAATCAAGATTAGGGCTTTGATTCAACCACATCATTAGGGCATGCAGGGTTGAGTCCCCACCCCCTTGATGGGAATATAAATGGACACTCAATCAAGAACACAGATGTAGATACATGGAAATGGATACACAGAGAGGATACACAGAGGAAGAGAGACAGCTCCATACACTTGGCAGAAGCCCCAGGAAGAGTGATGAGCCATTCACCTGATAGTCTACAGCTGACCTTGTGAAGAGACCAGGGCAGCTGAGTCTGGAAAAAAATGAGATGAGCCCTATTCCAGCCTATATCTGAGATCAGAAGCAGCTTGACCCATGGAGCCTTAAGAAGGAAGACAAAGACTGAACTCTTGCAGGTGTCGCCTACCATCTTATGTCAACACACGGCAACAGACTTTGGGTGAAAAGGTACCTTGTATGGTACCTTGAGTTGGACTCTTTAGGGCCTTTTAACTGTAAGCTTCTACCCCAAATAAATACCCTTTATAAAAGCCAACAGAGTTCTGATATTTTGCATCAGCACCCCTTTTGGCTAATACCTTAATTAAAAAATGAAAAATGATAGCAACAGCTTTTGACCCATAAAATAAGAATCCAGAATCTATACTCACATAAATACATAAATGACTTAAATAAAAAAGGAAAAGTTCTTTTCAGCAGTTTTCTTTTTTAAAATATTTTATTTATTTCTCCCCACTCCCTTGTTTGCGCTCGCTGTCTGTTCACTGTGTGCTTGTCTTCCTTTTAGGAGGTACTGGGAACCGAACCCAGTACCTCTCGTGGGAAGGACATGCCTAATTGCTTGAGCCACCTCTGCTCCCTGCTTTGTTGTTTCTCTTGTTGTGTCAGCTTGCCATGCCAGACTGTCGCATCAGCTCGCTGTCTTGCTCGTCTTCTTTAGGAGGCACTGGGAACCAAAACCAGGACCTTCCAAGTGGTAGACAGGAGCTCAATTGCTTGAGCCACATCCGCTTCCTTAGTAGAGTAGCAGAGTTTTATTTTTTTAAAAATATTTTTAGATTGTTTATTACTTTGTTTTTATTTACTCCCCCCTGCCCCCTCCCCCCTCTTTTGTTTTGTTTTGTTTTTTAATTTTTTTAAAATTTTACCGGGAGGTCCCGGGGATCGAACCCAGGTCCCTCCATACGGCAGACGGATGCCCAACCATTTGAGCCACATCCGCCCCCCTCCTCTCCCCTTTTAACTAGATAATTCGCTGGTCTGTCTGCTCATTGTTTGCTGTTTGTGTGCCTTCTCCCAGAGGCACCGGGAACTAAACCTGGGACCTCCCACATGAGAGAGGCACTAGTGCCCAATGGACTGAGCAACTTTGGCTCCCTGTGGGCTGTGGCGTCTGCTGGCTTGTGGCATCTGCTTATTGCGGGGGGAGCAGAGTATAGCCCTGCTGTGACGGGCAGCAGCGTTTTAGCTCTGTTGTAGCAGGAGGCGGCATCTGCTCATCTTCTTTTAGGAGGCACCAGCACCCAAACCCAGGACCTCCCATGTGGTAGATGGGTGCACAAGTGGTTGAGCCACATCACCTTTCCCTCCGCAGAATTTTAACTAATAGATGTAGGGATGATGGTATAAGAAAAACTCCAAAATAATGATCACTTCAATAACTGTTACAGGCAAGATTCACCAGTGGATTCTAAAAAAACTAGTGGTTGAAATTTTGATGAGAAATAGGATATTTACATAGTCTACACAAAGGGATAAATACTTTTTCAGTGGAGAAACCAAGCAGATACAAAGTAATTGGACAAATAAGAGATCATATGCCTCCCAATACGCTGCACTGAGGAAACATTACCTCTTCTGTGGTATTACTGCCCAAAACTCATAACCTAAATCTAATCACAAGAAAACATTTGAGAAACCCCAAATTAAAGAAGTCATTCTACAAAAAAACTACAATCTGTACTCTTCAAATACCTCAAGTTCATGAAAGACAAAGAAAAGACCGAAAAATTGTTCCATTTTACAGGAGACTAAAGAGACATGACAACTTAATTTGTGAACATGGCTTGATTCTGGTCTTTTTTTTTTTTTTTTGCTATAAATGACATGAGAGATACAATTGGTGGAACTTAGAATAAGATCTATCTATAGGTTAGATAATACTTTATCAATGTTAATTTATTAATTCTACAATTATGCTATGATATTTATGAAAATGTCTTGCTTTTAGGATATATATCCTGAAATATTCAGGGTAAAGGAGCATTATGTCTGTAATCTACTCTAAAAATGAAAAACCACTGATGCAACTTTCTATAAATCTGAGATTATAAAAAGTGAAAAATTAAGTCCCACAATGCGATAAGCAGGGAAGCGGATGTGGCTCAGGCAGCTGAGCGTCTGCCTACCATGTGGGAGGTCCAGGTTTCAGTTTCCGGTGCCTATGAAAGAAGATGAGCAAGACACTGTGAGCTAATGTGATGGGCTGGTGTTATGAGCTGACGCAACAAAAAGACACAAGGAGGAAAACAAAATTAGAAACAACAAGGAAGGGAGCAGAGGTGCTCAAGTGATTAGGTGCCTCTCTCCCACATGGGAGGTCCCTGGTTCGGTTCCAGAGCCTCCTAAAATGATGATGAGCACACAACGAACAGACACAGTGAGCACAAACAACGAGGGTGGGGGTAGAAATAAATAAATATATATTAAAACAAGATGTGATTAGCACTATAATACAGTTATGTACTAAGTGTTTATGATAACAGAGAAAAGGAAAAACTAATACTTGCCTGGGCAAACTGGGGATTACTTTACAATGATTTACAGAGCTGAGTCTTGAATAACTATTAGTAGTTCTCCAGGAGCAGAAATAGCTAAGGCCTTTCTGAGAAGAGAATACATGAGCAAAAGCATAGGAAATATGAAGGAGATGATGTGATTTTAAAACTCTGCATAACTTAAGTGTTTTTGTTCCACTGGTGTATGGGATTTTTGGTTGTGTGGAAGGGAGGGGTTGAGACTATGGCTGGAGTTGAGACTTGAGAAGTGGAATTGCAACCCAGATTCTAAAGGGTTTTGCATGCCACACTATGGCACTTCGATTATTACTATGGCAATGAAGCTCAGAGGAAGTGAAGTTTTAAGCTGCAGAGTGATAAGATCAGATACATGTTTTCAGAAAGCTAACTTGGAGTAGCAGTGTGAAAAATGCAACAGGTTTGCCAAAACAAAGGTAATAGAATCAGGAAATTTTACTGAAGAACTAACAGACTTGCTAATCAAGTAACGGATGAATAAAGCCAGGGAAAAAATGAAAAGGAAATAAAGTTTTTTTATTTTCTGAGTTTGAGGTCATGCAGAACATTCAGAGAGTGATGTCCAGAAGGAACCCAGAAATCTGGGAGATTTTCCCAATAAAACTGAGAATATGAAAAGAAAAAATTAGCCATCACAAAACTCATAACCTTATAGTTCATTATATTATCTTCAGGTGCTTCTTTCTCCCTACCTTACTTTTTTTTTTTTTTTTTTTAAAGATTTTTTTATTTATTCATTTATCCCCCCCTTGCTGCTTGTGCTCGCTGGGTCAGCTAACCGCGCCGTGTGGGCGGGCTTGCCTTCACCAGGAGGCCCCGGGAACCGAACCCGGGGCCTCCCATATGGTAAACGGGAGCCCTACTGATTGAGCCACAGCCACTTCCCATACCTTACGTTTTTAAAACCGAAAATAAACTATTTAGCAGAAATATGTCTTTAAACCCAATCAAAATATTAGCTGTATAGTTCATCTGGATATGTTCATAAACGGGGACGCAACTATGAGAATTCTGGACTCCAAACAGTACAAGTCACGTACCTGAGTTAATTTGGGTGTATAAGCTTCCATTTCTTGTCTAATACTTTGAAAAGAATTAATAATGTCCTGACTTGTTGCATACTGTAGTGACTGGATTGGAGTTGGACCATGATAATACCTGAAGATGAGCACAGAAGGAATTACTAACTATACAGAGTGAAAGTGGTCAACATTTGCCTTTCAAATATTTTAATGGTCAATGTTTTCCCAATGGAAAAAAAGGTACTATAGTTAAAGAGATTTCAATGAAACAATTTAATTTCCAAAAGTGAGATAAGGAAATAGCAGAAAGACCAGAATTTTATTTTCTTGGCTTTGACCATATTTAGGTTGCTTTCTGAGAGGCACAAAGTAAATGTTTAAGAAAAAAGGATACTATATTTTTATGGTACCAAACATAAAAAAACATGAGTGCTATACTTTAAGAATACATTCTGCACTGAATTATTTTATATAACTATTCTGCCTCAAGTTAATTCAGTAATATAGACCAAACTTACCTATCTGACTTCTTGAGGTTTAGTGCAATTGTTTTAATGGAATTATTTTTCCCCAAGTCTTCATATTCAATGGACTCTTGTAACTTCGCCTGTAATTATTAACATAGTACTTTTTATTTTGTCAATAATTTTTCTCTATACAAGTAATGAACATGACTCAAAACAAAACAAAAAAACACAATTATACAGAAGGGTATAAAATGAAGCCTTCCCACCATGAACCTCACTTCCTAGAGATGACTGCTATACAAATTATCAAACCAATTAACACTCTCAACCACATATACATTACAGGTATATCTTGTTTTATTGTGCTTAGCTTTAATGTACTTTGCAGATACTGTGTTTTTTTTAATAAATTGAAGGTCTGTGGCATCTGTTTCCAGCAAGTCAATCGGCACTGTTTTCCCAACAGCATGTGCTCACTTTGTTTCTGTGTCACATTTTAATTAAGGTATGTAAATCTTTCTTTAAAGATATAATGCTATTGTACACTTAATAGACTAATTGTGTAAACATAACTTTTATATGCACTGGGAAACCAAAAAAAAATCATGTGACTTCTTTATTCTGATAAGCTGTAACTGCACGTGCAATATCTCCAAGATATGTCTGCACCTGTTTCCCTGACCACAGTAAGTATTACTGAAATTTTAATTTTTTGCCAATCTGGTAGATAACAATTGGTATCTTGCTTTTTCTTCCCAAATTAATTTCCATTCTTTCTGTTATCTATTAGGTGCAACTAAAGTTTTTTTTTGTACAAATTCTTTCAAAATTAAGGAAACTAATCTTTTACCGTATGTGTTAAAAAATATTTTTTTCTCCCTGCTTGATGTTTTTTTTGGTTTCAATTATTAAAAACCTCACCCTCCCCTTCATTTCTTTTGTTTATACTTCTGTGGTTTTATTTTTTATTTTTTCTTAAATCTTTGATCCCTCTGGCATTTATTTTGGAATAAAGAGAAAGTTAGAAAATTTGAGTTTCTTTTTACTGAACGATTAACCAATCTAACACCATACTTAATTCCTCTGTATTTGGATTTATTTCTATACTCTCTATTTTGGTGTTACTAATGTTTTCACCTGTGTTAGAAAAAAATTAAATTTCTACAGTTTTGTAATAAAAACACATTAATATAAAAGAAGCAAAAATCTACATAAACATTTGTGAAAGTAATTATATCTCATACTCTATATAGTTTGAAGTTCATCTGGTCAACTTTCATCTGCAGCTAACAAATCTAGATCAAAATCCTTAGGTTAATAAATGTATTTCAAACAAGGTCAATTTGTAAACTTAATATTAAACATCCCCCTATTTTAAGAGTCCAAATACTTCCTTTATATTATAGGAACAAATCTGAAAATCTCAGCATGATATTCAAAGTAACACACTGATCAGTTCAACCTTACCTAGACTGAGTCTTATTATTTATTATTCTTTTTAACAAATTTTTCAACTCTATACCCTTCACCCAACTTTACCTAAGCCACATCCCTACCCAAGCTCCCATAAAAATCCAAACCCTAAGCTTCTGGCAAGATATATTAAGATACTTAATTGAAAGTACTTCAAATGCAGGGACCCTGAATCTCTCATTCTACAGAAACCTTTGTAGGACACACAACAGTTAACCACTGACTTGAAAGAATATCTAGAGCCAGCATTTACTATTAAATATTGTGAAAATTCCCATAAACAACTAAATTTGCAAACTCTTTCACTACCAAAAATCAAGGTTACTTAATGCAATAGTGTTGCAGAAAATAGCATCACTTCTTAGATTTCTTCTTTAACCTCTTTATTTTTTTTATTTTTTATTTATTTTTTCTTTTTTTCTTCTTCTTTAACCTCTTGATCACTTATATTTTAGTTTCACTTTTGGTTCAAAAAAGAAGTATCTTATTGCTTTTGCTTTTTTTTTTTTTTTTTAAAAGATTTATTTATTTATTTTTATTTCTCTCCCCCTCATTGTTTTCACTAGCTGTCTGCTCTGTGTGTTCTTCTGTGTCTGCTTGTCTTCTCTCTAGGCGGCATTGGGAACTGATCTTGGGAACTTCCAGAGTGGGAGAGAGGTGCTCAAGCTCTTGCACAACCTCAGCTCCCTGGTCTGCTGCATCTCTCATTATCTCTCCTATGTGTCTCTTTTTGTTGTGTCCTTTTGCTATGTCAGTTCTCCGTGCAGGCAAGTGTTCCTGCATGGGCCAGCTCGCCTTTCACCAGGAGGCCCCAGGAATAGAACCCCAGGCCTCCCATATAGTAGACAGAAGCCCAATTGCTTGAACCACATCCGTTTCCCATTATTGATTTTAATTTTAAAAGTAATACCTGCTTGCAGAAAAATATTAACTTTCCCATAATCCCTTTACTGAAAGATAACCGTTTAGCAAATTATTTTAAAGGCCTTTTTAAAAATCATAAATTATTATTTTTTTTACATTTGACATTATATCATACTGTCTGTTCTGTGAACTTTTTGATTCCCTATATCATTAATCCTTTTAAGTCATTAATGGCTGCATCAAACTCCACTGTCTGGATATACCAGAAATTAGGATGCGTCATTTTCTCTATTATGATACTGTAATAAATACTGTATCTAAATTTTTGCATACATCTGAAGTGGAATACTGATGGATCAAAGGTCATAAAAATTTAAAATTCTGATACATGTTGCCAGAATATCCTCTAAAAGAGCGTTATCATAATTTAATTTTATATAGGAGAGGATGGGAAACTTAATAGGGATAGAGCAGTTTGGCAAAGTAAGGAGGAAAGAAGGAATCTGTAAGTGATAACTGTTCATACTCCCACACCAAATGACTTCTTTGATATTTATAATGAGAAGACATTTCCAGCTCTGAAATGCTAGGTTTAACATGAGGGCCAAATCAACTTCTTTTCAATCATATGACACCAAACTCTTTTTTCCATCATACTGCCTTTGTTGAATATGCTTTCCTAAAAAACAAAATGATGTGTCAATTTGTGTATGCAAAAAAAAAAAAACAACCAAACCCTATTAAAATAGTTAACTGACTTGAGTCCATGGAAACTTGGTCGGCAAGCCAAAGCAGTACTCTTTATAAAAATGTTCTATACTTTAATGGAAATGCTAAATATCTTGGTCAGAAGAACTGAGTCATCAAATGGTATAATCAAGGGTTAAACACAAAGAACTGGCAGCTATATAAGGTATCTGGAGAAATCTGGATCCCAAATGGTCCAGACATCTTGCCCATACCCTTTTGACTGCCGGTTGAAAGCAGTCTGCATCTCTGGAATTCCCATCCATGCTGCTGGGCTCACCATTTTGCTCATTTTGTGTTTCTCTTAAAACAGAGGAAAAAAAATCGATGTTAAAAAACCACAAGCAGAACAACACAACTCCATCAGGTTATCTTGAAAAGCACAGCTACTGTGCTTTTGAATATATACTTAACTGTTTCCTGAGACCTGCTGCCAGGACCATGGCACTGTGATGGTTAAATCTCTTGATGATGGCAGCATTGCTATTCTCCTTTATGGATTTAGAAGAATTGGAAGTAGATGGCACAGAGGAAATGCCATAGCCCTGTGAGAAACAATTTAGTAGATTAAAAATCAAAATAAGGTTCTGATTTTCTTGTCTAGTATGAAATATGCTTAATTGAAAAAAATTGTGGATGAAGGGACTTTAAGAGCATTATTAAATACTAATAGGTAAACATTAAAAAACCATTAAGTTAAAAAAAAAAAAAGAGCAACTAAAGAGACAATGATCATTAAATGCAATACAGGATTCCTGGATGGGTTCTAATAATGGAGAAGTAAAGACTCAAAAGGACATCATTGGAGCATATGAAAAATGTGAATAAAAACTGTAAGCTTTTTATCTAGGTTAAATGTCTTGAACTTAACTTCTACTTAAGGTTACCTAAGTGAATATTCTTATTCTTAGAAAATGTACATGAAGTGTGTGTACAGGAACATGATATATACAACCTACTTTCTACTGTTCAGAAAATAAGTAAACAAATGGATTGACAGATGGAATGGACAGGTAGACAGAATGATACAGCAAATGTGGCAAAATGCTACAATTGGTGGATCTGGGTATATGAGCTTTGTATTATTTTGCAACTATCCTTTAAGTCTGAAATTATTTCAAAAGTAGAAAGTTTAAAGAAAAAGAGCAATCCTAAGTGACATACATTTAAGAAATTTAGAAACATCACTAACTCCTTTTATTTTTATTTTATTTTATTTATTTATTTTTTTACACCGGGAGGTCCCGGGGATCGAACCCGGGTCCCTCCATATGGGAGACGGACGCCCAACCAGTTGAGCCACATCCGACCCCTCACTAACTCCTTTTAGCATCACAATAAAGCATCTTAATCTTAAACTCTGCATATTATTTTTCTTAAGAGCAATTTTCCATCTAGTTAGCAAAATATTAAATGAAGGAATAGGATACAGTGGAAAAAAAACACAGACTTAAATTCAGATTCAAATTCTGGCATTATCACTTTTTCCAATACAAGTCTAGGCAAGCTAATCAACTTTTCCAAGCAATATAAAATAGCATACGATATTGGAGAATTAGTATTTTTGAAACAAGTATTGAGTACATATGATATGCTTAGCCCGCTAGATACAAAGTTGGTAAGATCCCATTCCATAGAGGTCTAGACAGCAGTGTGAAGCTGGACTATAACCAGTACTGCTTTTTAAATAAGTGTTACAGGTGCTATGAGAGAGGAAGTGGTCAATTCTATAGGTGAAAAGGTAAGTAGGTTAGAAAAATCTTCATGGAGCACCGTTAGATGAACAAGTGCTTGCCAGGAAGACATGAAAGACAACTTTTCAGGGAGAGGAAACTGCTCAAGCAAGGGTATGGAAGTAAGGCAGTGAGTACTGTCAAGGTTTGTGTGTGCTTATATCATGGTTTTGTATGTATTTCAGTATAGTTGGAATGAAGGGTGGGCTAGGGATTGGTGAGACATAAGGCTGAAGAGGTAAAAGAAAGATAATAAAAAAGACTCATATGCCATTCATTCATTTATTAGGTAACTGAGTACCTAATATATGTTATAGGCTGGGGATATGCCTGTAAACAAGAAGAAAGTCTGCCTCATGAAGCTTAAACTCTATCGATGGGAGACTGACAAATCAAGGGAAATGAGATAAAAACAAGAACTTTTTTGAAAGTGACAAATGTTATGAAGAAAATTAAGAGGTTGATATGATGGAGTGAATGGACTTAGGACAAACTACTTTAGATACATTAGGGAAGGTCTCTCTGAAGAAGTGATATGTGAGCAGATGTCTAAAAGATGAGTAGTAGCAGCTAGTCAGGGGAAAAGCAGGTAAGGAAACAGGAAGTGCAAAGGCCCTGAGGTAGAAAAATCTTGGCATCAAATTGAAAGAAAGCCAGTGTATCTGGAGCATAGTGAGTGAATGGAAGTGGTCCAAACTGAGACAGAAGTAGTAGGGTGGAGCCAGATTAAGCACAGCCTGGTAGGAGTCTGGATTTTATTATAAGTTCAATGAAAAGCCATTGACTTTTACATAGAGTATTATGATCTTACTTATAACTCTTACTACTAAGGAAGAATGAATTATAGGGAACAAGAGTGGAAACAGGAAGATCAGCAGGAAGCTAATGCAAACAATAAAGACAAAGATGCTGGTAGCTTAAAAGAGAGAAAGTGTTGGGAGGCAGATGTGGCTCAACTGGTTGGGCGTCCGTCTCCCATATGGAGGGACCTGGGTTCAATCCCCGGGACCTCCTGGTAAATTAAAAAAAAAAAAAAAAAAAAAGAGAGAGAGAAAGTGTAAGTAACTGTGTAAAGAGAAGATCAGAGTTGTATGGTAGAGGTCTTGGTAATGAATTGGATGCTGAAAGTGAAAGAAGAGAAATCAAGGAGATCCCTGGGTTTTTGGCTTGAGCAATTAAGTCCATAGTAATACTTTTGAGAAAGGGAAGACTCAGGAAGAAATACATTCATGAGGATGGGAATCAAAGGTTCCATTTTGGACATGTTAAGTTGAGATGTCTGAAATAAGTGAAAATATCAAGTAGGCAGTGGGATATAGGATTTTGGGAGCTCTGGAGTTACACATACTAGGGGTATTTGTGCGTCATCATTACATAATTAGGATTTAAAGCAATGGAATGGAGAAAATATCTTCAGAAGGGGGTCCAAGACTATATCCTGGGACAGGTATAACACCAAAGAAACACTGATTCAATTAACATTTCTACTAGGTGATTGATGTTGGCATACCTAATGGAGCACTATGTAGGCATTAAAAAAACGATAATATTAATAGCCAATTATTTATTGAGCACTTACTGTGTATTAGGCTCTTTTAACTCTTATAGCAATCCTATGAGGCCAGTACTATTATATTCTCATTTTTATAAGAAAACTGGGCTTAGAAGTTAAAAAATGGAAGAGTCTAAGTCAGGCAGTTTGAATTTAAAGACTATGTACTTAACAACTATGTTAATTTAGCTTGGACTGATACTGACAAAAAGCAAAGTGATAGAGAAAGTTACAAAAGTATGCACAATATGCTATCATTTTTATTTACTTTTTCTTTTAAGCACTGAAAAAAAACTGCCCATCATACTAAGCTATATCTCTAAGCTTCATCAAACTTCATTTTCTCAGGATGATTAAAGTGTTTGTAATGTGCTGAGATTGACAAAGGAAATGACTAGCATTTACCAAGAAAATGACTAAAATTCACCAATGAAATGACCCACTTATGTGGCAAGGATTAATTTCTATTAATTTATAATTAGACTGTTGCATGGAATTTTAACATTGGTTTTCTTACCTGGTAGGAACATATACCAAAACAAGTTTTTTTTTTTTTTTAAAAGATAGGATAGTATAAGCATGTTTTCGTGGCTAGTAGAAAAAGAACCAAAAGAAGGGCAAGAAAATGAAAATTCAAGAGTGTGAAGGGAATAACTGAGGAAGACGGGTTCCAGACCTAGAAGACAGAGGCAGGGATATAATTAGCCTTGACCAAAACGGAACAACTCTTTCTTTGTGAGTGTATAAATCTGTAGGACTAAAGTCATGATGCTGAAATAGTTCATAACTTGATGGTCTAGCTGCTGAAACATAATGGGACCAGTGTGGAGTAAAACTCTTGAGTGTGATCGAGGCTTGGCAATCCACACATTAGTCCGTTTTTCCTTGTCTATTAATTTTTATTCATACATTTATATTTTAGATTAAATGTTATTTAGCTAGAGCATCAAGCTGGACTAATCATCAAGTTAAGCCTTCATTATTACCTAGAGAACTAATGACAGAACCAGAAAATTCTTTTAAAAAGTTTAGCAACTCAGAGAGGAACTTCAATTCTTCAAAGCATTTTAATAGCAAACATTGATACTGCAATGCACTTCTGATAAATCACTCCTAATAAATAATAATTTGCTTGTGTTATAGTCTCACAAATAGAACATCTACATTTAAGGCAATTTTAAAACTATAAAAATGTTTAAAACTAGGAAAGGACTGTTTTCTCTCATAAATTGTTTCACTGCTTACCTCATCTAATGATTTATCTTCCAAAGCTGTCAAATCTAGTAGTGGGTTTTTCACTCCTAATGAAACCATTGTTTTTAACCCTGGAAAATCAATGAAATAAAACGTTGATCCAAGTCTTATCTTTTCCAGGCATTAAACAAAAAAAAAAAAAAAAAAAAAAAAAAAAGCATTAATAGTTTTAATGACTTAAGGGCAGCAAATTAAAATACTAGATTATGTCGAAATAACTATTTACCTTTTTCATCTATTTTGGCACATTCTGCAAAGAGGTCCTTTGACCCTGTATTCAGCCGGTCTCTGTGAAAATAATGGGATTGGAAAAAACGTGTCCAGAATTCCTTTTCTGTCATGTTGTGGGGAACATTTTCTGCATATTTCATTTTTACTGTGGAAAAAACCCATAACAAATAGTTATATACTGAATTTTTATTTCTTAAAATGTTTTACATTAGACAATTGAAATAGAATAATTTCAAAAACTAGATTATATATACAATCTACATGATTTAACTAATATGAAATATAACCTGAGAGATTAGGTGAGGCACTGCCTCTATAAATCTAACAAATCAAACAAAATCTTATTTTGTGTCAAAAGGATTAAAAAATTTAGCAGTTTTAGAAACACCAAGAATTTTGGAGCCAGGTAGACCTGAGTGTCCTTGCTTGATCATTTATATATGCACCCTCTCAGTCTGAAGCACTGTGTTAGATACTTGAGATATAAAGACGTCAATGCTCACTGGACTATAAGCTCAACACTCCAGAAGTTATAGTCTAGTGAGTATAGTGGTTAAGTGCACAGTCTCTGGAGCCAGAGTCTGAGTTCTGGAGCCAAAGAGTCTGAGTTTAGAATTATAGCTCTGCCATTTTCTATCTGTGTACTCCTGGGCAAATTACACAATCTCTCTGTGCACTGGTTTCCTCATCTGTAAAACAGGGATGATGATAATACTTACATTACAGGGTTGTTGTGAGGATTAAATGAATTAATATGACACATAGTAAAAATTGCAAAATCATTTGTTATTACTATCAGAGAGACACGAAAATAATTATAATGTGGTAACTCCTTAAGGCAGATATAAGGCATTAGAGCAGGAAAAGGGAGGAGGCTTATATCTGCCCGAAAAAAGGAGAATTTTATAGAGGGGGCAGTGAGGTGATGCTTGAACTGAATCCTGAGTGACATACATGTTTCCTAAGGACCAAAGGGGTTAAGGAGGGTGGAAATAGGAAAAAGGAATGACACATGGGTTTAAGAGAGCACTGTTTGGTCAGAGGAATGACCAGACATTCCTGGTCATGTGTAGCCAAGCATACGCATCATGAATTATGAGGACTGGGGTCAAGGAATCTATACTTTTAGGATGGTTTCTGCCTGGGAAATTATTTGTGGATTAGATAAATTTGTGGGTTAGAAAGGTTACTCTGGAGGCTGCATAAAGGATTATCTGAGTAGTGGTGTAGAGAGACTCATTTATTGATACCTCTGGATCATCTCTCTCAGGTGTCTTGAGGGCTAAATAAAGTTTAAGAACCACTGATGGAAAGAAGGGAAAGTCATCATACCAATGAACTGATGACAGGATATCGCATCCCCAGTATCTACTGTATGTCTGGTACTGATTAAAGTATTTTTCATATTTCCTTGTATTTAATAAGGAATAAAGGTGAAGCCTTTTATTTTTCATTGATATATTATAGAACTCATCAGAACAAACATTTTAACTATCTGGAAGAACTGACTCTTCTTACCTGCTGGATAGGTTCTAAATATGGACTCAATGATATCAGAGGTTAAATTATATCTCAGACCATTACAGCCATCTGTTTGGGGCCGGACATCAGCCTAAAATAAAGGCCACATATACATGTTAGAACACTGGAGGAAGATGTCTAAGCTCCCAACAGACACTGGATAAAGGGGAAAAACAGACCCTCTAAATGAACTGTAGGGACAGAGCAAGTACCTCCACCTTCATTTTGGCACAGAGACTAGACTCAAAGAAGCCTGACCTGGTTTCCCAGTCTTAGTGACCTGTAAAACCTAGTACCTTGTAAGCCCTGTTTGGTCAAATAAGTATGTTTAAACATTGCTGAAGGTGAAAGTTGGTGCAGCTTTAACATCGAACTTGAATAGTTACAAAAACCAGTATAAACCTTGGCTACTAAAGAATTAAACTGAAGTTATTTAACTGATTTGTTTAGGAGAGAACTTATTAATTCAGTTTACTCCTAAGCACCTAGAAAGATAACAAAAACACTCAAATTTCTGTTGAATGAACAAATACTTCTCTGGTTCCACTGCAGGGAACACTATCTGAATCCTATTTTCTAATTCCACAGGTATTACCAGTTTTTCTTATTAGATATAATTTATAAATCTTATCTTACTATAATATGATGTTCACTACACATTTAACTTTGAATTATAAGTAAATTATAACAATCACTTAAAAAGGTATCAGAAGGGACCCCCATGGTGAGGAAAGAGCTTTGTTCCTATGGTACTGACAGAGAAATGCCTGCAGCTCTGGGACAACTTGGACCCATGTTCACAAACATAAGAAACTGGCACCTTCCACTTATTATGCTCTTGTATAAACACTCTTTTTTGGGATTCCTGAGCCACCATGTAAGAAGTCTGACCCTTTGAGACCACAATGTTGGAGGGGTCACCGGTAGGTACCTGGGTGGCTGCCCCAAGGAGCTCATCCTTTCAGTCATCCCATTCAACATACCACACCAGTGAGTGAAGCCATCCAGGGTTTATGAGTCCTGACCAGATACCGCCTAAATTCTATCAGGTGTCCCCTGTTGACACCACAGGGAGCAGAAGAATCAGCTAGGTTCTTATGAATTGGAGAATGGAAGAATTGAGCTGAAGAAGGGTGGAAGTTTGTTCAATAAAAACTACTATCCCCAAATGGAAGAAGAGGCAGCCATAAAAGAACTTGGCACATCTCTGGAGACCCACGTCATGAAGAACCACCAGGGGGTACAGGAAGAAAGAGCTACCCCAGATTATTTCTCAGAAATGGATGATAAGGTATGTGCTATCATGCATGCAAGGCCAGAGCACCCAGTAAGGGCCCTTGGGTTTCAGAACAGGAAGATTCAATAAAAGGTCAATTGTGATCATGTTTGGAATTTGAAAGAAAAACCAACAAGAAGATCTTAATAAAACTGAATAATGCTAAAGCACCTAATTTTAAAATGAAAAATAAAATTAAAGATTTTGAGAATAAAGTCTAGGATATACAATGAAGATATGGCCTCCTAGAGGAGAAAAATGCCCTCAGATCCCAAAAAAGTGGAAGCAAAAATTGTTTGATGAAGATAAGCTGTAAATCCTTGAGTTGTTCTCTAAGACTCAGCCCAGATTCAAGGTCCACAGCAGACACTGTGAAGGCCCCATCAGACAGGCTACAATTCTCCACCCTACTTCCTGTCCCTCCATGTCATTACAATGCATGAAAAGAAAAACAGTAGCCCTTGTCATCCAGGAGCTGGCTGGTGCCCTCAGCTAGGTATGGTGCTCTGGTAAACATCAACAATTTCACAGAACATCAGTATCAGACAAGACCACTATATTACCAGAACAGATCAAGACACAAACAAGTCCACTCTATAATAATATCTGAACACAGACAAAATATGAACTTTGTCCAAGCCACAAAATACCAGCCATCCCCCTCTTCCAGCCTATAAAAGCAACTGCTGCTGCTTTACCAATTATAGCTGTAGGCTTGCTCTAGTCTAACTTCCCTGGGGATAAGTCTTATTAAGATAATAATCAGAACCATTCCCGCTGACAGCACACAATCCTGAGCAAACCCACCCCCAAATCCGTTAACACCAGTGCAAATCCAGTAAGGCCCTTCCAACATCCTCTTGCTAAAACACCCCAAGGTTTCATAGTTCTTTCTCTTGCTGAAAGGAGTAATAAAACCAATTTTTGTTCAACAGGGGGAAAAAAAAAAAACAACTAAGAATATATATTAGTAAAAATAAATATAAATAAAAAAATAATGTATATATCTTTAAAATATTTTAGAAGAATACCACTGACACTGAAGTTTTGAATGTAAGGAAATGCTAAAACTTTAGCACAAAATTGGCATTGTTAACTCACACATCAGAGTTTTCAATTTTTTTCTTTCAGAAATCTAGAAGGGTCACATACCAGAAATGCTGCAGAAATGCCAACATCCTGCTTATGATTGGATGTGGATGAACTATCCGTTGTATTTACATTTAAACGATTGGCCCAAAATTCTTCAGCACTGATCACTTGACTCACAACAAGGTCTTTATAAAGCTGAAACAAAACAGGATCTTCTTGCAGCATTCTGGTGATAGAATATATTGAATATAATTGATCTTCTAGAAGAAAACACTATTGAAATAACATTTTAAAAAGACTTCAATAACACAAAACATTGAAACACCCAACTTTTATAAACTCCTTGAAGGCAGGAATTTGGTCTTACTCATTTCTGTATCCCAGTGATACAAAGATTAGTGTGTCTGTATGTGTACTTTACTACATTCTCCTTCATACACTGGCAATACAGTATACACACTTGGAGCCCTAAGCACTGATGGCCTCAAAGATATTGGTGATGGAATAACTCATCTTATCAGAAATTGTCACTTTACATGTAGTCTCACTTTTTCATACTTTAATTTCTTTGAGGTTTCTTGATCACAAACGCTCGTCTAATGGTTTAATATCTTGTCTGTGACAGAGAACTGGGAAAAGGAATAATGGACCGTAGCACCAGTAATTGTAGGTTCTAATTTCAGTTATGTTGATACTCAGATGTTAGGTTTGAGGCTGTTAATTATAGCATTATAATATAAAAAGGTATTTTATATTAATTCTGTCATAAATACAATATAGAATGGAAATACTCCTATGTCTCCCTCACATAATCAAAGAAAAGGTATACAAGGTCGATAGTATTAATCTCATTTTACAGACGAGGAAACTGAGGCTCAGGGTGATAAAGTAATTTGCCCAAAGCCACACAGCTAGTAAGATGCTAAAACTGAGAATCAAACACAGAGGTAATGACACCAAAGCTAATATTGTCCTATTTCACACTATTGTGGCAAGATAAGTAACAAGATACTACTTAAGAGACTGAAGAAAGACAGCACCTCTTCAAAAAACTATTCCTTTTCTCCTTCACCTGTTTTTCTCTTCCAGTTCTTTATTTGCTTTCCTCTTGAATTTAGGAAGCAGCTGCTGAAGAAGATCCTTTACTGCATCTCGTTCTTTCACTGCTGTGCTTTCATTGGAAAAATGGAAGTTAGTTGTGTCCCCTGCATGCAGGACCAGCTGAAGCTGAATTTTAGCTTTTCCTTCTGGACTGATTTTCTGGCCTAAAAAGAAGCACCAGGCTAATTAGATCCTGACATTCATGCTGTAGAAATTCCATTACAATAGGTTACTTCTCATCTCAAGAAGATTCAGAATTCCTTTGGGCTTTAGATACCCTGTTCCAATCTTGATGCTTTTGCAGAGATGTGCTCTTCTCAAATAATTCTATATTAACTACAGCATGGTTCAACAAATTCCCTGCTAACACTCTGCTCCCTTCTTCAGCATCCTTTTTTTGGCATTTCTACTCACTGCTTCCACATCCTGATACTAATAGGCTTTTTTTTTTCCTTTTTTCCTTTTTAACTTTTTATTTTGAAATAATTTCAAACTTACAAGACAGTTGCAAAATTAGTACAAACCCCATACAGAGAATTCCAACATAACCTCACCCTCTAAGATACCTAGGATCCACCAATTTTAACATTTAGCCAACTTTGCTCACTCTATCTATCTACCTACCTACCTACCTACCTACCTATTTTCTGATCATTTGAGAGCAGGTGCCACACATCATAATCTTTGAACCACATAACTCTTCCATGCCCATTTCCTATGAACAAGGATATTCACTTAGGTAACCACTTTAAGTGCAGTTATCCAGTTCCAGAAGTTTAACATTGAACTAATAGGCTTTTGATTCATTCAACTAAGGTGGACCTCTTAAGTCTTTCTAAATAGCCATCTAGGAGCCCTGAATCCACCCTGAACAGACTGCTTCCAGTCAACATTATCATGAATAAAAAATAATTTGCCATGTACTCAAAAAATTGGAGAGCACTTCCCATGGTATACAAACAGGAATAAACAAAATCTTGAGGAAACAATCAGACATATTCAGAATATGTGATGTTTTGTAGGCGTATACTCTTTAAGGGACTATAGAGACAATAACTACATACATGAACCTAGACTGGATATTGGTTTAAAAAAAAAAAATCACAGCCATAACAAGGCATTATCTGGACAACTAGGGAAATCTAACAATATTCTATATATTTATTTAAAAATTTCTTGGTGTGGTAATACTATAAGCAGTAAAAGTATATATACAGAGAAAATGTGCAAAATAAAGCAATATGGCAAAAATGTTAACAATTGTCTTATCTAGGTAGGATTCATTAATAGGTATCTGTTTATACCATTCTTTCAATCTTTCTGTTACTTTGGACACTTCCATAAAAAATTAGGGCTGTGAACATCAAAATATACCTAGATAAGAGAAATCGTGTTCTGAAAGTGTAAGTCATGGCAACAGGATGCTTCTTTTTTTCATGAAGGAAACAGAAGGCAAGGGCTTTGTTCCACTGGATGGGTGACTTGTGATGTGTATACATCCTAATGAGAGCTCTCATCTCAGCCAAGATAGACCTACTCAGCCTTAAATTAATAGAAACCTTGAAAATGAAGAGGATGCTTCCAGACCAACAGGTTAGATGAAACATGAAGCAGTAATACGAAGCAATTTATACCATCAGACAGCATGTTTCACGACCACATTCCTCCAAAACAATTTCTTTCTGTGCAACTTTTTCTCAGTGCTTTATCCTTGCTCTATCCTGTCTCCTGTGCCTCAGAGGCTGCCTTCTGAAGCTTTTTAACTAGCTAACTTCAGCTATGATAATAACTACTGTCAATTTTCACCTTAGTAATTTATTATTCATATTTTCAATGGCTTCTTTCAGAAATGGACATTTTTCAAATATTCAGCCTAAAACGAAAACTGATCTTGAGCAGATAGATTTGGATATGCCACTCCCTCTGCAATGACTGAGTAGAATTGTCAAGAAATGGGAGAGGCACAATCTTTATTGCAAGCTGAAGGTAGCAGAGTGTGTGCTTTGCAAAGTATAGGTCTAGCTTCCCAATTAAGAGAAATGCGAATACAGCAATTTCTAGTTATGACTTTATTGCAGTACAAATTTTAGCTTGTAAGACATTATTACCAGGAACTTATGATGCATTTTTCCCAGAAACAAAGACTTAAAAGGAGTTATGTATACCAGGACAATGGGCAAAAAAACCATGTAGCAGTACTGAACTACAATTAATTTTACAAAGTATTCCTTTTTGAAAAATTTAGATTTATTTTCAGTGGAGAGGGACGGGGATCTTGGTCATTTCCAGCAGTAAAGTAGAAGTAAGTCCAGGGGTTAGGGCAGCAATTCATACACAAAGGACATTTGTAAACTGAGTATTTGCATACTGATGGTTGTCTATTTTTAGAGGTGTCAAGTTCCTTGAAATTGAAACAGGATTTTATCTAGGAAAAGAATCTTTATCCTGGAAAATAAACTAATCCATGTTAATGGATTACAATCCATTAATTACAATTAAAACATCACAATTTGCCAAGGGCTTGGTTGCCCAGACTACCTATCCTGGGTCTCTCCTACTCAAGATCTTTAGTTAGGTAAAGTGCAGAATTTTCTTTTAGAGTAAAGGTTCTAAATCTCAGGATTCACCTGCTGCTTTTAAACCTAATTGTTATTGAGCCACACAAAGTACCATTCCCCGCCCCCCCCAGTAATAAATTCAAAGTTTACCTCGCAAATTTAGAAAAAGAAGGAATTTTGATTTCAACCTTCATACTTGAAAATTATAAAAAGATTATAAAATATTCTGTTTTATGCTTTTCCTATCTACATTAATGAAAGTTAAATCTATCATCAACAGATAATACACACATAACCAAAGATTAATTAGATAACTTGCTTGATTGAAGGGCATTCTGGCATCATCTATCAGCATTTGAAATATATGAATCATTTGAAGCAGTAAATCCATTGCAGGTATGTATCCCACTCACAGACAAGCTCACAAAGATTTAAGTTCACAGATCTACAATATAGCATTGTTTGCAGTAACAAAATTCTGGACACTTCATAAATATCCTTCAACAGAGAACTGGTTAAATACATGATTGTACATCCATTCAGTGAAGTATTATGAAACTCTTAAAAGAATTTGTGTGGAGATGTATATATGAGACACACCAGATCTACATATGTAAAGCTGCACATGCTCTATTATTAACTGAAAAGGGCAGGTTTTAGAAGAGTATATATGCTATGATAAATTTTGTAATTATTCCTACACGGTTTGATTTTGTTGATATAATTATTTAAAAACCTACAAAAACTGTATAAGCAATCTTTTTATAAACTTACTGACAAAAATGACATACACCAGACCTTAGAATAGCTAGCTTACATTTAATGTCCGCATACATATGGCTGATTGTAAATCTATCTTTGCCTTCAGGTGCCCAAGCAATTCTTTCTGCCATGAGGTATAGCGCTCCATCCTGCTTCTTTTGACGCACCTTCTTTACAATCAGCAAAACTTCTTCAGATGAAGTTGCCATGATATCGAAAAGGTGCTAAATAGAGGGAAAAAATAAAGAAAAAATGTTTCACACATCAGATAGAGTCAGATTTGTTGACTCCTAGGGTCCCTTTCAAATCTAAAACTTAAACCGTAGGGAATAAACAAGGGTGAAAAATCTCTTCCCTCATTCAAAGGTGAAGATAAAGTATTATGGAATTACTCCTTTAAAATAAAATTTCATTTTGCTCATATCACAGGTGTGAATTTACACAACACAAAACACTTGTCAGTTTTTCAAACTGTTTTATTTTTTTTTTATTTTCCTCAGTTAAATCCTTAATTCTCAAATACATGATTTGACAACTAATCTGAGGTCTTTTATTTGATCTATATTTAAAGAGTAGAACTTTAGAATTACACAGGAATCTATTTAGTTCAAATTTGTTTCACCTGAAACAACTGAGGGCCAAAGAGTTTAAGTGACCTTCCCAGAGCCACTCCCAGAGCTCAGCTCACACCCAAGTTTCCTGATTCCTGGTCTGTTTCTTCCTGCATGCCTGAAAATAAGACTGAGAGAATTCAATGCTTAACACACACTTCAGATGCTATTTTCTCATCTTTTAATAATCAAATATCTTCAGCTGCTCTCGTGTCTTCACTGGTGATTCATTTGTACTTGGTAAATCAGTCACCTAGAAAACACCCTCCCCACTCCCCATCCCCCACAATCCTGGGTGTCTTAAAAGCTCAGTCCAGATCCTAGAGGTTTTTACATTATTGGTTGCTTTTCAATGGACAATAACAGCTCTCCACTAACTCTCTGGATTGGAACAGCTTCTTTGAAAGTTTCAGTGCTGGGAGGTTAATAGGGGTGGGGGCATGTGACAAACATTTCTGGAGCACATATTGTGTTCCAGACACTGTCTTAGTAATAATATGTATTATTTCATTTAATGCTCACACTGACCCTGAGAGAGTTACTATTACTCACATTTTAAGATGGAAGGAGCAGGGCAGGTATAACTCAATGGTTGAGCACCTAGCTTTGCACATAGGAGGTCCCAGGCTCAATTCCCTGTGCCTCCAAAAAAGGGGAAGGAATGGCAAAGCTACAATTTGAACCCTGGTAGTATACTTTAGAGCTCTTCACCACTCTGTTATGATACGTAAGCAGAAATAATTGCAGGATGGGGATTAATACTCTGGATTTTACCTCAGCAGTAACAAGGATTATGACTGAATCACCAGGAAAGTTTCTCAGGCAATCTCTGCATACTTACCCTTTGTTCCAATCACTGAACAAAAGCTGAAGGCAGGAAAAGAAAGGGACCTCTGCACAAAGAACCTGAATGTCCCTAGTATTTCTAGGAGGAGGTTAAAAAATAAATTTACAGGATGGTGGTGATGGTAGCACAATATCATGAATGTAATTAACAGCACTGAAATATATGTCTGAATGTGATTAAAAGGGGAAATGTTAGATTGCATATATGGTAACAGTATTAAAAAAAAAAAAAATCCTTGGAACTACATTACAAAAACCCTAAATTATGCACTATAATTAATAGTACAATTATAAAAATGTGTTAACATCAATTGTAACAAATGTTCCACAGGTTCAACTTGTTAATAATAGGGTAGAATATGAAAATTCTGTATTTTATGCATGATTGTTCTGTTAATCCATCAACCTCTCATAAAAAAAAAAAATTTAGAGTATAACCCAATTTGATGTCTATTTTGAGCTTGACTGTGATTGCCTGGAATGAATCTGAAAAGGAATTTGAAGCTGTACCTCAAAAAAATTAAAAAATAAAAAAAAAAATTAAAAGAGTGGCAGGCATTAACAATAATGGGAACCAGCAATTTTTGCATAAAGTTATATGAAAAATAAAAACTAATCGCTTCTTAAAACCATTATTATTATTATTATTATTTTTTAAAGATTTTATTTATTTATTCATTTATGCCCCCCTTGCTGCTTGTGCTCGCTGGGTCAGCTAACCACGCCATGCGGGCGGGCTTGCCTTCACCAGGAGGCCCCGGGAACCGAACCCGGGGCCTCCCATATGGTAAACGGGAGCCCTACTGATTGAGCCACAGCCGCTTCCCATTAAACCATTATTTTTTAGGATTAGTGAAAAACCACTGGATTTAAAAACTAGCATTTCTTATTCACATAAACACTGTTTTGGAAATAAAAGTAAAATATTGATTTGACCTCAATTATGAGGAGCCAGATCTTTGCCTTTAAAGGTCTCCTTACAGAAGATCAGCTGCTCCACTCCAAGAATGGACAGGAAAGCAGTTATTGGAAATATATTTTTTTCAATAAACTTATATTAAGCAAAGGAGTCTAGGGGCTATCGAAAGATAAATCTCTGTTAATAGTGATTTCTGCTTTCAAAGAGCTTCCAGTCTATTGAGCAGGGTGTTCATGTGTGTTGATAGTGTATACAAAATAGTACGTATAAAGTCCCAAAAGGGAGAAGAAAGATGTTTTGATTTAGGACTCAGAGGCAATTTCTTCACACAGAAGGTATTGACAAAAATTTGCCAGTTTTGTTTTGTTTTGTTTTTAGTAATTATACCTCAATTTTTCAAAATTAACAAACACAGTTCTTCAGTTTTGATATATCTTGATAACTGTATACACCCATATAACCACTACCCAAAACAAGATATAGAACATTTCCTTCACCTAAAGGCTCTCTCATGACCTTTTCCAGTCAATTCTCTCTAGTTACCCTCCAGCAATTATTAGTTTTTGTTTGTTCCAGGGTTTCATATAAGAGGTATCATATGGTATATCATCTTTTGTGTCTGGCTTTTCACTTAATATGTTTTGAGATTCACTATATTGTTGCATGTTATCACAGTGCATTCTTTTTAATACGTAAATTAGTTATGAATTGGGTCTTGAAGACTAGAGACGATTTCGACAGAAAAAGTAAAGGGAAAGAAGTGGATGTGGCTCAATCGATGGGGCTCCCGTTTACCATATGGGAAATGGACATTACATGCAAAAGGAATGGTTTGAGACAAAGGCTTGAGACTTTCGAGGAACTGTATGCATTCTGCTCTGACAGCAGCATAAAGTTCATGACGAGGATCAGTGGGATATGAGGTGCGATGGTTAAAATGCCAATTAGTAGAAGAGAATACCAGCCATGTGGTAGACAGTAGAGAACCTCAAAAGGTTTTGAATATAAAAGTGATTTGTATTTCAGGAAATTAAGCTGAGGACAGTATGAGAAAGACTGACAAAAGGGACCAGACGAGGTCTCAAACAGGCTGGTAGCAGTGAGAATGGAGAGGAACGAACAAAGAGGAGCACTGATGAAATACTGCAAATACTGAAGGAGGTATCACGACTGCTTGCCCACAGCCCCCTTCTAAGCCTTTAATGACATGAGTACAGTTGTGCCATTTGTAGAAATAAGGAAGAACAAATGTGAAAGTGATATAAATGTGGATATAACTGTGAGATGCTGATATGTCATTCAGGGAGAGAGAGTCTATATTATCTGGGCACTAGTAAATGTTGGGATGGAGACGAATTAGATGAATACTTTTAATTAAGCTCAATAACAAAGAGGGATTTTAAAAATCCCATAATCCCATAACCCTATTATCAATTTTCTTCATTTTAAATCATGTTTATCTTATCTGTACCCACCTTACAACTGTAATCATGAAGTAAATTCAACTTAATTATCTTGTGTTTTTCACTTGCTATTGAAAACATTTTCCCATGTTGTTTTACAACCTTCATGGCTTTAATATTTATATACCATATATGATAAAAGGTTACAATTCTTAATATATAATACTATCTTCTAACTGATTTACTTAGTTGATGTCCCTCTAAAATTTTAGAGGATTATTGTTACTTAAAAAGTTTGAAAAACTACTGTTTTAAAAGTCTACTTTATCAATTGTAACAAATGTACTACACTAATGAAAGATGTTATTAATAGGGGAAAATGTGAGAGGGGAAGGAAGTGGGGTATATGGGAATCCCATATATTTTCAATGTAACATTTCTGTAATCTAAAACTTCTTTAAAATAAAACAAAGTCTATTTAATGACATGAAAAGAGGCACTGAGGGATAACAGCAAGGGGAAAAAAAGCACATAGTTTGATTTTATAGTCTTAAATTTTTAAAAAATCTAAAATTTATTGAATGCTTAATAATATGTGCCAGGCACTGGGCTAAGTTATTTACAGGCATTATATCTCATTCAGTCTCCAGTTAACAATCCTATGAGTTTTATTAGTTCCATCCTGTAGATAAGGAAACTGGGTCTGAGAAATTAAGTTTTCCTAAAGAATTAAGGAAGTGAGAAACATATGTAGCTCAAGCGACTGGGCTTCTGCCTACCACATGGGAGGTCCTTTGCTTAGTTTCTGGTGCCTCCTGGAGAAGGCAAGATGGCATGGCGGGCAGGCACGGCTAGCTGATGCAACAAGAGAGGCACAAGGAGGAAAGACAACGAAAGACACAACAAACCAGGGAGCTGAGGTGGCTCAGGTGATTAAGCACCTCTCTTCCACATGGGAGGTCCCAGGTTCGGTTCCCAGTGCCTCCTAACAAGAGAGCACAGACAGCGAGCACAAACAACAAGGGGCAGGGGGTGTAAAAAAAAAAAAAAAGAAAGAAAAAAAAGAATTAAGAAAGTAGCAGAATTGGGTTTGAATCTGGGTCAGTCTGACCTCCAAGTTCCAGTATGCCATTTTCCAAATATATGACTGAAATACACACACACCAAATTTAAGAGTGCTTATCTATGAGTGATAGGATCATAAATAACTTGAATGATTTGGATTTTTGAATCGTCTACAGTATACAGTATTTTCTAAGAAAAAAAGTAATCATTAAAAATGTCTTCCCAAGAGTTTATTCCCCGTCAAACTAAATATTTAAAAGTTAACATGGTAAAATGTTAAGGGTGATAATATGTAAGAATTGAAACAGTGTTCCCTATTTTCAGTTGTTTGTTATCTTCAATTCATATATAACATGCATATATACCTATATTATTATTTAGTATTAAAAATTCAATTTACAAAAGAAAATTTTATAACATTTATGGAACTGCTAGTTTAAATACTCTAATAATTATTTTCTAATATCCATTATAACATAATTACTTTTAATATTCTGTATCATGTGAAATTATATTGCACACCATGCAAACCACATTTTGGGAAATATGAATGAAAATAGGGCAAAAATGGATGAAAGTGTGTAGGTGGAGTAAGCAGATAATTATAGGGTAATTTTATGTAAGTCCATAGCTGGAGGAAAAGTAGTTAGCAAGGACTGCTGATAAAGCAAGTCCCCAATTACCTGGGTTTTCAAAGGGTTGGGCTTACAGGCATAAATGAAGAATGTAAGGATTTGGAATAGGGAAAAAAAAACAAAAACAAAACCTCAGGTGGGAAGGTAAGAAAGAAAAGATGGGTGTAGACAGAGAAACTATAAAGTGGAGAATAAATTAGACTGAAAGAACTGACTTTATTAGAGACAGTTACTTTAAATCAATTTGGGAAAAATATGACCTCATATGTAACACGTAAAACTACTGATGTTAAAATCCATTTTAGAGGAAAGTTTTCAAAAAATAATCAGAGATAAGTTATTGAACATTGGGCATGACTAGTTGTCCCAGCTAAATTACATGGCAAATTTTCCCCGCCTTCTGTAGCATCTGTTAAGTGTACAAGGGCCAATTTCAGGAAGTTTAATAGAACCAGTGAGGCTATCCGACAATGGCTTCTGTGATTTCCAGATTTTTCTTGAAAGGGGCTTCTGGAGTGGCAAACTTGTACCCAGTAGAACTCTATAAAAACCAAAGAATATTTCATTTACAAAAAATATTAGTGTAGTTACACTTAAATCACAGATAGATGAAGATACAGCTTTATTGAAAAGATTACTTATCTGCCACAAGACTTCTTTAAATAGAATTCTCCAGTAAAAGCACAAATTCACTTGCTTTTAAAAATTCAATGGCATGCAGCTAAATGTATATCCCTTGCTCTGAGTCTTTGCACATGCTCCTCGTTCCCCATCAACTGGCTTTTACTCATTTTTTCTGGTATATGAGCTTCAAAATCTCCTATTATTTTCCCACACAGCACTTACCACATGTGTAATTCATTATTTATATAATTCTTTTAATGTCTGTCTCCCCTGAAAGACTTCATATGGGAGGCCAGAGGCTGCATGTGTTATGTTCACTTCAATACTGCACCCAGTATAGTGCTTGGCCCAGAGGAAAGGTACAGTAAATACTTGTGACACATTCATCTATTACAAAAGTTCAAGTCCTATGAGAGATCTTTGCATATGCAGCCTTGGCTAAAGTCCAGGAAACACTATTCTCAAGTCACAGATCAGACTCCCATTTACTATACAAAGTCCAATAGCTGGCTCCTACCTTTATAAGGAAACAGTAATAGGAAGAAATTAAAACTGTTGAGCAGAAATCTTTAAATTAATGCAGCTCTGCATTTCCACTACCTATACCCCTTTTCCCAATGTGTAGAGATAAATGGGAGAAAAAAACAAAAAACAAAACAGCAAGAAGTGAAATATAAATTCTTTATCTCTCCCTTAAAGATTTATTAGTAGCCGCGGTATAATGCCAGCATAAAAAAATCGAGATTTGGCATTCTTCTATCCAAAAATGTTTTAACATTTGTTATACAGCATTACAGGGGGAATAAGACCTTAGAAGTATGTAAAGAATGACTAAAATATACCATTTCAAGAACAGTTACAGAGACAAGGAAGATATGGTATTTTAGGACAAAGCACTTTTTATTTTACAGCAGCACAGCGAGAGGCAGAAGGAAAATGTGACAGAGAAGCAAGATAGAGGGGAATGTGCCCACATCCACTGAAAATACTGCATACTCACCAATGTACATTACTAAAATTAAGTAAAGAGCAGTCAGTTGGTAATCAAAGTGGAGAAAGGAAGGACTATTAAATTGACACCCAACACTGCCACACTGAAAGTATGCCCTGGAGAGATAAGGCAGGGGAGAAAGAGAGAGGGCCTGAGAGGTGGGGGAAAGGAGAGGGAGGGAGGAGGAAGAAGAGCACAAAGACACTTCTAGCAGCAGTACCCATTGGTAGGAATAGTTAGGAAAGCCAGAGATCCACAAGATAACATCCTAATGGTAGGGGAAAAAAACAGCAGCATAGAGGAGCAGGCTTTAAGATGAAAAGATATAGCAGCAGGGAAAAGAAATAAGCCTCGAGGGCATTACACACAGGAAGCATTCATAACTGACTGGATCTTTTGTTTCATTACTTTTTTTTTTGAGGAGGTACGGGGGATGGAACCCAGGACTTCATACACGGGAAACGGGCACTCAACAACTGAGCTACATTTGCTCCCAAGCTTCATTACTTTTAACTGATTCCTCTCTCTCTCTCTGCACTGATTCTCCTAGTATTTTTAAAGCGCCCTCTCCGCATTTGCTTGGATTAGTTTTACATATCATTGCAATTTGCATTTACTATCCCTAGGTAAGGCTCAAACCTATCAATCAATCCGCTGCACTGCTAAGGGTCAGCTGGGTGAAGGGAGCAAACCAGGTTTAATGGTGCCAAATAATGCTTACTCCTTTCCAAAGGAAAGATTTAGGCCTGCTAATAGGTAAAAGTTCTCTCCAAAACCCAGTCTTCCTGTAAGTCATAGGCTACTAAAGGTTATTTTCCCTTCTGTTATTACCTCTCCCTCTCAACTGCTCTGGTTTTGGCTTTTTAAAATGTTTTAGGGTTGGTAATTTTGTTTTAATCACCAAAACCCAGATTACTGGTTTTCAAACTGTTCCAGGGAGATGCTTCTAGGATAGAGGGGAGGTTGAATGAGTGGAGCCTAGCCCACCCAAACTCAGTTCCATCAGAGCTGCTGCTTTATATATTGGGGTTCCAGTTAAGAATTCAGGAGGAGCGAATTGTTCCACTTCTTCAAACGTATGACAAGCACAAACAAATTTGGATAACGAAAACATTGTTTTGTATGGAGTCAATACTTACTTGAAGGTATATTTCAAATCACTCAGTTTTTGTATGTTTTTAAAATTGGGCTCTCTAATGGGCAAAAGGTACGTTTCCACACACCCCATTTTGCAATCAATAAAAAAGACGCTAAGAGTCAGATACACCTCCTTGGTCAATCCAGCCTTTGAACATTGGGGAATTTATAAAATAATTACATATTTCCTTGTGGAGATGGTCCATTTTTCATTATTACCTGATAAACTGGGGAATGACCCAAACTGGGGTTGGTGGTGGGGTGTGAGGCTTGGCACATGTCGCATAAACGTTAAGAAGGTTTCCAGAGCTGAGGATTGACAGGTGGAGCAAAGGGTGTGCGGACACCAAGGTGAAGGCTTTTCTCTTACAGAAAGCGAAAGACCCAACAGAATTGTTTCCTAACGGGAAGGGCTTCTCAACCCGGGAGAGGCCTCCATTTCCTTCATTCCCATGAGAAAAATCTGATCCTGGCTTTGAGTAAGCCTTCGCGTTCCTGCTCCCAGTGGACAGGGCAAGCTTTGTATAGCAAAGTAGATTAGGAGAACCCCTCTTCCCCACATTAAGATAATAAAAGGCAACCGGGACGACAGGCTTGGGAGTTGTGACGACAGCGGCGCAGGGGAAAGGGGGAGAATCTGTGCCGTCCTGCGGCCCCCGGGCCTGTCAGCTTCTCACCCGACCGCCCACCCCCATTCTTCGGCATAAACTTACCGGGTGGGAGCTACGGCCCTGGGCAGGGAATAATTAATCGGGATGTATCGGGTCGAGCTCCACTGCACTTCTTAGAGCTGCTGCCGGGAAGAGGCTGAAATCCAGCGGCAGCCACCGTCGCCACCGCCTCTGTTACTGGGAGGTCTCCCCTCCATCGCTGGCTGCGAGACTTCTGAGGGCACGTGACCGGAAGTAACGAGGCGGGCCTGAAAGGCACGTGACCCGACAGCGCGGCTGCCATGACACCTTCCGCTAGTTCCTCCCCTCCCCCACCGGTTCCCGCCTGTTTCGTCTTCTCTCGCCGGCCTCGAGCAGTGAAAACTCCCGGGATCCTGGCAGGCCACCTCTTTGGCCGAAAAGCGCCTTGGGTCTCGGCCGGTACCGTGTCTTCAGTAGGCTGCGGCCCACTGACTGCAGGCCGTTGAGAGCGTAATTGCGACCGCGGCCCGAGGGGGAGGGACCACGCGCTAGGAGGGGCGTAACCCATCATGTGACGAGGAAGTGCCGTTAACTGCGTTTTCCCCGCGTCCCAGGCGCTCCTGGATGATGTAAGCCAGGGAGGGGAGGGGCGGAAGGGGACCCAGAAGTTCGGGTAGCGCTGCTAGTACGCGGTGAGTGTCTCGGTGCTGAGCCGGGACGGAAGGGTCGAACCGGCCTGGAGGTGGCGGGACTGGGCTGGGACCTCCGGACTGCTTAGTCTGTGAGCTTGGCTTTGAAAACTCGGCTACCAGGGCTCCTCTCCTCAAGAGATCTGTATACAGTAAAGTTTAATCGCAATTAAAAAGTGGTAGTTGCGCTAGGCAAAGAGCTTCTTGTTCATCTCCGTGTCTTCAGCGTCGGGTTCAGGGCCTGGGACATAGTAGGCAACTCATTGAATATTGAATGAATACATGCATGAATGAGTCGCTATTTGTTCGCTGATCATTACTTTTTAGCAGAAAGATGCCGGTGCTCGGTTATGAAAAATGGGGGATAATCTCCTACTTCCCCTTCGCATCATTTCTTGCGTTTTTCATCCTTCCCCCCGCTCTCCTCTCTCCTCACATTCCTTCCTCGTCTCTATGGGGTTAAGGAGAACGCTGTGATTTGCACTTGCTGTGTGAGTAGCTAACACTGGTCCATTAGTTATCTGAGTACCTGGGCGGATATTTAGTTCAAGTACTAAACCTTTTCTTGGTCTTACTACTTTAAGTTATCATCGAGTAATATTGGGAAATGAAAAGATGATTAGATCTGGATCAGGAGACGTGGTTTCTAATTTCCGCTCTACCACTTACAAACTCTGTGCCACCTATCAAGAAATTGTTTAATTCACTTTGATAAGCAATTATGGCCACCTTCTATGTGCTTAGTTTTTTGCTAGGCTGGCTGGAGCAGAAGTAGCATTTAAACTTAGCTTTCAGAAAGAGTATGGTATTGTTAGATGGGAGAAGATTCAGGAAACAGCATATATAAACCACCGAAGCACAGAAAGTTTATAGAATGAAAGGGAACAAAAGATAGCTCGGTGTAGTTGGAGAATAGGAGAGTAGGTACATTGGGAGAGGAGAGTGAAAAGAGAAGTAGGAATGAGATCATGAATTGTATTTAGATTATCATGTAAGAAAGGGAGTTATGGAATGGTGTGTACAAAGGGTTTTTTTAGGGGGTTGGTGGATATTAAGAAAAAAACTTATTCCTTTAAACTGTAGAGGTCAAAATTAGAAATAATTGGTGAAAGCTCTAGGTGATAAGGCTTCAGTCCAATATAAAAATAACCTTATAATAGTTAGAGCTGTTGAATAGTGATATAGGCAGCTTCATGAGAGTGATTTTCAGTGAACATCTCTGAAAATATTCAGGGATCAATGGCAACAAATTTCTGAATTAGGTTGACATGTTCACTGAGTGAACTCTGAGGTCTGAGGCTTCTTCCAACTTGAAAATTCTGGAAAGTAGGCCTTATAATGGGTCTTGAAAGTGGAGTAGATTTGGTTAAGTAGATTCAGAGGGGAAGGAGTCATTTCAGGGGGAGAGAGTAAGCACAACGAAAGATAAAGTTGGAGTTCATTTAACAGTGTCATCTAGCAACTTCTCTTGAGAACTAACATTATTTATCCTGTTCCCCCCTCCCCCATTCTCATCTCCATTAATATCTTTTTTTTTTTTTCCCCAAATAGGAACTATGTCCCCGCTCCCCTCAACCCTCCACCATTATAACTTAACTTCTAGGACATTCTCTTTTCACTGAGATCAAGGCCAAATGGCCTATCTACCTCAGAGTTTCTTTGTTTTAAGATCATAAATAAAGGATAGATACCTATGGCCTTGACACCGTTCCTTTCTTTCTTCTTTAGGATCGTGTACCATGAGTTTACCTTCCTCTTTCTTGTATCTTCAGTCCCTTTCATTCTAGAGATTCTGCTTTTATCTACTACCTACAAATTTGTATGTCTCCCCTTTTCAGTAAGTCAACAGAGAGAGGTTCTTTTTTTCCACCAGACTTCTTGATTATTTGAAACATCTTGTCTTCCTCACCACCAATGCCTTTTCTCAAATTTTTGTATTGTAGTATCTGTTCACAGCACTTCACAGAAATTATATGACCTCTCAACACCAAATTTCTCAATGCCTTTCTATTGCCTACCAAATTAAGTTCAGGTTCCCTGGTTTGAGATTCAAAGTGCATTTTAATTTGAGCCCAAATTACAATTCTACCTCTATCATCTATTCACTCCTATCATAAATTCAACCAAAAACTGAATTTGTATTCTCCAAATACATTCTGCAGTATTCCACCTCTATACCTTTGCTTATTTCTGTCCTACCTGCTACCTTTTCCTTTCTGATAAAAGCCTACTCAGCTCCTGTGCTGCTGCTCTATCAAGTTTAATATGGTGCTTTTAACTCAGTGTGCTCCCTCTATCCTCTAAGTTCCAGCATAGTACTTTTGCTTATGTCTCCTTTATGAAGTGTATGTGCGTGCGCCAGTTTTGTCTTTTCTCCCTATTTGATTATAAACTCACTGATTTATAGAATTATTTTGTCTTATTTTCACCACTATGCCTGGTACTTCCTAGGACTGACTAAAATGAATGAATAAAAAGAGTGAGGAAAATTTTTCTTAGATTAGGAATAATTAAAAATTTGGAGTACTAAAAACTCCCCCCCACCCCCAGAACACTACTGTGTTATTTTTTTTTTCCAGAACTCCATTCTCCTTGCAGAGGTCAAGCTATATTAGGAACAATGTTATTAGCAGAAAATAAAACTATTATGTATATGCAGTAAAAAATACCACAAGCTTATATATGTTTGCCTCTAGAAAATAAGTTCCATGATGGTTGGGACTCTGTTATAGCCTCGGTTGTATCTCTGGGATCTGGAAAAATGCCTGGTACATAGCTGGTGTTCAATATGTATTTGTTGTGCAAATGAATGAATAGTTGTGTTTCTGGAGGAAAAAAGAATCAAAAACAAAAAACAAAGTACAAGCATGAATTAGGTATAATTAATTGTTTATGAATTTTTTTGTGGCATTAATTTGTTTTTGTTTTTTTTTTTTAATCCATTTTTAACCCTTCCTCCCCCCTGTTTTTGCTTTCTTCGTGTCCATTTGCTGGCCAACTCTCTGTGTCTGTTTCCTGCCCTCTCTTCTCATCCTTCTCCCCGTCTTTACTGGGATTTGATCCTGGGAACCTCTGATGTGGGAGAGAGGCGTTCTGCCACCTGCACCACCCCAGCTCCTGGTTTTTTGGCGCGTCTCGTCTTGGCTCTCCCTTTGTGTCACTTTCCTGTCATGTCATCATCCCGCTGCATTGCTCGGCGGGGCCTAGCGGTGCACCCTCTACACTTCTCTCTATTTTACCGGGAGGTTCTGGGGCTCAAACCCAAGTCCCTCCATATGGGAGATGGATGCCCAACCATTTGAGCCACATATACCCCCCTAATTAGTTTTTTATTCTTAATTTGGTAGGTAACCAATGTCTGATAAAAGTTAAAATAAATAGGTAGAATTTTAAAATTTTTTCATTTCTTTTTTTCTGGAAATTGGTCCAGTTTAATAGAAATGTGTATTTGAGAGTGGTTAAACAGGTCACTAATTCTCCATTGTGTATTTGTTTTTAAAGACCTCTTTGGGTATTTGGCATTTACTGCTTTGTATTCTTATTCCTTTTCAGTCTGATTTAGCCTCTTTTATTGATAGTTCTTATTCTTTTTTGTAGCTCTAATAACCTGCACCATACTTGTCCCATACTTGTAGGGACATTTATTCTTTCAATAGAATGCATATTTAATGAGCACATAGTTTTCTAGACCTGGAGAGAAAGATCTGGAAGTCTATTCTTGTTACGCTGATAACTATAGTGTTCCTGATAAGGGTTTATAGTTTGAAGCCTTTACACAAGATTGTGTTTTATTGAAAGACTCTTAAAGACAAAAGAAGCTTTACAACTCACAGAAATGTAGCAGGGTTACTATTTTACAGCAGAGAGGTATTACCAATTCCCCTTTTAAATCTTACCATATCTACTCTGCCTACTCACACAGTTAGATAAACAGAGTGGGATAGGATTATAGAGGGCCTTGAGAATCTGGACCTGATCCTCTAGGAGTTTTAGAGTCAGGAAACGACAATGTACAAGCATACTATTACATATAATATTACCTATGTTTGTTTTCTTTCCAACTAGATATTAAGCCCTTTCTCATGTTTCCCCATGTGTGGAACATATTAATTAAATGCGTGCTGAATGAAGAACAATATTAAATTATATTTTGCAGGTTTTATACAGGTGAGGAATACCGTGCATAACCCTCCACGTTGTTTCAACTTTGTGACTAAATGACTTTGCCAGTGATTCCAGAGTCCTATAGCCATGTTCTCGCAGAGTTTGTGTCTCTGGATCCTTTACTCTCGGCCCTGAGGCTGGACTCCAGTCGTCTGAAGGTGAATTTCTAGATCCTTGAATCATTTTCATATTTTTGTGTGTTTTCTATTACATGTACCCTCTGTTCTCTAGTTCCTTATATTTTGTGGAATCATGGGTGTTCTTACCTGTCCTAGTAATGCCTTACACAGAAGGAGCATATCCATAGCTCTTTCTTGATTTATTTTTTGAGTATCAGTTGGATTCTTCTTTCCCTCCACTGGAAAACATGAAACTGATTGCTTAATTTCCCCCCTCAGTAATCTTGTTCTTTTCTCATAGAAAAGTAATGTATTAATTGAAAATAAAATAGTATAAATGAAAATATCTCATTGCATTTTGAACAACGTGGAACTGTTGTACTACACTCATTCCAAAACAGGAAGTTTGATACAGGCCTTGTTTTAGGGAACAAAGCAAAAGTAGTTAGCTTTGTAGGAAGGAGTATGTGCTTCTCTCAAATCCTGAGCTCTCTTAGTTAAACCCAGGAATGAAAGGGTGAAGAACAAAGTCTCATAACCAATTCCAAAATAATTTCATTCTTTCACTTTTGTTCCCACTCCCAAAGTGCCTTTCTAGCCTCTGAGGAAAAGGAGACTAGGAAGTAATAGGAAAGGTAATATGAACAACAGTTGTGAGACTGGATATCAGAAATTTTTCAGCTGAAAATTACAAAATCCCTTATAATAGTGGCTTAAGCAATAAAGATATTTATAACCTCATTGGAGGTTAGAGTTTCTGGGTTTACAGCAGTGGCCCAGTAATGTCACTGACAACCCAGGCACTCTGTCTTTCCTGTTCTACCATCCTTTATATGTTGGCATTTAGTCACAGTTGCAAGATAACTGTTTTGGCTCCAGGCTTGATGTCCCCTTTAGCATTTCCAGCAAGAAGGAAGGGACCAAGGACAAAAGCTTTCTTCTCTTCAGATTTTCTGGCCTTTGTAGTGGGAAGCAGCAAATTTGAAGAGGGTTGGGAAAATCTGTCAGCCAACCAGTATTTTTTATCATGCTATATTGGGCACAGCATGGCCACTGCTTTCTCTGGTGGAGGAATCAGTAGGCTGAGGGTGTGGAGAGACAAACCAGTACAGTGAACTGCATGGATGCCCTCTGTGTGGTGTCATTTGCTCCAAGAGCTAGGGTTGTTTGCCTAGAAATGATTTCAGTGATCAAATGGTTAAAGTGGTTGATTTTTCCTCTGGAGATAGTCTTTCACCTTTGTGATCAGCATTGGCATGACTTAGTCAAATTACACAAAATATGAATGGTCTAATAACAGGCTTTGGCCAAGGGAAAATTAGTAATTTACACAATTGAGCCTATTCAGCCATTTTAAGATTCAATTAAAAAATTTAAAACAAAATGGTCTTCTGTGTTTTTCATTATACTAAAATTAGAGTGTGAGTGCCATTATCTGATGTCTATCTAGACAAGGAGTAGGGGTGGAGGGAGGATCCAGGCACACAAATCCTCTATTTTTATTTCCAGTGGGTAGTTTATTTGGCCAAGTGGCTATGATTGTCTCATGCTTGTCTGTTCACATCTTTTTAGTGCACAAGCATAGCTGTGTCTCGAAAATGGTTGGCTTTGGGCAGTTCAGGTGGAGGACTCAATCTCATTCAGAGAGAAGGCTGGAAGCAGAGGCTTTTTCTTTCTCACAGGGTAAGATTAAGGGCAGCTCTGTCATACACTGTTTGAAATATCTTTCATATGTGCTAATTTCTCTATTATAAACATTTAGAATAAGAAAAATGTAAAACTTGAGATTTAAAAATAAAAAAAAATTAACATTTTTGAGAAGCTGCCTAATATTTTTCCTTTTATTCTCTAGGAAGGTACAGTTTCTCAGATTGCCTGTTGTTTACATGATGATGATTATGTTGCCGTAGCTACCAGGTAAGAAGTTGTTTTAAAACTATTTGATCATTTCCAAATGTATTTTTTTTTTTTTTTTTTTAATTTACCAGGAGGTCCCGGGGATCGAACCCAGGTCCCTCCATATGGGAGACGGACGCCCAACCAGTTGAGCCACATCCGCCTCCCATTTCCAAATGTATTTTAAATTGGCAAGAGTGTTTTGTGTTTGTTAGGGTGACCAACTCTTCTGTTGTCTGGGACTGTCCCAGTTTTAACACTGAAATTCCTGTGTCCTGGGAAACCTCACAGACCCTTGCAGACCAGAATTGCAGGTCACCTAGTATTTGTGGAGAATGCTGATTTTAGGCAACAACATTTCAAAGGCCTTAAAAGAGAATGGGAACAGAGATAAGTTAGAAAATTAAGTTTTCCTATTTTAATGGTTTGGTGACTAAAGCAAGGAAATTAAAGCCTAGACTTTTTACTGCTTGTCTTAGTTTGCCACAGGGCTGCCATTGTAAAGTACCAGAAATGAGTTATTTTATAATGGAAAATTTATTATGGTAAAAGCTTACCCTAATAAGTTCTGAGGCCATAATATGTCCAAATCAAGGCACCATCAGAGATGCTTTCTTACCAAAATCAGCTACTGTTGATCCTAGCGTCCTGCCATGTGGCGATCAGACAAGATGGCAGGTCTGCCCAGCCTCTCTCTACTTTCTCCTTGAACTCGGCTGTGGCCAGTTTCTCCCTGGGTCTTGGTTCCTTGAGCCTCTTGGGGCTTCTTTCCTTGAGCTTAGCTATGGGTAAACCTGGAGTCATTTCACTCACATGGTTGGATCAAATATGGGCAGCTTCCTTTCTCTGTGTGTCTTTCTCTGTGTCTCCATTATATCAGACCCAGCAAGAGGGCAGAGACTCAACTTGAGTCACAGCTCATTGACATAGTCCAATCAAAAGGGTCTCACACGCACAGGAATGGATTAATTTAAGAACATAATCTTTTTCAGGGATTCACAAAATTCAAACTGTCATACTGCCTCTTTTCTGAAGAACAAGAGTTTGCATATAGATTTGATGTATTTTGTTACTGTGATGCTATTAAATCATACCCTTTTCCCTACTGCCAAAAATTTGCTTTTGTGACTCAATTCTTGCAGTCAAGGCTTTGTAGTTGTTTGGGAATTAAATCAAGAGCGTCGTGGGAAACCAGAACGAATTTGTGTGTCTTCAGAGCACAAAGGCCGAAAAGTTACAGCTCTCTGTTGGGATTCAGTTCTTCTTAGAGTTTTTGTAGGTGATCATGTGGGGAAAGTGTCTGCCATCAGACTCAACACTTCTAAACAAGCAAAGGTGAGAACGAGTCCAGTTCTTTCTGTATGTGATTGAGATATAAGGTGTTGTCTTACATAACTTTCAATTTAAGGAAATGACTTTGTCTGATATATTTCTTGGGGGAATGATCTAGAGCATTAATTTTGGGGAGACTTGTTTGTATATAGCACATATGGTAGCCTGTTCTATAGTCTGTTCCATTATTCTGTGAGCTAACTTCAAGGATTTATGCATTGCCTATTGTACTTCTCCCTAATCCACCTATATGGCTCATTTAAATAAGACTTTCTTTAATACTAGGCCTTTAAGAAAGAAAAGATGCCTATTTATTAGTTGTGTGAATAAAATGGCAGAGGTAGAAATGGCACCAAATGCCCAGGTTCCTATTCTTCTGGCCCTTGTGTAGAAGAAACTCATGGGTCTAGGTTATTTTCTTTCAGGACAGATGTAATCTATTGTGAATAGAATCTTGTTTTTTTTTTTAAGATTTATTTTATTTATTTATTCCCTCCCCTCCGCATTGTTTGCAGTCGCTGTCTGCTCTCTGTGTCCATTTGCTGTATGCTTTCTGTGTCTGCTTGTCTTTTCTTTATCAGGCACTGGGAACTGAACCCGGGACCTCCCATGTGGAAGAGAGGCGCTCAATCACCTGAGCCACTTCAGCTTCCTGGTTTGTTGTGTCTCTCATTGTCTTTCCTCTTTGTGTCTCTTTTGTTGCGTCATCTTGTTGCGTCAGTTCGCCGTGCCTGCCCGCTGCGCCAGCTCACCTTCTCCAGGAGGCGCTAAGATCTGAACCCGGGACCTGCCATGTGATGGGCAGAAGCCCAATAGCTTGAGCCACATCTGCTTCCCTATTGTAAATAGAATCTTAACAGTACCTCCTGGATTGTGTTCAGCTGTGCAGGTCCCTAGACCTCCTGCCCTAGTTATTGCTAGAGGGAAGCAGATGTGGCTCAAGCTATTAGGCTTCTGCCCACCACATGGGAGGTCCCGGGTTCAGATCCTAGTGCCTCCTGGAGAAGGTGAGCTGGCGCAGAGGGCAGGCACGGCGAACTGATGCAACAAGATGACGCAACAAAAGAGACACAAAGAGGAAAGACAATGAGAGATACAACGAACCAGGGAGCTGAGGTGGCTCAGGTGATTGAGCACCTCTCTTCCACATGGGAGTCTCGGGTTGGTTCCTGGTGCCTTCTAAAGAAAAGACGAGCAGACACAGAGAGCACACAGCAAATGGACACAGAGAGCAGACAGCGACCACGAAACAATGAGGGAAGGGGGATAAATAAATAAAATAAATCTTAAAAAAAAAAAAAAAAAGTTATTGCTGGAGCAGAAGAGGTGGGTCTCAGACTATCCTAACAGAATGCTCTGGTCTGTCATTAAGGCATAGCAGACCAGCTTCTTACTGTCCCTCTCCTGCAATGCTATTATATCAGGAGTGGGAGATTTATTTCTGTCATTGGCTTACTTCTGTGTCGGGTCCTGGCAGAAAAGAAGGGATCTTGCTACTATTAGCTAAATTACTTTATTTTAATTAACATATCAATATTGTTCTGGTTTGGTCATGGTGACCAAAGTTATCATTTCATTCTTTTTTAATTAATTAATTAATTTATTTTATTTTATTTTTTTAAAAGATTTTATTTATTTATTCATCCATCCCCCACTTGCTGCCTGCGCTCGCCGGGTCAGCCAACCACGCCGTACAGGCGGGCCTGCCCTCACCAGGAGGCCCCAGGAACCGAACCCGGGGCCTCCCATATGGTAAACGGGAGCCCCACTGATTGAGCCACAGCCACTTCCCTCATTTCATTCTTAATATATTTTTGAGCCAAAACATTGGATCCCTAAACATAGTATAGCCTGATTTGTCCTTTTTGTTCAAAGAGAGAAATACTATCCACAGGAGAAAAATCCTCTAAAATATTCCAAAACTTGCTTCATCTTTTTTGTTTCAACTTCTGAGATTATATCATTACAAAACAGAGCCTTAGGAATTTTCTTCTGTAGTTATGTACCAAACCAGTTCACAAAACTTTTAAATGAATGAAACTTTGACACCCTAATAGGCAAATTAAATTTTGTCTTTTTAAAAAAATTTTATTTTGCTGTCCAAGTAATTTTTATTTAAAGGTAAATCTTGTTATGAAGTAAACTTTATTTCCCTCTCATGTCCCCTTTAGGCAGCTGCTGCCTTTGTGATGTTTCCTGTTCAGACAATAACAACATTTGACTCCTGTGTTGTCCAGTTAGATTATTTGGATGGAAGACTACTTATATCTTCACTTACTCGTTCCTTCTTGTGTGACACTGAGAGGTATGCTGACTGGCCATGAGTCATGAGAAATAGAGAATTTTAGAATTAAAACAGTTGTTAATAACAAGCTGATGTTAGAGAGTGGAGGGGAGCTGGAGAAGACTGAGACAGTCCAGTGGGTGACTAAGACAAGTATTCATTGAACTCTGCTATGAGGCATGATCTGACTAAGTGTTGTGAGAGGAGAGGAGCACAAAAGGCAATCACTGTTTCAATTTGGGGAATCAGGAAGACTTCCTTGATTGAGATGTTTTGAAATTTTGCTTTAAAATTTCTTGTGTGTTTAATAGAATTTGACTGAAGGGTAAAAACTTGGATGAAGAATATTTAAGAGCTTTGTGAAGTTGACATATATTTTACGAAAATCTCAAGGATGGAATTAATGGCCAAAAGTACAATGTCCTAGGAGTGTATTAGAAGTAGCTATGATTCCCTTGCAGTTTTTAGGATTCTCTCTTTGTCTTTGGCATTCAACAGTTTGATTATAATGTGTCTGAATGTGGATCTCTCTGAATTTATCCTGTTTGGAATTTGTTGATATTTTTGGATGTGTATATTCATGCCTTTCATTAAATTTGGATGGTTTTCAGCTATTAAAAAGAAATAGAAATAGCTGTGAGATTACAGAACAGAATAGGAAACCACTTGAAATCAATGTTATGTATCACAGTACAGAAGTTTCTCAGCCATTCTCACTGCAGGGAAATTGTCACTGGCCATATTTCTTTTTTTTTTTTAAAGATTTTATTTATTTATTCATTTATGCCCCCCCTTGCTGCTTGTGCTCGCTGGGTCAGCTAACCACGCCGTACGGGCGGGCTTGCCTTCACCAGGAGGCCCCGGGAACCAAACCCGGGGCCTCCCATATGGTAAACGGGAGCCCTACTGATTGAGCCACAGCCGCTTCCCTCACTGGCCATATTTCTTCACTGGCTCTGGCCAGCCACCATATTCCTCAAGGCTATCTCTTCTTTTGAAATAAAATTATGATATGCAAATTCCTAGAGACAGAAAGTAAATCACAGGGTACCAGGGGCAGGAGTGGCAGTAGGGAGTGGGGAGTTAGTGTTTAATGGCTACAGAGTTTCTTTTTGGAGTGATGGAAAAGTTTTGGTAATAGAGGGTGGCACAACTTTGTAAATATAACTAATACTACCAAATTGTATGCTTGAGAGTGGTTAAAATGAGAAAAGTTAGGTTGTATACATGATATCATAATAAAAAGTAAAAAAAAGGTTGTTATGGAAAAATTTGAACATACATAGAAGAAGAAAGAATTGTATATTGAACACCATGAACCCATCATCCAGCGTTAGTAATTTTTTTGAAGATTTTTGATAGGTGCAATTTGCGAAGTGAGGTGATTTGGAGACATTCTAGCAGGTAGGTCAAACTGTAGTTGGGAAAAGTGAGAAAGAATCAGGCATCTTCCAAACCTGCCAGTCTTACTTGAGCCAGGGGACTTGTGGGAAATAAAGTTGGCAATGGAAAGGTAAGTTGGTAAATTGGCACCACATTGAGAGTTACAATCTCAGATGTCACATTAAAGAAGCAGGTAGTTTTTTTTTTTTAATAAAGATTTATTTTTATTTATTTCTCCCCACTCCCTCATTGTTTGCATTTACTGTGTCTGTTTGTTGTGTGCTGGTCGTCTTTTTAGGAGGCACCGGGAACCGAACCCAGGACCTCCCATGTGGGAGAGAGGCTCCTAATCACTTGAGCTCCCTGCTTTGTTGTGTCTCTCATTATGTTTTCCTCTTTGTGTCTCTTGTTGCATCATCTTGTCACGTCCGCTCTCCACTCCAGCCCGTCACGTCAGCTTGCTGTCTTGCTCGTCTTTAGGAGGCACTGGGAATCAAACTGGGACCTCCCGTGTGGTAGGCAGGACCTCAATTGCTTGAGCCACATTCATTTTCCCAGACTGGCTTTTTTTTTTTTTTTTTTGGTAAAGATTTATTTTATTTATTTCTCCCACCCCCTCATTGTTTACATGTGCTGTGTCTGTTTGTTGTGTGCTGGTCTTCTCTTCTCAGGAAGCACCGGCAACTAAACCCGGGACCTCCTATGTGGGTGGCACCTAATCGCCTGAGCCACCTTCACTCTCTGCTTTGTTGCATCTCTTGTGTTTCCTCGCTGTGCCTTTCGGTTGCATCATCTCACTGTGTCATCTTGTTGCGTTGGCTCACTGCGCCAGCCCGTCTTCTTTAGGAACTGAACCTGGACCTTCCATGTGGTAGGTGGGAGCTCAGTTGCCTGAGCCACATCAGCTTCCCCTCAGATTGGTTTTTAAAACTGTACGTATGGGAAGCGGCTGTGGCTCAATCAGTAGGGCTCCCATTTACCGTATGGGAGGCCCCGGGTTCGGTTCCCGGGGCCTCCTGGTGAAGGCAAGCCCGCCCGCACGGCGTGGTTAGCTGACCCAGCGAGCACAAGCAGCAAGGGGGGGGATAAATGAATAAATAAATAAAAAATCTTTAAAAAAAATAAAAATAAAAATAAAAGTGTATGTATGGAAGATCAGGGTTTAGAAGTTGATTCCCTTGGAACTACCCAAGTTCTCACCAACTTGGAAAGTCTTTATGTATCTACAAGAGTTCATGTATCTCAGTTTGAACACTGATATTCTAGAAAGCAGAGGGCTGTTTATTCCAAAGTTTTTTTTTTTTTTTTTTTTTTTTTAAAGATTTTATTTATTTATTCATTTATCCCCCCCTTGCTGCTTGTGCTCGCTGGGTCAGCCAACCACACCGTGCGGGCGGGCTTGCCTTCACCAGGAGGCCCCGGGAACCGAACCCGGGGCCTCCCACATGGCAAACGGGAGGCCCACTGATTGAGCCACAGCCGCTTCCCTGTTCCAAAGTTTTAAGGAATATCTGCTGGGTGTCAAGAATGATAGAGGGGAGGATGAGGAGGAGATGTACTTTGTTTTTCTCTTGGGGTGAGAAAGACATCTGGGAAGGAGGCTAGTTGTAGCAGGTGGCAGGTGTCTGGTATCAGAGAACCTATGGGCAGCAGAGAGGTGAGGCTCTGAGATGCAAATGATCTGTTTACCTGGAATTAGGAAGGATGATATACTTGCTTTTGACCTATTTCAGACTATAGGACAGTGATGGTTAGACTTACAGAACTGGAAGACTTAGAAAACATCTAGAATCACCCTTTTATTTTTGCAGAGCAGGAAGCTGAGGCCTAGAGAGTTGTAAAGATTGCCTGATGTCATGCAGTTGGGAAGAGACAGCCAAAACTAGAACTCTTCTACCTTAACTCTGACTGTGCCCTTCCTGTTACCTCACAGTTACCTTTAGTTCGCTCTTTTGACACTGTACCTTTGGCCATTAACTTCAACATTGAGATTTTGGTAAAATATTTATAAACTTCAAAAAGTTCTTAATTTTATTTATCTATGCATTGTCTTTTAAAGTTTACCAAATGGACTAATTCAGCTATTGACTGAAATTCTGACAGGTAGTCAGAACACTGAACTGAATTAATACCTTATTGGGGTTATTTTGAGGATCTTAGTGAAATGGTATATATGAAAGACTTTTTAAGCTAAAGAACTAAATAAGTGGGATTTTATTTTTCCCTCTGTGCAATAGAGTTGCTAATCCTTTTTAATTTTCCATTTCACAGGGATATAGCTAGAGTTGATTATGACAGTAACATAGAACCTGTTGCAAAAATAACTTGGTTTAAAAAAACAAACAAACAAACAAAAAAACCCCAAAAATAAAAAAATAGACAAAAACAAAAAACAAGAAAAAAAAGACAAAAAAAAAATAAAATAAAATAAACAAAGAAAAAACAAGACAAAAAAAAGAAAACAACAACAACAACAAAATAAACAAAAAAAACAAAAGGAAAAAAATAATAATAACTTGGTTTAGAAATGCCCAATTTCTCTTAGCCAAATTTCAGTTTTGGGGGATATAGTATGATAATTAAAGTATTCATTTATGATTTTAAATGTTTTTGTTTGTTCCCATCTATATTTCCTCCTAAACAGCAAATCTTTTTTTTTTTTTTTTTTTTTTTTTTAGCACATGGTACTTTTTATTGTGACGCTCAGTGGAAACATCTGTAAACCAGCTTACTGTAGTGGTGACAGCTGCAACACACGCTAAGGCACTTTCATTATATAAAAAAGGGGGGTGGGAATTCCATCACTCCTTTGTGACAGTAACTGGGACCTGAATTCAGAGCTTTTTAGGCATTTGTAGCTTTTGTATATCTTCATGATTCATCAAAAGTTTGTTTCCTTAAAAAAAAAAAAAAAAAAATTCCTTCTTTGCCATAGGTAAGTCTAAATGCAGCATATACAAAACAGTTAAGAATACAGATAAATTCAGCAACCAGTGGAGACCAGTGTAGGACAAGCTACTCTCTTCTAAACATGGTGCAAAGCTTTTTTTAAACCAGTTTTCTAATAACTAACCAAAGTGATGTGTTAGGTATGGATTTGCTTTTCCTGCCAGCCATTTACTACTTTCTCAGTATTGTTAATGAACCTGATGGGTGCCAGGAGGGAATAGAACAAACAGAAACAAAATATTGTGATATACTGGAAAGAACATTGAATAATGAAGCCTAACAATATAATTTCAAGTCCTGGTTCTGCCACTTTAAAAATGTTGCTGGATGTCAGTTTCCCCATCCAGAATGCAGAGATATTTTTAAGGATTAAATAAAATAATATATATTAAAATACTAGGGAGCAGATGTGGCTCAAGCAGTTGAGCTCCTGCCTTCCATATGGGAGGTCCTGGGTTCAATTCCTCTGCCCCTTGAGAAAACAAAAACAAAACAGCAAGCAAAACAAATGATAAAACCAACTCAGGGAAGCCGATGTGGCTCAATGGTTGAGCACAGGCTTCCCACATACAAGGTCCCAGGTTCATTCCCGGGGCCCCGGTACCTCAAAAAACAAAAAACTTAGTCTTGTGCCTCTACATACAAGGTCCCAGGTTCATTCCCCGGGCCCCGGTACCTCAAAAAACAAAAAACTTAGTCTTGTGCCTGTCACATATTAATTGTTTAAAAATGTAGAAAGCAAAATTATGGAGCATACAAATGGGTATGGATATGTAGAAAGCAAAATTAGGGAGCATACAAACAGGTATGTGTTGATTGCATTTGCTCACTTAGCAAACATTTATCATACTCTTTTGGATCCTTAGCACTGTAGTAGGCAATATAGAGGATACAAAAGCAGAACTTATATTGTATTTCCCCAATAAGGAACATAAATGATAAAACTGTAACTTCCTTTATTGCTCTGTATAAATTTCAAAGCAATTTCACATCCATGTTCTTGTAGGAAAGTGGATGTTATATTTTATTCATGAAGCAAATAAGTACAGGGCTGTTAATTGAGCTATCTGAGGTCATATAGTAAATTCATGCTAGAGAGCATAGCAGATCATTCTCCAATAAAAGAGACTGAGTATATAGGGCACTACAGTTTATTGAGTGCTTTCTGTGGGTCAGGTGTTGTGCTATATATTGGGAATTCAACTAAAGTAAAATAAGAAATAGTCTTTGTCCTGAAGGAAGTCATAAATCTGTAGTTCAAATTTTAGACATGGTTGTCATATGTATAAGTTATAAGTGCTATGAAAACATAGCACAGGAAGCTTGTAATTCAGCTTATGCGAATCAAGTTTCTCAGAGGAGAAATGATGCAGCTAAGTCATTAAGAATAAGTAGCAGGAATTTTTAGAAGGAGACATCCTTATCCCATTGTTATCACTTTCCACATTCTAGGCAGTGTGCTAAGCTCTTTTATATATCTGTCTCATGTAGAGTTTCAGAAGGGCCTGGCATTTTGAGGAAACAAGAGTTTAGTATGTGTTTGTGACAGAAGAGTGGCTGGGAGACAGAGTTGAAGGGGTAGTTTAGCAGTTTTCATGTAGTGCACAAAGAACATTTTACAAGGTAGCTGGGGAAGCAATCAGTAGGATTCAGATATTGGAAATATTTTGGACTATAAAATTTAGGCTCACTTTTTTAGATTTGCAAAGGATCTTCTCATTAATTCTCAACCTCTCATATTGTGATTTGTAAGCTTGAGTACTAATGGAAAGTGATTTGCTTCCTGTTGCAGAAGACGTTAATGACAAAACAGAGCCAGAACTCTATTTCAACCTTCCCATTTTATTGTTCTTTCCAATCTACTGCTAATGTGCATAAGGGAGAGGACATTGTGGATGGGATGATTGTGGCCATGCTGATTTGTAGTGCCGTTGTTTTTTTACTTTTTTGTAAATAAACATGCTTCCTATTCCTCTTTTGGTATTAGAGAAAAGTTTTGGAAAATTGGAAACAAAGAAAGAGATGGAGAATTTGGAGCTTGTTTCTTCCCTGGAAGATGTTCTGGGAGCCAGCAACCCCTGATATATTGTGCTCGCCCTGGCTCCAGGATGTGGGAAGTGAACTTTGATGGGGAAGTGATAAGTACACATCAGTTCAAGAAACTCCTCTCGTCACCACCTCTCCCTGTGATTAATCTAAGGTAAAAGGGGGGCAGATGTGGCTCAAATGGTTGCGCGTCCATCTCCTGTGTGGAGGGATCTGGGTTTGATCCCTGGGACCTCCTGGTAAAATAAAAAAAAATACAGAAGGTGTGCGGGTTGCCAGGCCCCGCTGAGCCACGCAGCAAGATGATGACATAACAGGAGAGTGACGCAGGTGGTAGGACGCCTCTCTCCCACATTAGAGGTTCCCAGGATCAAAACCCAGTGAAGACAGGAGGATAAGGATGAGAAGAGAGGGCGGGAATCAGACACAGAGAATTGCCCAGTGAATGGACACAAATACAGCAAAAATGGGGTGGGGGGGGAAGGTGTTAAAAATGGATAAAAGTAAATATATAAATCTTTAAAAAAAAAATCTAAGGTAATGATTTGTATGGCCGGTTGGGATTATTTGAGGAACTTATCTGGAGGAGTTTGGTTGAAATCCTGATATTCTTTATATGTTATAGATTTTATTATATATTTTAAGAGTTGAGTAGAATTTTTATTAAAAGATTCAGAAAAACCACAAAGATTTTAATCAATTATTTTTCATATGACTAGAGTGAGTTGAATAAAGAAAAATGCAGTTAAGCTCTTAAATTTGATTTGGAGGCAGAAGTTATTGCCTAAATGAGGAAAAGTATGATTTTATGTTGTGATAAATTATTAACGGAAGTGTTTACTTCCTAGATCAGAACCTCAGTATGATCATACATTTGGATCCTCTCAGTCTTTGTCCTTCCGCAAACTCTTGCATCTTAGGTAAGTCTCTCCCTTTGATCCTTAAACACACACACACACACACACACACACGTACGCACAGTTAGCTTTTTCTCTTTGTTTCTTGCTCAGAGGCAGTTAGCTTTTTGAAGTTGGATTTGCATTAAATTATTTTTAGAAAGTTAGGAAATAACCCTGTTATCTGAAGAGTTCTGCATATGAGAAGAATGAACAGATTATGGAATGTGCTTTCTTTCTGTTTCAAACTGACCTAGGCTAATTGGGGAGTTTGTAATTGCCTGGGAACTGTGATGATTAGAGAGAAAAGCTACAGATACTCCCTCATTACCTCTTCTACCCTGTGGGATGTTACAATGAAAGTAAGTCTCAGACTGAGCTCTGCCACATATATATATGTTTTGTAGCAAGCAGGCATGTCAATAGTTGTGGAACTTTTTTTTTTTTTTTTTTGGATTAGAGAAGTTGTGAATTTACAAAACAATCATGCATAACATACAGGTTTCTCATACACCACCCCACCACCAACTCCTTGTATTGTGGTGGAACATTTGTTACAATTGAGAAATAACATCCAAATATTGCTACTGACTATAGTTCATAGCTTACATTGGGTGTATTTTTCCCATAAACCGCCTTGTCATTAACATCATGTATTAGTATTGTACTTTTGTTATAGTTCATGTAAAAATGTTCTCATATTTGTACTGTTAACCACAGTCCATCTTCCACCACAGGGTTCACTGTGTTATACAGTCTCATGTCTTGTACAATCCATCCAAAGTGTACACTCAGTGGCTCTCAGTTTCATCACAGAGTTGTGCTGTCATTCCTTGGTCAATTTTAGAACGTTTTCATTATTCCAAAAAGACAGATCCCCTACCCCCTTATACTTCCTATTGCTAACCCTTGGCATTGAAATAGTACCTTTGTTGCCCTCAATAAAAGAAAAATATTACAATATTACTGTTAACTATAGTCTATAAGTCACATTAGTTGTATTTTCCCCATTTATCACCATATTCTTAACACCCTGTCATAGTGACATACATTTGTTCTAGTTCATAGAAGAACATTCTTGTATCTGTAATGTTGTTTACAATCCTCATCCACCACAGAGCTCACTATGTTATAAAATCCCAAGATTCTCCTCTAGCTTTCTTTCTATTCACATTTACGTCCCTAGACTACCCCTTGCAGCTATATATAATCACATATATGAATCAGTGGTGTTAGTTATACTGACTAATGTGCTACCATCAGCCCTATTCATTTCCAAACATTTACAATTGACCTTATTAAAATTTCTACATACATTCAGAATCAGCTTCCTCTTCTCAACCCTCATTCTATCTCCTAGTGACCTATACTCTAGATTTTAACTCCGTGAATTTATTATCATATTTAGTTCTACTGTGTTAGTGAGACCAAACAATATTTGTCCTTTTGTGTCTGGCTTATTTCACTCAACAAAATGTCTTTAAGGTTCATCCACAATGTCATATCCATCCTGATTTCATTTCTTCTTGTAGCTGAATAGTATTCCATCATATGTATATAACACATTTTGTTTATCCATTCATTGGTTGAGTTTTCAACTTGGGTTGTTTCCATCTTTTGGCAATTGTGAATACTATGAACATCGGTGTACAAATGTCAGTTTGCATCCCTGCTTTCAGTTCTTCTGAATATATTCCTAGAAGTGGGATTGCCGGATCATATGGAAATTCTATATTTAGCTTCCTGAGGAACTGCCAAACCGTCTTCCACAGAGGCAGCACCATTCTACATTCCCACCAACAGTGAAGGAGTGTTCTTATTTCTCCATATCCTCTCTAGCACTTGTAATTTTTTTTATTTTTATAAATAATGGCCATTCTATAAGGTATAAAATGATACCATTTTAGTTTTTTTTTTTTTTTTTTTTTTTTTTTTTTTTTTTTTGGTAAAAAA